>JAWWEU010000081.1:17548304-17574825 GCA_035583155.1 Acropternis orthonyx
CTAAGTATTTGGTACAGGGGTTACAAACTATTTTTCAAATGCAAAAGACTATAAAACTGTATAAAAATCTACAGCTACGTTAAGGCTTATGGCAACAAGGCTTTTAAAATTCTTCTGCCTTAAAGCTTGTAAGTTGTTGGGGGATGTTTTCATCTCGCATAACCACCTAGGTTTATACTAATATCACAGAAGATATTTGAATTAATTACTTAAAGAGAGGTTTCTGAGTGACTTATTAGTAACTTGTGTGCATGAGTTTACAAATGTTATTAATACACATGAGGTATTTATACATAATATGCTTGGTTACTGTGCAACTGAAGTCTTAGTCATTCATATTTAAAACAATACATTATCTAAAACTATTACATGGGATTTAAATTCTTCAAAGATACAGCAAGCGTTGTCTGTTTCAGGTAGCAAGATTTTTCATTGGCAGCAATGATTCAAGACAGTTAAAGAGTGGGTTGCAACTTTCCTTCTCAATATGATGCACATACATTTATTATAGAGAGGCTATACATGTGGCTTCTCAGAAAGAGTTGTTAAATGAATGTTTGATCCTAAGCCCTCAGCAACAAGTCAGTCCTCTGTCCAGAGAGCTCTTTTTGCTTAATTAATGCTTCGCCATTATCTCATGCAGAAAATTGTTTCTTGCTTGTGATTTTATTACATTCAAAAGCACTCCTTAGAGGAAAATGGGTATTTCTTATGTAATTATTACAGCTATCGTAGTACAGTTTCAGTTGTAATTGGATGAACTTTCATCCTCACAGACCGATCTCATTTGCTATTGCTAAGGGAGCTAGCTGTATGTGATGGGTAACATGAAGAGATGTGCATAGTGTTTGTCAAAGGTATCACATGCATTTTAAGATGTTTTCTGTTGTGCTTGGCTTTCAAACACAGAAGAAAAAAGCATCTGAGATAAGTTAGAAGGCTCGAAATGTTTTCTTTACGTTTCATATTTCGTGTCTTTCAGGTGTGACTGTTTCTTCACACAGTGATGGCAGAGAATTGATCCCTGTGACTTTTCCCTTTTCTTGTAGCTTTTCAAGAGCTGTTTGTGGGGGAGTTTTGGATATTGTTTCTTCTCTCTCCCCCCGCCCCGCAGTGTGGTTCCAGTTTCCACCAAGATCTAATGACATGGGTATTCCTTTCTGTCTTGTGTGCATTTGCCAGCCTGACCTCATCAGATCTATCCTAAAAAAGTACTATTGCACAAAGAACCAGGCCTTACACTTGAAACGTTTAAATTAATTAATGGCCTGTGCCGCTGGGACATGTCATTACTCAGCTGGTGTGCTATACCAAAGGTCATTTCTACTGTGCACTAATCACCTGCTTTTTTATTTTCCTATTCTGCTACAGAGGAATTCCCTAAAATAGTAGAGAAATTACTTTTAGGTACCTCAGAGTTGGATGAATATCAAAAAATCAAAACAAAATCTCACAAAAACCAACCAAACAAAAAACCCCAAAACAGAGCAATAAAACAAGCCCCAAAAAATTAGAAGCTAACTCCTCTGGGGGAAAAAAAACCAAACCCAGACCAAACCAAAAAAAACCCAAACCTTCTTTCAGTCTGTATTTTTCTGCCTGTTGGGGAATGGGGGCAGTGTACAGTCACATCTTGTAGGGAACTTCTTAGGAGAAGTATTTTGAAATTTTTAGGTAAAATAGTTCGATCTCAAAAGTGTGCACATACAGACACATTTGGCTTTGTTATTCTGTTGTGCCAATGATGCTTGTAAGTAAACTGTACCATTATAGCAGAAATTTAAATACAGCATGAAAGCAAATCTATAGATGCCTGCAGAGAAACTTCAGATCAGCAAGTTAAGAAAGAAAATGCATATGAACATTTGATCAATGCAGTTTAGATAATCTAACATGCAAATTTGCAAGCAAACTACTTGCAGATAGTTGAAGAGGTTTGAATTCAGAATTTTTGACAGCGTTCAGGAGAAGGTGTTCTTGGGATAGCTTTTGTCTGAAATGTATTTGCATGGCAATCTAAAAGAGAAGGCAATTCTGTATTAAAGTTTCATAGCTCTGCGTAATTTGTCTACATGTCCCTAGTTTTATTTGTGCAGCAGGTAGACTAGTTCTGCAGACTCATGAACAGCCCTGTGGTTTCAGGGTGAGATTGATGTACAGCAATATCAACTTCAGTAAAGAGCATGTTTGTTAGATGTAGTGATTTTCGATCAGTGTTTTGTTATTTTATGTCATATTTAATGAGGTGTCATCATGATTTATTAGGTTTGTACAGCTGTGTTTTCAAAAATGTATGTGAGTTTCTTCTTTCTCTCCCTTTGGAAGGAGGAAAGAGCATTCTCCCTACAACTCCAGGAAGCAGAGCACATTCAGCTCGTCCCAGACATCTTTCTGTTCCTTTTTCCACTCTGCTATGTAACTGCCATGCCTCTCTCTAGAGCTTTTAGGGGCTTTCCAAAGAAGCATTTTGTAAAGTAAATTGAACAGATTTCATCAGTTTTCATGTGGGCTGCAAGGATCTGAATAATAAAAATGAGATATGACAGGGAACGTTACTGGAACTTTAAAATACTGAAAAGTAACAAGGCCACCTGACTTGTTCATGTTCGTTTCTTTCCTCTGTTTAACAGCTGAAAGGCTCCTCACTGTTTTCTTACTTTGTTTAACTTCAGTTCTGCAAAAGATCATATTTTCAGGGAGTGCATTTTTTTACTTCAGTGTTTATAACCTATAGCTGGTTCCATGAAGGTTTCTCCAAAAGCCTCTCTGAAACAGAATAGCATTTACAGGCAAGTAACAGCTTCCTAGTTGGAAAAACAGTGGTGGATAAGCAGTGCTAAGATCTGAGTGTCCTAGTGTGCATTTGTATTCATATAGAGTGAGGTTTCCCCTCTAACCCTGTAGAAAACTGCTGAAGTAGAATGTGGTCTGCATGAGCAAAAAGATTTGGCTGGGTAAATCGAGATGCATGACCAGGGTGCAGAGCACAGTAAGAACACAGGTAAAAAGTATGTTGTGGGTATATGGTGACTGTTGTTGTTAATGGGTATCTCGTTCCTGATTTGGAAGTACCATTGCAAGCTAACACTTCTGTCTTTTATTTCTCATGTTTTAGTTAAATTTTACTGAAGTGAGGATAGATTAATACATGCAGTAATAAAAACATGCCTACAAACTAGGTCATGGTATAACTGTTTACATTTTATCATAGAGATGTGGTCAGAAGTGAATTTCAAATGTATGTGAAAAAGCCTAATCTGGAGAATAGTGAGAATATTAATTTCAAAGCCAGAAAGAGTAGATGGGTCCACATAAATATAAGAAAATAAGGAAAACCTTAGAATTTGCATGCCCATCTATTTCTAAGCAAAAGCTCAGTTACTTAAATACTTTGTCCAACTTGAACAATCAAAAAAATGCCTGAATACTGTGCCTCAAAAAAAACTTCTGAGTTCTGCGCTAGCGAAAGAAATAAACCTGTGCTTATTGAGCTCAAAGTGTGTGCATTCACATGTATGCAAAATTTCACTTCATTTTGTATAAATAGTTCAAGACACAAACATGTAAGACCACTTTGTAAGCTACAAGGGTGAATAGTCATTGGAAATACAGAATTTGAATTATCTTTGGAATGCATCACTCAATTGAAGAAACAAGAACAATGTGTTGGGATAGGAGACCATTTTGCTGGCATCCTCATTGACCTTCCATAAAAAGTACACACCAGGTGTGCTTTGAAGCCCTTTTTTTTTCTGAAACAAGTATAAATATGGAATGCTGTTCCTCTCTTCCAAGGTGTCAGTCTTGAGATTGCATTTAATCTGGAAAGAATAAAGCTGCTTTCGCATTTTTCTGTTACTTACGTTCACTCCTAGGACATATACAGAAGAAGTAGTAGACTGAACAACATTTTTATAATAATACATATGCAGCATCTTTGCAAAGACATCAGCAACTAAATATGTTCTGTTTTCTCTAGATCAATGAACTGAGCCATGTTCAAATCCCTGTTATGTTGATGCCAGATGATTTCAAAGCATACTCAAAGATAAAGGTGGACAATCACCTTTTCAACAAGTAAGTACAAGTAACAATTTTGTGTAGAAGTGGATAGTGGCAGTGATATTTTTATGAAGTACTATGAACTCTGTTATTTTTCAGTGCATGGGACTGAAGTTTTGATGATTAAGTTAATCCTGTGATAAACATAACCATCTGTGCTGTTCTAAAAAGCAACAGCAAGGGATGCTGGGTAGAATTTTTCCTCCATATGGTTTATTATTGCCTTATGAGTATCTTAGATATTGAAGGTGATCCTTTCTTGGTGTGATTATGGTTGATGTAAGCGTTTATTTGGATATTTTTAAAAACATAAATTCGTGTGCTTGTACTTTTTATTAAATGTAATATTTGAATAAGAATGAGAATCTAAAGCATATATCAAATTTGAATAGTGTTCATCTTTTTATATTCTATAATAGAAAGTCATACTGATCATATAGAGGCTTCAAAAGTATTAAGGTCATTTCATGTAATATCTGTCTTTTAAATATAAGTGTTTCATAAAGCAGTATATACAGAAATACAAAACTATTAATGCTGGTTTATGTATAACCTGAATTTTATTCAAGAATGTATTTGGAAAATGAAAGAACTCTGCTACTGAGTCTTCTGGTCTGTGACAAAGGTCAAAATAACTTTCCTCTTTTATAAGTCTAAAATTAACACTAGGATATTGAAATTAGTTCTTTATTGAAGGAGTCGAATTTTCCTCAAGCTTTGGCACTGTCAGTACTTTTTGGTGTCACAGATGGTATAGTAATTCTTGTATAACCCAGCCTAAGATTTCACCTTTGAAGTTAAGTTTAGGGCAATGGAAAGCATTCTTTCCTGGTTTTGAGTCCATGTTTCAAAGTTGTCAAAATATGGTTGGTGTTTATTTCATCCTTAGCAATGTTACTGTTATAGCTGAACAAGCTAATTAATACATATACATTTATTAAACACTGTGAAGAAAAAGAAAATAACACAATGAGAACCAATATCATTGAAAAAAAGAAAGCATTAGAAGACAGATTGTGAATCTTCTTATCCTCTGCTTTCAGTGAACAGAATTGAGACAGAATTCTTTAGAGATACTTGTTACATATGCACATGAATGAGGTTGATTTGGTTTTATATTCTTTCAGAGAAAACATGCCAAGTCATTTCAAATTTAAAGAATATTGTCCAATGGTTTTCCGTAATCTAAGAGAGAGGTTTGGAATTGATGATCAAGACTTTCAGGTAAGTTCATTTTGAAAATGCCTAAACTGGTGATACAGAGGTTTTGTAGGTTAGTGATGATGCAGTTGTGAACAAGTGGCCAGTGTGCTGAAATAAAGTTCTCTTATTTTTGTTGGAGGAAAACTAAGAGGAAAAGACAACTTTCTTTCTAAATATTCCCCCACCTGCAACCAGAACATTTCCGTTTTACCTCTTGGTCTGCCTTAGCTGTCTTCTGGTTCCTACCCTTCTGCCATCTTTAGTCTTTTGTGTTTCCCGTTAGAGTACCTCCCAGTCATAAACCATGTTAATGAATCTGCGGGGTAATGCTTATTGCAATAGAGAGAAAAAATAACGTCTGGACAGTACTGACAATACATGCTGTATTCAGTGGAGTCACTGAGAGAACAGTTGCTTCAGTGGTCTCTCTGGGTGAAATGACCATGACCCTTTTTTTTTTTTTTCTTCCCCCGATGCTCCTTTTGGTTAGAAAAGAGTGACCTGTGGCCTGCCAGCTTCATCTTGCTTCATCATGTCTCATTTTTGTGTTGTTAAGAGGATTTGTGTAAAGCAGATACAGCAAACCAAGAAATTGCTCTAGATTTGGCAGGGTTGCTCCATGCAGTTAAAGCCTCTTTCTGTCTTTGCAAAAGAAAGTCCTTGAACTCTGCTTCAGTCTGATTTCCAGTGCTCTCTGACAGTTCCCATTTCCATTAACGGTTCCTAATGCACAGCATTCAGTCACAGGGATAATTCCTTCTGCAGTCACATTGCAAGATGTCCTGTGCTAGAGAATACTTGCTGTGTAACCCCAGTGCCGTTCCTCTCATGCTCTTTTTCTCTTTTAAACTCTTTTGCAGTTGTATTTATAACCTGTCACTAAGATATTTAGGGTATATTTGATAAATGGTTTTAAGCAGCTAAATAAATGGTGCAAAATACGTTTGTACAATAACACTCCTGCTCTTGCTAAGAGACCAAACTGAATAGTGCAGCCGAAATCTACATTTGAGTCCTTCAACAATCTTCTTTAGCAATTTTCCTCTTTTCACTATCAAACAATGTGTTAGAAATGCATAGATGGGTTAAAACATGCTTGGAGGAGTGTAGATGGAGCTGAGTTTATGAACCTCAGTATTCAGCCACTGTAACATCTGTAAGATGTTTTGCCAGTGGAGAAGAGGTTTGGGTTGGTTTATTTTGGTACAGCTGTTGTGGTTGTATCACATGATTTTTCATTATCCTGTTTACTTTTAAGAGGGAATACACTGACACTCCGGCCAACAGTTAAAACAGTTATATCTAATGGCATTTCTGGTTCAGTTTTGCTGCTGGACCAAGAAGGTTCCTATTCTTTGGGTGTTTATTTGGTCACTTTATATGAAGATTTCCTTTTTGTTGACAAAGGAAAAGGATGAGTGACAAAGAAGGGCATGTGATTACTCCTAAGCTTAGAATTGTGGTGTCAGCTCATGCTTGCTATTTTTTTAGAAGGTGGTCTTTTGACATTACTAGGCAATGAAAGTTAAATTTCATTAGATGTATATTAGAAGACTTAAGATGCTGCCATTAGTTAAAACTGGCAAACTTGGCATAATCAAAAATGTTGCATTCCACAGCACTGTGAAATGTTTCTGTCTGCACTCTGTCTGCAGCAGAAATTCCTGTTCTGACTATGTTATACTGCTGTTTGGATTTACTAATGATAACAATGATAAAACAGTGTTAAGGAACTGTCACTGGATAAACTGTCCATATTTTCAGATTAAAACCAAAAATACTTCTTTGTAGCTATGTGTTCTGGGTTCTTTGACAATGCAGTCAAACAGCAATCCAAAATAAGAAAATGTAACCACATCCTGGTTTTTGATACAACAAAATTATTTATTAGTTAGAAAAAAATCTCAATGCTATTTGGTACCTAAAGTATATTTATTGTGACACAGAAGATAGTTAATTTTAACCCAAGAGAAGGCAATGTCTGCCTATTGTTTTTTTCCTCAGCCCAGCCCAAGTAATTTATCACTCTGAATTCTTATTCTCCTGGACTAGTCTGATTAAAAAGAATAAAACTTATGTTCTAAAAGTCTTAATGTATTTTGAACACACGTTCAAAATTAAATTATTCTTATAAAAATACAGATAAAGAAAATTCATATCACCCTATGCGTAAAATAGGGATTATCCCTACTAAAAGCAGAAGTTGCTTTCATTTTAATGTTACAGTCTCTGCGATTTAAGAAGGAAAATCTAATCTGACAAAGGGAGATTCACTGAATATACTTTTTTTCAGATAATCATTATCTTCAAGGAAGTTATTCCAATTAATATTGGTTAAAAATTGTCTTATACTCAGAACCAAACATGAATTTGAAAAATTCTTTGCACTGTTGAACTAAGGGAAAGCTTATGGAGGAAAAATCAAGTAACTTTCTCTGGACAGTTTTTCTTATATAATGATTTTCAGGAAGGGAGTCCGAATCAATTGTGAACAATGTCATTCCCATTATTGAGCAAGATAGGATTGCTTTAGATAAATAAACCCAATTACCATGTTCATTAGTCAGACACATCAGTTTAAATCACAAAGAACATTCATTTTAAATGGTTTTGTTTTCAGAATGTTCTACAGATATCCTTGATGAGTTGTTCCAGAGGGCAGATAGTCTTTCCTTGTGAGTAAGCATGAAAAAACCATCCTACCTCATGAAAAAAATTGGTAGTGTATCCTCTAATCAGTGGGCTACACTAATTTTAATTCTTTGTATTGTCTCTATCAATTTGTACAGTAATTCTGTGGACTGCTTAACACATAGACTTAGTTCATACATGGAATGGTTAATATACAGAATTTCTCTTACAGAGACTTCCATTTATCCCTGAAGAGACATTTGAATCTCATGAGTACCTGTTTTTTTCCTCCAAGCAGTCTGACTTCAGAATCAGAGGAATTCTTTCAGCTGTGTATAGGTCATGCCTTACAGGAAGCCATTGCTACTAATGGCAATTACAATACCTGCAATGGACTCCCTTCCTTCACATGATGAAAACCAACTCCTTTTTTTGAGATGTTTCTGGTAATCTGTCCTGTATCTGCCTGTCTTTCATAGCTAGTTGGGCATCTCCAAGCGGCATTTAGTACTGAACTAGAATTAGTTGCATGGAGACGTGTGTGTTGCTAATACTGAGTTGAAGTTTTTTGGTGATTCATTCCTTATTATGCGCAGCAGTGTGGATAATACTGTATGAAGTTAGTGAAGCCTTGAGTTCTATTCAAAGGTTGCCTACAGAAACTTGTTATGACAATTAAGTCTTCAACGTAGGTTAAGAAACTTTTTTCTTACATTAAAAAAGAATCTAAAATATTTATTCCATCAAATTAAAAACTGGTCTGGCTGTTTTTTCTTAGAAAGGGGAACACAAGTGGTGATCAGTCAGTGTGAATCAAAATTGCATTTGAATGATGGAAAAGCTTTAAAACTGTTTTAACCACTTACAAAGACTATAAATTATCAAAGGGAAAGAGGCTATTGTTTTGCTTTGTGCTCTTGGATGTTACAAGTATGTATGGATCTCAGACTGAAGATAATTTTTTTAAGTGTCAAAATAATTCCACAAGCCAGAGCATTAAGTAATGGCAGATTTTTCCTTAATAAGGTAAATTAGGTATTTTTGTTAGTGTTTTCTTATTTGAGACAGAATCCTTCTAACATTGACAGGAAAATACCTTAAAGCCTTAACTATTTCTAGTAGAAAAGAAAAAATGTATTTGAAAACAGATGTTGTAAAGTAAGTCCCTCGCTACAGCTCTAAATTAATTTCTTATTTCTGCGTATCCCCTTGACTTTAGACATCAGTTCTGTAAAGGTTATTTTACAAAAGGTCCGAATTTTTTTCAAAAATAAATGGAGTAGCTGTTGAACTTTGGTGTTTCTTTTCAACTCAGTTAATATATATTGTTATGTTAGAAAATCCAAGAGTACAGTCCTGTCGGAAGAATTATAGGAGTAGTTTCTGCAAACTACGAAATTATGAGAGATTAACAGGCAAGCAGCTAAACTAACACCTCCCCCCCCCCCCCTCCAACAGTCTGTAGGAAAATAGGATCTACTACTGTTGCTGTTGCTCTGGAAAGGGAAACTTATTTTACTGTGCTCCAAGACATCTGTTCTTGCTTAAAGTTATTGCTGAATCCTACATCTGGATTCTGCTAGGCAAAAGAGAGTGACTAGGTTCTTGCCCAATAAAGCACAATTGCTCATACCAGAGGGCACCAACATCCCGGTGTACCTAATGAGCCTTCTACTGGGGACGGGGCACAGCACAACACATTTCCCTTGAAGTTTTAGTACTTGATGTAATAGGAGACAGGCTCAGATCTGACTTTTCCTGTCTGCAGGAGCAGTTTGTAGAGATTCTCTGTACAGAACAAAGAATTCATATAGAACTTTTAGCAGATGATCTGTAAGTTCTTTTTAATGTAGATATGCTTAATATTTCTCTAATCATTTTCCATGTAAAATATTTAAATCTAAAATGATAATTGAGAATTCTTCCTTTTATGCATTTTCCCTAATAACAAACTATATGAACTTTGTATCTGTCACTTTTTCTGATACAGGTGTCAAGGAGACTTCTCAATATCTCTCAGAGCTTTCTATGCAAGAGGATTTGTAGTCCAGACTCTTAAATATGGCATCAGGAAAACAATGTAAATTCCAGGTTAATTTTCCAGATGTCAGCCTTTAATACAGTTTTCTTTTTAAGTGTCTAAACCTCAAATGATTAAAATTCTTGTCAATCTTTAAATATTTTTGCTCATTTTACATGACTTATCCAGTCCTCAGACATGATTTTAAGAGCTTAACTGTTTTGCAGTGTAAGATCATAGGTTTTCAGACAAACAAATACTAATCAGAGCTCTCTGCTTCTGCACAGAATTTTATTCTTTCATTTATTGGCACTTGTTTTGCGAAAGAACGAGCACCTCTGGCATCAAACTACAGACAGCAAGGTCAGCCACCAATACATCAGTAGTAACTACGTTAGGAGTTTGATCTCATCGCTAAGACATGAGCTTTTCAATTAATTTATTAAAATGCATTAAAAATCCTGGAAGCAAGAACTGTCTTGAGAAGAAAATTCCTGTGCTGGACTTTTTAGCTTGGTAAGACTGTCAGTGCATGAAAAATTCTTGAGCTCATCTGTTAGATGAGATTTCTGTAGCACAGTATGCAGTTTGTGGCTCCCCAAGTGGACATTGACACCAAGATGTTTAGAACTGCTGACATCTTGTTTGACATGGGAGTAGGCAGTAGTAGTAGTGAGGTTTTGAACCAGCTACAGTATCAAAAACTGTGGTGTTTGTGGTTTTTCCAGCATGTAAAAAATGTCTACAATCTAAATCTTATGTTCTAGCATTTGGTGCTTTAAGTGTGGGCCCAAATAAGAATTCAGTGACAGTGGGATTTAACCTTAATAGTATGTGTAACAGCAGAAATCTTAACTTCTGGTCTCTCAGTTTTCGCTAGAGAAAACATTTAATTTGCCTTGCTTTTGACCGTTTCTTGCCTAAAGTAAGTATCGTTCACAACTGGGCATTCAAACTAGAAAATAGTAATTTAGCATGTGCTGGCAACATCAAAAGAATGAGCTGGTAGGCGCTCCCTGAGTTCTTGTGAAGATAGCTATTGAAAGGGAGGCATCAAGCCAAGCTTTGCTGGGCTGAAGGGAAAAGGCTCCCACAAAAAGAGCCCTAACTCTTTCCAAAGCAAGTGCATGCCATAAGCTGACAGCTCCAAATCCAGATCTACAGTCTCAATAGAATTACTTGATTTAGGAAAGAATCTCATGTTTTATTCATTCAGTGAAGTCAAGGAACCCATAATCTTCCTTCTGGAAGGATAGCTCAGAGCAAAAAAAGAAGAAGTTGGTGTTTCTCCTTTTTCTGTCAAAGTCTTTCACCTTAGTAATCACACCCTGAATGCAATTTGCTTATAAACGTTCATAGGTGTTTAAGAGTGTGTACATCCACAGCTTAACAAGGTCATAGAAGGGACGCAGTATTTCAGACGGGTGCACCACAAGACCAGTGGTGTCCTGTCTTTTGGAGGTCCCATGACATTCACCGTAGGGCTTTTAGGAGCCATGCTCGTGAGCTGGCAAGAAATTGTTGTGCAGTATTGTCCATACATCTGCCAAAGGCAAGGTGGGGGTCACAACCGTGAATGTGCTTGTAGTGTGTGTTGCTGGTCAAGTATGCTTTTCTCCCTGCCAGAATTCTTAAACACCTTTCAGTGTCACAGATCGGTGTTTCCTGATCATGTTTCCTCATCAGTGTTTCCGGATAGGAACCTGCTTAATGGCAAGAAGGCACAGTGCCAGTGCGCTAAATAAATCCAAGTGTCTTCCCTGCCTGTCCCTATATGACAAACCCAGACGCCTCTAGGTTTGGTGCTTTTGTTGCTACATGAGAACACTAGAGCTTTGCCTTTCTTCCCTCTAGAACTCACTGACAAAACACTGTCCGGAGCACCATCCCAGAAGTGTGCTGCTTGTTTCAAATTACAGCAAAGAACCTTGGAGCATCTATGATGCTGTCTCTCTTGATATGCTTCTTAATAATCCAGGTCTAATATTCTTATCCATGATTCCTGAGGTCTTGTAAAAAGGAAAAAAGGTTGGAGGGAGCTGTAAGCTTGTCTTGTTGGGAAGCTGGGAATGGGCCAGAGGGCACCTCAGCCACAGAAGAACAGTCAGACTGTGTGTACATCATTCTTTAATAGCAATGAACCACTGCCAGGCTTTTCCAGTGACCTATGATTTCAGTCATCACAGAGCATCATCTCTGCGCTTGTTTTTGCCTATTTGTTCATGCAAAGTTTGCCCAGAGGCACTCTTAAATAGCCTGGGATGTGATCTGATTTGTCTTTAGGGTGTGTTGAGCTTGCAAAGCTCATTTTAGTGTTCCACGACTTTCGGATGAGATCAACAGTACCAGAAACTGTTGTTTGCCTTTGTCCAGACATCATGAAATGGGAAAGGTTTAAATCAATGAGAAGCTGTTAAGCCAGTCAGTTTGAAAGATTACTATTCTTCTAAAGCTCTCTATGCTTTACCACCAGAATTTTCCTGTTGCCCTTTTTGTCTTTTTTAGGAAAAGCTCTGACTCAATGATGATTTTTATTAGGCTCCCTTTTTAGATTAGTTACACACAGTATTTGTATTACATCCAACACATAGTTCATGTGTTCAAAGTTTTTTAAAATACAATCTTGTCTGCTAAAGTAGCAGTTAGAAAACAATGACATTTACATTAGATGTGCAAGAGATTAGAATGAAATAATTAAATTGACCTTTAAATCTCTCCACCTTCTTGGAGACTGGGACTAATCCTTGGCCTCCCACTGTGGAGATAAAAATTCGTGCTGTGAACATTTTAAGCAAAGTGGGCAGAGGAGGAAGAGCCTCACCAGCAGTTTGTCTTTGAAGAGAGGGGCAATACTTTGCCATTTATAAATATAGCTTGCAATTACGGTATGAATGGGGGGACGAGTTCTTCCTGTACTTTAGTGGCGTTGCTCCATGTGTTTTCCTCACAAAAATGGTTTCAGTTGGAAAAAATAGCTCCAAACAGCTTAACTGACTCTTAGAAACAATTGAAGTCTCTCTGGAAATTAGCTTAGTTTCTTGATATCTGGTATTGGTATAAGTAGAATTACGAGTAACATCATTACTGTTACTTAATTACAATAGACTGCTATTTTTATTGACTAATGTGCAAGGTAAAAATAGATTTCAAAGGATAAAGTATTAGGTGGTGTTTTATCTGGCTTCTAAGGACTCTTGAGGATGCCTCTTACAAAGTGTTTGACTTGAGATTTTGTGTCTTCGATTTTTAAAATGCTAATTATTGCAGAGCTCTGTAATTAAAAAAAATATAAAAAATAGATTCTTAAATGACAACAATCAAAATATAATTGTCAGTGGGCAATTGACATTTCATGTAGTGAAACCTTGTAGAGGATGCAAACTCCATCCAAATGTCAAAGTGGGATAAAGACAAGGGTTTTGTACAAAACTCACTTTGATCACCTGGCCTTCTGAGCCAGTCCAAATGAGATGCCTTTTAATACAGCCAGATGAATACTTATATGGATAAAAAGGAGTGCAGAACTGCAGAGGTGAAGTCTGTGTTCGGGAAGGTAGTAGCTCTGAGAAGGAACAAGAGGTCAGAAAAGACAAGAATTTAGCACTAGTGTGACCTTCTGACTAGTAGAAGTAACTGCACCCTTGGGTGGATAATTTGGAAGGTATAAAAATATGATCAGAGAGAGCTCTAATTTCTTTTTAACATCTGTTTATTTTATACATGAAGCTAATACTATATATAGTTTTGATGCTAGTCTTCTTTAAAAAGGGATGTTGAAATTTGGATATAGAAAAAATAGTGTCAGAGGAATTTAAGGACAGAAAATGTCATGTGGTTGGGAGTGACAGAGTTTGACCTGCTGCACTTGCAAAAATTAGAGCAGAGAAGTATAGGTGAGTATCTTTGCAGAAGAAGTTTACTAGGTACTTCAGGAATGACTGGAAAAGGAAATAATTCAAATTCAAAATTAGACACACCTTTTCAGCCATGATGAAATACTAGAAAAACTATAGTGGTGAATCATGGTCTTTTGAAGTTGAAAAAAATCAAGACTGCCTTTCTAGAATTTGTACCTTAACCAAAAACAGAGATTGGAGTTCAGTTTAGGAACTGCGAGGTGAAATGCAATGACTTCTGATGGTGAGCAGTTGTGTTGGATTCTAGCTTATGAAATTTTGTTGAAGGCTCCAGAAGAAGCTCCTGTGAACATCAAAGAATTGTGGATGACGTCCTAAGACCACCTATGGAAAAACCTTTTTCCTTATGTAATATGTATTCACTGTAGGAAATAAAACTGTGCAGATTGCTGAGAGTTTGGGAAAGAGTTATTGAATGTAGAGACCAGGTCTATACTGAAATTAAACAACCTTTCAGGTAATTTACTAAACAATATGCTGTTCTTGGGTGAAATGATGACATGTAATTTAGGTGTGCTGATTAACTCTTTTATCAACAAGACTTTGTGAAGTACTAGTAAGTAGATTTTAGTCATTTATATTTAAAGCTGTACTTTTATTATTTTATCGGAAATTAGTTCTGTGGTATGGGGCAAATTCTTTGTGGATTGTAGCCTCTCAGCGCTGAAGACCAGATGAATATTTCTAGTTGCTTGCTAGTTAGTGATAGGTGATATTTTTTATATTCATTTATGTAAGGGCAGTGAGGCTTGTCAGAGGGAAACTATTTTGGAAAGAGAGGGATGTATGTAGAAGAGTTATTTAGTAGAGGTGTCTGTGAGCTTGGCATGTTAAATGTGTCTTCAGTTGTATAAGTAATTGCACGAGTAATTTAGTGTAGTCTTTAACTGACCTCATGAAAGTATTCACACTTTAAAAGTACAAAACCTTTTCTTTCTCCTGAGACCAAAAAACCAGCAGGCACAAGATTAAAACTTCACAAATGAGAAGTGAATGGGGAATTGGCAGAACGCACACACTTGGAGCAAGAGACTTGCAGTGAGTTGCTAAGTGAAGTTGTTAAGTGGAACAGGGTATGCATGGCTGACAGATGTTTTAATTGTGCTGGACAACCAAGGCACACCGTGGCAAAGCTGGAGAAAGCTGAGAAAATCTGAAGAGAACAGGGCAGTGTGACCCTCATTTCTTTTGAGTTTTGAGCTCGCTAACATTATCATATAAGCAGATGGTTTTTAACTTAATAGCACTAATGCCTCCAATGTTGTACAGCTAGATACAATACACACTCTACTGGACAATATGGAAGCGCTATGTCGTAGCAGTAAGTGATGGTAAAGGGGTTGTGAAGTCATGAAACCTGTATCTCTTGGAGGGGAAAGTCAGGCGTTTATTTGTCTCTGTCTGAAGGATATCCTCCCTGTTCTGGCTTTGTGGCTCATAGATCTGTGCTAAGTGAGGAGTGGCTCATTTCCCATCTGTTCATATTCCACTTAGTCTTCCCCTAATTAAGAAGCAGAGCCAGAGGGAATCAATCTGGTATTTGCCATGATCTGTCTCTCTCTGTCTCTCCTTTCCCACTCTCTCAACCCCATTTATATTTTCCTTTTGGAAAAGGGAGATGCTAGGGTTTCGTTCTGTATTTCCTTCCTAGTCCACTATAGACCCTTTACCTAAGAAGGAGATACTGGAGACAACGTTGGATCTCACTTAGCTGAGTTGAGTGCTGGACACAAGGAAGCAGAGGAAAAGCTCTCCATTGCTCTCTTTAGGCACGTTCAATCAGCTTTGCTTCCAAGGAATTTGTGCATGGATGTTTACTGTACAACATAACTTCTTGTACAAATCATCACTGAAATGTATTTGAGCATTCTGGTAAAAGTCGTCTGGATCACAGGAGTGTCTCATCCTGTACTGTCTCACAAAGCTGCATTCAACAGTAAAGAGGCAAGCTATGCAGTATGTCCAGTAGCACTCTGAACAACAGGGCAGTACAATTCAAATAAATGCGTATTTTTAGTCTGTCTGATGAGCATCCAGACAGAACCACTACCCATCAAACTACATAACTTTTTTACTACATTACTGCATTAAGATAAAGTTGATCGACTTAAAAACTTGGGCTAGATAACCCCAGAATAAGTTAAACTTTTTTACTTATCGAGGTAATTCTAAGTCTAATTTAAAAGTGAATTTGGATGTCACATGTAGTGTTACTGATATATTTTTGTCCAATATTTCATAATAATTATAGATTTACTAGTGGCTGTGCTTCAGAGTGCAGGATCTTCTTGGCCATTTTGTGTCTTAACTTAGAAGAGAAACGTTTGCCAATGAAGAATCTCTTCAATTGTAATATATGTACTATTAACTTACTAGTATTTGGCTCCATGATGTGCAAAGTGCTTTGATTTCCACTGAACAGTGTAACAGGTAAGTTAGCTTCATATATGTCAAAAGGGAAGGATCTTTGTGGTTTTAAATAGCCATATTGTTTCCTCTTCAAAGTCCTTAAAATCTTCTAGTTTGATTGTTTCAGTGAAGCAGTTTCTTGGTCTTACTTGTTAATGATGATTTACCAGTGCAGGCCAATTCTTGTCATTCCTCTACTTAAAGATTCATTGTTGTCATCACCAAGCAACAGCAGATGTATTTTCCTGAAGACTGTTTTCTACCTGTAAGCGAATATAACTAGTACAGTTGAGAGGTAGGGTATTTTGCATGATACCTGGAAGCTTTACTTTAGAAGGGATTTTAACTTTTTTCTGTTCACAGAAGTGAGAGTCAACCATTACAGATAAAACTGTCCACGTACAAAACTCAGCCATGCATTTATCAGCACGAAAAAGTGGCAATTACCAGTAATCTGCACAATATAATGTGATGAGATTTTTCTTTTCTGCTTTTTAAACCATACTTATTTCACAAACGTCATAAAGTATCAGAAGAAAACACAGTAAATAGTAATATTAAGTGTCTTCCATGCTTCATATGCTTTCTATTACATTCTGTATCTGAAAAATGCATTATATTGACAGACTCATCACAAGAGTGGGGATTTAGTAAAAATAGTATCAAAGAAGTTGTTTAATAAGATGTCACTTTTTATTTAAATATGTGTAATGTTTAAACATGGGATCTTAATTTAATACCGGAGTCAGAATATTTCAGAGAGGGCACTGGGGTTATCTGTGCATGTATGGAAAGATGCTGCTTAGCATAAAGTTGGTTGGTTTATTCTAACAAATGAATATGCATGTGGTAAAATGATAGCTGTGTGCATTCTTAATTAATCCTGATATAGATAACTAATAATAACAGCCATCTACTAAAAAATAAATACGTCAACATTTATAACCCATTAAAGCATTAAGAAAAAGTAAAGTGCAGCTAAATAATTATCTACAGATGTATTATATTCTCTTGTTAGCAAAATTTTTGGTATGATAGTTGCATTTGCAAATTAACTTGTCATTATAGTTAGCAATCAGGCAGAGTTAATTTCCATTAGGAAAAAAGCTACTGATGGAAAAAACAAGAATCTGTAAAAAGTCAGTGACTTTTCAAAATTTTCTCCAGATGACATAAAACATGACTTTATTAATTTCTATTTGAATCTGACTAATTTGTTTTCTGTCTAGCGTGAATTGTAATGAGAGACCCATGATAAAACTACTACTAGTTCATTCATCATGTTTTTTAAATACCCACAGGGATGGTGACTGAACCACTTCCCTGGACAGCCTGTTATAATGCTCCACAACCCTTTTGGTGAAGAAATATTTGCTAATATCCAAACTAAACCTCTCCTGGTGCAACCTGAGGCCATTTCCTCTTGTCCTATCGCTTGTAACCTGGGAGAAGAAGCCAACCCCACCTCACCACAACCTCCCCTCAGGCAGCTGTAGAGAGCAGTAAGGTCTCCCCTGAGCCTCCTTTTCTCCAGGCTGAACAATTCCAACTCCCTCAGCTTCTCCTCATCAGGCTTGTGCTCCAGACCCTTCACCTTCTCAGGACACGTTCCAACACCTCAATGTCCTTCTTGTACTGAGGGGCCCAAACCTTAACACAGGATTGGAGGTGCAGCCTGAGCAGTGCCGAGTACAGGGGGACAATCCCTGCCCTGGTCCTGCTGGCCACACTGTTGCTGACACAGGCCAGGATGCCATTGGCCTTCTTGGCCACACTGTTGCTGACATTGGCCTTCTTGGCCACTGGGGCACACACTGGCTCATGTTCAGCTGCTGTCGACCAGGGATGGTTGTGACCCAAGGCCAGGATCTGGCATTTGGCGTTGTTGAACCTTGTACCACTGGCCTCTTCCCATCGATCCAGCCTGTCCAGATCCTTCTGCAGAGCTTTCCTACCTTCCAGCAGATCACCATTCCTACCTAACTTGGTGTCATCTGTGAACTTACTAAGAATGTCCTTGATCCTCTCGTCCATATCACTGATAGAGATGTTAAGCTGGACTGGCCCCAGCACTGATCCGTGGGGAACAGTCCTGGTGAGCAGCTGCCAGCTGGATGTACCCCCATTCACCAGCACTGTCTGGGCCCGGCCATCTGAACAGTTTTTTATCCATCGAACAAAGCACACCCAACCAAGCCGTGAGCAGCCAGTTTCTCCGGGAGCTTCTGTAGGAAATAGTGTCAAAGGCTTTACTAAAATTCAGGTAGACACATCCATAGCCTTTCCCTCATCCACTATGCAGGTCACCCTGTCACAGAAGGAGACCAGGTCAGTCAAGCAGGACCTGCCTTTTGCAAACCCAGGTTGGCTGGGTCTGATCCCCTGGTTATCCTGCACATGCTGTGCAATGGCACTGAAGATGATCTGCTCCATGACCTTCTCTGGCACCAAGTTCAGACTGACAGGCCTGTAGTTCCCTGGATTTTCCTTTCAGCCTTTTTTTTTTTTTTTTTTTTTTTTTTTGTGGGCATCATGCTTTTTAACCTCCAGTCCACTGGCACCTTCCTCATACTGAGTACTCCCAGGTCTGAATTTCACTCAAATCCAAAAAATCTCTTGATGAAGGATATTAAAATACACCTTAAGAGTATTTGAAATTTTGAGTTCAGGTCCTTCTTCACATTTTCCTTCTTTTCCTCCTCCTTCAGAGGTTCAGTGGCAGACTAGCAAGCACACTCTTTTGCGGCTTTTTATAGGAAAACAACTTAGGTCTCCTGCCAGGTTAATTGCTTTCAAGGTTTTTAACATATAGGTTACAGTTTGAATAGTAGGATTCTGTGGGAAAAATGCATTTGGAAAACTGTGGTTACTGCTTTATTGCAATAGTTAACCTGAGAATAATGCACCCCTTTCTGCTGGGAACAATAACAAGTAATTACTCAGTAGCCTTTATTATTACTAACTGAATTATAGCCGAATAACTTAGCAATAGTTTAATTCACTACATACGCTAATAGTTACCCATGTTTTTGCTTTTTTCAAAATTAAAAATAATTGCTATGTTACATCATATCTTCAATTTGTGATGAAGGCAACTGAATTTGCACTTTTTTTTTTTGTATTGAAGTACTATCAGTTCTTCATCTTGAACTATTAAATACAGGCCTGAAAACAAAACCAACATCTGACTGTAGAACAGAAAGGGTTTCTACAGAGTATTGTTTCTACCACTAACTCTATTTATGATTCAGTGTGAAAATTAATGGAATACTGGTATCAAGTATAGCATTAAGAAAATTTAATCCATTTATGATACTTGTTCCCTTGAATAGACTTCAGTACATAAAAACTTTTCCGTGGTGGGAAAGTAGTTTGAATATAAAACATCTGAAAACAGACAAAGAAAACTACTGTAATACTTATATTCTCTTCTCTACTGTCTTCAATACCGTGTGAAGTGATGGTGTATCAGGACCTACATCTCTTAAAATTGTCTGTCCAAAAGCCAGTGCAGAGAAGGGACTGCAATGTCTGCAATGGTTGTCCCTAAAGCTCTGTTCTGATTAGTCTAGAAAAAATTGTTGATTTTTAAACATTAGGGAAGCACCCACACCCTTTCTTTTGCTAGTGAATAGAGAGGGTAATGGAGAAAGATGTCATTTTTATCATAGATGGGAGTAATTATTCTAGTTCTTTGTACAGGTGTAGAAATATAGATGAAGTGCACAAAGATTTATTTCTCCTACATGTAATTAAGGTTTTCATTCTAATAAGCCCTCGTAGAGCTGTGTGCTTTTAGGTGATTTACTGTTATTCCTGCTACTCTTGAGTATTTCAGTTCAACTAAGTAACCTTGTGGTAAATAGTTTTATTTCATATGAAATTGATTTCAGAAAGCACCCCACAGTTGGCATAAATTTAACTATGCTGAAGCCCTGTTGAAGTCAATGGATCTCCAAATTACAGAGGCATATGTGTTCAAGTGCCTTCTTAAACTGGGGCTGTAGTTGCCCTTATCTCTTGGTCGAGGTTACTACTTTATAGTAATTACTGACCTTCTGTCACAGGGGTTGAATCTGCATGTCCAGCTCCCACTGAAGTCCATAGAGCTTCTGAACAGATTTAACAATTGTTAAAACTTCCAAATAAGATACAGGTCCTACAGAAATAAAATTTTGTGAATTTGGTACCTGATTGTGGTAGGTGGAGCATATTGGTAATCGCTATCTGAAAGCATCATTGTTCTTCCAGTGTAAATCTGTTTTGTGACTTAGTTCATGGTGCCGTATTAAACCACACAAGCATCTCATTCTGTAGGTGTTGGAGCTGAACATTTGCTGTTTCAGAACCTGCAACGTTTACATTTATATATAAAATTTTATTAAAAGTTTCTGTGAAAATAAAATGGCTTTTCACTTAGCAGAGAGAACATAAGTGAGTGTGGAAGGGGAAGAGATGTATTTCAATGTAGCAAGAGCTGTTTGTACAACATGGTACAATGAGAGAGAGCAGGATCTGGGGTTTTCTGCTACTAGTAGGGATATACCAGATGGTTACCGCAAGTTTGTTTCATAAACATAGAAGTGTTCCAGCAGTGTGTAATTAACTTACTTAACCTTTTCAGTGTTTGTCCATATTTATGGAAGTACACAAAGGGTGTAAGAACATTGTTGTTTTGTTATGACTATGTTAATGCTTATTAAAAGAAAAAAAATTGTGCAATTCAAGTATAAAACAATTAGCATAAGTTCTTGCTGGTAAAGAAAGATGTTTCCAGCCAAAGCAAGTTGTTACACTTTGTCTAATTTATTGTTATTGTTTTTATAAACGTAATAAAATCTAATCCAAATACTTACTCTCTGAAAAAAAAGCAGAGGGGGCTTCTCTTGCTACTGTTGAAGCACAAGTAATATCAAACTTCAGTCTAAAAATGGTCCGTAATCTCTAGCAGTTTTTCTTCTAACTGCTATACATTCATTAACTAACCTTCCCTTCTTGAGACTGCATGGAGGTAGGTCTATTTTACAAAAGGAGGTACTGTACAATATTATTATTTGCTTAACTCTAGATATGAAATCATTACAATAGCTCTGGTACTAGAACTCAGAAATCTAGCTGTGAGCTTGTTTATGTACCAGATCACACTGTCTCAAGAGCAAATCCTGGTAGTTTTAAAGTGGTATGTAACTATGGATGAATCCTCTGTTGCGGTGTAGCACAGTGTTCCCTCTGGATTTTTAATTACTGTATGCTTTCTTCACAAAAGCTGATAATGTATACATAACAAGGTGCAATAAAGTCTCATTAAACATTGAGAATGAGTTTTGCACCCTGATGGGAAATACCTTCCCCCCAAACATGCTTTTGTTCTTGGAATGCTTTGTTTTTTCAAGATAATGTAGTCTGTGAATATGTGCTTTGCAGAACTCATTTTGTTGCAGATGTAGCGGAAAAGATTTTTAAATAAATGTAAATTGTTTATATTTGTTCTAATTAAAAGTTACATACTTTTGCCTGACTTGATGCTTTTTTGTTTTAAATCACTTGGCAGAATTCATTGACAAGAAGTTCACCCCTTGCCAATGATTCCCAAGCACGCAGTGGTGCCCGCTTTCATACATCTTACGACAAAAGATATATCATCAAAACTATAACAAGTGAAGATGTAGCAGAAATGCACAACATACTGAAGAAATACCATCAGGTAATATATGAACTCTATCAGCATGTGGGATCTCTTCTTATAGATTATAATGCCAGTCTTTATTTTAGTGTCTTGGAAGTTTTAAATGAATAATTGTGGGTAAAGAGGCACTTCAGACTTTTTCCCTTTTACATCAGCAATTTATTGTATATCTGCAAATCACAAGGCTGCACTTCTCTAAATATGTGCACTATCTTTATGTAAAAAGTTATGTCTACACGATACAGAGATACTAACTTGGAGGCCATAAGCTCCTTTGCCTTACTAGGAAGGTGTTCTTTCTTTTCGCTAGTGGACTCCCAGGCTTGAAGCTATTTCATTCTGGGCTTACTTGGAGAGAGATGTCTGCATACATATGTATGAATGGTGCAGGTGATTTATTTCTTTCTGGTCTGATCACTGAATGTTCTGTGTTTCACTAACAACAGATTTCAAAGAATTAAAGTTCTATTGTATGAGAAATGAAAAATTGAATATAATTAATGTAAAAATCTTATTAATAAATATTAAAAAAATAGACTTTCACAATGTGAATTTTCATACACAACAATAAAGTCAAAAGTGAACAGTGGAGATCCATCAAATCAGCCTTGACAGCTGCCATACTGTGCCAGTGTATGATTTGTGTAGATGGCATGGAGGGGAGCAGAACTTGGGGAATATAAGAAGCTTTCGTAAAATCGGTGCTAACTTTCTTAGCCCCAGATCTGTTTGAATGACTTCTAAAGCTGCAGAATTCAGAAAAGCCTCTAAAAATCACCTAAAATATGTTACCAAATAGGAGGGTGATTTTCTCCTTTCAGTCTTTCTTCTCACTTCCATGAGCTGGGACTTCAGATAAAGACCTTTGGGATTCGGCTTTTTCATTGTTGCTTAGGTGGTTTATTTTTTGCTTTATAATGTTCTTGTTTGTGGCAGTTTTTTTAATACTATTACTTTTGTAAAAACAGTTCTAACTTCTGAGGTGCAAGGGAGACCAAAGCATTCTTTCAGAATGCTTGGGATTGAAAGTATTGCTAGCCATGTTCATGGACCTCAAAGGGAGACCTCTGAATGCCTCTCAAGTCAGTAGTAACTTGGGAAGCCTTCAGGAAGTTAGATGTGAACTCTTTTCTCTCTCTGCTTGTTGTCCTGTTTAAATAACATGTAGAACCACAGTGTGTTTGTTTTAGTGTGAATAAATAACATCACTATCAGAAATACTCTTTAGAAATATTTTAATTACAGTTTTACCAAAGAGAAATTTTAAACCATTGCCTAATTGTAATTTGGGATTTATTTTTTATGAGAGTTTTCAAAGTTGTAATTTTAGCTTTGCTCTGAAAGGTTTTGATCTGTGAAGCAGTGCAGCAGAATTAAAGTTTTAGTCTGTTTTATATTTGGCATTAGAAGCTAGTATTAGTGAACCAGATTTTGAGACTTAATCCAGCTGAAAAGTCATGTTGCTTTTCAAAACAGTAATCTTCTTTCAAGAGTGTCAATGAAGGCAGTGCTAACGTGAATGAACTTAATAATTTGGAATCTTTTTTCATTAATGCTTTCCAGCATTGGAGTTCATAATAGGCTAGGTTACAAGGAATAATCATCTGAAACTTATCTCTGCCAGGCATCTAATTTCACTTCATGCTGGAAGAACATTCATATGAAAAAGCTCTCATTGGTGCCTCCAAGAGATTCATAAACATACAATTTGTATTTCTTTTTGTCTCAGAAAAAGCACTTTACAAAACTGTAAATGCAGAAGCACTCAAGTACAGAGGCAGTTTAATAATTGGGGCTTTTAATGAATTGAATTCATTTCAGTATCTTCAGCAATGTACTAAACAAAATCTAAATTAAATCCCACTAGCTCTGATGACGGTTGATACAGTGCCCTCTGTGTTGCTGCTGGAAATCAAATGCTTGGGATCACTAGATACAGCAGCTTGTCCTTCCATTTCTCTAGATATTTTTTAGGAAAGTGAAGCTTATCTTCACCTGCTTTTCAAAGTCTAGAGAACTCATTGTCCTGGTGAAAAGGTATTAATAATTCCCTTGACCAAGTTGTCTCACACAGATTGACCTTAGATTTCCTTTTGCCAGCAAACAGTGCAGTGCCAGGTACCATCCACTGGCACTTGTGCTCATTAATGGTCCCTACTGTAGTTTTGTTTTGGGCCAGCTTGCTATCTCCCGAATAATTCTAGGCAAGGATAAAGGTGTTAATTTAGATGAGTTAATGTTCCAGCTTAGGAGTTTGAATATGAGCATCCTTTTTAGAGGAGAGCTTAATAACTTACATGCAAGTTGTTCCATTCCAACTAGAACTGAAGCCAGAAGACAGTGCAAGACCTGTCTAATTCACTAGTATGGATGTAACTTTATGGTTCTGTAGGATGGCATAGTTGCAGTAGTACAAGACTTTTCAGATGCTGCACTGGTACTGCTGTAGAAATCTTTGTCAATGAAACAAGTTCTCTTGAGTTCAGTTTTATTTTGGCATCCTCTCTTCTTCCAGTAGAGGAAATGTCAAATTCCCTCTACTGATTTACATACCTTGCTGTCCAGTATCTTCCTTAATTGTTAATAATTACACACTAAAGTACCAAATTATGGCAATTTTGGGGATAAGTCTGCTTGTTAGCTTTTCTCCGGTTTCAGTTTGCTGATTGCCAGCAGCACTCACCACATATGTGAAAATTCCTGGCACAGCTAAGTGTGCCTCACAGCCCAGGTGTGATTGAGACTTGTGGCGGTATACCCTGTGACAGTCTGCTCTGAGAGCAAAGCTGAGTTTGAAAGGTTCAGCCTTCCAAGAAAGGGAGCATGCAGACATGTTCAGACCTGATTACATAGTACAGGGCCCATCCTGGGAATAATAACCTTCTCAGGTAAATCAAGGCTAGGGAGGTGATTCATACGAATTTTAGAAGAGTGTTTCTCCCTTGTTAGAGGTCAAGCACCCCCAAAGGAACTGAAGTTAAATTCATCTGTCCATTAGGAACAGTGTCTTGTAAACTTACAGTATTGTGCACCCTCTTTCACCTGCCCAAGAAGGCAGTAACTATGTTCCATTACTTCTGACATGAATATGAGTGAAATGCATACCATTTATGACAAATCATCTCTTCCAGGTTTTGGTTTTGTCCCTCTACAAATTCATTCCAGGTTCCTTCACAAGGTTGAAACTCTGAATGAGTTTTGTTTAAGTCATAATATTTACTCAACTGTTTCCTTATTAAGGCTAACAGCTCCAAGCTGATAGAATCATTCTAGACCTTGGACGTACCTCTGTCCTTACTTAGGGACCAAATAAGCCATATCAAATGTTTTGCAGGACTACTCGAACTGCTTAACAATAAACACCAGAGGACACCTATCTTGAAACAAATACTGGGAAGAGAACCATGAAAAATCAGAAGTGTGAGAGATTGAATATGTCCTTCATTCACCAAAATAGTTTGCATCCCTGGCATTTGCAAAAAAGCTGTACTTCTTGCACCTTTTTGAACTACGAAGCTACCTATGAGGCATCTGGAAGTTAGTGTGTTCAGAAGAGAAATGTAGCATGGGAGCTTTTCCCATGAACCTCCAAAATCTAATTCCAAGTACCAGTAATTTTTTGTGAAGTCCCCAAAAGGTTAGAAAGAGACATGTAGACTGCCACTGGAAAATAGAAATAAGAGCTATGTTATCAGTAACTGGAGATCATGGAGATGTATACTTCACAAACCCATCCAGTTCTTTTAGTCTTTCCTCTCTCCATGTGTCTGAAGGTGCAGTAACTCATCTCTTCTTTGGAACTGTGAGGAACTGAGGTTATAGTTAGGCAGTCTGTATACTGAGGTGTTTACAAAAGTAGCAGGAATAGTTTATAGCCTGTAGATACTTCTAAGTCTGAAAATATCAAACCTAGATTTGTATTCTTAAATCATCAAAGATGATCTGATCAGAGACCAAATTCCAAGCCTTGGACTACATACTAGAAATGTGTAAATAACTAAAAGTAGACTGGGCTTGAAGAAGTGTCATGAGAAGTTACTATGGAATCAACATATAAGTACATACAGCAATTCCAAATTAAAACTGTTAAATTGTAAATCATAGTCCTGCCAATTGTAAATTATACTTGCTATCCAAAATTATGAGTTGCATTCATTTGTTTACCCTGTCTGATGTGATGCCTTGTTTTTTGGTGGCAGTCATGCCCATGAGCTCAGATAGACAGTGAACACTTCAGTCTAAACACTGACTCTGTCAACTCACGAGATGAGTCTGACACTTTTAGTGAACACTAGAGATCATTATTTTCTTTCCCAAAGTTAAAAGAAGAAAAAAACAAAAACAAAGCACTAGGCAAACAGGGGGAATAATGCCTTTGTCCATGGTTAAAGTTGCAAAGCATATATTTTTTTATGACTAGACTATAAAGCCCATCATGCATGAATCAGCCTTCTATCTACACTTGAAAGACAAAATGGCCTAGAGTGCGAAACAGCTAGGTTTTGAAGTGTTCCAGTAAATATATATATATATATATATATATATATATATATATATTTATGTTTGTGTGTGTGTATGTGTGTATGTATGAGA
>JAWWEU010000081.1:17574925-17589477 GCA_035583155.1 Acropternis orthonyx
TAAATATATATATATATATATATATATATATATATATATGTATGTGTGTGTGTGTGTATGTGTGTATGTATGACATGTTAGGTTCTTATTCTGTGAATCTCTATGCGAGCCAGTTTTTAACTACTGTAATATTTTCTGATACATAGTGTGAAATACTGGTATTAGTCACATTTTAATGATAATTTGCAATTGGTTTGTATTGCTTGTATTATTGGTATGTTATCACTTACTAGTCTTACTGTTAGGTGTTTCTCAACTGAATATCATTTACTTATCAAATGCAGTAGAACCACTGATATGTTCAAACAGGTCAGACTTTCAAATATTAGAAAAGCTGTTGCTGTATGGGCTCACCAATGGAGTTGGACTATTTAAAATTGTGGAAATTAATCAAGCACATTTATGTTAAATACTTAAATAGTATTTGAGAGCAAAATCAAATATTCAATGGAAATACCTCCAAATCTAGTGCAGTTTTGTTTTAAACCTAGGCTCCTGACTCCAAGAGCATGGACCAGAAAAATGGGGTTAAACCTACTGCTCCCTTTGGTGTTGTTAAGGGAGAGTTCAGCAAAGTCATCTGTGACAAGTGCATTGCCAGGATTTCACTCTGTGTTTAAGGAATGGGTAATACTCTGCTTCCTCCTAAAGGAAAACTTTCTATTTTAGCATATATTCGAGCTATGTTTGTGTATTTCTTTTGGGTATGTTGTCCTTTGCAAAAAGTTTATATCAAATACAGAATACACTATTGTAGATATTACTACATATGCAAACGTGATTGCTTATATGATGCAAATATGATTTCCAAGCGCAGAAATCAGTTACAGTTGAGTAAAATTCTGAAGGCACATGTTATAGCATCTGAAATGTCAGAATCAAAACATGCTGCCCTTTCAAGTAACTCATAAACTTGCTTTAAATCTTAAATTGGTGTAAAAGCGGAGTCTTTGCTCTTTGAGATGACAGGCAGGATAGAAATTTTTTAAAATAAATGAAAGCAATTTGAGTGTCTCAGATAAACCAATACATTTTGTACAGCACCCGCTACCACAAGCTTGCCACAGAAACCCAGTACAAGCGTACAGACCTTCCATTATATAAAGCTACTCATGAGTGCAGGTACCCTTTAGCTTGTCTGTAGGCAGTTGTCCCTGTTGACTGCACAGTTCTCTTCCCTACACAGGTAACTGTATGCAGAACTGACACCTATTGCACTGCCTGTTTGTTTCCCTGGCAACCAGCAGAAATAGTGAATAGTGGTAAAGGAGAGGGACTGCCCACCTACCGGAGGCAGCAAACAGCAGAGTGATGGGGAAGTGAATGGTAAGAAAGGAAATAATAGAACGAGCAAATAAGGGGAAATGACAGCATAAAAGAGAAAACAAAGGCATAAAAATATATTACCCTAGCTGCTGGAGAGGAAAAAGATAAGAAACAAACAGGAAAGCAAATGAAAGGGGGCGGGAAATGTAGGCAATAAGGTGAAAAGGGGGGAAATTGCACCAAGAACAGGATTCAGGGCTGTGCAGGAATCCAGAAACAGCACAAAGATGTGTGGAAGGTAGGAGAAAAATGAAAGTCATATAAAGATAGATAAAACATTACTGTAGGCTAAACCAATTTTGTCACAGATTTTGTGACAACACAGGCTGGAGAATATTGGAGAAAAGAAGGGGGGACTAGGTGCGATGAGTTGGCGTTGAGCTGGTAGGTTGCTAAAGCAGAGCTACATTGATGTTGGTGTCATCCTTCTTGCATGTCATTACTTGCACAGGTTATCAGCAGCTTGCTTTCTGCCAACCCCCACATCTGTATGTATCACAAAAAGAAGGGAAAGGGTAGGTGAAAAGGCAAAGCAAGGCAGTATAATGTAATACTAATTAAACACAAATGTGCATGAGGAAGGATGGATGCCATGTAATGAGGATCCTGACTTTTGGTATGTCCCAATGTAATTAGAGGTGATGATTTTTGGGAGGCTTGCAAAAAAATGTAGTTGAGAAAAGCCTTTCAGCCAGTTCCTTGTGAGAATCAAGAGGCAGCACAGAACACAGTCTCTGCCCTGTGCTAAGATAACCAACTTGTAAAGCAGCTTTGATCTGAAAAAACAGGAGAAGCATAAAAAGTAGAGATGAGAATGTATGCATTCTCATCCAAACAGTCTACATTTCACCTGCATCCAACAGGCCACGCTTCCTATAGGACACATAACTCTGAAAATGGGAAACTCATCAGTGTGGTTGTTAGATGGAATTGCGTAAGGGAGATGCGCAAAGGGACCACACAGACTGCGACTGTAACCAAAAAACACAAGTCTTCACTGAAAGATGTGAAAAGATGTCATAGATAAATATCTAACTACACAAAATGGCAGAATGGACTTGGCTGTATTGGCTCTGTTGAACCCTGGGTTTGACCAGCAGATGTTTTCTATGTATTTATTGTATTTTATATATGTAAGCTATTGCTGCTGTGCACAGCACTTCTCAGAAGAGATCAGTCCACACAGTGACTCAGTTGTAGCAATATCAAATATAACATTCCTGTAGCCTAGATAATCATGTGTGGTGGTAATACTGAGATTATGCTGCAGTCAGAAGTAAATATAACGCTGGTCCAAGTCTGAAACAACATGAAGTGTAAGGCTCTGTGTGAATCACAGGGCTTGTACAGGAAAGCCTGTGTAATTACTGAATACTTCTTTAAATAAAATTACCTCTTACATGGCTTACTAGAATGAGAATGACTTGAAAATTTGTAACTTTCTGTTCTGTACTATCAGTGTTCTGTTCAGTGCTAGCTGTTTAGCTAATTAATCTTTGTGATCTATCACATAAGTACCCGATGCATAATTTTCTATGAAATTATCGGGTACAAGAAAATGGCAATAAGTAGAATATTTATAACTCTAAACAACTCCTCAATCCCCTTTTTGGGGAGTGATTCCACATGTCAGTGTATGTGCACAAAATACGTTGGTGAAGAATATTTCTGATTACAGATGAGGATTTGAAAGAAAAAGATTCTGAGCACAAAAAGGAATAGATGTGTTGTGCTTCTGAATGTCCAAAATGTTTTTAAATAATCACTTGCCATTCAGTTTGTTTAATGAAACTATCCTAATGAATGTATAGACTTGTGATGTAGAAATTGTGAAAATAATACAGAGAAGGAGCAATGTTGTGTATTTCTGCATTATTGTTTGCAAAATAGGCTGTGAGAAATAGGAATGTTGACTTTTCACACAGAACCGAGACAGATAAAATTCAGGATTTAATCTTCACTGATGTCAAATCATTCCACAGATTATTTCCAAGTGGAGGAGGAGAATCAGCAGAAACAGGAATTTTACCCTCTGTTTTTCCAAAAAGAGACAGAAGTAGTGTAACTTCATTGCCAATAAATTGTATACCCTGTTTTATCTTTTGGTCATCCTGATACCTTACTAGCATTGCCATGAGGAAGCAAGCAGCTAATGAGATAGAAAATGTTCTGTTCTTACTAATTAATGAGAATTACAGGATCATAAAGAATGTCTTACAAATATTCAGGTCTAAGCATGAGTTTCCAGAGAGCTCAGAATATTACTTATTTGAAACCTGTGCTGCACAGCTGATAAAATGTCAATATGCTGATGTTACTTTACTTTGTTAATGGTAATAGTGTCCTTGTGCTGTGCACAAAAATTAAAATTGTCTGAATTAACAAAAAAACTATGGGGTGTTTCTTACAACACTCATTTTAAAAATAGATGGATTATGTTACTGCATATAAGGACTTGTAAATGTATTAGCTAAGTATTGCAGTTTTATTTAGCTAGTCTGCTTGGTAGAATTGTTTTAATGTTCTTTTTAGAAAAAGTTAACATAAAGGAGTGAAAGTCTTTTCTTTCACTGAAATTTAGCAGTCCTGTTAAGCATGTACTGGCTTATTTTCTAAGCTCACTTTTTTTCCAGCTGTGAGTGGGAAACTTCAGGAAATCATTCCTAAAAATCACCTTGAGGTGACTAAATTGCTACTTCCTTTATATCAAGATGGACAAATTGAAAATCTGCCAACCACAGTCACCAGTGCAAGTCCTGCTGGACTCCCACCCCAAACAGATGACACGTTTTGCCTCCTCTGTGATGCAGATATGGGGGATTGATAGTTTCAAAGGTAGGAAGTTCTAGACCAACCTTGTAGATGCTGAAAGCAAGTGGCATTTCTCCCTCTTTCCTTTGCCTCCCCATCAGGATAAGAAATGCTGTCATAGGAAACACTGAAATAATTTTAGAGGCTTTTCTTTAAATTGCAATGGCATGAGTGTCCACAGTCAGCAGCAAATGGGAAACACCTGTGCAGTACATGGTCTGCTTTGAGAGGGTCTCTTAGAAGCCTGCAAGAACATGGCCACATTCCTTTTTATCAAGTGAAGAGTGGTACTAGCAGAGCTTTTCATGTCCTGTGTTGCATGCTAGAAACACTGCCCTTTCAGAAGGCTTTGTTTGCACCGTATTAAAATGAAACAACAGCATTAGCAAATGGCAAACCCTAACTTACAAATAGGACTTATGCAACTCTCATTAATGGCCTTTTTGTCCTCATTGTGTAATACAGAACAGTTTTGGAGGGAGTTGTATACTGGTAACCAAAGAATTTATTTTGTGACATTACAGTGGGTATGTAGGTCGTTTTCTGTTAATGAGGTTGCCGTTTATACAGATAGGTACACTCTGAACCAGGAAGGTTAAAATCGGAGAGGTAGCAGAAGCCAGGGTTCAAAAGAGGGTTTAAATGTCAAGACTGTGGCACTCACACCCGAGAGGAAGGGCTGGGGTTTATTAGTCTGGTAGTTGAGATGTCTAGCTGGCATTCCTTCACATGGCACAAACTCTGTATGATTTCATATAAAGTTCTGCATCTCAGATCCCCACATGGAAAATTGGAATAATAGTATTTAAGTATTGAAATTCTGTAGTTAGAAGCCATAAGATTAGGAATGGCTGGATCCATTAAAGAATTGAGTAGTCTGAGATTCTGTGACACTAAATTCTTGTTGGAACCTAGATTAATTTGTATCATCCTTGCAGAATGTGATCATCTTAGAGTAGAAGTCACTCAGGAAATGGTTTTATAGGAACAACCCTTCACAGTTCCTATAAAGCTTTAGAAAAGTATTTACCTTTAGGATATATGCCAAATACATGATGTTTATAACAAAATAGTCAATGTAGATTGCCCAGTAGAGATTAGTACTTTAAACAGGTTTTCTGTAACCTCATCATTAATAGTTCTCATTTCACTTTATGATTGTATCTCTAAGAGAAATGACTAATGGTCAGAATGAGCTGCATAGCCTGTAACATGTTGTAACTGCTTTGTGATGTTGGTAACAGCCCTATGACTGAAAAACTGAGAACTCCAAATTAAAACTTCTCTCTCTGTTAAACAAAGACATCTTCTCAGATTGATCTTTGTGCACTGCTCACAAATGGCATTGCTTTTGTGGCCTTTTACTGCCAAACTTTTCATTTGCATTTTGGGCTATAGAGTCATATTTCCTTCCTAAGATTCTGATTTGTATTCACTGAGCCTCTGCAGCACCTTAAGATGTTTTGCCTATTCATAAGCAGTTTGAGTTTAAAAGAGCTTTGCTGTGAAGTGGCACAACTGCATCATGATTACATGTGCTCTGCTTCAGCACTTGAACCTCCAGTACAGCTCTGGGGCAGGCAGAAAGGAGTGTTACAGCCCAGACTGTGCCAGGAAGTTTCAACAGGGCTCACATGTCAAGAGTCCTCAGTCAAAATTGGGTTCAATTCACAGTCAATAATTTCTATCTTTGTTGTTCATTCCTTTTGTTTCTTGGTGGACAGGATTGTTTTCAGAACTCTTAAATCTTTCTATTTTTATTTTTCCAATTAAAAAGGGAAGTCTGTCTGTGATATGTGCAGTATACAGTTAGTGAGAGAAATTATTTAAAATTAGCAGAGGAGTCCAGAGTTGCATAATTTCCAGGATTCCAATAGCTTTGTTATATGATTTTTTACCGAATACTACCTACCTTTGTTAAACAACTCAAATGGCTTTTTCAGTTAGCTTGTTCTAAATTCTTCTGAAGTCTGTATTCCTAATAACCAGGTCACTTTGGCACAAAAACCAGCAGCTTCAGTATTCAATGAATATTTAAAAGCTGTTCTGCTTTAAAAACCTGACTGTTGGTTAGAGTTCACGTTTCCTACTTGGGGCTTTAACTTTTAAATGTTCTCCAAGTTCATCTGTTTGAGACTTGATACTAACAAAAAGACGAAAGCTGGTGAGTCCTTGTCTGGTTTGCATCATTGTGGTTTTATTTTCCTCGGTTCCACAAAAAATAAAAGTGAGTGTGTCTGAGTAGGGTTTTAGGATTAATACAGTATGGGCATTCTTATTCTAGCAATTAGAAGTCATTCTTCAATAGTTGCCATCATTCAATATGTCTTTGCTTTTTTCTGCTTTCTCCAGTGGTCTTTCCAATAGAACAATTATTTTGAAGGCAAGTGATTAGGGGGGAAAAAAAAAAAAAACAGGTTGCAGGTGCAGGTGGCAATTTTTTTTAAGGTTAATAACCCATTTGTAATGGGATATGGTGACCTTAAGGACGTATAATGATTCATAAATAAAAGAATACAAGGAACTTGCACTTCACTGCTCAGCTCTATTGACCCTGAAAGGCAGCCACTACATAGGAACTAGCAGAAAGCTGGTGATAATAAATAATACTCCTTGCTGGTGACAACACCACAAATGTTCATCATAATAAACAAATATTGATAATGGAGCAGCATACAAATTAAATATAATCTGGCACAACAGAGGACAAATTACAGCAGTGTGATGTTCAACATCAGTACCAAAATGTTCTCTTCTAGGGTGTGCTTCTTGGACCAAAAAAGTTGAAAGATCTGCCAAAGAGAGTCTGCTCTTTCTATAAGAAAGCAAGAGTTGTAAGTTAAGCAGTTCAAGATATTAATTTTTAAACACTGGCCTAAAAACAGGATAACCTCTTGATGAAGGGGTTTGGTTTTGCATGACTTTTTGAAGGTTTGTCTCCAAACAAATATTCGGCAAATAAACACATTGTTTCTGGGTATTTTATATCTAAAACTATATAAACATTTATATAATACATGTCAATCCTCATTTCTGTTTTTTCTTTTTATTCTGCAGTTTATTGTGGAGTGTCATGGGAATACACTTCTTCCCCAGTTTTTGGGCATGTATCGGCTTACTGTTGATGGAGTTGAAGTATATATGGTTGTTACAAGAAATGTGTTCAGCCACCGTTTATCTGTTTATAGAAAATATGATTTAAAGGTGAGAAATAATTGCTGTTGAAATAAGTGATAAATCTTTACTAGAAATGTTAAATTATGCTGATGCTTGAATATCGTTCTGGATTTTAATAAACTTAAAATTGTGTTATGTAAGAGCCAGCATTAACTGGTTTAATTCTACACCTAGCTTTAGCAAAACTGAAGGATGGTTTTATAGAAATTGTACACATTTCTTTGTTTTGTGCATTTTTAAGCCCAGCAGTTTAACCACATATATTCATTAAATGTTCCTAGTGGTTAAAGGTAAAACCCTTCATACTAGTACAGTAATAATTCTGCTTCTTATAGGTTTTTATCAATGTTATGGAAAGCCACAGTTGATTCTGCTGAAGGCTTTTATAAAAAAACTAACTATCATTATTTAAACCAATAAATGCTTCTTGCAAAGCACATCACTATTACAAAAGCTTCATAAATTATTCAATATTTTAAAAATAATTCAAGTGAAAAGAAGAAGGTTCTTATGAACAAACAAAATACCTGTTGCCTTTATCATAAGATCTGTTTTAGGGTTTTTTCAGAAGCTTTCTGTGCTCATTGTAATTTTGCCAGTAGTTAATATGCAGTGCTTACAGCAAATGACTAAAACGTAGTCTATCTTTCTACCTAAGGGATTATATTTTAATTTCCTCCATAAAGTATCCCCTTAGAAACTTACTTCTTTCTAATACATTTGATTTCTATGTGCTGAACCACTAAGTGCATCTGCAAGCTTGTTTTAAAATGTTCATTTATTATTCTGTATTAAGAAAATCATACTGCATCATCCCTTCCTAGTGTCAGCTCTCTTACCTAGCAATTCATTACATAGTTGACTGAACTTGATTTATAAGAACTGATTTCTGGATTGACATAATTTAATTTTTGATATTTAGTATTATTGGCAGCAGTTGTTACCAGGGAAAGTTGGGTTTTTTTTTAATTTGAGAGAACTGTGTTTTAGGGCATCATAATGTCCAGATACATCAAAAGAGGCATGAATGCATAAGAGAAAGAAACAGTAATTAAATACAGTACATTCTTAACATCAATGTCAAGAGCTCTGCTGTTATTTACCCCTGTGAATGCTCCTGTACTCTATTCAGTTTGTCCAGCTGGACAGCTTTGCTTTAACTGCTCATACAATTCAAATTTAACATCAATATCATATTATTCTTCAAAACACTGTTCTTCACTGATCAGATTTATAGTGACACTGCCTATATTATACATCCCTTTTTATTGATATTCTTTGCTACAGCATCTGCAGTTGTAGATTCAGAGTCCTATTTTTATGTGAATATTTTTGATACCAGCTTAAAACTCACTTGTAGCACAAGTCTCCACCTGCGTAGATACCAAGAAAAAAAGACTAGAGATCAGCATAGGATTTCAAAGGTATTTTCCTGGCCACAGAGGCCTTTTGTTAAAGTGACTTCAATGTCATTTTTTTGTCCAAATGTCAAATTTGGCATTCTCCCTAATTTTTACTATTGTGAATGTTTTTTTTGTTTTTCCTTCAGTTTGGTTTTTAGTTCATCTTTTTCTGGCCTAATAGTCTGTTGGAGCACAGAATACAATATAAAAGGTGTCTCATCAGTAAACTAAAATGTCATGCTTTATTATCAGTTAACAATATAATGCAATGAAATCCCTGCTTGTTGGACCATACATAACCAAGAAATACTGTCCCATATATCTTTTCTCTCCATCCTTTCGAAGTTTTTTAAGTTTCTTTCTGCAAACAGAATAAAACATGATATACAAGGATGTGGTTGGGAATCCTCACATTCTTCAACCTAGTAGGACTCCACTCCAGCACTTCTTTACACAATGCACACCTTCCAACAAACAGTAGAGCTAATTTATCCATATTTCAATATTCAGTTGTCATGCTTGTAGTTACTATTTCTTGAAGTGCCATTATGGGATAAACAAATGCTGGATACTTAAAGGTGTGGTCCTGCTCCAAGAAATTTTTAAGGAAATAAATTTTTTGTCATCTCCAGCTTATTCAGAAAGCACTATGTTGCCTACTAGTTTTAAGGTAAAAAATAAATTTTAAAGATAATATCCAAAATGTCCTTGGCAAGCACTGTAAATCTTGTGAATCCATAGTTGGTCTCATCTCTTCTTTTTACTCCATGTTGCTGTGAGGTGCATTGTTCTTTTTTGTACTTTGATCTCTTAAATATTTTTATGTTTATATTGTATGACATCCTTTTCAAATGTGTATTATATATGTCTAAACAGTTACGCAGAATAGGCTAGTCCATAAACATACAGCTAAATTGGCACAAAAATATGAGAAGTCTGCCCAAGCAAACTGAATTTCCAGGATCATAGACTCAAAATAGATGAGCAATGGGGAAGAAGCTCCAGGAATCAGAAGGACAATAGGTGTAGAGCATTTGAGGGTTTAATCCATCTTTCTTCTCTCATGATCCATCATCTTCAAGTGATTACAGCAGTTCAGCTTTCCTGGGCATTCTACCTACTGTGCCACTTTTCTTTAAAACCTCTCTCTAGTTCAGAAGGATACAGTTCATCCACTTTTTGACCTGTAATCGTAACATTTTCAAATTAGTTTCTGACATATGCACATTTTTAGATCCATTTTTTCTGTTTCAGGGCTCTACTGTGGCTCGAGAAGCCAGTGACAAAGAAAAGGTATGGTGCATTTCTGTTTCTTTTCCAATTAACCTGCTAGCTAGTCCCAGAACAAACATAACAGGTGCTGTTCTGCCCCATTTCTTTTTTTCTGCCATATTCTTACCTCTTGAGTTCTACCTTATCCCTCCTTTATCTTTCCTGTTTTCTGCAGACCTTTGAATATTGGTTTGCAGTGGTGTTGAAATTTCAGAGGTAAGTGAGCCAATCCTCTACCTCCTCCTTTTCCTTTTTTCTCTTCTCTTAATTTCTCCAGGGCCTGCCCTGTGGTAGGAAAACATCAGGACTTTGTTCTCTTTGTTCTCTTCCCTCCCACTTCATCTTCTTTCTCTTGGTCTTTTAATATTGATATTTATGGATACTTCATGTCAATTAATGGAATGATGTGACGTGACACCACTTCTAAAGTGAATGCAAAGATAAACCAAACTTTGAATTGTGAGAACCTCTGGGTATGTAAAGCTCATACAAATGAGCAAACAACTGACAGACTTAGTACATGTAGCTATAATGAGAGACAGTCTCTCTCAAAGTTTGGGCTGAAACTTTGCTCTTAAAGAGAATTGATCGCTTTGTTTTTCTGCACCTCCAGCTTCAGCTCATTTGAAAAATTTTGTGTTCTCAAAATCAGTTTTTCTTTAAGGTTTTAGTGAAATAGCCTGATGGCACTCCAGGAGAGGTTTGTCTAGCGATTCTGCAGGTAACTGAAAGTGGAATATAGTCTCCATCATCTAAGACTTCTTAGTTTTCAATTTTGGGTGAAGTCTAATGACCCTGGGATTAGCTCAGTTGGTTAGAGCACAGTGCTAATAATTCCAGGGTTGTGGGTTTGATCCCCATAGGGGCCATTCACTTATGAGTTGGATTTGATGATCCTTGTGGGTCCCTTCCAACTCTGAATATTCTGTGATTCTATGAAGCCATGACCTTTGTTTTCATAATTTTTCCAAGCACATTCCTTCTGAATTAGCATAAGATCATTCAACACTTCACTTAAGAGACTTGATTTTATATTGTCCCCAAATTCCATTCAGATCATTTGTTTTTCTCCAAAGCATTAGCTGTATCATACCTGTCTCAGTCTTCTACAGATCACACAAGTGCACTAAGGAGTAAGGGACATGGCAGTGGCTGTCAGCCCTACAGTTCTCACTGTATGAAAAACTCTGTGCAATGTTTTTCCATTTTATCCTAAGGCATGACCAAACTCTTAAAATTCTTCTTCCAGCATTAGGCAACTCCTGTGTCCCACGTGCCAGCTGCAGTTAGGATTGTCAGCATTAGCTCTCCTTTGCTGTACGGGGCCCTCAAGAACATGTCCTGAATAGTCTCTGTTCTTTTCTTGTCATCTGTTTTTGTTCTTGTTTAGTAGTGCAACTCTAGAGTTTTCAAAGCAGAGGGATTAACCCTTCAGTGTCTTACAAACAGTACCTTAATGTCATTGAAAGCCTCTGCCAGTAGTACTAAAATAGTCTGACAGAAATGAGGACGGCAAATTATTTGGATGGGACTACTTCAGGTTGCTACATTAATGCTTGGAATATTAATGTAAAATTGAACAATATTATGCGTATTCAGCTCTATGGGAGCTCTTACTATACAGATATTTAGTGCAGTAGTTTTGAGCAGTTTTAGGAATATGCTTCATAATAATAAATAGATCAATAATAGTACATACATACTGTAGTTAAATACATTGTGAGAATCTCAAAGAAACAGTGCCTTTATTTTGTTGCCATGGAATTTCATGGCAAAATTACTATTGAACTTACTTATAGCTAAGTGGAAACAAGGTTGTGTGGTTTTGTATAACTGAGTACAATAATTATTCTCTAAATTTAATGTGAAATCATAACTTCAGTAAGGCAAGTAACAAAAATTCCTATCAACTTCACATCTAGAACCTCCCCTTTGAGTACTTCTCTGAAATATGTCAAAACCTCATCCCTCACATTCTTATTCTGCTATTTTAATAGTTTGATTTCTTGGACACGAAACCACACAAAGCTTACTGATGTTGCAAGCAGACGGTCTGAGGCTTTCAAAATAGCTTTCTGTTACTCATCATTCCCCTCCAACACCAGTGCAATGCAGCAAGGGAGCCACGAGCTCACACTCAGAACAAATGTTTCTAAGAAAGGGAACTGCTGGGTAGGCTTGTCAGTTCATAGAGGGAACAACATTTTACACCTCAAGGAAGACTCCAAGGGATTCAGGCAAGGGGGAAATAGTATTTTCTTCATTACTTGGCTTTTGTTTAAGTTTTGGAGTCTGCTGTTTGGTTTGCAAGGGTCAGAAGAATATGCTTCACCTCTGGATTTCAAGTGTTCAGAACATTCATCATTGCTATGATCTGAATCTCCTGCAACAGGCACAAAAACTGCAGTGGTTTGCTCACCTAACTACTCAAATGTTTCCAAGGCAGTCTTTAAGCTGAAATAAAAAGGGTGTTGTATGTTTATACAAATAGACAAGCAGAGTTTCATTTTGAAACTCTTCAGCAGTTCCAAAGAGCTGCTGTCATGAGATATATCTCTGCATATCTGCAAATATCCTGATTTCAGGACTTTGAGGACTCTGTTGACTTAAGTATGTAAATGGTCCATAATTCTTAACTGTAGCATGTTTTTTCACTTCCATTTTCTCTTAAGTAGATGTCACTCTTTCAAACTTCTTGTTTGCTGTCATCCGTGGGAATCTCAAGTCAATCTTAAAGACTTTAAAACAGCTGAAAAATTTTGGCTTGAAAAGGAGAGCAAAAAAAGGCATTTCAGCAAATTTTCTGAAGAGATTTTGGTGTCTCCTATCTTAGAAGAAATTGCCCGGAGCAATTAAACAAAACCAGACAATCTGAGAACCTTAGCTGGTACAGCAATTTATTAGCTAATTTTTAGCCAGAGGCAAGTTAAATCATCAATTTATTAATATTATCCTGAAATTACATTAATACTATTTCAATTAATGGCAGCATTATTTAATTACTTATTATGAAGGTATCTACAGCTAATCACGTCTGAGAAACAGTAATGAAAGACAGGAAGCTTTTGTTGCTAAAATGTATGGCTTAAGATGTCCAGCAATGCTCTAGTTTTTAAATGGGCTTTTAAGTAATTCACATTGAATTTCAAATGCCGATATTGAAGTTATCAGGTGGTTTTCAGAATGTCAAGAATAATATGCTTGCTTCTCCTAAAGCTGGAGAAGTCAGAAAACAGAAGAGCAAGTCTTTCAGTGACATTGTAATGCAGACTGTAAGTTGTAGATAAATTACTTTGTAAAGGCAAATTTGGGGAAAATTATTATGTTCTTGAATCTTTTTCCTATAAAACAGAAAGTTGTTATTTACTCAGTTAATAAAGAAGAGGCAATTATGCAGAAATTATTGAATGGACTATAATACAAGAGTTCAGGGGAGAAAAGTATGTTTCTACTTTATTTTGGTAGTGTAAAATAGGTACTAGTGTTCAAACATTTTTAAATTGGTTTTTAGGAAGAAAAGTTGTCTGGATTGACTTTTAAAAATGGTACTTTTCCATCCTGTTTTCAGTTTACTTCCTGTTTGAGTGTCTTCAGCTGTTTAATATCCTAACATTGATGAGAAGCTCTGAAACTGTCATTTCATTGTTTTGTGGTAGTCAGTGCAGAGACAAGCTTTATCCCTTAGATTTCACCTTAAGACACAATTCCTTTAATTTGTGTTATAAATTATATTTCTAATAATAAAGGCATTGCTTTCTTGGCAACACATATCATAACATGCACTTACAGATGTCTTGAATTTTAAAAGAATAGTACATTTCAACAGTTGTCAAATTCTGACAGCTGCTCCTTTTTATATTCTAGGCTTTAGTCCTCTTTCTATTTTTATTATTTTAATAGTGGGCATTTTCTATTCATTCCTTGGACAATTTTGCCCTCTTAAGTGAAACGAGGATAATGCAGAACTCCCCTGGTGGTCTGCCTGCTCACAATTACGCCATACTTGCAGTACGACATCAAATTAGCAGGAACAGCTGAGTCTACTTGTACTGATAAAAGAACTTCAGCCTGTTGCTTGTGAGTGAGCAGCTCAGAAGGAAATTTGAAGAAGAAAAATAAAACCTAACTGAACTGAGGCCCATTATATTTCATCTTTCTGGAGCAATGTCAGAGTTTTTTGCATGTTTTAAAATTAATCTAAAACTGGTTGCGTTGCCACCTCTGTGGTATGTGGTGTGTCATAAATCAACATAAATGCAGAAAAATTATGGTAAATACAATTGACCAAGGGATTTTCTAAGCAAGTTTCTTTTTGGAAAAAGATTGCAGTAGTTGACAGTTACGTTACATCTTAGTTAAATTGGTTGCAAAATACACAGCTGTGATAATTAGATTGGAAGGTGCCACTAGATGCTAGCTTTGTGGTTTACCTTATATATATAATGGCCAGACTTCATGAACTAAGATCTGGGGAAGGGCTTTCCCGATGTGGGTGTGCCCTTCCAGCCTGCGCAGTGGATTTTTTAGGTGAGGCACAGCGTGTGCAGAACTGGCCCCACCGTT
>JAWWEU010000081.1:17589577-17702125 GCA_035583155.1 Acropternis orthonyx
GTCCCTACTGAGACTCGAACTCAGGCCCTTGGGATTCAGAGTCCAGAGTGCTAACCATTACGCCACGGGACCGCCCCACCACCACCCCTTTATATATTACAACATATAATAATTAACTGATTTCTGAGAGGAAACTATAACCTAAGGAAGAAGGAGTTTAGTTTAGGAGCAACAAGATAGCAACAAGATCACTTTGTCTTGACTCAGGGTTTTTTTTCTTTCTTTTGGTGTCACTGTGTAAAACTTTATTCAAAGTGGATCATTCCAAAATCTGAGCTGTTTTTCCTGCTATTTTAAAATAACTAATTTGAGAACAGCATGTTTTTACTTATCTGTTTTCATGATTTCAGTCTGCTTCATGTGCCGATCTCACACAACAGGCTTGTGAAGTGTCTGAGATTTCTCTGTGAAATGAGTCTCAAGGTTGCAGTGTCCAGAGATTATAACTTTAAAAACATCACACTGCAAAAGACAGGAACAGACATTCAGAATTGCGATTCCTATTTCAGCATTTAGCCTTCACATGACAACCTTGTTACTGTTTTTCAAAACAAATCACTAGTTTGCCTTTGGTTTATTTGTTTTTGTTTGGTTGGTTTTGTATTTTTTTGTTTTGGCTTTTTATTCAAAAGTCTGTTTTCCATATGTTAAAAGAATTTTAAAAAATAAAAGGGGAATTTTGTGTTGCATTTTATGTGTTGCATGTTCATTTTTCAGCAGGAAGGCATTAATGTGAGGGATAATTCTGGGTGTGTTTCCCTCAGCCTGAAAAGACAAATAGTACAACAAAAGTTTGGACCCAACTCACGAAACTTCTGAAGGGCAGAAGCTGCTGTATTCAGCCTTCCAAAGGAAGTTATTCTTCCATGTTGCAGGTCTAGTGACTCCAGACTTTTGAATCAGTTCAAAACTACCTGTTCCAAATTTTACTCTTTTTTTTTCTCAAATACTGCCTTCTGTAAATGCTGGTGAGCCCAATATTTAAAGAAATAAAAGGAAGCCATTTGCTGTGAAGGAAGCCCAGGGTGTGGAGCTTCACTCTTGGCAGATGTTTTGTATCATTTTCAAAAATTATAATTTGTAAGCCAAATTTTTTCGTGATTAGCTGTGTGAGTAATGTGACTTGTGTCTAGTTCCAAACAAAAAATGTTTGCTATGCCACATTTCTCCTATAACTTAATCTTTGCCTTTGTTAGGTGAGAAATTATGCCAGGTTCTGAAGACAATTAAGTCTTTTTTTCTTTTTCAGTCCAAAACTTGTTCTGAAACTTATGTGACCTACAGCTGTTTTAGCAAACTGTGTCCAAAATGTTAGCATTGGTGTTAGCTATGATCATTATTTTTGATGTCATGATGCACAAAAAAATCCTTTTGGGGAAAAAAATTGCTAATATTCATTTCAACATATTAGGATAGTATGCTGAATTGAGATGTGTTAAGAAATACACAAAAACTATTTCTATGTTGATATATAAGTAAAACATGACCTGGTATCTACAGTCCAAGAATTTCTTTTTTAACCCAAAACAGTATCAGTGGGCTCTTACACTATGATTTTAGTTTTGAATGAGACTTTGCACAATCTGTCATCTTAGTTACTAAGAAATCTATATTGATTTTCAGCCTTTTCAAAGGCAGTGAAATCTTCCTGCCATTAAAATTCTCTGTGACCATGGCAAACTTTGGAATGCAAACCTGAAGTGTGCAAATGACATGCTTTTTTAATAAATAAATAAATAAATATTTCTTATTTTTAAAACCTGTTGTGCCTTGCTTGCATCTTTAAATAGGGAACTAACAACAATGGAGGTGGTTCAGAAAGAAAATCCATTATTAATTTAGTGGAAGTAGTTAGATGTTCATCTCCTGTGCAGCTCTTAAAATATTTAATGACAGTAATATGTTCATTATAATAAATTACATTCTAGGAGAATCTTGTTCCAACGAGGATTTTGCTCCATTGGAAATATTTGAGACTTCATAAAAAATTAACCATATCAATTATTTCATTAAAGCAAAGTCTCAATTTTTTTCATTCAGATAGTGTTTTAAACTTCTACAATGTGATTCTATTTGTGTTTATTTCAGTGCATAAAAAGAAAATTAACACAGTAGGATGTTTCAGCATGAGCGCATATATTATTAATTCTGCATAACTATAAGAACCCCTCCTAGTTGCATATTTCATAGGTTTTAATTCTTAAATTCACAAATCAATGTTAAGACATGATTTCAGTTAAAGTACCACTGCAATGAGCACTAGTGCTGGCTGTCATTAGCAATGGGACAGTATCCTGCAACACTATCCTAGAACTATTCAGCTTTAAAGAAATAGGGAGAATAATAGGGAGAATAATACTGTCTAGTACATAGAAGAAAAAAAAATCTTTGTCTAATAACACCTTGTGAAAGAGGGAACAGTATAGGCTGAGAGGCAACATGCAAATAATGTGGTGAGGGCAACCACTGGCAAATAGCATTTTAGCTTCAGTTTCTCAGATGGGACCCACTTTCTTTGCTTTTCTCTTTTTCTTCACGTACCTCTGAACTGGCTTTTAACTTACATGATTTTACACTTGCCAAATCTGCAAAGCTATGGGCATTTGGGTGAAGAAAAATGACCTCAGATAAATATCCTCAGCGGGGTTATCAAGGACTGGGGAGCCTGCACGCAAGGCAGTGAAGAGTCTGGCTTTTTGGAAGAGCTGACTCACTGCCCTGAATGTCCTTGGGTGCACCCCTTGAGTCTTGTGATGGCAGGCAAGAAATGCAGCAGTGTCAGCTTTGCTAGCTCACTTTTATTAAAAATAGATCAGAGACAAGGTTAAAGTGGAGTATGGCACCTGCACAGCAGCTTACCAGCTCCAGCATCTTCCAGAAAGACATTTTGCTTGTAATTTAAGCTTATTTTTACCAACAATACGAGTGTGTCCAGTGGCAGAGTGAGGTTCCCCCTTGTACCGCCCGCTGGTCTGACTGGCTGATGCTGTGCTCTGTGGGAAGTCTGGCAGAGCCTGGAGACAAACATGCATCTCAGCATCTTAACCACAAGCACATCCTTCCTTCCTGCTCTCCCCTCATCTTTAGACAGCATTAGCAGGGGTTTTTTTTCAGTGTTAATGGGTTTGTTTCACTTTAACCTCTGCTTAATTTAATAAGTAACGTGGATATACTAGTTGGAAAAATAATACGAGGATTTTTTTTTTGTTTAGTGACTTTGGGCTCGAAGGGAGCCTGGTTTCCTGCATTCTTTTCATTATTGTTTCATCTTAAATTAATTCATCCAAATCTCCACTCTATTCTTAAGCATCCCACGCACTGGATTCCATCCTCTGGTGTTGGCAACATCCTTGGATCCACAGTCCCGCCTCTGCAGAATTAACTCTCATCCATGGGACAGTATGCTCTATTGTGTATGATAATCTCTACAGCTGTTAGCCTGGAATGCTTATCTGATGTTTCCCCTATTCGTTTGCATCCTAAACCACTTACTGACTAGAATAAGAAGGCCAAAAAGAAAATCGATGTATCCTGTGCAATCATTTTGTAGTAAACAATTCATTGTGAGCTTCAAAGTGTGTCCAACATCATTTTTAAGTAAAACAGGCAGGCACTGCAAGATGACTCCTCCACAGAAGTGGAGTCTGGGATGGGTGAATGGTTATAGCTCCATCTCAGCTGCTTGGGTGGGTTTTTTCCATTTATTATAAATTTAAAGAGAGGATCTCTATTAGAATGTATTTTAATACACCAGAATGTTGTAGATGCAACACAGTAATAATTCAGAGCAGCCAGACTAGGGTCTTACTTTTATCCAGAGTTCATATGTGTCAGAATGCAATGGGTTTAGTATGGATTCGTAAGTATTAAAATGTTACTAATTGCTTCAGTGATTTTGAGCAGTTTTTGGACGAAAAGAATTGCTTTTCTAAACAAGAGCAATATTGTGGAATCTCAACCAATTCACAAATTCCAGCTTCAAAAAATAAATTTGGATAGTTGGGGAACTGAGTATTTTGGCCACCTCAGTGCGCAGCCCAGCAGCAAAAAGAACTTTAGACCATTATGAAGATCTAAAAGGGCATTTCAGATTCTGCCCTGGTGCTCACATTTTAATGCTGTACTTTCCAATATGTACCTTTTGGAGCAAAGAACCTCTCAGATTCTTTTCCTTACTGTGTCATGTCATAGAAAGAAAATAAACTTTATGAAAAATGCTATCTCTAGTAAGATTATAATCAATGTCTGACTAGTTAAACTGACAGAAAACATTCCAGTAGGCTGATGTGAACTGCCTTTTATCCCTAGCAAAGGACTTTGAGTTTAAGGAGAAATTGTTTTATTCAGAGTACTCATCAGTTCCTGGCAATTGACAATTGCAGCACTCTTGTTTCTGTAGCATTTTCTCTGTAAAGGAAACCTGTTCTTCCCTATTATTGATTAAAGGTTGGAGGAAGAAGAAAGTTCATTGCACTTAGTGGGCCAATTTTTTAAAGGCTTTTGATTGCAGGAGCTACTATTACTTCTAGTATGCTTGACCAAATACCCTGAAGGAACTGCTCTTGTGTTTGTTGGCTTGCTGGGTTTTTTTGAGTAAACTTCAGTTACTGCCCTTTAAAAACACCCTATTTTAGGTGTCTTAGTACTGAATCCAGTGGCTACACTGTCTGGTTTTCCTTAGTGCTGTTGCAAATTGCTTCTCGGAGAGTTGAAGATAATCAACTAATATTCCAACATCAAGAGTATTAATTACATATTTAAGAGGCAGTGGTCTTTGCTTCTGTTTGCCACTTCTAAGCAGAATGTCACAATTCATGTTCATTTGATGCTTTTCAATAATTATTTGGTATTATTCACTTGTAAATATTCACAGTAACTATGTAAAATACAATCCAGTCCAACTTTCTCTGTACCCTTTGTTATAAGGTGTGGATTGTGTTTGACTTCACTTGTTGTCGGTCACTTTGTCAAACCACATCTTGGAAGAAGCTCATGCAAATCAGTGTTCAGTGCAAATCAAGTACTGAGGTGAAGACTTTGTCCTGTCTACATTTGCTGCATGCCCAGTGAACATATACCTTGTAGGCCATCTCCAGGCGGGATAAACTAAAGAAGGAGCTCCATGGGTGCAGTTATGGAGAGCTGCATGCCATAGAGGAGGGGCAGCTCAGTGGTGCCCTCTCAGGCACAGGGGATCTCTGGAGGTGCTGCGGCCCACGGCAGGGCTGCACTGGGCCAACAGCTTCACCACACTCCTCTTTGCAACCCCACTCTTACAGGAGTTTTGGTTTATTTTAGGCCAAAGAGCTGCCGACGTTCAAAGACAATGATTTTATTAACGATGGCCAAAAGATTCATATTGATGAGAATAACAAAAAGATGTTCCTTGAGAAACTGAAAAAGGATGTTGAGGTAAGAATGTGCCTGTTCAGTTCAATGTGATTAAAATGTGTGGCAAATTACAGATATCCCATGAAATCATACCTGTGATTCGTTAATGAAAACTCTTGTTTATAAGAATGTAAGCACAACTGTTTTAAATGAAACACAATTTAAACTTTCAGGAGTTGATCACTGCTTTTGCTGATGTGATAAATGCCTTGCTGCCCTAGCTGGTTGCCATACATTGTTCCTGCCTTGATGATGTGATGTTAAAATGATGGTACTACTTACTTAGTACTTAAGCGAATTACAAGCCTAGTACTTCCAAATGCCCCCGAGAGAGAGGTGAGTGTTGTTAGTTGTATTTTATAGGTGGAGGTGCACCAGAGGTGAGTGTTTTTAGTTGTATTTTATAGGTGGAGGTGCACCAGAGCTGAGCCCATACACAGGCTTGTCCATAACAGAGGAGAGGCATCTTCCCCACTTACAGTCATGCGTGTCCTATTTTATATGAGCTTTAAATCGTTCTTAGTATCACAACAGTAGAGTGCTTCAGTAATTTGTGTACAGCAATTGGACTCATTATCTTAATGTACTCATCTTTCATATACATTTGTAATTGGCTGAATATAGTAAAGAGTTAATAGAAAAGTGTTAATATATGAATTTAATATAGTATAACTGATTCAGTTCATCTAATTAAACATCAGACTAAGTCGTTCACACAGCTTGACTTTAGCTTACATAATTGAAAATATTTTGTGTGGTTTTTTTACTAAACACAGTATTTTGCAGCTTTATTCTCGAAGCCTAAAATTTGTTTTCAAGGAGAAGGCACGGATTTGGAAGAGACTTGATAGCAAAATGTGCCTGTGACTTAACAAGACTTTCAGCGATTTCTATGGAAGGGGCTCTGTGAATTGACTTGTCTAGTTCTTCAGATCTGTATCTCATTAACTGCACAAAACAAAATACTGTTACTTTAGAATCTACCCAGAAATTTTCTTTTGAGTAAGTCGAATTTCCCATCATAGTAACAATGAGAAATTTATGGTGGTGATGATGATGAAAATATAAGTCTTTTGTGACATATAAATTTGTATTTATTTTGTGTTTAAAATACTGTGCTGGAAAACCACTCTACAAATGTCACAGCTCTAGAGATAAGTTTATTTTGGTTAAAAATTTGAGCTCTTTTAGCATCTACTGCAGTTGCTGACTAATGCTTCTACAGTAAGTAGGTTGCAGATAATATCTTAAGGATGTACAAGGAATGTGGAAGATACTCTCTTACTCCAGGAACTGGATTGTATGTGATCTACATCATTTACCAGATTGGGAATATAATGGCAGCTTCCAGATCGTGTCTTACAAGGCTGTTTTTTATGAGTTTGAAATTTATACAGAGGATTGTTTGATATCCATGTAAACCATTGTGTAAAGTGATCTGGCTCCTGATTTTAACAATGGCAAGCTATTCTTTAACCTTGTTTTTCTTTTAATGATTCTTCTGCCCTTGTTAAATAACTGACACACATACATACTTTGTACCCAATGTGTAAACATTCGCATTTCACTGCAGTGGAAAGAAATGTACAACACTTAGTACAGGATTATCTTATCACATAGCGTGTAGAGTTAAACATATTATGGAGTGAGTAGTATTCTGAGCTATATGACTTTATATCTGTTCTTGTTTGTCATTAAGTTTTGTTTCTGTTATTCTTTGTATGTTGTTTCTACATTTCTCTCATAATCATGTCATATGTCGCCTTCTCGTGTTTAAACACAAATTCCTATTACTGCTCTTTTGATGCCGCCTTGTCTATTTTCCCACCTCCTGTGTGATGTCTCAGGTGTCCTGAGAAAAAGCACATATTTTTTCCATTTAAATCAGATTCCCTTTTCCTTGTACTGATCTCCCTAAGTCTTTTTGCTGTTAGCAGCAACACACTTTTTTGCAAGAGCCATTCTCGTCTAGTTTGCAGCTCACTCTTTTTTTTCCCAAGAGTTTCTTCTCTTTCATGCAATTCTGTATGATTATTGGTAGAATTTTTTTCCTCTATTACCAAGTACCTAATGATATGCCTGGAGTTCTTCCACGTCATTACCTTTGGCCAGTCTCATTTGTTCATCTTGTATGTTGTTGTGCGTCATCTCTTCAAACTTAGATCTCTTCTTGTCTTTTGAAGAATCTTGCTTTATTATTATTGAAATTAAAAACCACTTCCTTCGTAAAACCTCCATCTCACAATATTTCTGCTAGCACTTGAATTTAGAGTCACTTTGTTTTCTCTGGTTCGTCTTTTCTCAGAATCAGGATTTTGACAAACTAGTTTCCATTTTGTACTCATGTCTTTCATCACCATCACTCTCACTGTTCCAAAGTTTAGCTTAAATCCCTTCTTCCCTGGTCTTCTCTAACTTCCCTTTTATAACCATTTAGAATTTCTAAAAAATGAAGCAATTTTTGTTTTAAGCCACTTTCTCTGTATACCATAAACATGGAGTCCACAAGTTCAAAGTCACAGAATTGCTTTAAGGCTGCAACACAGCTCTGTCCTGCCTACCCCTCACTTCCCTGAGCTGTTTATCCCATCTTCCTGCCTTTATACCTTGCTTGTTTCTATCCTCCTCTCTTAACTTTCCAGCTTACTCTGTTCCCTTTAACTAAATAACTCTTTGTCTATACATAGAATGTAAACATCTTTCAGTTTTCTAAAATCTCCCATCCTCAGTCTTTATTCAAAACCAACCTTTCATTCGCACTCATGTTTTGTTTGTGATTTAAATCATGAGCTGTCACTGTGAAGAGAATACAATATCAATTCATGTCTTCATGGTGTAAAACTTCATGGTTTTCCACTGCAAGAACATTTGAACACTTTTTCATGATTCTTTAATCAGACTTAAAAGGGAGTGAGGGGTTGGATTCAGCCCCAGATCATAGCACACCATATGTCTGATAGCACAGGGGCTGGTCTGGACATTGAATGGTGACAGAACAGCCCTCACCTCGAGTGCTGTGTGCAGTTTTGAGTGCCACAATATAAGAAGGATATAAGGCTATTAGAGAGCATCCAAAGGGCTACAGAGATAGTGAAGGGTCTGTAGGAGAAGCCATATGAGGAGCAGCTGAGGTCACTTGGTCTGTTCAGCCTGGGGAAGAGGAGACTGAAGGGAGACATCATTGCAGTTACAACTTCCTCATGAAGGGAAGTGGAGGGGCAAGCACTGATCTGTTCTCTGTGGTAACCTGTGACAGAACCCAAGCGACTGGCCTGCAGTTTTATCAGGGAAGGTTTATTTTGGATATTATAATATATTCAAATATCCCAGAGGGTGGTTGAGCACTAGATGGGCTCCCCAGGGAACTGGACACAGCATTAAGCCTGACAGAGTTCAAGAAGTATTTGGACAACGCTCTCAGACACATGGTGTGACTTTTGGGGTGGTCCTGTGCAGGGCCAGGATTTGGACTCCATAGTCCTTGTGAGTCAATTCCAACCCAGGGTGTTCGGTGGTTCAAACTGGAACATGAGACAGGAGTGACTGTCATGGGCTTGCAAGTGCACTTGTCTTCACTACACAAAAAACTTATTTCCTGAGGATTTTGGGAGAACACTGTAAGTTTCAAGTTATCTGTGTGCTGTTACTACATCTTAAGTATCTATTTGCTAGCTTTATCCTTTAATCCTCCCTTTTACTCTCTCTTAGAACTACCTGTTTTTCTCAACTCATGACACCTTAGTGTAACTTCTAAGTGGAGTTTACGTTTTTTGGTGATATTGATAGATTGCTTATTGTCATTTTCTAGTTCCTTGCTCAGTTAAAACTCATGGACTACAGCTTGCTGGTTGGAATTCATGATGTTGAAAGAGCTGAACAGGAAGAAGTAGAGTGTGAAGAGAATGATGGAGAAGAGGAAGGTGAAAGTGATGGGACCCACCCCATTGGAACCCCTCCAGACAGTCCAGGAAATACGCTGAACAGCTCACTGCCTTTGGCTCCAGGGGAATTTGATCCAGCTATTGATGTTTATGGAATAAAATCCCATGAAAGTAAGCAATAATAAATATTTCTATGTTAAGATGGTTTGATTCTTGCATCAGAATCCTAAAGTCTTCACAACTATGTATAGGAAAATGTAAACTGCAAAATCGAAATTCATTCTGCAGAAAAGGAAGCTTGCTCTTTGGTGTAGCACAAAGCAGAAGATTCCTATAATGCTCAGCTATTCAGGTTCAGCAGTTCTTCAGCAGTTAGTTCACGAGTTTTTCATCCCTTTCAGGACATCTAATATCTATAATTGTTCTTTTTCTGACAGATAACACTAGTAAATACAGTCTAGAAAGAAGGGAAAAAGCAGCATTCCAAGTTACATTTCACTTTTTTGGTTGCTTTTTGAAAACTTGTACGCTCATACCCAATTTCTGTGTTCCAGCTAAGAAGGTCGTCATAAGGAGTGTATGAGAAGCCTGAAACTGGGTTTGGTGTTAGTGTGTGAAACTAAATAAAACTAGTTACCTGTGGCTGTTCAAGACAAGAAAGTTATCTGTTTGGTTTTTTCATAAGCATTGACATGAATAAATACAAAGATTTTACTCATAAAGAAAATATGATCTTGTTTGTTGACCCTGAAGCGTTACCTTTCATATTAAGCTTCATAGTTTTTACACCAAGGAAGATGAAATCTGCATTACTTTAACTGAGCAATAATTCCTATTTCTGTATGCTGGTGTTTTATTTTACACTCATTTAGAGGGTTTTGCATTATATATGAGTGCAGTTAAACTTTCAGTTAAGGACAGCTTGAGCCAGTGGTCTTCACAGATCTTGATTCTGACTGACACTGACCTGTCTTAGCTGCCGATTGAGTCTTAAAAAGTCTCCTTTGTTAGAAGGAGGATTCATTATTAAGATGTTTCTGAAGTCATTCTTACTGCCCTGTGTTTGCCATTTGCAGATGCACCTAGGAAGGAAGTATACTTTATGGCCATTATTGACATTCTTACTCATTATGATGCAAAAAAGAAAGCTGCCCATGCTGCAAAAACGGTAAAACATGGGGTAAGTATCTGGTTGGTTTTTTTCCTCTTACTCATTTATATTCATGCATTTTTGTTGTTCAGTGGCCTGATACAGGACAGGTCAGTAGGTCTAGGGAAGGGGAAATGGATCAGAATTTTTTTGTAGTTTAATGTGCAATAAAATAGTATAGAGTAACTGCTACACATACATACTGAGAGGGGGACTCCTTTTTCAGCCATATGCATAGCTTTCTCACTCATAAAGAGCTCTAGTGAGATGCCTTTTTAGGACTTTGTCCTAAATTTGTGAGATGCACCTTATTCTTGGAAACAAAGCTGTTCACCACTCTGTGCAAACTGTCATGAATCCAATTTCAGATGCAGGACCTTAGTGATGGTTTCACTTACTTGGCGCAGCCTGTTGAAAGTTAGTTCTTCAGCACATAATGTGGCTCATTCTGCACGACTTCTTCAGGAAAAAAAAGTACAATTTGCAAAATTTAAGATAAATTGTACATATTGAATACTCAGAGACTGTTCAGTGAAGGCTTCTGTTTGACTGCCATGAATTTATTTATTTTGACTGAAATTGCTGCTGAGCAGCAGACAGCAAAGAACCGTAGCAAAACAACCCAGTCTTCTAGATTTATGATTTATATTACCATCATTGCTCCTATGGTGATTTAAAGTTCCAATTTCATTGACTTTTTAAAAAGAGCATATTTGTTCGTGAGGCTAAAATCCCTCCTCTGTCTAAGTATCTAAAGGGTCAGGGCATTGTGAGGAGTTTTAAGCAAAGGGCTCAGGACTTTTTATTTACAGTAGATAATGAAGTGACCTGCACAGAGCTGTAGAAGGTATTTTTTGTTTCTCTAAAACAATGCTCTCATTACTCTCTCTGCTCTCGGGGCAGCTGAAAGTTGATGCAGACCACATGCAGCCATTATCTGGCAATTATTACTGAACTTTGAATGTAGCAGACTTTAAAAATTCACACTTCTGGCTTAAATAAGGGATAGAAATAGACTGTGAATAACAACTATGGTTATTGAAGCTGATTGTGATTAAAACCTACTACAAAACATTACTTTCATACAACCATTTTCTTTATTTCACTGTTTCCATCCTGAGCCACCTGACACTGAAGTGCATTCATTAATTGCAAGCAAGGAATTTAGCCCTTTTGTAAAACAGGAAAAATATAAATAAAAATGTGACTAAAACTCTGAAAACCCCAAATAAAAATATGAATGAAATCATTACTTCATTGAAGTAGCAATTGTATAGCTTATTCAGTGAGACTGGGTTTAAAAGCATATATGTTGAAAAAAATGTTGATAGCTGTTACCGTATATTTCAAACCAGGTTATTTAACATTCAGATCATAATATATGTTACACAAATGTTGGCATACCCAGATCTGAGTATGGTAATTCAGTCTTCTCTATATGAAGGCACTGCTGCTCAAGAGACCAGAATCTGTTGGTGAATCAGTGGGTAGCATGGTTAATTGTGCAGTAAAAATTCACATAGGAGACTGAAGTACAATGAAAGTAGAGAGAAGTATGGAAAGTAAAAAGAGTATGTTTCAGAAATGGAAGATGGGTGTTACAGTGGTGAGTACCAATTACCACTGTATTCATGTGAACCCTAAAAAGGCATCAGTAAGATTCTGCTTGAGCACCATTACCATTTGTATTTCAAATGTCTGATTCTGAGACTGCACATGAAATTTACTGAGTAAGTAACACCCTCAGTGACAAAACATTAAATAAAACACTGGTTCTTCCTTCTTTCCTCTCCCTTCCCCATTCTCTGTATAGGCTGGTGCAGAAATTTCAACTGTTAATCCTGAACAGTATTCAAAGCGATTCTTGGACTTTATTGCCAACATCTTGACGTAACCTATCATGTTACATAGGACAGACACAAGACCTGGGGACAGCAGCAGTGGCTACAAGTGTAGGGGAAAAAAAGGAACTCAGAGAAGCGCTCGTCTTGCAGAAAGCAACCCCTTTGTTTACATCTGCTGGCAAAGATGACTGAAGTGGGGTGGAGTACTTGCTTTAACAGCTGCCTGATATTCCCAGCATAGTTCTAGCTATTTCTGACTCTTTTGTGTGTGCAAAAAAAAAAAAAAATTAAAATAATTTAAATAAATAGAACAGCTTACTCAGAGTGCACTGTGACAGTAATACTCTGATGCTACCAGCTGAAATTGAATAAATGAGCAAAGAGATGTGGGGTGGGGGCGGGGAAGAGTAAATGCATGTTAAATCTACGATATTGATATCAATTTGTAAACTGTGGATCAGTTTATTTTTTGAACTAAAAAGATACATGACAGTATTCTTCATGATGATGATGACAATAACTATGAAGATCTTACTGTGAATGTTACACTTACACCCTGTACACTGGCACTCCTTAAAAAAGCAGCTGCAACAGCCTTTGGTGCCAGAGGCTTTTCCCATTTGTTTCCTAGCAGTTGTTTTTTGTCCTTTTTTTTTATCTCCCTCTCCCATTTTTTGTCTTCTTTTCAGCACATTGCAGTCAGGAAGTTCAGCCTCTCAGACATCTGAGAACTGGCATCTCTTATCTTACAAAGAGCTAATGTAATTCATGCTGTGTACATTTTTGCTGTAGTAAACTTATGTTAAGGGAAAACTTTGCTTATTTCACTTTGCTACCTAAAGTTTTCGTTTGTTTTTTATTCTTGCAATATAAGAACTAATAATGTTACAAGTGTAAAAAAAAGCTTATCTGAAGAAGCGCATCGTTTTGGGCAATAGTAGCTTCATCTTTCACCCATCCTGAAAGATGTGCACACTGATTCCATTCCCTTGTAATTTACTGGGAATTTGAAATTTAAATGCTTATGTTGTACTGTTGAGACAGCGGTATTTTATTATAGATGATCCCTCGAAAAATGAACCCTGAATTTTACTGTTTACATTATTAGGAAAGCAGGGATATTTCTGAATTTCAGAGCCGTGTACAATATATGATTTTTGAGTTTACATGTAAAGTTATTTTGCAGTACAAATGAAGTAATCTTTGTCATCTTCCAAGAGATAATGTGCAGTAGTGTACTAAAGTGAATGTCTTGCCCACCTCCATGATAGACTCTTCTACAATAAAATGAGAAAGGATATTTCAGAGGGGTTTTTCCCAGGTTGTCTTTCAGCATCAAAATGACCTGTCCTACCATTTACTCAAGTTTGATTGCATAGTACATTGCCTGAAACTGTGCTGATCATGTTTAACTTGTTTAAAATTTTTAAACAACATTGTATTTCTTCTCCTCTTGTATTTTTCCCTGAAAGACTCCATGCTTGAAAGAGACAAATTTACATATGCTTAAAAGTTTATCTACTTATACACTGTGCTAAAGCTGTGCCTTTAAAATTTCTTCATTGAAATCGTTAGATTTTGTAGGCAATGTAAGAGAAGTCAAACCTCCCCATCATCGTTTATAACTCGGATCAGGAGTGCCAGCATGCCTTCTCCATAACTAATGTCAGTGCTGTTCAGCCTGCAACTGTGCATAACTTACGTAGTGATTTACTTCAGAGGAGCCTATACAATAGCAACCCATTACACTCTCTTCAGCGGCCAAAGGCAATACTATCCCTGTTGCTGTGTACTAATGTTTTTTTTTCTCCTTTCCCCAACCTTTCCCATAGGATTTTTTGTTATGTTTGACCTAGTGATGTCTGCAGCACTGTAATGTATGTGTATACTTTTGTATTGTATGTATTTAAATAAGTTGGTACTGTGGCTTGATTTTTTTTTGTCCTCTCCCTGTTCACCCTGGTTGTCTGTGTTCTCACCCAAGTTTCATTTTCTGAAGCATGCTGTGGCTTCTGAAGGTGCGAGGCCACAGGGAGACCCTGAAGTGAAAATGAGGTACACATGCTTGAGTAGATATTTAATTGCAGCCAACACGTGTACATTTTTAGACCATTTTACACATTTACAGCGAAGCATTCTTTTTGTCCGCCTAGCATTTTTGTCACTCATTCTTGCTGATAAACTGTTTATTTGGACAGGGCAAAAAAGACTCATTATCATGTATGTTAGTGCATAGATTACACTCTGAACATGAGCAAGGCTTTATAAAATAAAGCACTTTGATGACTCACTAGGTAAATCATTTGTTCTTGTGTTTCACCTATGGTTTTGATCACTTACAGATGCATTTTGGATGTTAAATGCCTGTATTGCAAAGGGAAAAAATAAGACAAAACTTAAACCTGAAGTAACTTTGCTAACTGTGATCTTATACTAAACCAGTTATTTAAAAAGTACTTGAGAATAAGGCCAAACTTTCATGGGAAGGAGAAAGGGCTTTCTACTATTTCAAGGCTTTGATTGTCAGGGCTTTCAAGTACATGATACGGACCATGCCACACATTGTGGGTAAATGGCAGAAAAGTGTCTTTTTGTCTTTATTCTGACTTAACCTTTAATTCTTTTAATACATTTATCACTTTTCAATTTATTGCATATATGTGACAAGCCAGTCTTTTCAGCAGTATTTTCACCTGTAAAATACACATGAATGAATTAACAATAAGGTAGATATACCCCAAAGACAAGGTGGCTGAGGAGCTATTCTATTAAAAGTAAATTAAGTGATAGAGAGGGGAGATATTCAGCTTCTTAATTACTCACTTAATGATGTCTCTAAGGTTGCACTTCACACAGCTGCTCCAGCTGCTTAGGGTTTAGTGTGAATGTGATGCTCAAGGAATGCTGCTCAACTTACATGGACCATTAGCTACGTTGGGCAGCAAGCAGCTGCAGGACCTTGTCTTTAGCAGAAGTGTCTGGCAATGTGTAAGAAAATAATATCTTTTCTAATAAAGTATTTTCTCTCAATCTCACCTGAAGAAAACCTGAAGGCACTGATGATATTCCAGGTAAAATATTCAACTGGCTTATTAATGCAAGGACCGTGACAAAAGAAATACTTCAGTTAAAAATTCTTGGAAACAGTAATTTTCTATGTCAGCTATATAACCTAAACATATAATCTGAGTTTCCAGCTCCCCTCCTTGTGCCCACTACTTTTCCAAAGTAATACTAGTTAGCAAGTCCCTGCATCGAGTGGGACCATTGCATTCTGATGGTCTCATACCCTGCCTTTATCCAATGTCTGCTCTGTACATGCTGTCCGTTTGGTTTCTTTCAAACTCATATATTTAATAGGGAAAAAAAATAGAAAAATAGCAGTTAACTTAAAGGAGAAATCTGTTTCATCTCTTCCTGTCTGTCCTGATTTCTCTATGGCAGGAATTGTTTCTGGATATCACCATATCCTTTACCATATCAAGTGGCAAAGGCCATTTGTGTGATATTAAAATCATTAACAATAGCTTTCTTAAAACTGTTAAAAAACTAGTCTGGAAAGAACTTGAACAGGTAGTTATAGTCTGTCCCAGAGCAGTTCAGCTGTAGATAAACATTGATGAAAATTGGATTAATCTTTTCCAGGGAGGGTAGTTACATGACTTCCCTATCCTATCCCTCTACATGCCTCTCTAGCTCTATCATTAGAAAGATTTTATTCTAAAATCTTACCTGACTACATTACTATGCTTTAAGCCTATTAATATTTGTTCTTGCTACAGTGGACTCTGAGAACAGTTTATTCTCTTCCTCTTTCAGTTTCTCCTAATGTGAGCCTACCTCTATGTACTGAACAATGTAAATATTAGCTTTTGCACATATTAAATTGAATATTCCCTTTTCTTATTTAACAAAATTATCAGAGTGGTTTGAGTGAGGCAGAATGGCCTATTCCATTTTTTATAATGCCTAATTTTAAAAAAAGAAAAAGAAAAAAGTTAAAATGGTGCTTCTTGAATTTCTGTTTAGAGAATTTCCTAGCCATCCATTTACCATCTAATAAAATAAAATTGTCATAATTGCTGTTGGAACAGAATGCAGTTTCAAAATGAGCATAGCTACTGCTTGGCTGTAGTTGTTGTTATAACTGCAATAAAATAATGCTTTTCTCTTTTCCCAAAGTAAACAATATCATGGTCTTAGTTAGTCTAATGATACTCCCTTTTTGCACCTTCTTGTCTCATCTCTGTTAGTTACACAACATAAAATAACTATTTGGTCTTAAGTATGAAGATTAAAAAAATACATCTTTGCAAGGTGGCATAAATTCATTCTTACCCTGTGCTCTGAATGTTTGTAAGCATTTTAGTTATTGCCCAGTATGCTTTGAAGAATTTATAAAAAGCTCCTACTTTGTTCCAACTCAATCTGATTCATTCATAATGACTCATTTTATTTAGCAATGTGCATCCTATTGGAATAAATGGCACTTATGAGAACCTTGTGTTTTGAAGAGGTTTGGCACTTCCATACAAGCCTGAAAGGTAATTTATATCATTACATTTCTAGTATTTCACCTTGCCTCTGTGTAGTAAGCCCAAGGCCAAAGCACTCTACTTTCTTTTCCGTTTTATGCATTTTTAAGTGGATGCATAAAGCTATTTTGTTACAAGAATATCTTGTGACACTTCAATGTCTAGAGTGCATTTGTCATACCAAGGCAGATAGAAGGTCTTAGCTGGAGTTGCTGGGCTGATAATTCTAGTTTACCTTCCACCACCTGAGGACAACAGGCAGGGTCATGTTTTTTACTATTTAAGAGAAATTCCCAAGATGTGCCTGCTAATCCCAGCAGCTTGGATTTGAGTGATTCATAAGAATCCTTTCTGCTGAATAGGTCTGATTAATTAGTGCCTACTTTAACCAGGCGCATAATGCTAAATTGAACTTTTCACTCTGGGTCAGTGCCCTATCTTCCTTCACACTGTGGAACTGCGTAACAAAACAAAATATTGTCTGCCTTGAAGAGCGCTGTTCTCTTAATTCAGTAGTAAGTCTTAGAAATTTAATTGTACATCAGCTGCACCAAAGACTTTGAGGTGTTAAAATATCAAATTGTACTGTGCAATGATGATCATTTTTTATAGGGTACAATGGAAAGAATCTGCTTTTAGTTAAGCACAGTGATTTGCATGCTGGCCTGCTTAATACTGATCTGCTGCTTCAGTCAGCAAAGCTCAGTGTGGAAGGAAGAATTACAGTGTTTGGTGTGATTACACTGTTAAGTGCTCTGAAGCAGAAGTTTGCAAGTTGTTTCACGTGCCACAAGCTGCATCTCTGTGCTGGGCTGCTCTTTTACCCCAGGATGCAGGAGAGTGGGATGGCACTGGTTGGAAGGGGAAAAGCTGAATATGCATTTATAGGCTTGAAACTGGACCCAGCAGTACAATGGTGCTTTTGGATGTCCTCTTCTGGAGGGAGAAAAACATACTTTCTGTACAATCCAGTGGTACTTCAGGAATTGTGGTGATTGAAACTGCACCTTGGATTTAAGTAATGTCCTTAAAAATTTTTGTGGCACTTCCCCTGTCAGCCTCTGGCCTGAACTGCAGCGCAGCTCCTTGCTGAGCTCCTTGCCTACCCTGTTTGGCTCTGAGACAACCACAGTGTCACAGCGGGGCTGAGGAGGCTCCTGGGGTTCCTGGCCTGGCAAGTGCAGCTCCCAGAGCAATAGAAAGTGGAAGAAAATAGATGGTCTTGCCTTGTTACCTATTCTAAACATTTTATCATGTGTTGTGTAGCCTGCTGATCTCCCACACCGGTCTCCACATCTGACACACTCATCAAAACCACGCTTTAGGAAAATGTGCATGTGGGTTATTGCCTGCATTTGTATCCCTCTGTTCCTGCCCTCTTCATTGACAGATGGACATGCCTTGTTTGCCACCAAATTGCAGGACAAAGTGGATAAAGCCTCTTAGTTTAGTTCTCCAGTGACTCAATTTGTAGAGGAGAGGAAAAATAAAAGACACAAGGGAAGTTTGAGAGGGGATGGACACACGGACACTGCTTCTCCACCCCAACTTGGCAGCTAGGAGCAAGCACAGGGCAGTCAGAAGACTTCAACACAGTTACACAACTGCCTGCCTGCACAAAGCCATCCACAAACGATGGCATCTGACAGACACCTAGTAAGCTGTGGAGCAGTGTCCCACCACTGTGGTCCAAGTTCTCCCCTTTCCAGGAGGATGAGTGTTGAGCACTTATCTTCTGTGATAGAGAGCTTAATCAAATAGGAGTAATCCGATAAGAGAAGTGATGAATTTGCTTCTAGGGAGAAAAGATCACACCACAGATTGCAGTAACAAGGGTTTAGGGCAAGGGGAGGGCATAAGCCAAAAAACTTCACCTTTTCTGAAGCCGCAAAGAAGAGACAGTACTGAGGCGAGTAGAGGGAATAACACTGGGGATGAAGAACAAAATACAAAGAAGCTAGAGAAAACATCCTCCTGAGTTTAGCATTATCTGCAGATGCTCTAGGGTCAGGGAGGACAGTCCCATATGGCCTTCTCTTGCAGAGCAGAGAAAAATCTCAGACCATAAAGATTATGATGCAGAAGGAAAGGCATAAAATACTATGTTGATAACACGATAAAAGCATTTTACAATAGTCCTCACCTCAAATAATGGGAAAGGTGCCATGGTGTAAGATTAGAAGCAGAGCAAATCAGAGAATGATCAACCTAGAGAGCAGAATGATAGCACCCCATAATAAACCCCAGCATCTTTAAAAGCAATGCAGTAAAAGCTTCAAGAAAATACCCAGGGAGAGCATAATTATACTGCTGGACTTGTGTCTTATGATGGTATGTCAGTAGAGAAAAAGACTGAGTGGGAGGATGGCCACATAGAACATTTTCATCATCAAAATGAGCTTTTCTGTAACCCAAACCAGTCTGTGAAAACACTGTTTGGATGAGAGTTTCTTTTGACAGAGCCAGAAACACTTCCTCGTGCCTTATGTAGCTTGTATCACCTGCCTTTTTAACTCGGTTTCTTCGTCAGACGCAGTCCCCACAAACACACCTTTTGCCTTCATTCAGAGTACCACTTTGTCTGTCAGACAAGGCAGATAATGGTGTTCACAGGTCCTTTTGGGCACGAGAGAGGGAGGACTGATAAGAAACAGGCTCTTGAGATGAGAAGATGGATGTGAAAAGACTCATTCTCTTGAGGTCCACTATGAAGCAGCCTCTTCCTTCTCAAGCACTGAGGTTAGGCTCGAACTCTCAGTCCAGCCTTTAGGTTATCAAACAGGACTCTAACTTGCCTTCCTGGGGAAGGTACATCACCTGTCTCACCAATTCATTAGGTGCAACCACTGCTGCAGTGAAAGAGCAGATCACAGCTAATACCCTAGAAGTCACCCAGTCTGATGTATATATTGCAGTTGCAGGCTCATGCTTTAAACAAGTGGCTATTCTGAAAGAGTACAAATGTTTTAAATACAAAATGCTTTCCCAAAATGGATTCCTGCACTTAAAAATCCCCAGAGAAGAGCTGCTGTCCCATACATTCCTGTGCTGGTGAATTATTATCCAGGCCCACTACATCTACTAGCAAGATTATTACTAAAACAGTGTTTGTTGGGTTCCTGACAAACATGGCTTCAGAGAAGGAGGGAAAGAAGTTACAGAGCTGTTAGTAGTCAAATTCCATTACATACTAAAACTAAAAAATAAGCTTTTTCAAAAAGGTGAGAAACAAAGCAGTTTGCACCCTAGTAAGGAGGAGAATACATCCTTAATTTAGAGCAAGAGGGTGGGAAACATTACACAGTGAACCGAGGCCAACCACAGATGCCCAGAAGGGGAAGGCTGAAGATGATCTTCAAACAGCCAAGCTTTATGCTATTAAATGCTTTATAAATCAAAACTATCTGTTTAAATTAATCCGTGCTTTATAGGCACGGACAATGTAAAGAATGCAGCTAGGACATAATAAGATCACAATAACCCAAGTCAGGGAGTAAATGAGTTGCACAAGCTGTGAGTAAAACAGAAACCCTGTTGAAGCCCTGCTGAGAGAGAACTGTGCTCCCTGAACCTCGTGGGCACCAGGGCAGGTGTAGCTCTTCAAGGCAGCCACAGCCCACATAAATACAGGATCTATGTCTGGGAGAAAGGAGTGTTTGGGAAGCAAACCAATGCACTTAAACTGTTGTGATGTTTCCAAACATGCATTCTCTCATTACATGGGGCAACTGAAGAAGCAAGTTTGCATAAGAGAGTTACAGGACTTGCCAGCTTCTAGAAAATGTAATTTCACAGCCAAGCATAATTGGAGGGCTACATTTCACAGATTATCCTGAAAATAAAAGGTAGAAAAGTTCAGATAGGTCAAAGAAACCAGCCAGAGATCACATACAAACATATTTCTGGACATTTTCTAGATTTTTTTGACCAATGTTTGCATTTAGGTCTTTCATATGATACAGATACTGCCATGAAGTCTCAGCTAGGACATTAGTTTTAAATGTTAACAGGCAAACTAATTCTAATTGTTGTTATTTTGCTAAATAAAGTGATTTTAAACAGACCTCCTATGTAGCTTAATGTTTTTAAGCAACCTCCTCACAATGTGTGCTTTACTCCCTTCTTGTTTATGCCACAAATCAAAATGTTAACTTCCAGACTAACTCACAGCCCAGAGTGCACTGCTCTGGTTTTTAATCACTGTAGTAGAAAATGGTCTCACCTACTTCCCTTGCATTGCCCTCTGTACAGTCACAATCAGGTTTGGCTTCAGCTCTGACTTTCCTATAGCAAAGATTTACAGTGGTAAAAAGTAAGTTGTACTAGTTCTGAAGTTTGCTCTGTCAAGCAGATGTCATTCCTTCAAACCATTATTCACTTTGGAACACATTCAACACATCAAACGAAATCCGGAGGCATTTGAAATGTCTTCCAACTTACAAATAACTAGAGTTAGAAATTACAACTTGATCCAAAGCCCAGGAAAGGCTCCATCTAAATTCAATAGTTATTGAACCAGGTTCTTCAAGCATAACCGTTTCATCATCAGTGACTCACACAAATTAGTCCCTGTGAAACTAAAAGGTGTTGCTGTTTTAACAGTGCCAGCATAAACTCATATTTCCAGTCTTTCTAACCATGGACCTGGATATAGCATGGTAAAAGTACTTATGTTGTTAGCCCATATCCCATTTAGGGTGCTTATTGAAGTATATTCTGCTTTGTACAGTATGACTGTACCTGTATTAAAAGTTCTACAGCATGACTGCAGCTGTAAAAGGAGAGTCAAACTTCTCACCAAAAGGGTTATACTAAGTGTAACTATATTAAGTGTAATTAGTTAGCAAGACAGATGTTTGAGCAGACCTGCTCCTGCACAGTATCTTTGGTCCCATTTGTCTAATACTCCTGTAATACTTAACAGCCAGCTCAAACATCCTTTCAACTGTCAAAAAAATTCCCACAGAGCAGAAGTGAGCAGAACAAATCCAGCTCCAGCACACACACAGCGTATGTGCTAGCTTTCCTACAGTGTAATTAGTACCATACAGCTTCTCTGTGCAACAGGAGGACTCTCTATCCTAACCAAAGGAAGGAGAAACAAGCTCACACTGCGTGTGTTAGACCTTCTCAATGCCAGAAGAAAGAGGCTTAAATACATAATTTAAAACACAAGTATGACCGTTTTAACTCTGAGTTGACTGAAATGGTGTAGTAAGATGATGGTCTTCAGCTTGTATTGCTACAAAACCTTCCATGAGGAGTAAGACATGGCAGAAACTTGGTTTACAGACACAAAAGCTTTAATGAAATAAAAACATGGAAGCAATATTTCTTTCACAAATGTATAATATAAAACCAATTTTGCTCAAAGCCTTTTCAATACTACTCATTTTTGATTGAGAAAGAAATATTACAAAATCAACTTGAAAGAATTTTATTGGAAAAAAAAAGCATTGGGGAGCAGACTTCAGTCCTAACAATGTACACGGCAGTTTGCGCCACTGAAGAACCAGAAGAACCTGTTCCTTTGATGTGTCTTATCTGCAATGTGCTGTCAATGCACTCCCCCTACAAGTTCCGATACACCAAGACATGGAAGGACCTGCCCAGACGTTCTGCTGACTCTGTTCTCCTGTCTTTCTCTGGGAAAGATGGAAATAGAGCCAGCAGACTAATAATTATGGTTGCATTTATGAAAATAAATTGGAACAAGAATCTCAAAAATTGTAAGCATCAAACTTTTTCACTCACCAAGTCGCGTCATGCAAATGAACAAAGTATGTGGGAGGTAAGCAAAAGAGAAATGAAGGGTGACAGCTGTTAATGTACTTGGATGTCACACACCAGTGGATGTTGTTAAAGAGCAGAATAGTGTCAATTCCCATTTTTGCAGCTATGGCACACCCCTTTATTCACGCAACACATGATACACAATTATCCTGCAGAGGTCACAGAAGTCAGCTTTCCCTTTCATCTCATTCACATCAATTAGAAAAATATGCCAAGGTTAACTGAGATTGATTTTTTTTTTTTTCACTTTTTATGGCAGCTAAGGGACCAATTCTTGACTCCAGAAGTTCACAGCCTGCTATCAGGTCCTCAGGGTGAGGGTGGGGGCTGCAAACAAATATGCAGCTGTTCTGATAATGAAGTGAAAAAAATAGAGATACCTTTGGTGTGTGTGCCAAGGAAAGTTTATTAAAGGTGCCCCTGGAAGTCACAGTCATTCCAGAGAGAAATGATAAGGGCAAACAAAAAGGATGTCCACGGCCGGACTGGATTTTAAGGCAGCAGTTTCACCACCCACAACCAGCTGCTTGTAGGGTCAGTACCAGCTACTGTACCCAAAACATCCATCCACACAACAGTATGAGCTGTAAGTGCAAATTTCCTAACATGGTCACATTCCTTCTGCCCTCTTGCTTTTGCTTGGGCTTTAACCTTGTAACTAGTGCAAATCTATCTACACCAATGCAACCAATAGGAGCCAGAAGCCAGTGACCAGCAGGAAAACTACGGCATATTTGCCATTACAGAAACATGGTGGGATGGCTCACACAACTGGAGAGCTGCAGTGGATGGCTACAAACTCTTCAGAATGGATAGGCAAGGAAGGAGAGGAGGTAGAGAAGCCCTGTATGCTAAGGAAGGGTTTTGATTGTCTGGGGCTTAATGATGGTGCCAGTAGGATTGAGTGTTTATGGTTAAGAACCTGTCAGATACCATGGTGGGAGTCTCTTAGAGGCCTCCAAACCAGGATGAAGAGGCAGATGAAATAGTCTATTAAGCACCTGAGAGAAGTCCCACAATCACTAGTCATGGTTCTCCTGGGGGACTTCAGCTTATCAGGTGTGGGAGTCGGTCTTTTCTCCCAAGTAACAAGTGACAGGACAAGAGGAAATGGCCTCAAGTTGCACCAGAGGAGGTATTGGATATTAGGGAGAAAATCTTCACCAAGAGGGTTATCAAGCACTGGAACAAGGCTGCCCAGGGAAGCAGTGGAGTCCCTAACCCTGGAGGTATTTAAAAGACATGTAAATGTGGCACTTAGGGACGTGGTTTAGTGGTGTACTTGGCAGTGCAGGGTTAATGGTCGGACTTGATGATCTTAAAGGTCTTTTCCAATCTAAACAATTCTATGATTCTATGATCTCCTTCAGTGTTTTGTTAGGAGTCCATCCTCAAACCCCTCCTGTCCTCTTGCTGGACAGCTTTCCCTAGCTTCTCCTCTGAGATGCTTTTTATGCAATATGTGTATTTCTACATATACAACAAAATTCTGGAAATATATAACTAGTTGAAGGACTGCATGGGATCCAAGTATTTCTTTGGCATGTAAGTCATCATGTAATGTTCAAAACCATAAATACATATGTGCAGAAAACTGGATCTTTGGATCTATAAAGTTAATGATTTTTTTTTTCAAGTTTCCTTTTTCTATTCCTAGGCTTGACTATAAAACAGAGCCCCTGAATGAAAACATGCTGCATTAGATCCTCCTGTGCCATTTTATCACCTCATCAAGAGAGAAATCCTCTTAAAATTAAAAATAGCCTCCAGGTTCAAGACTAGGCAGCAAAATTATTCCCAATGAAATAAAAATAAAGAAAACAAAATCTATTCTTCAGCTGACTTACTAAAACAGGCAAAGCACATGTACAGTGAGAGAGCAGCACACTTTGCTTTCAGGATGAGAACCAGTCTGGACACACACGCTGTCTCTTTGGGAGCTCCACATTCTCTACTTCATCACGGCCATTCACAGATTATGGGAAGACAAGACCATGCAAAGCCATAATGAAAAGAAAATCACCTTTTTTTTTTTTCTTTCCCTTGGCCTTACACAGCCCTCTTAATCCTTCAACAGGAGCTGAATACTCTGCAATCTTCACTTTCAGGAACAACAAGCCTAAAGATAAAGCCTGAAGCCTTCCTGATTGTCAGGAGGCACTGACCTGCTCTGCACCAGTCTGTGCTGAGCTGCCCTGGCCCAGGTTTCCCCAAACGTGTCCCCTCTTCCAGCTACTTGTCATTTGGAAATGCAGTGTATTTTCTAAAGTTCTTGTCCAAATCAACTGTGACAGGAAAAGGGGGTGCTGGCTTTAATCTAAAGAGGAGACATTTAGATTAGGTATAAAAGAGAAATTTTTTACAATTTCTTGTAAAAAAAGGGTGGTGAGGCACCAGAGAGGTTGTCCAGAGAAGTTGTGGGTGCTCCATCCCTGGAAGTATTCAAGGCCAGGCTGGATGGGGCTCTGAGCAGCCTGATCTAGTGAAAGGTGTTGCTGTCCATGATGGCAGGGTTGGACTGGATGGTCTTCAAAGGTCCCTTCCAACCCAAACAAGCCTGTGACTCTAAGTGTACATTCACACACCATAGGTCAGACACTGCCTGAAAGCTTCAGATTTGCCATTAATAGACTGCACAACTGATTCACACATTCACAGTAAGCCTGAAATACATCCCGAGTACCAAACTTATTGCACACAGACAGTAAATCTGACTCTTCCCAGAAACATCAGTAAAAGGGTAGCAATTTCTGTCTGGGAAATCCCCCCCCCACATCACATAGTGAGGCATGGCAGCCTTGAAAATGAAACACATCATGGCAGCTGCGTTGCTGATGGTGTTGGGCCTGTGAGACACAAGGAGACTAACCTGTGTTCCATAATGTAATATGAAGCAAATCCAGGAAGAACACCTCCCTCCACTTCTCTAGCTGCTGTACAGGAAGGTGCATCAACTGAAATCACTTTTCACTGGCAGTTGCAGTTTGTCTTCACTCAGCAAACAAAGAATCATCAAATATCCTGAGCTGAAAGAGTCTCATAAGGATCATTGAGTCCAGCTCCTGGCCCTGCCCAGGACAGCCCCAAGAGTCACACCGTATGTCTGAGAGCTTTGTTCAAATGCTTCTGGAACTCTGTCAGGCTTGGAGCTGTGACCATTTCCCTGGGGAGCCTGTTCCAGTGCCCAACCACCCTCTGGGTGAAGAGCCTTTTCCTGATATCCAGCCTAGACCTCCCCTGACACAACTTCATGTCATTAATCCCCGAGTTAAGGTCCACTGACCTGCATCATGCTTCTGTTGGTATTCTGGCTGACTCCTAGGGGAAAGGATTCTCACTCTCTGGCATAAAACCATTAAAATTCTATACAGTTGTTTAATTATAGGTGTTTCTTCCACTTGTTTATCAAAAATTATATTCTATCATTATAAAAAAATTACCTAAGAACTTTTATATTAATATAATCGCCCTGTTAGTATAATGTGTATAGTTGTAACTAGTGGCAATGGGACATCAGCAAATTGAAGTTTTGCTCACATTTGTGATTATCCACACAATAAGTTCACCATACGAGATTAATCTTCAATTACTAAAACTAACACCTCTGCACTTAAACCAAATCCATTTTTGAAGGTGCATTCTTAAGACTGTCATGATAAATGGAGCAGTTAGTGAAGCAGCTTATAATTTCAGGTTAAAAGAAATATATATAATTGAAGCAAAAAGTTTATTTGCACAAGAGAGACTGAAATTCCTAACATCTAGAAAATTAAAAACTCTCAGTCATTAGGCTACAAAGTCTAAGCAATTACTAAAAATTATCTAGATATTCAATACTGTGCAACATTTCTAAAGCTTCAGTGCAACAGTTTATGGAACACACTCTTCCCCCACTTTGCATATAAAGCAGGTCAATCCAGGTAGTATATGCACTGATCATATCTACATTATTTTCCAGAAGGTATGTTTCAACATAGCTTATCACAGGCAATAGTAAGTAGACTTTGAAACTGTCTGGCAATTACTTTTCTTAGAGCCTTAGTTTTGTGAAAATAGATCAAAACTGGTTTAAAACCTGAAATATGACCTAAGGTTATACTGCTTGTCCTGTAAGAAAATAATTTGTAATCTACATCATCTAAAGAAAGCCCTTTCAGACTACCATGGTGTGTTTTTTTTTTTTCCTCGAGATTTCTATTACTGGGGGGAAATAGGATACAGAGACAAAAATATTTTCATTTACTCCCACAAGTCTTTCACGAGACTCAGGAGGCAAAGGAAACATGTAACACCTGGAAGTCCGATGGTAAGAGGAAACAGAAATTATTTTTATCTATTTCCCCTCTACACCTACACTACATTTCTTCAGCCCCTCGTTAAGTCATGTGTCATCTCGGGAAGATACTTTTTTCTCCAAACCCCCTCTGACAACGCATTAATTCTCCAGCTTGTTTCTGCAGCATAGTGTTTTTCTTTCACATTTAACCTTCTCAGAGAAGGACTTCACCTTTTTGCCCAAAGTAATGTGTTGACACACATCTCCCCCTTCATTTTTTAATTCATCATTAAAATGGTATTCTGTGCTTCAACCAGGTTAATCTCAAGTGTGCTCCACAGACATTACCTCATCTGTGCAGCATATGCAGCTCAGTGCATGCAATCTTCATGTGACAATCTCTCCAAGACTGAAAATTATCATTTCTCAATCAGAAACATGAAAGCATTTTTCACATTATGAAGAGAACCATGGCACATAAGGGCAGCATCAAAACTTGCATTATTTTTAAAAGACAACGAATGCAGGGTAAAAAAAACCCCACATGTTCACATGGAGTCAGCAATAGTGTCATTTGGTTTTATAAAGAAATTGAGATTTCTTTTTTGTATGTATGCAGTTTATTTTTATTTCTGTAAAATGTTAAGGGCTGCAAACTTTTCTCTGTGTCCTAGCTGACAGATACTTCATTATACTAGGAGAGATAACAACAATTTTAAAAAAAATTAGACAACCTATGCACACAGCAGTTGTGCAGTTGTGCAAATTTAGCTGCTTCATCCAATACAGTCAAAACTGCATTGAAGAAATATTTTTAGTGTTTCTTGTGCATTTTGGCACAAATTATTTATGACCCAGGATGGCTGGAAAATGATTTCCATAAGCAGCTTGCTTTTCTTCTTTCTTTTCATCATTTTTCCTCTAAATACTGAAGCTTGCCGTAATCCATATGTGCACTCCTTTACACGTTCTTCTAATGATGCTTTTGTTACTGTATGTAATTCGTGGTAGCTAAACTGCATGTATTTAGCATTACTAATTTTAAGCATTTAAGGGTCAATCTTATTCATGTTGGTAAAATCCTATGAATTTCCAAAATGAATAGAACAAGTCCCTCAGCAACACCTATTGCATAACATGCCTAAATTTGAAGTTACTACGCTTTTCTATGTGTTATATTATTTAAAGGAAGCTACATAAAGGGTATATTTTCTTTTCTATAAGAATCCCTATACATTTGCAACACTAATACATGATTTTGCTATCTAGAAACAGACACTAAATAAAAGTATCTCCAAACCCACATATATAATACTTCAAAATCTTCTGATCTAACCAAAGAATTTACATTTAGAGTCCACATCTCCACTAATACCACAGTTGCATCTGGACCATTACCTTTAATGGCCCTCAGTGGATCTACCCCTCCCTGAACCCTTTAATACCTTTGGCCTCCACAAGTGTTGCATGTATTCTCATACTTCTCTCTAACTGCAGTCCTACGAGTCTGAATTGGCTGCATCGGCAGAAATCTGCAGAAGGTTTGAATAGTGTGTTTAGAAGATTAAAATGGTCAATACCCCAGAGCAGAATAAAATATTCCTTCAACAGGAAAAAAAAAAAAAAAAAAAAGGAAAAAAAAAATAAAGCACAGCCTCAAAAAAAATTCTGATTTTACAATTTATGTTAATAAGGCTTTTTAATCACTTTAAATATAAATTGGAAAAAAGTCCAGGGGAAAAAAGCCTGCACATCCTCATCTCACTGATTCTACTCTTTCCTTCACACTGTTCATGGCAAACTCCACAGACAACAAAGAACTGACCTTAAAGTTGATCTCCATCAAATGCCTTCTATTATGCTTTTAAGTTTGACTAGATTTAGACAGCACATAATATACAGCACCAAAGCTCAAGGAAAGAAAGAAATTTCTACATTAAACACAGATAATGTCTATATTACTTATTAGGAGACATAGACTACATCCCTGATAGTACAAGATAAGTCACTCAGTATTTCCAGGACTATGCATCAACAAAGTCAATGGAGGGGTACAAAATATAAAAAATGTTTATTTAAATAATAAAATGCAGCTGAGAAGAGAGGCTGGCTATGTATGTAAACTTGAGCATTCATTAAATCTCACATTTCACTGGGATCAGAGAGCAGAGCAAGTACAGGGCGTTAAGGAAACACCCCTCCCAACAAATACCAGGGAATTACCATAACATTGTACCACTGCATTTCCAGCATAAAACTGCTCCTGAACTCTGCATTCCTCAGCCTGAGAGAAGACAAATAACACAAGAATCTTCTGTCAAACCTGTTCAGATTCGCAGGTACTGTCTGCACAAACTCAGCAGACACAAGCACAGCAGAAACATGCAAGTAATTGTAACCAAGACACAAATTCTGCACAGTATAAAATATTTATCGTCGCCACAGGTGGTGTAACAGTTTGTTGTGCAGATGCTTGCAAGCCTTAAAACCTATAAAAGGAGCAGGTTTGCCAGCTTTACCTGGACTCAGAGCAGCGACTGAAACACAAAACACTTAGGTAGAGTCCCCAGAATCTCTTCTCTGTGGGTGACTGTCCGTTGCCAAACTTTTCATAAAATAGAAACAACTGTTTCTGGACACCTGTGTTACCAGAAGGTTGATAAGACCTGAAAGGGATCTAAAACTCACGGCTGTGAATGTTGCAATTGGAGTTGGCATCAAAGTAATTCCACTGTCTGTGCCTCAAACTCACATGGTGTGTAGTCCCCTGCCCAGAACAAAGTCAGGTATGCTGTGGAATACTTTGGGGCACCTACTTAAAAGCAGAAAGGCCAGAGCTGATTGCAAAGACCCCAGAGTACTAAATCAACCAGCAACCAGAGCTCCAGCCCAGACTCAAGTCTCCAGATGCTCTTCCTCTTTTCATTTCCTCTCTGAATTGCTCTCTAACATCTGTGTTTCCTTTTAAATATCATGCTATGATCCAAAAGCATTTGTAAAATATGTTGGTTTATATCAGGGTAGGTAGAGTGCTACTAGATAAATACAGGGATTATGTGTAAGTATATACAGAAAATACAGCAGAGCAAATGTCCAGAAGGAACCATCTCCTGTCCATGGTCCCTCCAGGCAGGATGTCCCAGCTTGTACACGTGCTCACCTCTGGAGACTGTTTGCCTCGATTATTACAGTTTCCTATTTTCCCACCTTCAGCAGCAAGGCAGCCCAGAGTGTAACACATCTGCTGAGGAAACGAGATTTCTAAAAACTTGCTGTTCAGTTACATGGGGGTTTTTTTCAAATCAAGTCTCTTCACTTTTAAATTCATTTTAAGAGTCAATGAGTTTTCAATTGCATGTTTACATAGTGCTGAGCCCTTGGAAGGCAGAATTAACCACAAGGGCAACAACCGGGGGCTGCCTCAACTACATAACAGTTTTAAAACCCAAGCACAGACACAAAAAAGTCATGGAGGAACGGCACAAATGCCTGCTGTTCCTCCCTGTAGCAGTATCTGCTCCTACTCCCACCTCATTAATTGCTAGTTTTCCTGATTATAGAAACAGCTTTTTCTGCTGCTGAAATGTATGGCGCCGTGCCATTTGCATATGCAAACTGACATACGAACAATGAACCAGTTGCACAGTTCCTTAGAGAGCAACAATGTAGAGGATTTACGACATGTATATGGCAACAGGCAGGGAGGGAGTATGGGAAGCCGGACACACAAAATGGCTCATGATGTTATTTAAATTGTTTTTCTGATCAATAATCTTTCAGGCAGTCTACTGGAATAAAATATTTAACACATGACTGGATTGCTAACACTGGATTTGGGAAAATAATAGAATTAAAGATCTGTGCAACTTTGATTTTGCCTCCAGATGCGTATCTGCTTATCAGATTTTAATATATGACCTTTGATTACATGATTGCACACTGTTCAACCACAAGGCCTCTATGTTATTGCATGCAGAGATGACAGTGTTAATTAAACAAATAGAAGCCTAGCATTCTGGGTTTTTCCTGTTTTTCAAGGTATAATCCAACACTTTATTTGTACATGTTATTGAAAGTCTACTATCCTAAAGGAATGACACATTTCCTTATGGACATTCATCACTTATCAAATATATCAGATCTCTAATTTTGTATTATTTTTCTCCTAGGTTAGGTGTCAGACACCATTATTACTCTCATTTTACAAACCATGAACTGAAGTAGAGACAGATTAGAGAAAAAAAAACCAAACAGCAGTTTTGAGAGGCCAGTAGCTTATTTTTCAAAGCTTTGGAGATTATATAGAACTTCACAGACTCAAAGCACAGTCTCATCATGCCAATTCCACCTTTGAGTGTGTAACATTCCCACAGGTCTTATTTCACAAACATGAAAACAGTTTTGCCTATAGGTTTGGCTTAAATAATGTGACCAGGAAAATGTAGAGCCCTTGCAGCAATAGCAAGGATAGGCTCCAGCTCTCCAGGCCATCATTCTTCTACCTTAATTGTTAAACACCCCCTATGACAAATGAAAAAATTGTACCAAAGGCAAACCCCCCAAAACCCCAGAACTGTATCACATGAATGGATGCTGAACCACAAGGCTCACCACTGTGGCTCAAATCCTTAGATTCACCACAAACACACCTGCCACTTGAGGTAAGAAAGCAACTGGCAGCAGGAATACGTTGTTACGTCTGTGTGGACCAGAACTGGAAGGGAACACAAGGCACAGCTCACCAGAAAACTTCTCAGCTATTTTGTGACTGCAAAAGAGGAGCGAGATTTAGAAACCACAGATTCCATCCCTGATTTAATAATCAACACAGACTTACAGTCTTTCTCCTCAGGTTTGAACCCTTTCTGCCACTGTGTGATTCAGGCCCACCCACAGCCCTCGGTCCTATGCCAAGCTTCTTACCTTAAAACTCTGCCTGGACAGCCCCAATTCCCTGAAAAATACCAGAAAATATCAAAGTGTTCCTCCTTATTTTAAAACACAGAAGAATGTCTCAGAAGGCATGGACCATTTGGTCTGACATCAGTGGAGAGCTGAGCAGAATGCAAAAGACAGCCATGCCATTACAGTACTGCTGGATCTCTCCCAGGTGTCTGACTTGGGACCACACAACTGGTGAAACTCGCTTTATATGAAGACAATAAGGCATATATAGATTAAAAATCACATTAATGAAGAATATCAAAATGTAAAGTATCATTTAATGAGAAAATATCTGAAAGGAACTCTCCTGAGAAAACCTTCTGGGAGTAGTTCTCAGTCTTCTTATCTATTCATTGATGGCCTACCCAATATCATAAGATCTTGGTCAGTAGAACTTGTGCGTGGCACTAAAACCAAGGCCTGCAGAAAGCACTGAAGGGAACATGTTATTATGAGCTCTGTTAAATGGACACAGCCCTACAGAACATTTCAGAAAAGTCAAATAGAAATCAGAAATGCAGGGGATGCTGGAAGGACAGAAGACTACTTTGAAAATCAGTTCCTCAGAGGGAAGCTGAGAAGTCCACCCAGAACACAAGCCTGTGGCATAAGGTGAAAACGGAAATATTGAGTGAAAGGAATTGATTTTGCTGCAGTACAATTCACTCCCAAAACCACTACTATGTGCTGTCCTGACACCCACTTTTCCAAATCTCTCATCTTCCCTATAGACAGTGGTAATAAAAAATTGATATTTTGGAAAACAAGTCATAAAACTGCAAGCCAAGAAACAACTGCATGCCTCGGTTGGGCTGGATAGCTGTTTTCCTTTCTGACCCTGGAACTGGTTTTCAGTCCAACTCTTTTATGGACACTGGCCAGACCCACAAGTTTTGGAACCTCTCATGAAGACAGTTATTACTTTTTCCAAGTTTTGAGCTTAAACTTTCTGCCATTAAGTACAGGAGTCACAAAGGAAGGATTTCCTCAGGGACAGAGATGTAGTAATTTGGCTTCTGATCTTAGGAAAAGATACAGATGATTTTCTTAACTTTGTTTCCTAAGGAATCCAAGATGCAAAGGCACCATGCATCTCTGTATGTGTATGATCCAGTAATCATCCAAATTCTCTGGCCAGATTTAACCAAATTTGACAGAGGGTTACAGATCACTTTGAGCTACAAAGTTCCTACACATCTTCATAGGAACAGGAGTTCAAGTAGAAAAGGGGAAGTACAATCCCTCAAGATAACAGGCACTAAATGAGACACCATATGAATATCTACTCACAGCAAAATTCCACCTGAAGCTCAGAATCAATCACAAAACACAAATCTGTAGGAAGTGCTGGAAGGGGTGAAGGCAGATTAGCAGAATTATTTGTTCTGGTTCTCCTCAGAAATAGCAGAGCTTAGCCCCAGATGCAGAAAGGTGCTGACAGGCCAGAAGTGGAGGGAGGGGAAGAAAGCCACCCCTCAGCGATGTGCCTGGCACGACTGCCCCAGGGCCATCAGGGACAGGGCAGGGCAGGTCAGGGCAAGGTGATGCTGCCAAATCAGAGAATAGAAATTACGGGGAGGGTTAATCTTCCCTGCAGTTGAGCAGTGCTTTACCTGCAGGAATCCCCAGCCCGTATCTCCCCTGGTCAGTTCCCTGTCAGCACAGGAACCTGCTAAGTTGAAAAATAGATTGTTAGTAACTCCACGTATGACAAGCACTCAGCAGATTCTTCTGCATTTGACTCCTTTACTAACCTAATCTATGAAACTACTTGAGAGATTCTTCTCCATTTGACTGGTTTACTTGCTAAAAATTCAGTCCCCTAAATATAGGTGAAATCTCTAACAACTTAAATGTATACTTCTGTTGTTAAATATATACACAAGTACTAGATACATGGAAACATCCCGCTCCCTCCCCCCCTCCCTTTTCTTTTTTTTATTAGTAAGATGTTTGGTCCAACTCACTCTACTTTTATGAACAGTGTTTCTTGGATAATGTTTAATAAACTTCCTTAATTAACCAGCTTTGTAGTAAAGTATTTGAATAAATGCTAATACTTTATTTGACTGGTAATCTGCAAATAATACTGGTACCAAATAAAAAAAAAATATGGAAATTGACTTTGTATGAATACTTTTGTTAAAATTCTAAGAACTGCCACAAAAAAATCTAATAATCTATTAACAGTGCTTCCTAGCAGCTCTGGAAACATCATTTCCCCAGTCATTCTCTCTTTTCTTCTTTATTCCTAACAATTAAGTTTGCACAAGAGTAACCAATTCTTATACTATATTGATATTCAAATTTGTTTGCAGCTTTCTCTTGTGAACTGTCATTTTCATTGACATAATTTGAAAAAAAAACCCTGTATTTTCTGTTCTGATCCCTTCAGACAAATATTAGAGGTGAAAACCTTACAAAATCTAACACTATCACAAGTGTATAGAAAAAGCAAGTGCCCAAGCAGAGTAAAACTCCTTATTTACCCATCGGTACTTCACAGAGATGACGCCCCAGAGAAATAAATGTTTCTAGAGTTAATTTATCAGTTCTAAGACCCAAAGCAGTCACTTCACACATACATATTTAATATCAGAGGATGTTTTTATATAAATAAATGTTTTTGCTTAGACAATTAGAACATTTTCATCTGGTAAAGAGTTCTCTACCTACAGGCAAAAACTTTTGTTTTTTTAACTGTAGGAAAATAATTACTATGAACTTTACCATTACAATAATCTGAGAGAACTTCCAAAATAGACCTATGTCACAACAAGTATATATTCCTTTAAATATTTTAAGTGGAAAAATCCTCCAGGGGAATAAGTAGGACAAACATGTTTACGATTATTCAGCACCGTAGATTGCTGAACTGGTGATGTCAGCTGTACAAGGCATTTCTGTAGGGGAAAAAAGCACAAGATACCAGTCAAATGGCCCTACCTGTGTCTCCACAAACGCCTCATCCTCCTGACCCAGCAGAGGAGAGAGGGGTCTGTGCCTCACGGCTGCATGTAAGAAAAACACAGCAAAAGTAACACTGAATGTATTTGGCTTCCCAACTAATATATTTCAAAGATTTATGTATTAGCAGAAAAAAAGCTTTTAACAAGAATTCTTTTATAGTCAGTGTTTTTTAACATTTTTGAAAAGGTGAAGAAAACCTTCTCCCTCAAATCCTCAGCCCTGGGTGTTCAACACATCTGCCTGCACCGCGCCCCTTTTGCTGAGGACAGGAGCAAATGTGTTACAGGATGACACGGGCTGTGTCCCCGCCGTGGGGACACGGGGCTTCTTGCCAGGCCTGGCTGTCACTGTGCAGCCGTGCCACGGAGCTGCCTCTCGGTTCGGCAGCGGCTTCAGCCTTGGGCTCGCTTGGCATCGCAAAACAGCACCTGGGCAGGGGTAAGTAATCGAAGTCGGGGCTTGATTTTCTGGCACTAACAGTCCCATCTTCGCTTGTCGTTAGGGAGGCAAGTTAACAGCATCTAATTATCCCCTCCCTCTAGTAATGACACTGTGCCCCCTGCAGTTTCCATAGGATACGGTCCCTCTCCTGCCTTCCTCTCCTGAGCTGCGGGGCACGAGGCTTGCTTACCAAAACTGCATTTTTTCGGCACAAAGAAAATCTAGGTTGAGACTATTCTAGCTCAGCTAGCAAAGGGCTGGATCCTGGCAAGGAGCACGCTGTGAGAGCTTGGGCAAAGAGGAGCTCTGCATCTCATTAACTACTTTTCATTGCAGTGAAAGTACTTAGCAGAAATCCTTCATCAGCACAAAAATACATTTTCAGGAAAAGTGTTCTCTTTCCTCTGGAAGCTCACCCTCACACCTTTCCTCAACTACCAATCAGGTCAGAGACATCTGAATACCATTTCCATTCTTCAGACCGACTCTAGGCATTGCAGAGCCAGCACAACTCCTCCAGGATCCCTCCTGCTGCACGGTCTGCCCATCGGGGTGGGATGCTGCTGCCAGGGCAAGGCTCAAACTGAGGGCAAAGGCAATTATTCTTGAATGGTGGGCTTCCAACCAAATAATAACTGCAAATTCACAGATGGTATGGTACTAGCTATGTAAGTTCCATCCCGAATCATTTTCCTACACACAGTTCTGCACAAGTTCACAACAATCCTATATTATTAATATTGCAAACAATGTTATTAACACTATTGCAAATAATGTACAAAGCAAACAAAATACACAGCAGATGGTATCTCTGCAGAATTATTGAGAACTAGCAATAGATAGCACAAGCTTCACTGACTAACCCTGCTCATAAAGGAGTAAGATTTAATCTAAAACTTCCCTTCTAAACAAACTATAGTTTCTGTTACATAAATAAAATACTTCTCTGCCTCAAGCCCAGACAGCATGTTGACCCATTTACACCATCTTAGTTTCCTGCTCATAGGTGGTAATTATCACATCTGTGTTTGCTTCTAAAATTGGAACTTAGAACACAATTTGGTTTACCTCAAACAGGGACAGTATCTGCAAGAAAAGATCTTTCTGTAACACTTAGGGCTCACCAAATCCACACTGACCTTGGCTGAATTTAAGGAGGCAGAGGAATGCAATTTTTTTCCCCCCTGAGAAATACTCTTGTGAGTCAGGGGGAAATTCACAGTGACTTCAACAGGACCAAAATGGAGTCACCTCTGACACTGTAAACCCCTCAGCAAGTAACATTTTGGAAGGAAGTGAGCAACAGGCCACAGACTAAAAAATGTTAGAGAGTGCAATATTCTTTTCAGATTTACAAAACAGCTGTTTACAGAAAGTCTGGTGACTTTCAAAGGACCTTTTAGTTTTTAAGTGACTTAGCTGCTCAAGACAACAAACAGTAAAATGAGGAGCATCAAGTCCTTCAGTCCCATGTGATTGCTTTCAGGTGGGAGCTGTTGTCATGTTCTAGAAGGGGGTCTCCAGCCTCTCACTTTGCCGGCAATCTTTCTGTGGTATTTTCTCTGGCCTTCCTACCTTGCTAGCTCGTTTCATTAGCAATACTAATTTATTTGCACTACATCACTGTGAGGCAAGGTGGCATTATTCTCTTAGTTGTATACGCAAGACTTTGAAAGACAAAATTCAAAAACTGGAGCTGAAATGTTAGATCTTTCAAGCAGTTTTTGCCAGGGACAACACAGGCTGGTTGCCCCCTCAGGGTCAGCAGGGCAGGGGCTAGGGTTCCCCACAGCATCACTGGGGCAGGGACTGACAGGCATGGGCTGGGCTGGCACGGGGTCCTGGGCTATGGGCAGGGTCGGGAGGCCCCAGATGAGACTGGGCAGGCACAGTGACACATCTTAGTGCCCTAAGTTTTGGAAATGGAAACCCTAGGAGCTGGGTCTTGTGGTATCTGCATGTTTTGTGTTACTTCACATATTCATAGTGTAGCTCTCAACAACTTAAACAGAAGCTTTTCCCAAATCAGATCCCCTTTAACTCAGGTTTCAGCTGCTCTTTGAGGATCGGAATTAAGAACGGCACAGAAAAGTTCATGGCAGGGGCCAGCCCAGGTGACAAATGAGTTGTCTCAGCAGAGGCAAAGCTGCTGCCTGCAGGGTTTGCCCTCACTGCCTGCTCCTGCTGCCCACACAACACCACAGCCAAGGAAGGACAGGGATTGAAAAACAATCCAGACTCACTTTCAGAGCATGAGGCATCTTTTGCATTAAATGAGAGAGTCTTGCAGCAAAGACGATATAAAATCTCAACATTTAGATGGACGGAGAGCCCTTTACAGTAAGGCTGCATTAACTTGTAGGGAAAAGTTTCATCCAGTCATTTCCTAATTTTCAAATACTCCACTTTATGCACTTCTGATGGTATTTCATTGTGTGAATTTCTTACTGAGAAAAAAAAATCTCCCACTGTGAACACTATGCATCATGAAAAGTAAATATTTCTTTTATTATAATTTGATCTATCACTCACTCCATCACCTGGCTTGGGAAATCAGAAGCTGCAGGTTAATCCTGTGTGACTTTTATGATAATGAAGGCACAGTGTAGGAGTGGAGGGAAGTGCCCAGGGAAGGGATGCACACAATTTCCCTGCAGAATTCAGAGATATTAGAATTGGGAAGGGGGGAAGGGGAAATAAAAAATAGCCATAACAATTCTTCAGTCTTCGTAACTCGGGGCCACACAAGGCCACACATGACTCAAGCCCAGCACAACAGATTGCACAAGGGCAGGAATGAATAAACTGGAGGTAAGAGGCAAAGAGCTCTTTACTCAGCCTTGCCACCAAACGTGAGAGCACAAGCACAGCCAGCAGCATCTCCTGTCTGGCTAAAGACATGGCACGCTCACAGGGCTCGTGTACCTAGCGCTGTGGTAGAGCACTTCCTGAGCACTAATTTGCAAGCTTGTGTTTTTAAGCAGTTCTCTGAAAGCTCGATGCCATGTTTCCATACAAATTATTAGTTATCGTCCTTTAGCTTGGAAGTCAGGACTTAAGACTTGCAAACAGTAGCACTAGCAGACCACATGCAAATGGACAAATCTAGCATCTGACATAAAGGCTGCTTATGTATTTTGTATGAGCATTACTGCATGAAGAAGTGCATGAAGCTCACAGTGGACAAAGACCCAGGCTCCCTCCATTCTGGCAGAAGGTCCTCAGCATGGACTTTGGGTTCCCTTCTTATTTGCTGCCTTGCTGGCCCAACAAACCTGGTATTCCTTTCAACACAGCACTCCAGCTTCATCCAGAATGATGCGTGTCCTTTGGCAGGAATAATACCCTCAGCTACTACCATAGTGGGGAAAAAGATGAAGCTTATCTCGTGAGCTTGAAGAAGGACCTACACTCCAAGTCCTTGGCAAGGGCTGCAGCACTCTGAGCATTCGCCTCACTGCTCAGAGGCACGTTGAGGAAAGAGGGCATGACCACAACACTGTATCTGCACACCTCAGCGCTTCGCTGTGCCCTCCGGTAGCCTCAGCTCCAGCTCGGCAATGCATTGCCAGGCCACTCAAGGGATTTCTGATGGATATCGACTCATTCTCTCACTTCCAAAAGATTGTGAGAGCAGACTCGACTCTGGGCAGCACCCGCAGACGGCAGCCCCAACACCGGGACTGGAAGCTGACCCCTATTCAACACCCAGCTGAGGAACTGGCGCTTCTCCAGCCCGTCCTGCCTGGATCGGAGACCCCATCCCGAGCCCCACGGTGCCTGAGCACGGTCGGGGCGCCCCTCCGACCCTGAACAAAGGCTCCGGGGCCGGGCAGCGGGACCGCGCCCGTCGGGGGTCGGTTCTCCGAGGGACATTTCCCGCCGGCAGCGGCCCCGCATCGCCCCCGGTGCTGGACGGCGCCCTCCGGGCCGGCACAGCCCGCGGGGCTCCCCGAGGGCTGCCCGGCTCCGCCCGGACCTCCTGCCTCGAACCGAGCCGTTCCCGGCAGCGGGGACGGGGGGGCGGCTGATCCAGGCCGTGGGGTTTCCGCAGCAGCGCGGCACAGCATATGGTTTACATGTTGCACTGCTGCATACAAGAACTAACATTCAGCCCAGGGATTCACTTGACATTAAAAAAAGCACTAATTACAATAATTTAGAGGTGCCTGAATGACAGCAGGCTCAATTTTTGGTTGAATTTGCAATTAAGGGGAGACAATTATGCCTCGCACTAGCGCAGATTATTAATATTTATGGTAGGAGCCAGAGGCTCCGTTGGCAGAGAGGATGCGGCAGAGCAAAGGTTGAAGCCCCGCGGTACCGGGAGAGGTAAAGTTCGGAGCCCCATAAACTACGGAGACGGCGGCTGCCTCCGTCGTGCCGATGGAATCCAGACGCCGCCAGAGCAAGCAAAGATTTATACACATCCTTTCATATATATTTATATCGCCTGAGACACGGATCCTTCCTCTATAAACCTTTAACCATTCAGCAGGCACCTCCTTCACCTACTTCGTTTTTACTCCCGACTATCGATCCCGGAGGCTTTCCATGACTCATTAACAGATTGGTGACTAAATGAGTAGAATTAATTTTTAAAACCCTTTAATTTACTTTATTATTTACACACATGCGCCCTTGCCTAGCCTGGGTGTCCAGCTCGCTCGGCACGCAGTGTATCGGGGAAGCAGTCACGACAGAGAGAGAAGGGGATGAAATGGGGAAAGAAAGGTGTTCGAAAGCTCGCCAACACGTCTCTTGTGTGTGTCAGCGCCAGGCGCTGGCCGCCCCCCGCCGGCGGCTCGCCAGGGACCGGGCATCCCCCGCCAGCGCCTTTTAAAGACAATTTACCATTCATTTAGCGGCGCCTTCGCCTGTGCCGAGCTCGGCACAACAAAGGCGAGAGCCCCGCCGCGGGGGCGGGGGCGCTTCTCCGGCAATTTCGGCCTCCCGATTTCGGGGAAAGGAAAGGGAGAAGGCTGTTAAAATTAGCGGGAGCGCCCCGAATCCCCGCTCCGCACCCCGCAAGCCGGCGGCCCCCGCGAGGAGAGCCGTCCCGGTGCTGGGATGGTCCCATGGCAACCGAGCGCCCGAGTCCGCACAGCACCGCGGCCCCCGCACCGCGGCCCCCGCCCGGAGCTGCCCCGGCGGGGCGGGCTGTGGGTGTCGGACGCTGCTGGCCCCGGGGGGGTCCCGGTTCCCGAGCTGGGGCTCTGAGCGCTGGGGTCCCGCGTTCGCTGCCGTGGGCACCGCAGCGGGAGCGGCACCGGCGGGCACACGGGCCGCCCCCCAGCGAGAACGGCTCGGGCGGGTGCGTGAATGACTCAAACGTCAATGGACCCCTGTATTTATAGACGTCAAATTCCTGTTGCCGTCGGGAAAGGCTCATGTATCTTCCTCTAGGACAACTCCCACCAATTAAAGTGGAATATTGGGAGTCAGCAGCCATAATTTGTTTGGTTTTCCCTCTCTGAGGTCTGCCGCTTGCTCGCAGTATAGCCCTCAAACAGCTACATTTTTCGCAGCCAGTATGTTTATCCTTTTAAAAATTCTTTAAAATTCTCGGCAGGTTTGGTAACCATGTTGAGATCCTGTTTTATTTTCACGAACTAGAAATAAGAATGACGGTGTAAAGTACAGCTCTGAATAGTTACATCATTTTTGATGAGAGTCAGAGGTGTATTACACCAGTCACCACTGGCTTTATACAACTTGTATCCCTTTGTATGCCGCGTCATTTACTGACTAAGCTGCTGTTTTCAACTATGAGGAGGGGGAAAGAAAAAGAAATGCAGATCAGGTTTTTGTGGATTGGAAGATGAGTCTATATACTTTTGTACACACACAGCCATGCAGATACATTGTCTTGCTAGGAGAGCTGGCTGTGCCATTCAAACAGTTTATGCCAATAGGATGATTTATTAATGGAGTTTGCATGACATTTCCCTGCACTGCCTGCAGAAAAGCATCACAACACCATTGTAAACTCATCAGCACTTCATGGAGAAAAACAAGGAAATGCTGAAACTGTAACTCGACAGGAGAGAGGAATGTAACTGGTGATACTTAAAGCGTCTTTCAGTGAGGACAAATCCTGTCCCCCAGATTTCCATATTTTGAAACACTCCAGTCCGAAGGACTAACGAGAAACCTTTGCAGCTTTTAAGCCCAATGCTGAGAATCTGTGGGAATTAAGTGACTGAGTGATTTTGTACCTGTCTTTCTATACAGAATTTAGGATGAATTTTATCCATGGCTAATCCCATTGACTTCAAAGGGAATGCCTGCATGAGTGAAGTGGTTGATGTTTATTTAAGTGAGATCTTAAACATGTCTTTAAAAATGGAACAGCTTTGCCATTTAGTTTACAATGTTAATATTGCTTTGATTTTGTTTCTCAGAAAGTTCAAATTTTAATTTCTCTGTAATTTCTCAGCAAGTCCTCAATTTTGGACAACAGTCAAGCAGAATGACTTCATATTATTCATAATCCACTTAAAAGTGAAACATGGTATAACCCAGTCTGTACTCCGTCAGAAAGACCCATGGACAAAACATGTTGGTTGTTTTGGCTTTTAAAAGCACAACTTATATAGGGAGAAAACATCATGGTGAGGTTTTAATTGGTGCAATAATGTTTGAAATTACAGAAAGACAAGATGCATAAATCTGTTCTTGTCTGTTTTTCCTTTTCACTGGTAATTTCAAGGAAATCTCTAATTGTAACTTCATCCTCTACTTATCCAAATGTTCTTCAAGACAATTTCTTTCACAATAATGCAGATACCCATTCCTCGTAGCTAGACTAAGTCAAGTCTTTGATGTTTCTTCTTATGTTTCCTGTTTTTCCAAGATCCTCACATGTTAGTTGATTTGTTTATTGTTGGTGTTTGATTGCAGTGCCATTCTCAACACCCCCAGTCATCAACTTTTTCCAAATTAACTATGTATTCCAAAAAGTTAGACCTGTCACCTTGTTGAAGACAAATAGCAACCAACTCAGTGATCAAGAGGGCTGTTCACTGAGTAAAATAGTCTCCAGACTTGCCCATAGGTAAAGAGGCTGTGTAGGGATGCAACATCCTTTGGAATAACATCCTGGAAACTCTAATGATTCCTAAGTGCAAGAAACAAAGAGCTATGCCATTACCTCAAAATGTAAGTAAAATGCACAAAACCCCTTCCCCTCCAGAGAGGAACATCTTTCACCATCTATGGATTACCATTTTTTTTAAGACAAGTGGGCAAGAAGATAAATCAAGCTGCAGAGTTTATCTGATGAATGCAGTCCTCATATGAGGACCTGTTTGGTCTTTATCTCTTCAGCAGAGAGTGACTTCAATTGCAGTTAATATAAAGATTTATTAACTTGAGAAGTAAATATTGACCAAGGTGAAGCCAAGGTCAATGTTTACCTAGAAGACTAATAAATCTTTGCATTAAGCTAAATATGGAAGCTGATAGGCCATATTTTGCTCTCAAATCAGTATTTGTCCTAAATTAGCCCTACTAAAATACCTCGGTATTTGCACAAAATGTGTTCAGTATACTAACTATTGTAAAATACATTCTGTGTGAATTTATCAGAAACAGGAGAATTAGGCTTTTTTCCCCCCACAGGATAACTGATTATTTCTTCACATCTGAAAATCTAATGAATACATAACAGTAGATGGCTAGAACTACTTTTTTGCTTGAGGGTGAACAGTGAATATAGGTGCAGGGGAGTGTTTTATTTTACACTTAGGTAAATATTATAAATTATCATGGAGATAAAAGGACACTGATTTGACATGACCAGCTTCAAGAAATCACATATTTTTGTCCCCTTTTTTATAGCAACACTAGTGTCAGCCCCTTTAGAACATGAGAGCTGCCTGTTCTAGGAAAAACAAGTAAAATATTCATCAAATCTGCTGGCCTGCCTTTCTACAAAGCCTCTTGAAATAATTTCGGTGTTACAGAGGTTAAGTGCTTTTGTCTTTATTATGTTTAATTTCTACTCCACAAAGCTGTGCTGTTTTGTTGGTCCTTGCAGATTTAGAATTTCAGCTTATTTCATAGGTGTTTCTGGGCCCTTAACTTGTAAGGAAATCACCAATCCTTTGGATCTACCTCAAATATTATTCTATAGCTATCTCTACTTGCCTTAGAAGAATATCACCTTTATAAACCTCCCAGGATGCTTCATGAGTTTTGACAGAATTAGTATAAGTCCTTTTCTCCTTTGTTATCTCTTTAATAGATTTTTTTTCCCTGGGTTCTCTGTCTCAGTTGTCTGGTTGAAATGCCGCTTTCTCTATTCTCAGGAACAAAGAAATGGCTCCTGTTTAACTTAATCAAATACTCTGGTCTCTTTCTGATAGAAAGAATAGTGGCCAATTTACCTCTAGCACTATTAAGTCCCCAACAGTTTTCCTGTGTTTGATTTCTGTATGTGCTTTCAGTACAGCCTTTTTTCCCCCTACCCATTTTCCTTTGTCTCCCTCTCTTTAGGAAGACTGACACAAAGGAATATCTTACCCATAACATATTCTCATTGCAAAATTTAGTACTATTTCATTAATTTATTTCTTGACATTTATTTGCAATTAAATCAATTCTACCTTCTGCATGCACGAGGTCTTAGCAAACAAAAGTATTACTGCTCCAAGCACCAGATCTTTCTATCTTTGCTTTGCTTAGCCTTTGTGCAGCAGAAATCCTGTTGGCTGTAATGGAAAAGCAAAGTATTACTGACTTTAACAGTCTTGCCTGTGTGAGAAATGAGTCTCGAGTTTTGTCTGTTAGTAAATGTGTTCTGGATCATATTTCACAATCAGACTTTCATATGCTCTCTGCTAACATTAGGTTTCTAGGCTCAATTTTTTAGTTGCACTTCCCATTCATCACGCAGAATAACTGATCCTAGAAAATGAATCTGTGTGGGATGAAACAATAAAACGAGCATCCAGTCTCTGCTGCTCACTTTTCTCATGCAAGTGGACCCCTTGAAATCAATAGAATCATTCAGGGGTTTCAGACAAGCATGGGCTAACTCAAAACAGGTACTCCGTGCTGCCCAGAAACAAACTGCCTCTGTCCTTTCTGCCTCTCTGAAATAAAGGTGTCTCAGGTTGTACCAAAATTATGAAAGGAAACCAATTTTTAAAAGAATTGTAGAGGGAAGTGTGTTTAAACCCTGATGGCTGGCTTTCGCATGCAAAGAGCACAGTTTGGTGGAGGAGCAAAAATGCTATGGTCAGGAAATGTTAAGTGATTTTTTTTATTTTTTTTTTAAAGAAACTGTACAACAGTAAAGAAAGCATAGTTAAAGTTTTTCTCACTTGTTTGGAACAGCAAATGCAACTCTAAATTGCTCTTTCCTTAAATGGTGTGTGTTAAGACAGAAGGCTGAGAATGCCTTAGAATGATACTACAAAACAGTTCTGCTGTTTAATTAATTTGCTTTCCATCTGTTTGTATTCCTTTTGTATCCAGTGTTTTCAAATGTGCTTCAGAGGGACAAAATATTGTCCACTTTTGGTGAGACTGTCACTGATAGTCATTTTTAACCAAAAGTGAGAAAATATTCACCGAAAGGGAATCTGGAATTTACTGCAGTGCATGGTAGAAAATTCAGGTTTCCAGGGCTGTGTTTCATGGAAAGAAACATTCCTTGAGGCTCAGTCAAAATACCTAAATGCTTGTCAGAAGAAACTGTTTAAATATAAGATTTACTAGCTTATATATTTAAAAATAACAAATATATTCAGATCTCTCAATATGCATTCACAGTTGAAATTCAAAGAGGAAAAAAAGATTAATTTTGTTTATATAATCGATGAAATTAAAATTATATTTATGGGATTAATGGAATACAAGTTGTACTACACACCACACTTCTGTGGGAATGAAAATCTGGTCAAAGTGATGATGTTTTATCTCTTAAGACCTGAATCTGCAGTTATTTTAGGATATTTTTTTAAGTGTGAACTGCTCCCCTAGGTAAAGCTATATGCATGTTGAGGCTGCTCTAGTTTTACTGTATTAGTCACACTGATCTAAACATTTACAAATTGCCTCCTAATTTCTACTATACCATGATAATTAGAATCTTTACAAATACTCTGTGAAGTCAGAAGCCTTGCTAAAACATCAATTAAAACCTTAAGTTATGTTACTGTCAATAAGTGGTCATTAGGGGCATGTGAGGGCAACCAGCATTTTTGTAGAATCAGATTCTTATGGGGTTGGTCTCCAAAGCAGATGTTTTTAATTTTTATTTCTTTTTTAAATGACTTACAAAATCCCTAGACAACTGTAAGAATAGTGAAGATTTTTTTATATATCAACAATGCATTATTATTTTATGATTATGATTTTAAACCCTCAACTTTTTTATTGCTGATGGAGGAATAATCCCTGATCTGTGAAGAGAGAAGAATTGCAATAACATTGATGATTTAGATGAATGTTCACTACATTTTAATGGAGAGAAGAGGAATTAGTAGCTTTCCCTAGTGTGAGAATTTTCCAGCAACACAAGAAAGTAATTTCTTCAAATATAATAAAAGAGCAAAATACAATTTCTTCACACATTAAATTTCTTCTTACTTATTCTTCTTACTTATTGGGAGTATACTACTCATTTTCAATACATGCTATGAAAAGGTATATATTTTTTATCTATTCAATAGGATTTTTTTCTTTTAGCATACCATGCATAGTCAAAATGGAAGTATTTTCTGATGAGCTTTCATTTTTCTGCATGACCTGCAAAGTGTATTTTTTGCCCAAAAAAAGTATTACTGCTAAAATACAGTCCCAGACCACCACTTCTAAATGAAAATAGTTAATTAAACAAACCTCAGAGTAGGTGAAAACTGTTAATTTCACTTGCCTTCTTATTCCCGTATCACATTGCCACCCTAATTAATTTAATCTTCACTGAAAATGAAGTATAAACTCTTGTTTGGGAAGTAATAATCACAGCATTTATCAGGCTGAAATACCATTCTCAGTCAACACCAGCTATTTGGCTTGAGGTAGTTTGTGGTGTTGAAAAAGCATTTAAATTATACAGCAGCAGTGGACTTTTAATGGAATATCTGTTTCCACTAAGTAGAAACCTCTCTGTTTAACATAAACATGAAACAGAGAAAAAGAGAGACTTTCACCTCTTTTTATTTTTTTCTTCAAATTTCAGCATGAAGTAGATGAAAGTATAGGGGTTTAGTTAAAAAGCCCAGTAATGTAAGGATAAAATAGTGTCCTTCCTGCACATGCAATGGACGAGATCCTGAACACAATTACTTTGTAAAGTAAACCACATAATAAACAGAAGTCAGTGGTAGGTTAATGCCCAGCAAAACAACTGGGCAATTTAACATGTCTTGTGATATCCTCAGTGTACAGCACGGAATGTTTCCCTTCTCCGAAACCATTTTCATCTCAACTCAAAAACTGCAGAGTTAATGGAATGGAAAATTCAGGCAACCTCATGCTCCTGATTTATGCATGACAAGAGAAACAGTTCCCATGCATTTCTATGATAAAACACTCTCTTTTTATTACAATGGATTTCTTTGCAGTTTGTTTGCTTTTTGTGTGTGTGGATGTCACCTGTCACAAGTTAGACAGGACACAAGTACTTTTGAGATACTCCAGAGTTCTGCTGGCATAGGCATGTAGGTCATGGTGGCTAATCCCCTAACATAAATGCAGTTTTACTAGCCTGATTTTGCTTTTTTTGGTCACGGTACCTAATCCCCTAACATAGATGCAATTTTACTAGCCTAATTTTGCTTTTTTTGTAACCTCTGTAACCTGTGGAAAGCAATCCCGTGGCTGTGTTGTGGACATTCACAGCTGTAGCACTTTCTGGTAGGTTACACCACTCTCCCTATTTTGGTACCATCTTCCTGGTATAGTCACAACAAAAATATCCATCATAGCACTGCTGATGTAAGCGCAAGCAGCTCGAGCAGGTATAAGTCAGGCATCATATAGAACTATTTGTATATGCAAACCCTGACCCACAGTGTGTTATTTGCAGCCCTCCACCAGATATCTACATTTGACCCTTCAATGTCAACAGAAATATCTGACTACCAGAACCTGGTTGTCATCTCCTTTCATTATCACAGGATTTTCTTGGGCCTCTTTCTGTTCTTCGTATTCACAATACTAAGCTTCCATATTAATTAAATGTCAACATTCACTAGTCTGAGACTATGTTATCCAATAAATACCTGCCTGAAGCCAACTACATGAAGGGTAGAACTCACACGATTTTTAATACAAATTATTTGTTCACAATGTTTGATCAAATTAATCAGTAGCAGAATAAATGGGAGCTGTAACCACAGCTGAAAAGGATGTGGAAAAAGTATTAATGCTGCTGTTGTAACTCATCTCTCCACTTTGCCTCTGACAACCTTCATTTTGTGCGTCTTCACCTTCCTCTGGGCCAGAGCTGGGTTGTTGCCTGTATTGCACAACAGAGCAGTTAAAGATACTAGGAATCCTCACACAAATAAAGTCTTATTTAGATCCTGTGGCGTTCTTTTTCTTTTCCAAGTGTCTCATTTTCAGTTCACTTAGTTTTTTTATCAGTAAAAAGTAGAAAAAAACCTGGATCTTGATGAGAAGCCTAACAGTGCATGTCCATTTTCTCTCGCTTGATGTGACAATTTTAGCCACTGGCTGTAAGTGATGGAGCTCCCATGGGCAGATAGCATTATCCTGATCCCCGAGGTGAGGAAGCTGAGTCATGGGAGGGCAGGGGGGCTGCCTGTCTGCCCCAGCCCCATGGAGGGGCCTGCTGCCAGGGGAGCCCCCCGCTCGGGCTGGACTTAATCTGCAGAGATAAGCAGCACTTTTGGGCAGGTCAGAAATAGCGTGTGGTGACACAACCCTGCCGGGAGCCCCAGGCCCCCTCTCCTCAGCACCTTCTTGCCAGGCAGCGGCTTGGATTCTGCTCCACGGCGGATCACTCTCCTGCAGCTGGGAATTAATGGCTTCTGTGCAGGAGGAATGATACTTTCCTCATCAGTGCTGCAGATGGAGCTCCAAGCAACGGCCAAGGCACGGGGACTTCCATCTCCTCCTAACCGGAGGGAAAGCGAAGAGTGCTGGCAGCAATCTCCCCAGCCCCTGTGCCATCCAGCTGCACTGGGAATCTTAGCAGTCATGCAGGTGGTCACAGGAACAGTGAGCCCAGGGTGCGCTGCAGAGCTGGAGGCCTTACCTCCTTGCCAGGCTCTTAGGCATTTCCCACCCTTCACATGCTAGATGCCTTCATTTCGATGGGGTTTGCTGTGATTCCTGGGAAAAGCAGCCCCAACAGGCACCTGCTGCCCCCCAAAGCACAAGGTGAACGGCTTCTGCCATGGTGGGACGCTGTGGAGTTCACAGCCCTGAGCCTCCACTGCATCCCAACGGAGAGAAACTCATTTAATTGTTTGTTGTTGCCTTTTCTTCAGGGGCACCAGGGAAGGACAAGGCAGCCCTGAGGCAGAGTTATGAGTATATGAGTTCAGTGCTGTCTGTGAGTCTGGCTGACACATTCCTTGTCCACGTGCACCACTCCCATCCTGCCTTACTGCTGCCTGCTCCCAGCCATGGCAGAGCTGAAAGCAGGAGGGTGGCAGCATCTCATAAACGGTGCTTCAAAAGCCCTCAGAAAGGACCCGGGATTTCAAAACAAAATGCTGCCACTGCCAGCACCGTAGCATTTTAATTACAATTCCACAGTATCTGTATCACAGAACCTGGCAATTTTAATGACAAAGTACTGTGATGTCACAAAGTATTTTTAGAACTAATAAAACCTCTGCAGAATATTTCCCTGGAATGTATTAACATCCAATATCTGCATTCATTCGTAATACCAAATAGCATGTGGTGGATGGTTCTTTGGAAAAAATGCATTCAATGTAAATTGATTTTTTATTATCAGGAATAATGTGTAGAGAGGCTTTTCCAGCATCTTGAAGCTTCAGCCATTCCACTGCCTGCTGCAGTTTATGCCCTAATCTTGTGAGATTTACATAGCATTTTAATTTTCAGTCTTGCCTGTGTTAGCCAGCTGAGGGATTCTTATTACAGTTTAGATTAATTCCAAATTCACACCACAACAATAGCAAAAAATTGAGTACTGACTAAGCGAGAGACCAAACATGACTCAATTAAAATAATATGTATCACTATTAATCACCTCTGCCTGTCCATCCACATTCCCGTCGTCGTGCCTCCCTCTGCAGCACCAGCATCTATGAGTAAAGCCGGCTCTCAGCCTTCGGCTCCTCCCTCCTCCCGCCGCCTTCCTGAGGGATGACGAGGAGCCAGGGAGAGTGGGAAGGAGCTCAAAGGGCAATGCTGGGAGAAGCCCGGGCGGACGAGGAGCCAGGCCAGTGCTGAGCCCAGTGCTGAGCCCTGTGCGAGGCTGCCCGTCCCGCCTGCCCCGCTGCCCCATCGATAACCACCCACTCGTGCCCGGCCGCCTGCCGGGGCAGCGAGCAGCCTTGTGCCAGCAGCCCTGTTGGCCTCGGGTTTGTGCAGAGCTCAGCTGGTTGCCAAAGCTTAACGCTTCACATTATTATTAACAGTTAATGCACATAAAAATAAGGCAGGACTCATGACAAAGAACAAAAGCAGAGCAATAATAACCACGCTCCACAAAATAAACCCCCCTGGCTAAGCGAGCCAAAGAGGGCAGGGCTCCTGCACAATTTGCCACCAGACAGCCATCAGGTTAATCGGAGACCGGGCAGAGACAGGCAGTGACAGGCAGTGACAAAGGGGACACTGGAGACTGAGGCAGGAGGGCTGGCCCTGGCTGTCACCTCCTCAGTCCTTGCCATGGTCCGTGGTGCAGCAAGTGAGCTGAGGTGCAAAAACAGGGTGAGCCTTGGGGTCCCCCAGGGCCTCAGCCCAGGGCAGCCGCTGGCAGCTGGAAAACAGAGCAATGAGCTGGGGGTTGTTCCCCTCAGAAGCAGCTGACAGACTGACAAGCCCCAAATCTGCTCAGTGCAAAGCCTCGCCTGGCCCTGACCACGATATAAGCCAGGTTTAACACAGACCACTTGGATTGGTCTCTCCACTTTTCTGTGCTTTATGCAATTACTGGCATTTGCTCCAGGTGGGAACATATGACTGCTGGATCTGGCCAACAGTGGCCCTGTGCCTACATGGGCGGTGGAAGCCCTGCTGCCAGGGAAAGCCCTCACACAGTGATGGAGAGCAGGGCTGGCACATCTCTGCATGACAGCAAAAATGGAGCCCCACATGCTGCAGACTTGCCCAAATGTGATTTTGATGGTCGTAATATGAGGCTGGAATTGCAATAAAATTATGGGGCTTTAGAAGAACGATCTTACTGCTCCTCCTGTAACTAGTCTAGTCAAAGGCAGGTTCTGTCACTCCCAAAATCATTCAAATATGACCCAGGAAGCTTCTCTTGGAAGGAGCTTTGGCAGGGTCTCAGCCTTTGATAGAAATGGCCAGGACTGTGTATGCAGGAAGTGATGGTGTCTTCTGCTCCCCTCTCTTTTTCCAGATATGTCCTCAATGTGCCAGTGTTAGCTGGAGCCTATAGCACAGAGGCAGCAGCCACCAGAAACCACAGACAGCTTGGTTCAAAGGAGAGCAAGGAAAACCACGCGACGTTTACAGTAAGCATACGTGTTCGATCCGGCCGTGCTAGCTGCTCACAGAGCGCCCCAACACAGTGCATATGGGCTCCATTTCATTTGAATAAAAACACTTTGGGTAGCCATGGAGGAAAAGAAACAACTCGCAAGAAGCACTTGCTAGTTTCACATGAGTAATCACTCATCTGAAACTGGTAACAAAAAAATGTCCCTGTAGCCAAGCACATCAAACTTCAGCTTGACTAATTTGTGGCTGGTTATCTCTTTGTGAATAGTATGTTGAATCAAACCTGGGGGAAAGTGGGTAATTAACGAATCAGTCAATGACACCAGCTAAGTTAGAGAGAAAACTCCGCATCTCTTTTAGTGTGGGACTGTCATCGGTTGAAAATGAACAAACACCTAAAGAATGAACATATTTGCTGAAAAATGTACTGAGCCAGGCAGATCCTGAAGCGTTTGCAACACAGCTGGGCTTGGCTGCTACCCTGGGTTACTGCTATACCACAGCTTTCCTCTACTGAAACAGCAACATGAGATGACGCATCAGGCAGGTTAGTAGTAAAAAATTATTTTTCTCTCCATTCTCATTGCTGCAACTGCTGGGAGAGGCATTTCCGATTTCCTTCTGCAGTAGCAACTCTGGCCATCATGTAGTTTATCTGACCTTTGGCTGTGCCACACCATGAAATCAGACACCGCTAGGAGGGGGGCCAGAACAAAGCCTGGAGAGATTAATAAGAGCATTATTTGCAATGTGGCACAGGGCCATGAGTCACCGTGCAGCCAGGCTGCTGCACCTTCTGGCTACAGGAACAGCCCAAGTTCTGCATCAAGCTTTCTGCTTAAAAAAACCAAACCAAATCAAACAAACAAAACCCAACCATCCAACCAACCAACCAAAAAACCCACCAAAAAAACAACACTTCTGTTCTTTTACACCAAAACCTCATCAAGTGAATGAATGGGAGAAGAAGGAAAAAAACCCACTCAGCTGGTGAGGAAGCAAAATATAAAACATAAAGTTAATGTGTGACTTTCATTCAAAAGAGTCTATTCTTTGCATGATTGTTTGGGGCTTTGGGGGATTAACCAATAAAGAAAAAAATTCTGCTTGTTCAGCCTGATGTTAATGTTGGTGTGGTACTTTCATTAGCACAAAGATTTGCTCACATGCTCCTCTAATACCTTCCACCTTCACAGCTGTAGCTTGCTAGGCTGCAAATGCAGTTCTCTATGGCAAATAGAACTTCATCTTCTGATGTCATCATGTGCAGATGGCTTGACTTGGAGAACACTAAATTCTGTTCAGGTCAGGTTCAAAAAGCTTGAGGATGAGGAAATATATGTAATTATTATTATTACAGTTCTATGCCAAGCCCAGATAATACTAAAAGGAAAGAGATTTCTTATATTCGACTGCATTTGACTGTCAGGTTAGAGATCAGTGACACCTTGATTAGCAAACAAGGATGATATGAATAAAGAGATTCAAAATTAATAAAGATGACGTGACTCACAGTGAATCAGACGTGAACGATATGAGTTGTGCTCTGTGTTAAGGAGTTTCCTGACTATACCAAGCTCCAGCAGGAAAGCCAGCACTGGGGACAGTCTGGGTGAGGAGCAGAGGGGATAGATCTGCTGGAAACAAGGCAGGCTCTCACAGTACACCCCAACCAGGAGGAGCCTATGAACAGGGCATCCTACAGACAACTGGTAGAAGTGTCCTTCTAACCAGCCCTGATCTTTGTGGAGCATTTCAACCATCCAGGCATTTGCTGGAAGGGCAACACAGCACTAAGCAGGCAATCCTGGAGCTCCTTATACTGCATGTGTGATGTGAATCATGTGAGTGCTGGAGGGGCCAGGTGGGGGTTACACTCAACTTCCAGTGGTGAATGTGGTCACAGTATCAACCTGCTTTTATCTTCTGTCACCATATTAAAATTCAGAATCCAGAAGAAGGCTGGGAAGGAAAGCTACAGAGTTATGATTCCGGATTTCAGAAGCAGAAGCTTCAGTTTACTCACAGAATTGCTAAATAAAATCCTTTGGGATGCAACCGTGAAGTGGAAATGTGCCCAGAAGATCTGAACTATTTTTAAAGACAACCTACTGAGAGCTCAGCAAAAAACGATCCTGTTGTGCAGGAACATGGAATTTCAGAAGAATACTTAATTGGCTACAGAAGCATCTTCTTGATGAAAACAGATGCAAAAAGTGAGCATACAAGAGATGGACATGAGGGACAGTAGCTATTTCCCAAAAGAACTGGCCAATGGGATTGTTAGACTGCTGTCTGTGACAGCTGTAGTGACTGGGAAAGTCCCCGATGGCTGGAAAAAGTCTTTAAAAAGGCAAGAAAGGAAACTGAGGAACTATCTGCTGATCACCATCATCTCAGTCACTAGAAGGTCAGGGAGTGTGTCCCTCCTGGGGTCCAGTTCTAAGGCCATAAGGGATAAGAAGGTATTTGGGAACAGATAGTATGGACTTTCTGATGGGAAACCAAATTTGACCAACCAGCCGGGTTTCTAAAGATGAAATTACTGAACGTGTGAAAATGAAAGTGCTGGGTGTAACGTACTCTGACGTTAGTAAGGCTTTGACACCAACTCGGATAACATCATTTGGAAGCCTAGAAGGTGTGGGCTAGAAAGACACGCTGTAAGAGGGGCTGAAAAATGGCTGGTCATGTCTGGCAGGTCACCAGCAACCAGAGGTGCACTCAAGGGGTCAGTACTGAGATCCACACTGCTCAGTATCTTCATCAGATACCTTGGTGGTGACACAGTCAGATTTGTTGATTTCTTAAACTGTCTGGACCAATTAACAGCAAAGCTTCAATGCAGAGGCTCCTTTATATACTTCAGATCTGGGCCAACAGACACCTCATGAGGTTCAACAAGGAAACATGATCTGTTCCAGGCTGGGAAGCTCCTGACTGAGGAGTCATCCTGGTTAAAAGGAGTTGGGGATTAGAGAGGACACAGGGCCAAATGTGTCAAACTGGAAATGGTCCAGTGAAGCACTACTGAGATCAGAGGCCTGGAGCAACGCGAGTGGGAGCTCTGCCTGTTTAATCTGATCAAGGGGAGGCTAAGGGCTGCTGGAACAGTTGCCCACAGCTTTTTGAAGGGTGGTTATACAGGAAAGAGTCAAACTTGTATTTTCAGTGCTAAAGGCTGTAAAAGTGGCCACCTGCTGAGGTCTGGACATGAGAAGACAAGTTGACTGGGAAGAGAGTGTGACCCTGAAATAGATTGTCCAGAGAGACTGTGGAACTTCTGCTCCTGCAGGTGTTTCAAGATTTAGCCAGAGTGAGGCTCATCTTGTCCACTCTTGGTCACAGCCACATTTCAGGCAGCATGTTGGGCAAGATGAACTCCAGAGGTCTCTTGATTATACAGTTAACTAATTAAAATGATAACTGCATGAAACAATAACAAAATATGATTATAAATAAGATTAAGTGTTTTCATTTCCAATTTGCAGAAGGTAGCTGAATATGCATTATTTAATAATTTTGCACTACACTGGAAGCAGCTATGCAGTGGTTCCTGAGTAATGTTTTAAAAACTCCAAAACCAGGGGAACAGTAAGTAACAAGGACGAAAGGTTGTACCCCAAAGAGTCAACTGTATCATTTGCATGGGAACACTGAAACCGTAAGCTTTCAATGTTGCCAAACGCAAACTCAGACATACAGAAGGGTGAAAGATTTACAGCAGAAGAGAGCCCATGCTGATGAGCAGAGGTTAGGAAAAAGACTTGGAGAATACAGCAAATGAATTTGAATTTGCAGAGCATATTGCTGCCACAAAAGGAGCTAATATACAAAGATGGGTGCACATCAACACGGATAAAAGGAAATGCCAAGTATGATGTAGTAGGTTACGTCACCTCTGACATCGCCCTTCGTGGGCTGTTCTGCTGGCCACCTCCTGAGCAGAATACAAATGAACAGGAGAGAGTCCTAGACGGTACAAAACATTTTACAGTGAGAGATGGAAACATTTCAGTGTGGTAGCTTTCCAAAGGTGAACACAGTGGAGATTTCTGCACTGGTTCAAAGAGACAATTCCGCATTTCTCAGCGATGCAGGGGCAAAACTGAGTCTTGCTGCTTCCTAGCTGAAAGACAAAGAGCTTTTACAGGCACTTTGGTGTGTTTTCCTCCATCTCCTGCACAAAGGCAGAGCCCTGCAAGCCCATGTCAAGCCCACCAAGCCTGTGCAAAGCCCTGCAAACCCCTGCCCCAGCACTGGTGGCAAGCTCAAAGTGGGACTGTGGGCATAGGCAGCAGGGCATGGTTTTCCCTCTGCAGAAATGTTTTGCTGCTTCCAACAACCTGCTTTCCTGGGGCATCTGCCTGTTCTGCCCTCACCCAACACAGAGTTTGGTCTCTGCATATTTAGTCAAGGAACACAAACTCATCATCTCTTCAAGCTTTCCCAAAGGTTGGAAGTTGAAGCTAGACCAGCTGAAACAGAAAACAAGCCACAGTTATGTACACAACATATATATGAAATAAATAACAGTCGTTCACTATTGAAATAAATTACTGGTGATTGGTGAGCAAATGCTATTAAATTAAGTGCATGTTTTCCTACAAGCTGGTGTTTTCTGCAGCTATTAGGCTTGAAACATGACTTATCTCTGGGTTGGTTAGGCGGGAGGTCAGCTGGATGAGCATGCTGGGTCTTTCCGGCCTTAAATTCTGTGATTCTGTGGAAATTATGTGTCAGAGGGTTTTTCTCATCGTAGCCAGACTGAGAGCTTGAAATCCACATGGTTACTGACAACTCCCAACTGTCAGTAAAGCTGTTTTACAGAAAGTGTTACATGACTGATGTCTCTACAACTGCACTTTTCCAAACAGATGGGGGGAAAAAAAAGGCACCGATCTCAAATCAAATTAGTCTTGATGGATTACACAAAAGAAACTTAACACATGCTCCACATTTTGAGAAACTTCTAAATATAACATCTCCATTGAAAACACTGTAAATGATGCTGCTAAAAATACGTAAATACACATCTATAAAACTGTTTTCACATTACAGAATAAGTACCACTATTAGGGCTGGAAAAATGACATTTTTTTTTTATGGAGGAGCCTCATGTCAAGATTACCACACCTTGTTTAACCTCAGAGATAAGCTCAGTTTTGAAAGCTCACTGTTTGACTTCTAGAGGTTTGCCTCTACAGAACACAGGGTAAAGATAAAAATGTTCCCATTGTAGTTGATGTCATCATTGCATTTATATATAATAAATCTGTGACATTATGGAAAAAAGTTTAAACAACCCACAAGAGAAAATATATTTAAACTCTGTTGCAGCTGGAAACACACTGTAATAAAGAATTAACTGGTGAGTCTTGGTCTACACCCTGGTTTTTGCTCATTTTAATTAGGCAGGGTATAATTTTATTTTACCAAAGTAGTTATACTGGTAAAACATCTATTGCACACGCACTTTTACTCACATAAAGGTATGATACACTAGTACATGTTAGGCCATCACCATTTCAGGAAAGAGATACAGCAATGTAAGAATAACACACTATTACACCTTTATATCTCCAAGCAATTGTACTGGTTTAAATGGAGTCATGTAGTTAAGGGGACACACTGTGTTTGTTCAAGTAGGTTCTTGGAAAGTTAGTTATATTCTGAAGATAAGAAGTCTTTTACAATTACTTGTAGGAATTAATAATAGTAAAAAAGCAGTCTCAGAGACAGGATTAGCAGAATAAAAATGCAGAATTGAGGTTTGTACAAACAAAAAAGGCAGTGTTTTTTTCTGAATAATTTCAAATTACACAGGTAAAACAGGCCCTGAGAAGTATAGAAGAAAGGGTGTGCATAACAGAGGAATTATTTTCTCAAGAAAATTATATTTGGATTCATTTACAGCCATTTTGGTGCTCCAAGTGATAAAAAGCAAATCACATCTCTAGGTTCTTTACTCCATGTAGAACCTGCTTTGAAAGAAAAGGAAAATGACAGCTTCCTAATTACTATTTTGAAACCAATTTTAAAATACGAAAAATAGTCTCCCATGTAATTATCAAAAAGAATTCATATCCTTTCAGGAACAATGGCAAAAAAATTGTACTGTAGCTTCCTACCTGGTACAGGGCCAAAGAGTTTTCTGGGGCAGGCAGAATAGGCAAAAAAGCCAGAGCAGCGGACATTGAGAACATAAGCACGAGGGACCATTTTGTTCCTCTTGTCAGTGAACACATACAAGATCACCTGACTTGGCTCAGTAAAGACCAGTGTGACTCTGTGTGAGTGGCAGAGGAGCCACGAGAAACACGCAGAATACCACTGCAGGGAAAGGCACTTGAAGTTCTTGCAACAATAGAATTATAAATGGGGCACTGAAAAAATATTAGCTAGTGCCTAAGTCGTGCTTTTTTTGTCTTCAGTATGTATTACAAACATTAATTTTGATTCAGTGGTGGATTATGCCAGTTTGCAGCAGCAGCCAGATGGGGCTCGCTGCCCCACCAGGCATCTACATGACTTTGCAGGGACATTTATACGGTGGGAGGTGCTGCCTGAGAAAGGACCTTGTTCAGGCATGTGCTGAGTCAATGTATTTCTCTGGCAGCCTGCACTGGCAGAACAATTATAGTGGCCAAAGAGTTATTTATAACTGTCCTCCCGCAACAGGGTTCTTGAGGGAGGATGTTGGTATGAACACTGCTATTCCATGTACACACACAGCTACGCACACCACAGCTCTATCACTACGTAATGCATGCAGAATACTCCTCTGACGTGAGTCCTGGGGTTCATTTTCCAAGGAGGACATTTATACAGGGGGGAAAAAGAATGCAGCTCCAACCACAGTCAGTCCACACCTCATTCAAAAGCCTGAAGGCCTTCCCACAAATTGCTGTAAATTCTGCATGAACTCATCTAGGACTGACAGCATGGGTAAACCTCTGACCATACAAACAAACCTGAATGCTAATGTGGCTTCACTCACTTTGGTTTGCCTCAGTCTCACCTCCTCTCAGAAAGAAGCAACCATACAGCTTCTGAAACCCATATAAGAGTGGGAAACAGGAAATTTATCCTTGAAAAACTCAGGGCTCCAAACTCATCACCCTGCAGGAAAGCCACCCCCATGGGGTCCAGCCAAGCCTAGCTCCCTTCTGGCTGCAGCCCCCCAGCTTGCTCATGTGGAACAACTCACCAAATCAGATCAGAGCTTAACCAGTTTAACTAGTAATCTACCACAGGTGGAGAATTACTTTTACAGTATTCTTACTTTCTTGTATTCTACAATATGTATGAACCAGGTAGAAAAATGAACCAATCTGAATGGCAAATGCCTCATCTGCAAAATGCAGTCATGTGTATGGGGCCTCCACGCAGCAGCGCCTTCGTTACCGTCTTGGCTGTGAGCAAGTTGGTGAGGAACAGAAATAGTCCTTAGGCACTCCAGAATGTGTGCCTGCGAGTTTATTTCTTTTGTTTTGCAGATTCCAATGCGAGTGTGCAGCCTGCCTGTCTGCTGCAAGAAGGCTCTGCAGTGGATTTGATACTTCTTCTCACACTGAGGTTTTGTACATTTTCCTTTCCTAGCAATTCCCTGTGCAGGGAGAAAATGTGTATTTTGTTCTTTGTGCACAGAAAATGTAAAGAAACTGGTAAAGCAGCACAGGGTTTTTTACTAACTCTCTCCACAAGCCAACATAATGGTAAAGAAAAACCAAAAGCAAAATCTCAATGAGAGAGAAAACAAAGCCTGCCTCTCTTCTGTCTTGAATCTCAGGGTCCTGCCAGGCAGGCATCATGCTTCACACATTTAAAGATGCAAAGCACATAATAGGAGCTATATCATAGGGGAAATAAATATGTCTGCATGCATTTCAAAGAAGCTAGGCCAAGCACAACCCTTTTCCCACTACTTTCCTTCAATACACAGATCTGTTTTGTTATGAACTACCACAATGGTAGGAGTTGCAAAAAAGAAACAGGTGACTGATTCAAAAATCAGGATTCAAAACCTCTTGCACACGGACTAGGAATGTAATCTTTTGTACTGATGGCTCTGAACTAAGAAGGTTTCATTCATGGTCATTCTATACTTATTTCAGCTACACAAACCCTGGCTCACTTCGGGGGTTCAGAGAAGCTGGAAACATTTCATAACTCCACTGTGTCACAATTTGATGGCTGGTTTTCATTCCAGACAACAGAAGGGATGTACAACAGCTATCAAAGCACCAGTATCAAAGAAACAGCAGAGATGTTGCCCTTCACAATTATTTTTATTCTAAGATTCATGTGCTTTGTTACATTTTCTTTTTTGAAAAATTTAAAACAAAAAAAAAAAAAGGAAAAAAAATGCCTCTCCTTAGTGGGGCTAAAATTAGCAATGCCAAGAATAGATACCAAAATTGTCTTCTTCTCCATTTATTTTGCTCAGATGTGAATGACACTGTGTCAAGCACAGAAAAGGAGTATATTAGTCTCATGCTGCCAGAAAAACAAGCACATTACATTGCCGAAATGTCAAGTTTCCACCATGCATTTCATAATAGATTGTGTGCTCAGTTTCTTGCCTCCGCTGTAGCAGCTTACTGAAGATACACTCTGCATCCTCCAGCAACCAGGCTGCCCTTTGGACTGAACCGTTTCAGCCAACTGGGGCTTGGCCACTCGCCCTTTCAGGTGTGGCCTGGCCTGTCACATGGTTGTGTGCTTAAAAAATACTTTCTTAACAACAGAATCCTACACCTGACTGATCTTTTTTTTTATTTTACTATCCCATAATCTTCCATCATGCTCTCCCTGCTAAGATTTTTGGCTACTGTGACAGGTGAAAGGTCACACCTGGACATCATCCATCACAGCGGCATTTTGTCTGCACTGCAATTGCATGGGTGGTTGTTTGTTCTGCAGGCTGTGGTAAGCAGGTAGGAACAACTCCAGTGAGAAGGGTTGTATGCTGCCAGTACAGGTCCCCAGATGACTTCTATCATAATTTTAAGGCTCTGCATGTCACAAAATGCCCTAACATTAAGTTTCAGTCTGTTTCAAATTATACCAAATGCACATAAATCTCATTTGAAGCGGTCCTCCTCAGACACAGGCTGTGACAAGCTCAGGGTGAAGAGAGATACATAATTTGGAAGGATTGCTATATCCTAGTTATCATTTTTGGGCGGGGGGGTGGGGGGGGGGAGGGTGGAGGGAGGAAGAAGTACTTAAAGTATCATTCCTCCATTCACTTACCAAAAACTGAGAAAGTGTCAGTGACCATACGCATCTTATCTGAAAACTCTGGAGAGGAACATGCTTCTGGAAATACTTTCCCTTACACTGCAGCCTTGTGAAACATTCTTGTCTTCAAAATCTTACAGCAGTAGTTGAACTCACGAGCTGTGCTGTCAGCTGCCGGGTTTTAGACACACTACTGCTGCAGGCTAGGAAATAAATGTGGGGTCAGTACCCAAGGGATGGGTGCAGAGAGGGAGCCATAAGAGGAGAGGAAGAAGCCTGTATCTATGAGAAGTGACCCGCTTAAACAGCACCCAGGCACTGCCTATTTTTCTCCCCCCACCTTGCCCTCTCCTTGAGCAGTGTGAGATGCCATGTTGTGCGGGAAAGGCGAGCTGAAAGGCAGTGAAGGAGGAAGACTCACACACCTCCAGGCACTGGAAAGTAAGTAGTCAGCATCTCCGAGAATAGGAAGGGCTTAAAGTAGCAGTGGGCACAGAGAAGATGCTACCAGTTTGATGAAGGTAAGAAGCATTGTAAGAAAACAAGAAAGGAAAATAGACAAATTATCTGAATAAATTTTCTGGTGAAAACAGCTCGATGAGATCTCTAGAGACTAAGAAAAACCAGAAACAGAATGGAGAGATCATCATCATCTGTCCATGCTTATAATGATGACAGATATGACAGCCCATCCAATCCAAGAATTCCCATCCTGCTGTGGCACTTTCTCTTCCCAGAACAAAGATCCTCAGCAGTTGCATCGAGGCCAACAAAAAGTTGACATTTTATTGCTGCCTCCTCTGTTTTTATTTACTGTTTGCTCTTTTGATTTTGCTTTTGTATTTTCCTTTCTTCCCATCTTGGTGATGATCAGTAAAGAGCATTGCTTGCAAAACTGCACTGCCTGTGAGCAGGCACAAGGGATGTCTTTGCTGTCTTCCAGTCTCCTTCGTGAGCTGTAGTCTCTAGGACACTCCTTAGCAGCATTTTTCCCTCATCAGATGTCATGTAAGAAATATTTTTTTTAATAGTTGAGCCAAAAACATTTCATTGTGGTGTTTCTTTAGCCCAAAGGGTCTGTATTTAGCTATGTTATTCAATTTTGTTCTCATGCCTTCTATTAAATCCTGATCTGTATGATTTCAGAGTATAACTACAGTTTCTCTCTTCCTCCTTTACTCCAATAAACTGCCAGTGTAGATAATTCCATCACACTGTAGGGAGTATCCCACCAATTAGCAATTATATATCAGTAGCAGCTGGGAGACCTATGACAGAAATTGCATTATCACCTAATGTCTTTATGGCTCCTCTGTATTTTGATGACCACTGTATAAGGAGCCATGTAAAATACCTTGTCTCTGTGGAGAGGAGTGGGAGAAAGAATAACTGGTACCTAAGTACTCATTTCAGAAGTTGAGCAAATGTGTCCTGATATTAAAACAAATGAGTTACTGACATTTCTCTGGATGGTGGTTTCCACTCCTGAGCAAAGCTCTACTCTGTCCCTGACTTTATTCATCCTCCCTCTTCAGTCTCGGGCTGCCAAGGTTGGGAGGGTAGCCCAGTATGGCAAACAGCAGGCTGCCAAGGGGTTGGCAAGCTGCCATTGCAACTCAGAGCCACAAAAAGGACTTTAGAAGGCACCCTGGGAATTGCAGACCAGGAAGTTTGCCATCCATCCTTACTAATGGCAGTAGGTCTCAAAAAATAGTCACTGTAAACAAGGATAAACATGGTGTGTTGGGAACAAGGCAGTGTGGCTTCTCCAGAGAGAAATCCTGCCTCACCAGCCTACCACAGTCCTCTGAGTACATCAGCAAAGATGGAGAGTAGGTGCAGCAGACACAGAACAGTCCAATTTTGAAAAAGTTTTTGATAAGGTTCTGTACCAAAGGTTATCAGAGAAACTAACTCACCACAGGATGATTCTTTACAGATTGAAAATTGGAGGCAGGACATGAAGCAAAAGACAAGGCTTAATAGCCACTTGTCAGGTTGGAGAACAGGTATCAGCACAGTGTCCACACTGTGGGATTAATGGTGGGACTGGCTTTATTCAACATTTTCAGCTAGTACCTGAACAGGAAACTGTACAGTGAAGTCCTAAAGTCTGTATGTGACACTAAGGTCTTTCAGGCGTGTAACTTTAGAAGGACATCATAAAATTGAGTGAGTTGGCAAACGGTCTATAAGCAGACACTAGAAGAGTTAGGCAGTGATGAGCCTCTAACATCCAAATCCAACCACTGGGGATGCTGAGAGAGTACAGAGATGCTGGGCTGCAGAATGACTATGCTCACCTGTTCTCTGCAGGTAGCACTGCCTCCTGTAAGACTCAGGGCTGGATGGACCATTGGTCTGATGCAGCAGTTAGTATCTTATGTTCTTAAATTGCTTCTGCACACCATCCCAAGACAGTTCCCAAATTCAGTGTGCACTGTGATGGGGCAATTTCCCAGCCTGGCAGTAAGCTTAAGATGTAAAAACTCATGTAGTCCAATTGCTTCAGTCCCAAAGCCAGTACTGCCTATTCCCTCCACATTTCTCTAGTAGCTGCCCAGATGGAGGGTGCCCTGTCAGGCACACTAAATATAGACCCCTTCAAGGACCACGGGGCAGTTGAAGAGAAGGAAACAGACGCTGCAGATGTGCTTTTGCACACGTGCACTCTCTCACTTCCTCCTTCCCCATCAGCAGCCCTTGCAAAGTAAAGGTCTGTGCAAAACCGACAGACACTTGGCTGGAGATCCCTTTCACCTCTTCACTGTTCTCTGGATTTTTCTGGGGTTTGGTGAGCATTCTTTTAAGATCCAGGATCACTCAGCTTTCCATTTTCCTCCTCAGTGTGCTGGTGCAGGAATGCCCGTCACTGGGCTAAGGGAAGGGCCGTCCTTTTTATGGGCAGAGGCTGCGGAAGTTCTGCCCTTTCCTCCACAGCCCGGCCGCAAAGGCAGTGGCTCCATCAGTTTCAGCCAAGCTTTTGGAAGCCCAAACCGGCCAGAATCAATTCCAAAGCCCAGTGTGCCCTCGATCGCGGCAGGGATACCTGAACCCAGGCAGCGTCACCGAAAGGAGTGAGCGGGGCAGCCGCGCTGCCCCTGCGCGCTGAGCTCTGCGCCTGCCGCGGAACCAAGGCCTGCGGAGGCGAGATCAGGCAAGCGTGATGTAGCAGCTTATGTACCCTGTCAGCCCTCCGTCCTGGGTGGCTTCTGCAGGACTAGGTAAAGGGTGAATTCTCTCTGCCAACTCCTCCCGCTCCCCTGTTTGTTTGGGCCATACTCCGAAGCCTTCCCTGCACTGCGTCCCTTTTCCAATGCCCAGATGGACGATCCCGGAGATTCCTGAGCTCACTTTACCGAGGAAGGACTGATGAGCCCAGTCCGAAGAGAGACCTCTCCTACCACTTAGAGAAGCTGCATCCCAGCTCCCCTCCCCCAGCCCCTTCAGCACCACCCACACAGCAATCCATCAGCATCACCCTTGGAGCATCTGGGGGCAACATGTAATTAGGAATGATGCTGTCTGCCGTTTATAGACATACTACTGCAAGGAAAGGCTGGTGAAAGTAATACCCACCGACAGACACACCTTAGAGCGTGCAGCGAACATTAATGGGGAAAAGTAATGGAAAGGTGGAGGAAAGACACAGAGAGAAGGATGAAGGCAGCAGTGTAGTCCACACAGTTTTAAACCAAAGCTGTCATTAAAATACATTCTCAGTGTGATTGTGACATAGTTGTCTGACAAAATTTTATCTGAAGAAATAAATGAATTCTCTAAAATAAGAACACCCTATCTTGCTGGGTAAGTAGAGCAGCATTTGCTCCATGATCCCTTTACTCAGATACAACCCATCAGAAACTGTGCAGGCATCCATTTGCTGCATGGCCGATGCACAGGACATCATGGGACCCACGGTGTTTTTCTCTCAAGGTCTTTTACTGCAGGAGATCTTACTTGAGATTTGCCTCACAGATGATATTGTGTATCTCATCTCAAGCATGCCTGCTCCTCAGTTTGGGAATGTTTCTTTTCAATTATTTCCTATTTTGAATCTCCACCTTAATTGTGGTTTTGTTGGTTTTTTTTTAAAGTATTTAAAAACTTGGTTGTGCTTGTCAGGACACTGTAAATATTTAATATGCAGGCTGTGTGTTCATTTTGGAGCACACATCAGCCTATTCTCACAGCTAAACACAGCTGTTTGTGAGATACTGTAACAATTCTACCAAGACTCAGTAAACAGGATTGGAAAAAGCAAAGTCAAGCAAAAGAAGTGTGAACTATGACAAGCAATGTGTGGAGTTGTAATTTAGAAGGGCTGAAGGAGATGTGAAGAGTAATTAACCAAATAAACAAAAGCAGAGGACAAATTATTTAAGTGCATCACAACCTGGAATCAAGGAACAGAAGGAGTACCTGAGGTCTGGAAAAGCACTGGAAGGAGCTGAAGTAGAGAGTCCTGCATTTCTCCAACAGACAAAATCATGTAGGAGATATGTGCACCAGTGAATTTCAGTTAAAACAAATGAAAGAGTCAAAAAAGAGAGAGGGAGGGTGAAGAAAATCCAGAAGACAGTGAGTAAAACCACTGTTTTGCTCAGTGGGAGAAAGGGAAGGAAGCAAATGGACCAGCTGCCTGCTTAGGGCACAGTGATACAGCAACAGAAGATACCAAATACCTCAGTTCTGTGCCTTTGGGGCTATGGCAAATGCTCTTCTAATGGGGAGTTTTTCAATTGCATTACAAAGCCAGATGAAATCTCTCCATTGCTTTGTTCTTTCACCGGCTTTGCTCATCTGCAGCAGTAGAACTGGTGGCAGTTAAACAGGATGGAATTTATATCAGGCTTAGAAATTGTACTTGCTGCCTACGGTTTCTCTGCAGCACAGCTTCGAATTACACCACACTTGTGTGAAGTTGCAGAGTTTTGTCATCTAACCATCCCACAGTCCAGAGCACATCATGGGAGCTACGCCATTGTCATCTGACTGCCATATGCCCCGGCCCGGAACCTTCCCTCAGTGCACAGTCACCCTCAAATCAACAAAAGCTTTTGCCTGGCTGAGGGTTTTCAGGACCAGCTCCCCAGACAAGTAGCACAGCCTGTCTGCAGCACCAGTTAACTAACAATCATCTTTTATCTATTCTTCATGTGTCTATCACCACAGGATTCCAACACACTAGCACCACATTTCATTCATCTGCCACAGATTGGAATGAACATTCAGCTGAAATTTCATTAGCTTACTTGTGGATTTTCCTAAATTATCTTTTAGTTTTGTGGATTTTTTCAGTTTCTTCAACAGCTCTTGCTTAGGGGGTTTCACGCTTATGATCCTGACAGGTGACTTAGCTCAGCTCTGTATAAAAGGATCTCTAGCTCTGTTCCTTTGGACTACTCACATTGAGGTGAAGGGAGAAGTGTATCTCTCCTTCAAGATTCAAATAATTTTCATTAAGACTACAGAAAATTACTTGTGGTCTCTGTGAAGAAGGAAAGATCCAGATTTTAGATTGCTTTTGTAGTTCTGTGTCCTTCCTTTAGGTGTGCAATAATGTAGCTCTGTCTATTTTCAAACAGAAGGAATCCAGCTGAAAGCATGTTTTATTATAACTCCAGATGATGTTCAAGAGGATGAAAAACTCATTTTTCTCAGGTGGTCAGATAAAATTCCCACTAAGCTGACATTCTTTTCTGTCTCATCTAAATTCTGAAGTTCAAAATGTTTATAAAATAATTTCAAATATGTTTAAAAAAAAAGGATAGTCCTGGACTTTTTCACATTTTCAATTACTTTTCAATCTCTTAAGAGCAGTCATTTAGGTGAGAGTAGTTAAACTGCTACAAAACAGCTGCTAAAGCAGTCTCCTATTGTAAATTAAACAGCAATTTTACCAAACATTCCCATTGCACAACTACATTAGCATAAACAAAAATCAGGGTTTTAAAAAACACTTAGAAGGGGGAGGGCTAGGCCTAACACAGTGATTCATGACCTCATGATAATTCAAGTTCATGGCAAAAATTTTAACTGATTTTGTTACTAGTACATCATCTGACATAAAAAGGATACAAAAATAAGGGGAGATGGTCCAAAATGGACCTCCCTCCACACCTCAGAGGGAAAGCCAGGTTTCCACCCTTGCTGTCGGTCAGGGTGATATATCACAGACATAGCTATAGCTTCTGAAAAGGCAGCTTCTTAAAACATTGTCATCAAAATTTCTTCAGTTAAAGAAGGGAATTATCACAGGAAAATTACTTATGGTCATCTACACTTTGATGATGGCATTGGTGAGCAGTAACAACCCTTAGCACTCATAGCAGTTTTCAGCTTCAAAACATTAATGAACATCACCCCTGGGACATCCTGAGGAGGTTGACCTTGATGGAAAATAGTACCATAAAGGTGGCATTAGTGAGCAGAAGAGCTCCCAATGACCTGCTCTCCTCCAGCCCCTACCAATGCTTTACAGAGGCAAGTCTTGTGAAAGCAGACTTTTTTGATTACATTTTGGTTGACTGTGCTCGCAAGTGTGTATATATGTATGTACAGAGAGGGGTTACATAAAGATCAGGGCAGACTACAAATGGGAGCTGTTCTTTCCAAATGTTATACATTGCTTGAGTCACAAAAAATTAAACTCCCAACTCAGTAAACTCCCTTTCCTCTTGGTTCATATTCACTCTACTATATCCATCTTTTTTGATCCTCTACTGATTTCCATTGTTGGGGCTTATTTTCTGTGATTTGAGAACCTGAAATTACACTATACATCTTTGTAGTTCATTGAACTAAGCAGCATTTATTTTAATTTAGTAAGGAAACATTTGGCTGGGTGTGACCAAATAAATACGGTGTCTAAACCAACACAAATATACTTTGCACAAGGCTATAAACCTGTCTCAGAGCTCTAATGATATTGCAAGTCAATGAAGTTTCAGTGTTCTCATTAACGTGATTCCATCAGACCTCTATGTTGCATATTATTAACAATAGATTGTAATGTAATTTATAGCACTGTGGGGCAACAAAGGTTGGGTCTTGGTAGCAATTCAACCTTTTAGGTTGATAATGGCTTTAACACTGACCTCATACTGAAAGATGCACACATACAGAGGCCATCAGACCTAATTATAAATAGAACAACATGGATAAAACTCATCACTAGTTTGTATCAGCGAAGACAAAACTTTCCTTGAGAGCAAAGGGCACAGATCTTATCACAAGATTATGAATAGTTTTGCTGCTGATTTTGACACAAAAAAGTAATCAAAACCTTTGTTTTAAAGAAATACATTAACACAGTATTCCAGGAAAAGGAATAAAATACAGAATAGCTAATGTTAACCTGTGTATATATTCTTTAACTCAATTTGGAAATAGGAACAAGCATATTTTTAAGAAGAAAATGTACGCCTTTCAAAATCTCCATGAAAATATGCTAAGCTGATGACATTAGTACCCTTATGTTGTTCCTCTCCATAGGATGCATGATAGTAAACACAACTGGTTTCTGCTACAGACAGTAGCAGATCATGGTCCCTCAGCACTTTGCTGAGCACCCAGCGAGCCTCCTGATCAGATCTGCAGGTGGGAGGGAACATATCCATGAAATGTGTTTAACCCAAGTAAGAGTAACTTCTTGTGAAAGGAGCACAAAACCATTTCCTGGTTTAAACAGCATTCTTGTCATCAAAAGATGCTTTAGTATTGCTTATACGTATTTTCTAATTCAGCCTTTTGTGCCATATCTAGAAATACAGTACAGTGGTAATAATGTAATTAGTATTTTCATGAGATAAATTATAGAGCTGGCTGCAGAATACAGCATAGTAGCATCCATATTATCAGTTAAGTATTATACAAAACCAACATCAATAGTTTTAGTACAGCCAGGAGACATAATAATTTCTTCTTTCTCCATGATGGCTTTAAATTGTGTCAGATAAGGAAGCTCACAAAATACACTGGCTTTTAGTTCAACTCTAGAAATCAGCATCTCCAAGATTTCTTAGGTAAATTTTTTTAGGTCCTTGAATGATATTCCTTTCTGAATATGGTATTAGTTATAAAGAACTTAAGTTCTGCTGCATCGATCTCTCATATGAATTTAATTTTCCCAGCACTTCTGTAAGTTAACAAAGGAGTATAACAGATACTTCACAGATGAAGATGATGAATCATAGGGATTTGTAATAATTATCCAAGACCATAAAAGCAATCCTATGTCAGTGCAAGAAGTGGAACCACTGGCTTTGCAATCCAGTCCTACTCCATATTTCCTTTCTACCCTGGCCACATAGGGAGATCTAAAACTTCAACAACCACGATACTGGCAAACAAGCAGCCATTAAGGAAGATATTGAGGCAAGCATGCTTTCATAGATTCCTCACCTGGTGAGACAATAGTCTGCCACCCCTACATACCCAGAAATCAGAGGACTCCAATTTATACCAAAGTAAAAGCTATCCCATGGCATCCTCCATGCCTAAAACTCCCCTTTGGCCAAGCTAATTCACAGACCCCTAGACTAAATCAAGAACACTGAAGATCTACTCACACTCTATCCGCTTCCTAATTACAGTAACTTTATGCTTTACTTCTCAAAATGAGATTCATTTCTTCCTCTACCAGTTCCATTCAGCTCCTTCAACATTTTGTTCATTTGTTTGTTAAGATGCAGATCTCCAGCAGATTGATCGCTTCAGATGAGACAAAGCAATCCTCTGGTAAATCCCTCTGGAAATGCAGAACATATTATATACACAAGAGTTGAACTCCTTGAATTTCCCCTTTTCAGATCCTCTAGGTTTCCAGTCATTCAGATAAAGAATGGAGCTTTTGTAGGCCAGTTAATCCATCTACTGAATGAAATATGGTAAAAGTTTTACACATCCACATGTTCTTTCAAGGCCCTGGTTTACATCTGTAGATATAATAATAACTGTAGTAATGTAGACAAAAATCATGGCTCGGGCCCCCAGAGAAGATCTTTAGAGACTTGAGTTGAAAAGTCCCAACACTACAATCAAAGGAACCGGCAGAATGATTTAAGGGCTGTCTCCGCTTACATTTATTTCTGCCAAAGCACTGGCTTAATTTTCTTTGTGTGTCTTAATAAGCCACCTCTGTGAGAGTGACTCTTACTTGAAATGCTTGTATGTCCTAAGCTCAGAAGTAGGCACCATTGAGTGGTAAGCTGAGAAAAACATCCAAAGGGGCTGTAAGGCCCAAGCTATAAATGAGCCTGTTGTTCATCTTCTCTAGCATCAGAGTCACCAAGTAGCATGAAAACAGCATTTGAATGAATTAAAATGCAAATATACATTTTATTATATGAAATTGTGACAAACGATACACACTTGAAGCCTGCCAGAGTAGCTATTAAAAACATTAATATACTTTTAGATGATGACTTAAGCCAAATGAGGGCATGGAATACAAACACTGCAGAAACACCTTGTGAAACAGTACAGGAAAAAAGCAACTCTTGCCATAGTTACATTAGTAAATCTAAACCACAAATTAGCAATAATTCTGCTGTAAAGGGCTAGATCTGCCTTGTGCAGATGTGTACCTCCATGGAAGCCTCCAGCCACAAACATGTATGTGCTCTGCAAGGAAGCAGCCTGCCAGCAAGGGACAACTGAGGGGGTCTCAGACTATGTGGGAGAGGACTTTGCACTGCCACAGCCTAATGGCCTGTGGCATCATCCAGGAGTCCTGCAACAAGAGGCCAAACAGCCACTGGCCTAGGACAGAACTGCCTAGCTGATGTAAAGATGTATTTATGCTAGGTCTGATTTAGATTGTGCTCCACACAATCAGATCGCTTTGAAGGTTTGCCTTGTGCAATCATTTCCTTTGTCAGGAATCAGAAAAAGACTGTGAAAAGACTGTGAACAAATTGTTTAGGCATTGAAATTTAACCCTGTGGAATCCTTACAGTGTAGCACAGTGTGACACAGCAGGAGCACATTTGTCAGGGGACTGAAGCCTCTTTGCTCTCTCTGCAAAAAACATATACATTAGCATTGTGTGGTGTGGGTGTGCTCCCGAGCACACGAAGCAGCCATGGGTACACACAGCTCCATGCCTCCACTGCCTTCCATCTGCACTCAGCCCTCTGCACCATTTTTGCTCTCTTGGGGAAAATAAAGGCTTCAGATCTTTCCAGACTGTCTGGAAGCCCTTCCATTACATTTCTTTCAGAGACTGTGCAAGATTTGATTTTTAAATATCCATAATGCATGTGAGAGAATTAGTGAGTATTCAACAATCTTGTTAAGAAACCTAAAGCTTTTCGACCAGTGCCCAGCATTAATAATATCAGAATATAAACACCAAAAACAAAAAGGCATTTGGTAAAAGTTATTCAGTTCCAAGGCTCTTCACTTGATGTGGGCTAAGGAAAGAACCCAGCAGGTGTGGTTTCTATACCAGCATTCATGACACCACCAGTTTCTATCTGTGAGGTCCCATACAGCAAGTTACTGGGCATCCCCTGCTCCTCCTGAAGAGCAGTCTGAGAGCACCAAGGACCCCACAGCAGGAACACAGCCCTCTGTAGAAATAAACTTTAACACAAGATAGCCCACCAGTGTTTTTGTGAACTCTTGAAAAATATGCTGACAAGAATAAAGGAAAATAGTAATTTGGAAATTGGCAAAGAAAAGGCACTCTAAATAATTTTCAACTGCAGTAAGTCTTTGCTCCTGTTTCACAAGAAGAGATTATCCCTGTTTTATAAACTCACGCAGTTATATGTTTAAGAAAGTAGACAAGTTTCTCTTCTGCAGACGTTTTCAAATACTGTCTTTACTTGTGGCTGCCAGTATTTCAACATCCCATTCCAGAAACACCGTTTATTACTTTTTGAGGAAAAAAGAAGAAAAAAGGAAAAAAGCCAAAGTGCACACACACAAAACTGCGGCTTACAAGAAAAGGAAAAGTGGTTAGAACAAAAAATGGTAAATGACAGTAACATGTTAGGGAAGACCACAATGTTATTTGCTGCTCCCTGCTGCTACAATACACTGGAGGAGTAAGCAGAATGTAAAAGTCTTTTCATTCTTCACAAAAGGTAAAAATAGTTGCGGGATGCTCTACAGACAGGCAAAAGCTTGTAGCTCCATGTCCATATAATCTGTAGCTTCAAGACTAAGTTCCAAATGTGTTTCAACTCAATTCTGCAGCAATTTCAGCTCTTGAAGGATAAATCCTAAGGCACCTTAGTCCCATCACTCAAATCTCTATGGAACTCAAGTGTCCTCAGATTTCCTCTGAATGTGCTCAGAACTTTGCTAACAATGTTCCTGCAGCCAAGCAATTCTCTCTCCTGAACCACGCAAATGTGCTGACGAGCCAAAGCTCCCAGGGTCCTTCCCTTTGTGCCCACAGAAGTTCTGAGTTTATTCTGTCCTTTCCAAGAGGAACAACAATGCACACACCAAGCAGTGTATTGCTCCTTCCCTCCACACTGAATCTCCTCTTATTAGGGGGACTCTTGCAGAAGATGTATTATCTACCACGCCAGGATCACCACACTATCATATAATGCAGAATTCAGCCCTTGTATCATCATCAGATCTGATTATTCCTTTATTTAACTGCTACAAACATGTTTGGAGACGCAAAATCACATCACTTTACTTTCTCAAAGTAGCAGTAGGAAACATCTCAGTGCAGAAAGAATTCCATAATTAGAAAAAGCACAGGGGCCAGCTTTTTCCCCCTCATCAAGCTTGGGAAGCTTTAAACAATATGCAAAGGCAAAAGGGGAAAATGGTAACAGTACTGAGAAGGCTAAAATTTGAATGAGATAATAACAAACCTTTCTTGTGGAAGGAAAAGGAAATGACTGATTCTAAAAAAGCTTCTGTGATAAATCATCACCCCTGCATGAAATTCCATTCATGTATGTGGCAATATCTGGTAGTAATGTTAAAGAAAAACAAAAAGGAACAGAAACTTAGCAACAAACAAGTTTTTAAAGAACAAAATATAGCTTGCTGGAATTGCTGAGCTCTTTCAGTAGTTCAAACAGTAGAAGGAGAGTTCAGAATCAAGAAAGACTTTCAACAGCTGTATTTGTATTACAGTCATAAAGGCATAAACGTGAAATGCAGCTCTAATAAAATACTGAAGTTTATAAAACTGGTTGGTAACTTTCCACCCTTTCCAGAAGTATCTCAGAATATCCAGGGGAATAATACCTGAAAGAGAAAAATTTTGTTTGTGTGTTAGTCTACAAGGCATGTTCTATGCAAAATAATGAAACAATACTCATATTTCTACTGATCAGGAAAAAATGCTATCATTAAGCACTGGTCAAGGAATTCTCCAGTTACTCCTCCACAATGTTTTAAGAGCCTGCTTTTCAACTTACATTACCATTTATACTTGGAAGTCAGGTTTTCAAAAATACGTTTAGCTTCTTTTAGGGCATCTAAGTAAGTGGCTAGGTTTTAGATGGGTTCAGCTGCCATAAGCACTGTCTTTACTAAGAAATGTAGGTGTTAAATTCTTTTGAAATTCTGGCTTTTAATAAAAAAGCAGGACTTTACACAGAACTGTAGGCTGCCAGATGACAATAGTCTGCTGCTGTTTGTCAAACACAAGCATGCACCCCAAAGCTAATGTGAAGTCTACATCCATGTATGTGAGAGACATTGATTCTGGAACAAAAAAAATTATCACAATGACCTCCTCTCTATAATGACAACTCAAGGGTGGAGATTACCCAATAGGTTTTCATCAGAGTAGGACTCTATGGTGCCATTATTGTCCTGCTGTCATTCAGCTGGTTTTCAACAATGAACAAACTACATGCTTCCAATATGCAAGCATCAAAGCTACATTTAGTTCTTGTTTTCCAGGTTAAGAGTATCTGAAATTTATTAGTGTATTATTCTAAAAACATACATCTCAGTATATTTCTGGTTTTGTAGGCATGTAAATTGCCACCTCTGAGCCCTGAAAGCTCCAGCTATAAAGAGGGACGAACACACTTCCATGTAATGCATGCCTAAAATATATACAAGTAAAAATCCCCAGTGTTTTTCATTGAGGGAAGATCCATTTGCCTTGTTGGTTTTTATTTTCTGGATGATTTCTACATAATTTAACTCTTTTTAAAACTCATATTACTTCTCTGATTGTAAAGTTACCTTTCCAATGCATTACTATATTCAGTCTGCAAATAGCCTAAAATAAGAGGTCTTCAGGACAAACCCAGAGCTGGAGTCTATCATTGCTGCTGTGCCTCAGGCAGCACAACCAACATCAGGCAGTAGCACAGACAGACAAGCAGGAGATGCTCAAAGGGGCCTTTTTCTTAATTACATCCCAGCCTAGATGACTGACCTTTTTCATTTATAGGGGGGAAAATAGCTGTAACAAAGAAACATTAATTATATCCAGAAAAGCATAAATAAATGTCCTCTTTCCCTCTGAAGTATCAGCTGCAGAATAAAGTTTCTTTATGGTTTTGTTTTTATCCATTTGACAGCCACTGGATTTTCCTTGTGGAGACAAACAGGGCTTCATTTTGTGTGACTTAGTTTGTAGCAACTATTAGCTTAAGAACTCTGCTGCTATAATTAAAATTGATGATGCATATTTTCAGAGCCTGTAGAGGGAGTGCATGAGTACAACATCCTTTTGATGTGTTGATGGAGTGAACCACTGGTAAATGGATATCTAGAATCTAGGAGGGCATTTCTCTCATTATTACAATTTAGGATGGTGACATTTTGACTGTAAGCTATTTAATAGTGTTTCTGTATTCATTAAGGGCAAAGTTCAACTTGGTGCAGACAGCTGGTGTATGGTCCTTTTATATAACACTTAAGCCTCGTGATGAGACTGGGGGAGGAAGGGCAGCTGTGGGCAGACCAACTGTGCAGGAGAGCCTCTGGACCCTCTGTACATCAGAGGCAGTTTCAAAGGAGCCTCTGAATACACTAGTTCAGACACACTATTAGGAAAGTCAACAATGCAACCAAAGGTTCACCAATACCTGTATTTTGGAGCCCAAGTAATCCATAAATAAGTCACCAAAATAAACTTCCCACAGACATTCATTAATATGAGAGTGGTTGTACTGAAGTAGGATTCAGAGTTCATCTGGGTAGTGAAGGACTGACTTTTCTTTCCACTTTCCTGCAGGAGCCTGATTATTTGGGCTTTGTTTACAGACAAAGAAATTTGATTCCAAATGCAATCCAAAGAGAAAGTGTTCTAATGTATGTGTCTAGTGGTTGTGTTACCACTGGGGCAATTAACCAAATGTTATGTTGTTTTATTTTAAAAAAAATCATATAGAATTTAAATTACTATTTTAAATTCTTCTTGTTGTTCCTGTGAAAAACACCTAACAATGTTAAAAGTATTAATTCGTTAAATTTCATTTTCCTTACCTTACTATTTCCTCTGGATAGCAATTGTTAATAGCATTGATATATTCCTGAAGAAGTGACCCAGGTTCTGCTTTTATTTCTTGAACCTTTTTAAGTCCACCGGTTGTTACAAAGAGACGACGTGCTTTACTGTCATGTGGTAACACCTACACATAGAATAGTACATTAAAAAAAAGAATATTTTCTTTTAAATTAATCTATATGCTACTAGGCTCAAATATTGCTAATTTGTTTTTAATTCAGAGGACAGATAAAACGGAAAATCAGAGATACAACATCTGTAATGACAACACCCAGTTATATGGGGGGAAAAAACACCATAAACCAGCTCTTTATGGTTACAACAGAATTTAACATGTACTTTAATACATAACATATATAAAATAATGAATTTAATATTTATCCTTACGTAAATAATATTTCTTGAATTAGTCCTATGGAGACAATAAGATCATGGAGATTAAATAGATAATAAAAACAGAACACTAACATGGAATAACAACAGCAGCTGTTCCACTTAAACCAAGTTATTCAGGTCTTTTATGTCAATTCCCACAGTTTAATTGTAGAGCTGAATTTTATATCATTATAATGATCTAGTATAGATTAGTGCATGAAAACAATACTGAGAATTGTTGCAAGTGAACAATGCAGCCTTGAAGCATTACATGCTACTATTAAATTCCTAGATATTAAAATCCTTTAACACACTGTGTAGCCATGGAAGCCTTTTACAAACACACACAAAGCAAAAACGTGAAGTTTCTGCAGCCAAAGGGGATGAGAAGCAGAAATGATCAGACAATAAGATTCTGTGCTCTCTGAGTGATGCCAATACGCAGCTCTGTCCAGAAGACTGAAGGGAGGGAGGGAAGGATAAAGGGAGGGAAAGAGGGAGGTGGGGGCTGGGCCAGCCAAGGGAGAATGACAGCATGTAGTTCATAGGCCCACAGGGCTGCAATAATATTACAAATAAAATTTAAAAATAAAAAAAGAAAAACGACAGAGAGACAGAAAGATAATGCAAGACGGCAGCTGCATTAACAGCAAAACCAGATGGGTTTAAAACCAACTCTGAGAGTTAGAGGCTATGAGGGCAAAAGCAGTTGTAAGCTTTCACACTGGTCAGAAAAATGAAGCCATACATTTGACTGTATTTCAGAGTAAAACAAGAGCCTCAAATGAGGAAGGGATTGCCTGAAAGGACGAAGGGAAAGGACAAGTTTTCTTCCATGATTACAGGCAAGCAGGCTTCATTCCCCTGGTCCCTCTAGGCTGTACAAAATCAACAGGCAGGTAAAGAAAAAAACAGGAGAGCACAGAGACTTCTCCCTGTTATATGCTCCACAGAAGTGTCAGGAACAGCTATGATCTTTTCGTTGTGAGAACTGAACAGACGTCTGTTTTCACATATCTCCCACAACAAGAACTGCCAAGGAGGAACTAGCAAGGAGACAGGATATGGCCCTTTCCCTGCCTTCCTCCTCCACACTGTGACTCCCAGGCTGGATAAGACAGCAGAAAACTCTTGGAAGAGGCCCTAAAGACAGACAGCACCTCTGAGACACAGTCCCTTCCCCCAGTCCAAACCGAGGCAGCATGGAATTGCACAGACCCTGAAAACTCTAATGCTAAAATGACACAGTCCAGCACCAAGAACGGATAGAATCCCACGCTGAAGCACAGCTTGGAAATAAGGCTTTTACTATAAATAAACCCACAGAATACACCACAGCTCTATGAATAGGAAATCCCCAAAATATGGTACAGGAGAGAAAAATGCGTTTACTACAGAGAACTTAATTTTAAAAGTATACTTCAGAAGCGTAAACACCAGACAAATACACTTTGTTTAATACCATATAGGCAAAGAAGAAAAACTAAGCAAAACAAAGCATCAGCTGATATGAAGGGCACAAAATCACTTCAGCAGCAAGCAACATTCAAATATACACTGGATAACCAATTGCTATGCACTCAGCTCATTAATAGCTCCAGTCAGTATGCAGAAGCAAAAGGGACTGGATTCTGTGCAAATCTCCAGTCCTCATAGAGACCTGGCAAGAAGACAGGACAAACCTAACTGTGGCAAGGCAATGTAATCAGGAATCTGCACTACCAACAGCAGTGCTTCTAGATCTGTCATAATCAGAACTAAGTATGAAGAGTGTTTTACTTGGCGATTTCCAGAAAGAACATCTCACCAAATGAGCTTCGTATTCCCTGCTAACACATTACACTGCAGTATAGCTGAGCAGGATTCCCAAGAGCTGGTGAACATGGCAGACACTGCAAATCTCCTGATTAGTTAGCAATTAATTAATAATTTAAAATATTTTTATTAAATTGTATCACTTTCTACATGGTGCATTCAAATCAACAACGTAATAACAACTAACTTTCAAACTTTGAGAGGGATGAGAAAAGGTTTGGGATTTTTACACTTTTTTGAGACTGCAAGTTAAGGAGGATAAAAGTAGTGAAGCCTTTGTATTATTGTAAAATACCTGACTTAAGTCACTCCTGTAAAGACAGCTTGTACTTTATCTAAAACAGATGTGACTGGGATTTATGTGATACATTGGCTCAGTGAAAATATTTGCATGTGAGTTAATATTCCACTTAATCTCAAGAGGCAAGGAAGAAAAAAACACCTTGCATATAAGCAACTGTTTTCCCACTCTTAGGATGAATTATGGCAGATTCCAGATGAAACAATATCCAGCTGTATCAGACAAAAGAACAGGATGCTCCAAACCGCTTTTGAAGGGAATGCTTGCAGATCTTGAGAAAACAACTGAGACCTTTAGAGACTTCATCTTTGGAAAGATAGCTTCCTTGCTAAATGGGAAACAACATATTACTCATCAAGCAGAGCCTTTTCTTACCTTACTAAATTGCCCAATGATATGTTTCATAATATTGGGAGGGGCATCATGCAGCAATGGTTCGAGTGCTGGAAGATATGTGCATTTCTGAAGAACGTTCTTTAAGGCTTTTTTAGCCTATTGAAATGCAAAATAAAATTTCTCTAGTAAGACATCAATGAAAACAACAAGAATTCACATTATATATCACTGAAGTCTGATCAAAAAAGCAAATTGATCAGAATTTTCAATGGCTATTTTCTGAATAAAAACGATATCTATCGGGTCATCTAATGAAGAATCAATTTTCTACTTAGATTTATTAAGCCTTAAAACTTACAGTATATCATATTATGTTATCTACGGTCAAAGTAATGGCAGTTTTCCTTTGACTATAATGAAAGCTGGAGTAGACCCTTTAAGTAAATTGAAGTACTGTAATATAATAAGAAAGTTAAATCAAAACAATTTTAAAGGATTGTATTTTAGAAGTGGCTTACTATGAGAAGCTGCTGGTCTGGGATAGCAAAGTGCAGTACTGTCCAGGCAGGGAGGGAAAGAGAGAGTGAAACAATTGGGCATTGGTGCTTAGTTTCTGAAAACAGACTCAATGCTGACTGCTGCAAGCAGTAGTGAACTTCTTGGGCAGAATTACAGATACAGCTAATTTGACCTCGATAGTTTTGGGATTTTGGGACCACTGAAAATTACTATAGAAAAGTTATTTTACAGATCTCAAACATAATATTTCAGTGGAATGTAAAGAAGCATAGCGCAACATGAGAAACTATATCCTGTCATGCTATACTCTTCAGTTGATTCACTTACTGTTGCTCAGAACTACACATTACTAAAGTACAACTCTACTAGCTCCCACACAAGGAAGGCCCTAAACATGAACAGTTGCATGTTTTCAAGAGCAGAGCTTCGTTAGCTGTTACAGTTTCGTTATAATAATAAAAGTGTAAGAAAAACGACTACAATTACTACATTTTCTACAAGAATTTATACCTGCAAAAAATCAAATCATTGGAAATTATAGCATTTATGGATGCATGCAACTCTGATCTCAACTGGGAAAAAAATAAGAGACCAGACTGTGGTAGCTGTACCATATGATTCGGTATGAACCATATGCACACCTATTAGGACCAGCCAGTCCTAATAAACGACACACAGCCTTCAGATACCCTATACCCAGGAAATCTGTGACTGGATGAACAACAATAAAGACACATACAATATGCTAGTTTTTAAGCACTTAAACCTTGATTACAATTAATAAATTATACTGCAAATACTACAAATATACTTGCTTTTATTTTAAGATCTTCTGAACTGCCTGTGTCCATATAGATATCAAGCAGTGTAGGTAGCACATTTGCTGCTGCAACATGACGTGCATGCTCAGCAGTGTGTCTTCCAATCTGTCCCAAGGCCCAAGCAGCTGCTGCCTTAATATGATCTTCATGTTCTTCTATCAAGCAGGCACACAGTGGTGGTATTCCCTGTAGCATTAATCAAAAGCACAATCTTTACAAATGTAGACCAGGGAAGGACAATGTGAAAGCAATACAGATTGTTAGAAAGTGTTTCTTTATTTACACTCTTCCTCTAAAAAAAGCTCTACGAGAATGTATGCTAGTGATGTCATATTTTTACATCATCATGACCTAGCAAGAATCTTTAATAAATCTTAATGAATATAGTTAAAGAAAGAGAAACAGATTCAGTGTTCTAAGTCAGGAGGCAGTTTGAACAAACATGCAAATTTAAGGGATAAAAGGAATACATGACATAATTCAGGCTGTACTGAGGAAAGGCTGCAGTTTTGTCAGACGAAATAAAAGGATTTGAGTGCTTATGATTCTATGAAAGCAGTTTAAGACCATAAGGGCTCAATCATTGAATCTTTCTTTTTTATCATCCACACCAATAAATTTCAACTTATCAACCTCTTCTTGAGTCCAATAGTTCATGTTTGAATCCAATTACGTTCAGAAAGGTTTCAACTCTTGATTTGAAGACATCAAGAGATGGAGAATACCGGCTGTTACTAAAGTTCTTCCGGTTCAGGGTCACGGTCTTTATCCTTTCTCCAGAGCTACCTTTTCTATGCCAAGATATTTCAATAGGAAAGATTTCATGCTACTTCAGGTAAGGCAAGGCTACTGAAACTCTATCCCAAAAACCTTTTTCTCCAGCCCATGAATCTTTTTTACTCTTTTCTGCACACTTTTCTGGGTTTGGTGTGTTTGGGGTTTTTTCCCAGATCCTTTTCAAATACAGACAGCAGAACTATATGCATTACTACTGACAGATTAACTTCTCTTTTCCAATAATGCTGCGTCTTCTCTTTAATACCACAAATTACTAAATTGTGGGTGGTTTTTTGTTTTGGTTTGTTTTTTTGTTTTTGTTTGGTTGGTTGGTTTTTGCTACTGCACTAAAGCAGAAGACTACAATGAAGTGGTTGTCCAGTATGACCCCAAAAATCATTTTTCAAAATTAATCCTTTCCAGGTTAGAGTACCACAGAATGGAGCTATCACTTTACATCATAATATCATCACCGTGTAACTGCATGTAGTTATGCCACAGTGCATTTCTTTGAAATGGTTACAAGCCCTGTCCTCAGCACTGTGTACCACTCCACAAGCTTAATTTCCCCTGAAGCAGTTTTTTTTAATGAGTTTTGGGTTTATTTGAGTTGTTTATTGTTGTTGTTGTTGTTGTTGTTGTTGTTGTTGTTGTTGTTGTTATTATTTCTTTTGTGGACCATTGATTAACATATTTAATTTCATGAAAGTTTGCACAGATCCCTGCAAAAGCTCTCACTGTGGTTCCACTCAGTTATGATAGGAATCATTACTACCCTTCAAAATTTAACACTTAGGGGCTTCCTCCTGAACTTAATCCTGGATTCATCCCACTTAATGTCAAGCACTCAACAGCAGGAGTGTATTTGCTCTAGGCGTTCCTGAAAGTGGAGAGACAGACACATACAGAGAAGGGCCTCCAGAGAGGGCAAGGAAAAAGTGACTGTCCCTTTAGTTTTAAAATACAGAAGAGCATTTTTTTGATCACTCCTACCTTCCCTGCATACTATATGTTACGTTGTAGCCATTTTCAATTCTTAATTTGTATTCCTACTAGAAGACATTTCTGTTCCTCCATTTACATTGTTTTGTTGTTTCCACTCATACAGTATATTTTAAATGACTGACATAGTGTGAAAATGGGCCAAAAATGTTAGTGAAATTATCCCCTTCCTTCTGTCATTAGTTAGCATTATTTATGTCAGACTATTATGTCAGGCACTAATTTCACCTATTGCAAATATTGCAGATTCTCTCCCTTCTGTATCATTGCCCAACAGAATTTATTTAAACCTGAAAATGTCTAGCTAAACTCATTTGAAATTTCATTTGCACAACTGAATCAAGCACTAGAAACTGAGGTCTTTTCAAGTCTGAAGGTTTCTGTTGCAAGCAGAGTCATGCTGGTGCAATGAAGAACATGCCATTAAACATCCAAAAAGGTTTTGATGTAGCCACAAATATTCATTTTAAGAAGAAGTGGACTATAGAAATGCACTAATGTATTTTCTGTACCCATGCAATTGCAACACAGAAAAATCATGCACTGTAATACAAACTAATCCAGGATATTTTATATAAGGCTCAACATCATAAGGACACACTTTGATCAGGTTACCACATAATTTCAGTCATAGTAAGTAGCAATATTAAGAGAAAATGCATTCGTCAAGAGCAAGTATATAATCCTGTCACAAAATATATTCTCTGCTAATGTTAATTTGTATCTCTACCTCAGAATACTGCTGAAGACAACAAAGTGATAGCTAACCTTGGAGACAATCACTGCCATTGACAGGTTCTCCGAATGAGCTGCTACATAACCAAGCATCATGATGCCAGGCAGTCTGACAGTCCCTCTGCAGCTGCCAATACAATCAATCACAGCAGCAACTCCACCTGAATTTACTATAAGCTGTGAAAGCTGAAAAGATAAAGAGATTAGATACTGCAAAATATCAACAGGCATAAAGCACTACATTAGGAAAGTCTTTTAATGTATTGCTCCTAATATACAAAATAAAGCTGGAATAAGAGCAATGTATCATAAGGACTGTTGGCAACTTAGTGCTGCATGCAGTTTTCAGGAATTAAGCTGATTTGCCACTGTGGTTTTGATTGACTTTACTGCAAGGAAATTAGGATTCTGAATTGTTGATGTTGTATAGCATGGAATGACATATTCTCAACTCCGTTATCATACACCAAAAAGACGTGCAAATGGCAGCCTAATACAAGAATGATCTTGAAGATGCACCTACTGAGCCGGATACTGTTTCATACTCATTCCCAAGTTAACACAGTATGTTCTGTGCAGCGACAGAGGGAAAGGCCCATTCCTCCTCTCACCTGCATTCTCTGCAGCACAAAATCCTTTGTGAATGTGCCCACTGAAGCATGAAGCCAAGGACAAATGTTCTGGATGTGCAAAACTGACTTGGGCTGCACCATTCTGCCATGTTAGAGTACTCTGAGGGAAGTGTCCAGGGAACACATTTGATGGGCAGTGGAGCCTGCCCCAGAATGCCAAATTATATAGCCTTGCTTATAAATGATAATCAAGCTATGCAACTTCTTTGTTTTTTGTTTTTTTTCAAAAGGTATCACTTTTCACATTACTTGAGGGACAGCAGTAGAGTATGTATGATATCAACCATGCATAGAAGTTATTTCATATTATGATTATTTGCTTCCATATTGTTAAGCATATCCCACTTTCCTTACAGATTCCAAAGCGAAAGAAACATGTTCTTAAAAGTCAAAATTAAATGAACAAAACTGAGGCATGTGAATTTCCAATCCAGCTGATTTCTATAAACATGAAATCCACCTTTGCCTCAGAGCCTTTAAAAGGGGATTGTTTTATTCATGAAATTTTAGTTATTACTTAGGAAAAACTGTTCACATGATTGTGAACTGCAGCCAGCAGCAACCGAGTCCTACGTCCGGAGACAGTCAGGCTCACTTGGAGGCACAAACACACTCCCCAGTGCCCTGTCCCACAGCCCTTGCTGTAAGTCCCCCCAGTGATGACCTTCACATGAATTTTACTGCATATGCAGATTGAGAACTGGGATCCAAAAGCCACAAGTCTCAAATGACACAGCCAAGTCCTCTAGAAATATCATTTGCCAGTCTGCCTCTGCTGCAACATGTTATTTGAATAGAGTTGCTCGAAGATGGACAGTGGTCACTGTCACGCTGAAGTCAAACAAGGACTGTGACTTCCCACTGGGAGTCACTTCCTACAGCTTCTTTTTGAATGCTGCTAGCATCGCTGATTCCCCTTGCATGGAGAATCCGGTGCTAGCAGCTCTTCTGACTTTACCTGCAGTCTAGTGAATTTGGTCTCTGGCTTCTGACTCCAGTGCCCCACTTTGATAACGATAATTTCCTCACTTTTTTGAGGAAGTAAAGTTGCATTGCCAATGAGGTGCAGAGAGAAAGCTGGAAATGTGCCAAGACTGTAACCTTTAATCACCACTTTAAAGAGTGGCAAGCTGAAGAAACAGCACAATATTCATGTTTAAACACTTCTCAATTGTTAAGCTAGTATCATGATTTTGAAACGGCTGTGCTCAGCATTAGTGTGTTCTACAAATACATTGCTTGTATTTCACTCCAAAGTCACATTTAGAGCCTTTTAATTATCTCTATGGTCTGACAGATTAACACAGTTATAATTACTTGGTTTTCCTATTTATTTTGTATTGACTTTGCCAAATATCCCCACCTTCCTGTATCAACTATTGGCGAAAACACTGCAAATGCTGAGACTCAAATTACAAACTCAAGCTAATAACAGAAACTACCACCAGTTTAATAATGAATGAGAGAATTTTTGACCTTCACTGTCATTGGAAAAATAATTAAAATGTGATCCCAGCACCCCAGAAGATTTTTAAAAAGACACACACCATCTATTATTGTTACAGGATAATCATGCAATTTATTAGGTGGTATCATGACTTCTATGAGGCTTTTCTCATGATATTTTTAATATCTAGGACTGACAATACTGTCAGCCTATAACTCCCTCTCTGTGCAGATATCTCACAGAATGAAGTAGCTAGGTATACATTTTATGATTCCCAGTTTCCTAACCCAATTCATATTCAATACACATCTCATAATATCAGCAAGCATTTCCATATTTTCCAATGAACGTGCCAAACAGCTATTTGCCCTCCCTTTCGAAAAGCAAATGATGGAATAATCCTGTATTTTATTTAAAGTGTAAAATCTAATGATATGACCTTGTATTTGCATTTTCAAGGTTTTACCTCAGGCGAATGCTTTGCTATCTCTCTAATTAAAGTTGCACCATTTTTCTTGACATATTCATCTGAGTCCTTCAGGCATGTGAGCACAACTGGGAAAATTTCTGCTTCAACCACCAACTCTGAAAGATCCACTGAATGCTTTGCTATTTGGCTTAGAGCTGACAGCACCTGACGCTAGTAAATAAAAATTGTTATAAAATCAATAGTATACAAACATCCCACAACACACACTCCCCCTGCACACAAAAATCTATTGCATCAAGGAAAACAAAGCAGGATAGGGAAAACAATTACAGCTGTTTTACAATTCACTGAGTCAATTCATGCACGAATATAATGGCACAGAACATTTGCTGATTCCTGAATAAAAGTTTCTCTTTTGTTTTATCCCATTCAAGCTTGCTTTGTATTTAAAAAGAAAATACATATATACCATTTAAAACTGTGATTTAAAATTTAGTAAAATCTATAGAAAATATCTTTCTTTGCATAAGCTGGATCTGTCAAATCTTAAGGAATTTTTATCTATTTGTTTGAAGTGGCATTTTTATGCAGTCTTCTATTTCTGTTGGAGTAAGACGGAAAATTTATAGTAAGAAACAGTTTTTTGTCAATTAAACTCTAGTGATTAAACCTTTTACAACAACCATTCACATTAGATAGTACATTCTAAAATACAATACAGTTACTACTAATTGATTTATCGTATAATCTTAAGTATGCAAAAGCTTTTTTGTAACTGAAATGTGCAAGTTTTGTCTATTAAAAGCATCTGTTGCATTCTTTATATACTATATATTTCTAAAAAACCTCATACTATTGACTTTAAAGATTAGTTTAGCTGTTCCTCACAGAGCTGCAGTTTTTATCCAGTAGCTAAATCTGTGAATATGATCTGAACTCCTTGTCACTAACTACGCAGTTACGTTTTGTTAGCACCCAAACCAAGAGTTTCTAAATAAATATGCACATCAGTGTCCTTGATTCAGTATCAAGTAATGACTGGTATAATGGAGATTTTAAAAAAAATAATGAAATGTACCTTCAGTTTAGCATCAGGGTTCGGGATCATCTGAGCTAAGTGAGCGATAGCTCCTGCATCCACTACTGTCTGTGCTAACTCTGGAGAATGCTTTGAAATATCACTGAGAGTTGAAGCAGCAATCCTTTTCAAAGCAATTTCTGGCTCCTGGATACAGAGCACTAAAAGAGGAACAGCGCCTGCATCCACCACAGCTTGTGACAGTTCTGTAGGTCCAAGGAAAGTAATTAAGTGAGTATGGGTGACTGACCCTTGTGCAAGCCATTTTTCACCCTGACAGATACAGCAAAGGAAAAAGGGGAGGGTGTAGTTCACTGTCTCGACATCTGCATTTCAAATCAGCCCTCCTGGTTTCATAAACCGTGTGGACCAATCCACAACTGAAAAGAATGCAGGTCAATAGATGGACCTCCATTTACATGCACACATTTGAGGTAGATTAGGCTGAAATGGTTTGTTATTCTGTTTTCTTTTTCTTTTTTTAAAGTAAGCAGATGTCAGCTGTTTAAACCCTGGCTATTCTACACTGATCAATAGGAAAGCATTTTATGCATGGCTAACAACAACACAGAAAGCCAAAGTACCAAAATTTTACCAACCACCTAATTAGAGAGCATTTTACCCTCTTTAAATGATAAGCAGATATTTGCATAGATCAAATGCCAAAACCAAAAATACAAAAAACATACATAAAAGATTTAACTTACATAAAAGATTGGAGAAATGGAAAGTGCTGATCAAAACTAGTCTTTGCTACCATACATGGGATGAGACAGAATTTATACTTTAATGACATGAAAATGTTATCAGACACAACTAGACAAATGGGAAATATCATCAGTGAGATATTGTGTGTCTGAGATTAGCACAATATCCTTAACTAACTGCACCTTATATATAAAAAAGAAAAAAAAAATCTGAGCATATGATTAGCTGACATGGACAAAAATTATACTGTTAGAAATTCATTAGCTCTCTCTGTGTATGCAGCATTAATCACAGTCCTAAAATGAGAATTACTGAATATCAGAAGCAAAATTTATATTATAACCAAGCTGTGCTATTTTAAAATAGTGTTGAAAAAGTGGTAAAAATCATAGGGGATTCAATAATCTATTAGGTTCTTCATTTGGTTTTGCTACACCTTATTATGCATATCCATTATTATCTTTAACATTTATCTTGACGTACAGTACCATGGCAACATATGGCTGTTGTATTTCAAGACTCTAACTTAGCTTTTGATTTATAGTCCATCCATAAAGAGATTTTCATACTAAGAAAAATACAGCATACTTCATTAAATATACATAGACTAATATAGTTTTTCATGAAATCTGTAAGTCATGTCATCATTATGTTAATATCCAAATAATGTTCCAGACCAGATTTGTTTTCAATTAGTGACTTATGGCCACACACTGCAACACATGTGATAAGTCAAATATTTGCACTATGTATGTTATTTTATTATATAATATTTTAAAGAAAATATCAATATTACATCACAAAATTATATTATATAATGCAGTAATTTTTAAACTAATATAAAATTAACCCTATAAGAGTCACTTTTCAAACAACTTTTTCGCTGAAAATGTAGCATGTGCATCCTCAAAATACATGTAAGTCATAAGATTTCAACAAAATTCAAATGCTGTATCTTCAGTTTTACAAATTTGAAGTGAAATGTACCTGAAAATTTTGTAAAAACAAATCTGAAAACTAGCAATTCAATGTAAGTGGTATAAACTATAGTCAGCTTTTCAGGGAAAAAGCCATACTTTCTTCAAATTGTGTTTTGATGTGTTTTGGTACACTGACCAAGTGGAATACATCGTGATCTACTGACCAACAGTCCAGATTAATCCATCCAACTGTGCCTCAGAAGCAACGTCAGACCCACCAACTCAATTGCCGACAGTCTGCTAGGAGATGCTAATATCAAGAATATGAGGTCAAGAGGGACATGGTACTAATTAGAAGAATGTGTTTCTTTGATGCCTTATGAGTTAAAATCATGAAGTTCAAGCAGGGAGAGAAAGAGCAATACTTTGAGGTCACAGCTACACTCCAGGCATGCAAAAGTAGCCATAAAAGTTATTTTAAAAGAGTGAATTAAATCTGATTCAATTCAGATCAGCTCTTGCTGTTAGAAGTCTGATATCATTTAAATACTGATGGTTACTGTTGGTCATGGGTAATTAAATGGCTGTTCTTCCAGTGGTGTTTATAAGGTTCATGGCTAATAACTTACCACATGGAGGGCTGGACCATGTGTCAAAAGACAGACAAGTTGTAAATGGACTGTCAGAAAAACAGAAAAGCTCAGGCAGGGAAAAAAGAAAATGTAGAAAACTTCCCATTACATTTTCCTGCAAACTCAGCCCAAAATTATATATCTAAGTATTAATGATTCTATTATAAATTGTAATTCCTTTCTTTTCTCAAGAAAAGGCTCAATTAACCTTCCTACTTGGTAGAATAATGCAGACCATACACCGAAGGATTCATGGAACTTTGCCATCCAACTACAAACACAGAAAGAGGTGGGAAAAATGAAGACTGAGAAGGAGTTAGAGGAGAAAACTAGAAAAGTTGTCAAGAGGAAATTTTTAGAAACAAATATTCAGACCAAAAAAAATTAAAATATTTGGAACAACTTACAAAAATACTTTTCCAAATACTGTGCCAAGGCTGCATTATAAGGGCAAAGACAAGACCAACAGTTGAAGAGGAGAAAGGCAGTAGAGAAAAACTAATGTATGAACCTCATTTAATTCCACATAAGATTATGAAAACCCTAGCCTTGGAACTTCACTTTGGGGTGCAGCTCAAGGAATCTGTCCAACGACATGATGATAAAGCCAAACTTTTCCCTCCATGAGTGAAAGTAGGAAATCTAATTCTACTTATGCTCAGAAACACAAGAACTAAGGCTCAAAACCAACCATAAATTAATTGCTTCTGCCCAGATCAACATGGGAAATATTTTAGCAAATGGAGATACTGCAGACAAGACTGAAATGGATGTAGAAGAAAGACTGATAAGACAGACTTGGGAGTTTAAGATGTCAGCAGCTCAACTAGAAGCTGTACTAGGGTTGCACTTTGTGTCAACACAAAAGCATTCATCAGGGACTAAGAAATTAATTCTAAGTAAGTTGAGGCCTCATCATGAGTTTATGTGATCAAGAAGAGTGGAAAGCTAACAAAGAGGAGCGAAGATCCTAACTACATACCCACTGAAATCAATGGGAAGTCTCATAGAATTATTCTAAACTGGTTTAAGGTGTTTAAAAAAACCCATACTAATGTTAACATATTGGCAATAATAGTATGGATAAAACAAAAAATATTAGGGGAAAAAAGGTCAGAGTGGGAAAGTGAATGTGCAGGTAGTCCCCAGAGAAGGAAAACTGGCTCTGAACAATGTCGTATTCACAGTGGAGCAGTAGCAAAACCTTTGCTTGGGAGCAAATGCAAGTTTCAGTTCAGACCAGGGTTCTCAAACAGAACCTGCTGTGGTAGCAGGTGTATCCACAGGAAACAACAGGTTTTGACCAAAACAACCACCACCAATACTGCGTTTTTATGAGGACTGTATGACCGTGTAATCCCCCCAAGTATCCCAAAGGCTGCACATCAAAATCACAGGTTTATGCATGTCACTACACTCACAGCTAAAGATTCCACTGGAACCAGTGGGAAAACTTTTCAGCAGGAGCAGGACGGAGGTTAGACTTAAATCACTGAAGAGCTGAGCAACTTGGTCTAACCCTGTAGCAGACACTGCTTTGAGCAGGAAGCTGGACTAGAGACCTGCTAAGGCCCCTTCCAAGCTGACCTATCCTATGATGCAAAGAGTACCACTGTATGACAGAAAATCAGCAAAACTGCTCTCAAATATGCTTGAGTATAAATAGTGGGGGCTTTTTTGGTTTCCTACCAATTTACAATATACTGAAACATGTATGAGACAATTAATAAATTACACCTTTAACATAGGCAAAGAAAATGGAAAGTCAAATTATTTGCATACTTCAAACAAAAGAATTTTGCATTTTAAAGGTAACTGAATATGGTATAAGTTCAATTTTACAAAATCTTTTTAATGGACCATAAATACCTGATGGTATTTATGGTATTTGAAGCACTTTACACTTCTGTTTAAACACAAATATTAGAAACAATGAGTGGCAAAATTACAGCACACTGATCTGTACACTTCTGAGTAAGATCAGCACCTGAAATTCATCTCGAAGGGATCTTCAAGAAAGAGAACTGCAGGAGCAGTTCCTAAATTTTGGAATCTCACTTGGCAAGATTTCTAGTGTCTTGAAATGTAATGAAACATTTATCTTGACTTAAAATCTTCCAGGCATTTGGGTGATATCTGTTCACAGAAACCATGAGATTGTTGTATGAAGTCAGTACAGAACTTGATAACCAGAGAATGTTTTCATCAGGACAAAACACAAAAAAAAAAAAGAAAAAAAAAAAGCCACCCACAAACAAACCCAAAAAGCCCACCAACCAACACCAAAATGGAAGTCTTTTAATGGGAACATACATGGCAGTTCTTAGACAGCAGCTTTACTAGATCATGGACAGAATTTCTGATTAAATCAGAGAGACCCTCACCATTGCAAACAGCTATTGTTGAATGCTGGGAGCCTTTGCACTCAGGAAGACTGAGGTTCACATTGTGCCTAAAACATATCAAGACTTTAATCTGTCTTCCAATACATCCCAGAGATACACTGTAATTACTGAACTTCTCTTGCTAGGGCAAATAAATCTCCCAACCCCTCAGTCTTTTCAAGGGAGAGAAAAAAAGTATTGCCTTAATATTATCCCAGTTTGAAACTGAAACAATTTTTGAAACTGAAAAACCATTCGTGGGTGGGGGAACCATTTCACAGCCAGCTCTGTTTTTAAAGTTAAAGCTGCATTATGGGTCCACAGACAGTCAATGACAGAAAATTATAACTGCCAAATTTTGTCAACACAAGCATATGAGTCTAATCCAGAGTTTCTTCAACAGTAAACACCAGATGTTGATAAGAACAAGTTCACTTATCTCTCTATCCCATCTCCAACAATATCCTGTTGCAAAGGCATGCTTGTAGGAGGGTAAGAAACATACTATGCACACAGTGATCTTTTTTTCAGTACAACTCCTCTACTTTCAATAATAATTTTAGAGACTTCCAGTGACTGTGTTGTAGAGGAAGGTAAATCCCCTAAATTGGCTGTAGCCAGGCAGAGGAAGAACAATTTTTTCCAGGGATCTTTTGGTGGGTTGTTGTTGGGTTTTGCTCATTGGGTTGTTTTAGGCTTTTTTTACTGATTACATCCAGTGATACGTCTATGTGCTGATGCTTGCAGCGTGGTAGCACATTTTCAACTTAACTTCTGAAAATGTTCTTCTTGTTGCTGTTGTAAATTGACATAAGATATGCACCCATTCACCATGAGTGAATAAATTATTCATAACCATGGAATAAAAATTTGTACAAAGGTTTTGTTGTCTTCAATACCCCCACATCACCTCCATCTTTGCAAACAATGCTGTGACAGAGTGAACTGGATCACCCTAAAGATCCGTCAGCATTCATGCAGTGAATAGCATGAAGGGCAATTGAAGTGAGCCAATATTGATTTACTGACATAACAAAGCTGCAGAAATGTTTATGTTAAGAGTAACACACACACACACACTACACACATTTACACAAATGAACGCTTTTGATATTGAAATACATATCTTTCAGATGGAAGGAACAGTTATTTTCCACCAGAGGTGGGATACGATCCTGGTGACCAAAAGACAAAAAGATCTTTACCGGAAAGGTGCCCTAAGAATTAATTTGTTCCTCAGAAAATGCAATCTGTTAGAGAGGTGCCAACAACTTTGGAGACTGTCCCAGTAAGTTAGCCCTCTAAGTGAGGGAACCCCTCATGCCTTCTGCAGTCCAACATTCTGTATTGATTAAAAAAGGAAGAAAATCCCTTTCAAACTCAGTCTATGTACATTTTAGAGCCAAAATCAAATATAAAACCATGAGTTAATGTTATAATCCTAGAATTAGTTTCACTTTAAACAATATGAACACTATCCATTTCTCCCACCCCTTTCAGCGAGCAGTTTCTTCCCTCAGTTCTTTGATTCATAGCTCTAAACTTTTGCTTGAACTATATAAATAGCTGGTAAAACAACTATCAACCACACAGATCAGCTTTTAAACAGGAACATGACACTGCCAGTGAGTTATATAACTCCCTGTGAGACAGCAGTTAACTGCTCAATATTGGATACCTAGGATCTATTCCTGACTCTCAGAAAGGAGTGTGAGTCTAGTGGCTAATGATAGTATAGTCAGTGCAATGAATTTGGTCTATTTATCCTGCAAACACTGCTGTAAGCTGAATGCAACTTGCTCCTCCCTAGGCTTGTCCATTCTACTATATATGTAAAATAAGAACTAATGTCAAGCAAAAGAACCTTTGTTCCACAGTAACACTCACACGTGACATAAAGACTCAGAAATCTCTTCATGAAGAGGAATAAAGCAGAGTGTCTTCTCTCGGCCACAGGCCAAACACATCTCCTCTTAGAGCACCTCTCATAACCAGGCACTCCTGGTGTCAGATATGCCAGTTTCTCATAAAAGGTACAGCATCGTTGGAATGGTACACTTATACTAGGGTTTAATCCCAAATTTAAAATTTTATAACAGTAGAGAAGAAAAATCTTATTCTATTTCTCACAATAATGCAATTTATTGTAATTATCATGTAACATTAAGCTGAAAGATAACACATGTGAAACTTGTTACCTGGATTGTGTCGGGCAATATAATCAAATGCCCAAGATGCACCTTCTTTGACTCCAGGGTCAAAATCTTCCAAGCAAATCACCAGCGTTTCCAGCGCTCCACATTGAACTATTGCCTGAGCTAGCTGTGGGGAATGTTTAGCAACTGCTCTTAGCACAAATGCAGCTGATTTCTTGTAGTAACGCTAGACAAATCAGAAAAAACAAACTTTCACTAAGTAGTTTAAAGCATAATATAGTACAGACGTGCCTAAATTACTTTTTTAGTAGCAGCAATATCTCATACCAATCCAAATCAGGACCACTAGACATCACACAAACAACAAACCTACAGTTTCTTTGAGACAGCTCATGATCTAAAATATACAGTAAGTGCATAAATAAACAGAAAAAATGAGAAGGCCAAGAGGATATGGGGAAAAGATAATAGTATAGATAACTCTGTTTGTTTAAGTGAGTAGTGAACGACAAGAGCTGCAAAAACAATAGCTCTTAGCATATTTAACCAGATTACACAGGTTATGCAGGGCAAGCTCCTAAAATAATTCTACCCATCTGTGACACTTGCAAGGTTTTACAATTTCTAATGTAGATACCCTCACAACACCTCTATGAGAAAACCTTGTTTACATTTACAAACAGGAAACTGAGAGAGAATTAGATGCAATAAAAGGGTTTAGAATCTGAATCCTGAAATGCCTAATACTGCCTAAAGCCCACAGCTAAGATCCTGAAAACCCATTCCTCCAATACCCAGTACTGAATGACCCCACGTTTTGATCAAGCAGCCTGCAACTTTGCTCCTGCATGTCCAGAAACAGCTCACTAACTAAGCACCTTGGCACCTCTGTCATAAGTGTAAGCAAATCTAAGCTCTTGTCTCAATTCTATCCATCTCCCTCAGTGCTGGACCAAATACATGTTTTGAATGCATACAGAATGTATGACACTGCACACATCATGGAGTTCCCATGTAAACCACAGCAGTAGTTGTAGTTTCTTCTAAAAGCACAAAGTCGTCCCCCAAAAAGTGACATTTCAGTCCCCTCCTGCAGTTTCATAACTGTCATTGGGATGTGGAAGCTGAACATTAAACTTCTTCCACTGCCTTACAGTTTCATAATCTAGAGCCCAGTCAAAGTACTCTGTCCAGAGAAAACAGTGTTGTGAGAAAGATAGTTCCCTTCCCTCGTGAAGTGCAAGATTCATGGGAACACAAGTAATCTACTGCTGTGTCCATGTCTCTGGAGTATGCTCCCCAAGCCTGGCCATTGACAGATCATCCCTATGGACAAGCTCTAGAGGACTCTTCCTGTACGTGCCACCTGGCTATGATTTTATCCCGAGCTCTGCACAGGGAGCCTGGGCACTTTACAGTCAAGTTCCTACTTGACAGTAGGAACAAGACAGTTCCTACTGTCAAGGTACCCAAAATTTTAAAAGTGCAAACCCCACATCCCTTTTGGGTCAAGTCCAGAAAAACAAAGAGCCACATGAGCGCTTTTGTGCATCCTGTAAGGTTGCCAAACACCTTCAAAAGTCTGATCTAAAGCACTAAGGTATGGCAGTGGAGAAGTACCTGCAACAGCCCCACAGGAAGCAAAATGGACCCAAGTCCACTCCCTAGCCCTGAAGGAAGGTGACACAGCCTACCACATCCATCCACCTAAACTCCTCTTTCCTCCAAGCACAATGGCCTCATCCATGCTACTGGAAACTGTCCCTGCCTTGTATTATCTTTAAACCATGTACAGGCATTGCTGAGTAATTGATGGGTGGCATTGGCTAAAACCACATCAGAGACCATGTTAATTATTAACAAGCACAGTCATCTTCCCGTGCTCAAACACATGCCCTTACCTTCCTTAGTTTACCAGTACTGATATAATTCCTTAATGTCAAAAATCTTATAAATTAAGGCATACAAGCAGGTACATTAAACATCATTTACAAGCAAACCATTAAACCTCATTCAGTGGAAAGAGAAGTTAAGGGAAACAGTACAGACAAAGAGTCAAATCCCTAGATAAGTTAGCCTGAGTTTTGCTGAACTCAATGGAGCTATTGTTGTTTATGTGAGTCCATGTCTGCACAAATATGGGTATATTATTTCTGTTAAGTAATTACACTCCCGGCAAAGAAAAACACTTTGTTGTTTTTATTATTCAAAAAACATTATTTACAAACATATTGTATTCACAGGCATAATCAGAACACACTGTAAAACTGGATTTTGCTCCATTTAATTGATAAAACATTGATCTTGGATGTGACCCTGTAACTGTTCTCCATAAATTAGAAGAAACAGTATTCACTGTGTGCTCAAAGAATCTGATCCTTAAATATAGATGTTGATACACTTAAGAGTGAGTGGAATGGAAATAGTTTTTTGCCTATGGGAAGTAACAAACTGTATGCATTGCTAAACTGCACATGAACTGGATAATGAGTTTCCTTCACTTGCTCTCAGTCACCAAGGCATAGTCAGCTTTCCATGACCTCACACTAGTCTTGCTGCTGCCCCAAGTGATTCTGAATTACAGCTATCCCAATGTAACGACAGCATGGGCAGTAGCATGGAAGAGATGAATCAGGGTACTCCAGCTAATTTAGTGAGGGTTTTGAGTTGTAGCAGGGGGATAGTTTCCAAACCAACACAGAGGGTAGAGTTTTGTTCCACTTCTTCCCTTAAAAATAGAAATAAGATAACCAAAATGTTTATAACTTGTCTAATTAAAACCTTAACTTTCTTTCCATACGATACCAGTATCTTGCATCAAAGTTTTTCTTTAGCTTTTTTTCCCCTCCAAGATTAATTGTATAGGCAATGATTCTATAGGTACAAAAAGTACACAATGACTACTTACATCTATGTTTTCCTCAAAAGGTTGGAAATGAAAATATATAGTTTTCCAAATTATATTTCCATTGAATACCTATTTCTCCTAAATTAAACTGCAACCTAAGTATGGCTGTGGTATCAGTGCACTTAACTCTCAGCTGTCTCTCTTCAGTTGTTAGGAACCTTACTAGAAAGTATTTCTGTTAATCTAGGTTAGCATCACTGGAAAATCAAAACTGAAAGAGACACAGATCTTGAAGAAAAACGTGAAGAAGGGAGTAAAAGAGACCACCAGATTTATTTGCATTGCAATTGTGACTATACTTTGCTTGGTTTTGACAAATATGAAGATGAAAGTCTTGCAGCATATTTTCCTGTGCCACTGGTTTGAAAATTCTTGTGCTACAGATTTCCAAAAGTCGATGTTCAGAGATATTTAATATTTCATTACAGAAGTTCAGTCTTTTATATGTATTTTACAATTGTCTGGTATTATTGACAAGTCCCAGTCAGTTATCATCCCAGCTTTCAAACTGCCTCATTTTTAAAGAGGGACCTTTTACAAAGCATAACTCAACATTTTAAAAATATTACAGTGCAATGAATGTATTTCCTATAGTGCATTAAACGGTAATATGATATTTTAAAGTCAAGCTTATTTGAAGTCAAACTTAGGTATATAGTACACAGTGATCTCACAGAGGTTTAAACACGTACACGCTGCTCTGAATCCAGTACATTCAATGTCATATTAGAATAACAGCAGATGCTGATACAGAAAGATTTCCCTTTCCCTGTGCAATAGTTAGAAAAAATATTACTTAAGAAAACAATGATGCCTTACATTCTCCTCAGGCAATGAACAGACGAGCTGTGGAAGAATGCCTGCCTTCACAACTGCCTCTGCCAGGTCCACACTATAATCAGCAAGTCTCCCCAGACTCAAGGCAGCAGTCTGTCGAACACTTGGGACAACATCCAGCAAAAGAAGTCTCAGCAAGGACACTACACCTGAGTTACAGCAGGAAGACAAAAGCCCATTTGGTAAGCAGAAACTTTTCTAAACATTTGCCTTTATTCTCAAAAACCTATTAAATTACTCTTCCAGGTAATAAGAACATGTAGGAAATCCAGGTGTTCCACTGAAATGAAGCTGGCACTTGGATAGCACTGCTGACTGTTTCTGCTCATTTTTCATAGGTACAAAACAATTCTGAAATATAAAAAAAGTCACATGTAGAAATAAGCTGTATTCAAATATCTGTAAAATACATGTCTTAAAGTTTACATAACAAAATAAAGTATATTAAAATATATATAAAATGCATGTGTTAACATGATCATGGGAAACATCAGAGGTCCTGGTGAGAAGACATTGGCATGTCACTCGTTGATCATGCCAGCAGAACCTCTACATTGAATTACACCAAATTACATTTCATCTGTTACAAGCAATGACTGATTTGGAAACCAATATCCACACTATATTACGCTCCAGATAGAAGAGTTGAAGATTTTCTTATTATGTTATTATTTATGATGTGTTTTCACTTATGAGTTCACAGTGTATCAGTTAAGCATAAAGAATATGAAAGTACCAGCAAGGGAAACTATAAGGAACTAGAGACTGAATGACTGGGTAACAAAATGGCAAGTGAACAGGAGCCCACACAGGGAACCCAATCCCAACCTTTCACATGCAGTGATGAACCCCAAACAGATTACTACCAACCAGGAGAAAAATCTCAGTATTAGAACACACAGTTCCATGGAGAGACCAGCTCTTGCCCAGTAGCAGAGAAGAAACTTTACCCACAGAAGTACACAGGGTCCTCAGGATTATCTGGAAAGGGATAAAGACCAAAGCAGAGACCATCACTATCCCACATTTAATGCCTCCATTAGAGTGGAACTGAAAAAGGTTCAGCAAAAGGCAACAAGGATGATCCAAGATGACCAATCTGTATCTGGAAGCTCTTTCTACAGTTAAACTAAGACTCTTCAATAGGGACAGAAATGAGATTCATATGGTTACATAAAAAACGTGATTTGTAAGGTCTGGGAAGAGAAAATTACTGGTATTGTGATTCTTCAAATGTGCTGTCCCTCTACCAGCCAGCTACATGAATTAACAACACTTTCGAGCTTTATACCTCAGCCAGAAGGCAGAGCTCTCTGAAAATGCAGATGTGCTACAACAGAACACTGAACACTCAGCAATACAGGCGTATATCTTCATATCAGTTCTCTCAGTCCTTTCTACTACCTTTTTTTTTTTTTTTTTTTGGTAACAAAGACAAAGACTTAGTTGGGTAACTGTGGAAGAAAGCAAGACTTCCCTTCTCAAGGGCTCATGTGGTTATTAGCACTGAACAAAAGTCTTTTGGTGTGACAGTCTCGGAACAGATCACTGCCTAATCGCAAATAGTACACAGGTGTTCAACAGGCACATCATGACAAGGAAAAGCTGAGGACCTCAGAGCAAGGAATAGTCCAAAGGGATGGAGGCTATAACAAATTACATCCATAGAATACTTCTGTATAGAACACTGAAAAGAAGAAAGAAGTAAGTTGAGCAGCAATATAATTCTCACCTTTATTTTACATCAAAACCAACTGCTCCAACCAATAAGAAAAAAAACCCTAATAATCTATACATGGCTCTGAAGGAGATGGGAGCGGGGAGGCAGAAAAACCAACCATGGAGGCCAAGCTGCCCAGTAGTGAATTTGTGGGAAGGTCAATACTCCAGACAAAAGCTGCACTGTCATGAGAGGTACAGCCTCCCAGCATGTTCACAAGCCAAAATAAAACAGGTCTCAGGGGGGCACATAGTAAAAGGAGAAAAGTAAAATGAAACTGTGACTGTCTAATAGCACTAAAAAAGCACCAAAAATGGCTCTGTAATATGCATTAATTGAACATGTACATGTAGGACCTATGGAACAGGTTTGTAATATAGCTGAGGCCTGCTCACACTTCTGTCAGAATTACTGGGAGCTGAAAGAGGCCTCCTGTGTATAATGAACAAAAGACAGATCCTCCAGTATTGTAAGATCAATGTGAATTAATTTAGCACTTTGCAGAAGTCACTACTTCAGAATGTCGTCATCATATCGATATCTTCTCAGAAACTCTCCCAAATAGCAGGTATGGTCTCATTAGCAAGTTACATGTCATATCAAAAACGCACCAAGTACTTTATATGACAAATTAAAAGTAAAAACAAACATAAGATGTGGGGCCAACACTGTATATCACCTACTATCGTCTAGCAAGTCATCTGCACCCTCTGTGGGAGGGCATTTCTTGTCCTTCCCTCTAACACCAGTTGCATGGTCAAACTGCTGCTGAAATTCCTAAGGGGACCTCATACTGTTCTGATTCTATCTAAAGTGAAGGTGTTTCAGTAAAGCAGAAACACTCAGAAGTAGTTCACTTGCATTTAGTGTATACATGTTACACCTGAGTCCTTGACTTGAGATAATATGAAAATGCTTCCAAGCAGCCCACCTCCCCATGACCAATACCATTCATTTCATGGCAGTATAAACTGTGTAAAGTTTGGTGATGACATTTAAACATCAGCACAAAATGTTCTACTGCAAATTATTTCAGCTGGTACAACCTGAAGTGAGAAAAGAGATAAAAAGTGAAATGGAAATCACTGTTTGAAGAAAGGACACAAGATGCTACAACAGGGTTAGGAAAAAAACCCAGGATTAGAAATAATAGCAACTGTGCTGATCTTCAAGGAGACTATATTTTCTTAAAGTGATATCTGAATGTGAGAAGAGACAGTGGACAAATAATTATCATGGTGAGAGTTTTCAAGGAACAAGACAAAGAAAAATCAATTCCTGTTGCTGTACAAGCCTTATATTGACATCAAATTAACTGAGAATTTAGAGTATATAAGCCTAGATTATGCCTATGCATTGAACACAATTAAAAACTTTTACTTTCCCCCCTCTAAAACCACTTTCTTTCTCTGTGTTGAGACGCTATCCATCATCTCCAACTACTCTGTGAGACCAAATGCTTGAGCCGTTTTCACCATTGTCATAATTTTACACCTTCAGCAAACCTAGTATTTCTTTCCTTACTGCACTTAGAAAAAAAAGAATTAATTCTAAAACTGTGAAAACAGCTACACAGAGTCTCCACTAAACACATACAGGAAAGCCAAGATACCCACCTTCCCTTCTATGGCTTTTGAAGATAGTACTGAAATGGGCAGACATGCCTGAAACAGGCAGAGGCTTTCCTGCACTTGGCCCAACCCAGCTCCTTATCCCAGAGACAGCTGTATTTGGTGAGGTCCTCTATTTGATCTCTTCCTTTCAACTATCCTGTCTACAGCAGTCTACCCCTCTTCTCCAAAGAGGTCCAAGCCAGGAATCCTATCAGCATTTAAAATTAAATTCAAATGTGTCTAAAATTATCTTAGAGCAGTAAAATAAGCACAAACCTTCTATACATGGCCCTGAAGGAGCTGGGAGTCGGGATGCAGGAAAACAGGCAAGAACCTTTCAACTTTTGCTTACTTTACCATTCACTCAAATGAACATGGCCATACATATTATCAGGGATTAGCAGTGTCTTGCTGCTGAAAACTTTAGAACTCTTAAGGTCTTCTTCTAAATAAGTCTGTTGTGACAGGAAATTCATTAATACAAAAGCAACTACACACAAAGTAAACTACAAAATAAGGCATTTAGACTATTGGGCTAGATTTGTTTTGGAAGAGTTCCCACTAGCACTCAGAAACCAAGTAACATAGAATTACTGCCAAATATTCTCTTGCATCACAGAACCTTGACTGACCTCAGGCAAGGAATGATTCCCCTTTCTATCCTCAGTTTCCCACTTAAATTTGTTTTAAAGAGTGACACACTTTAGAAGCTCAATCACGCTTAACACACACTTCTCAAGTGGAGCTGTTACATACAGGCCTGATGTACTTTCTTTTAGCAAGCAAGTGCTGGCTGCTGCCTATTTGGGGAAAAAAATTCACTCAGGGCAGCAGCAGGTTCTAAATTTTTTTCATTCTAAGTTTCTGTAGCCAAATGAACAGTCACTATTCTGGAGAGAGCAATCTTTGCTTGGTCATTTTGATTTCCTGGGGAAAACCACCTGGAATTCATGGAGAATACTTCTACCCTCAAATCGTTGTCAAGCCTGACTAGTGACAAATCAGAGAAACAGCACTACATTGGAAATACTTGCCATTTCTGCACCTGAAAATGACCACTCCTACCCTAATCTCCTTCCTTAAAGGAAAAATTATTTCTGTTTTAAAATGTGGAAAAAAGTCATTCTATATTACTGCTGTTTCTGGACATCCTCTTGTCTTGAAGATGCTGTCCTTCTAATTTATGGTTTGGATCAAAGGTAACATCTTATTTTTGTGCACTACCTGTTACATTAAGAACATTCACTGAGCTAACACTGGCACTCAAACATTCATTATATCAGCTTCATTTTTCAGAGCTCCTCATGTCAAATTCAGATGATTTAACAAGGAAATAAAATGGAAATTTATTTCCACCTTACCCCAACTCCCTATCTTCAACTACCTTTTTCTAGAAGCAGCATAGCAGTGAGTTTTAAGTCTCTTCCTTAAAACAAATTTCCCAGAAGAGCAGTGAGAGAGAAACTTCACACTCACTCCTCTTGACACGGCCTCTTCCAGAAACAGCACAGTATGAACGTCTCAAGAACACGCTCCTCAAGTGTGACTCACCAGGAGAAAGGACTCCTCACTGTGACAGTTCCATGGACAGCACAACTACAGTCCTTCAAAGATCAAAGGGAACATAAATACAGTTTGGTAACAGAGACTCTGGGTAATCAAGTAACTCATACAGCAATTACCAGATGGTGTGGGACATAATGCAGATTCAATTTGACAGTATGGCTGGAGAGTTCTGAAGGATCAAGGAGCAGTAAGTTTCCCTTCCTTAGATGCCAGACCCTGTTTCTGCATTACTGGAGCATAACTTATCCTGTCCCAAGAGGATGAATTTCAGAAAATACCTCTCAAGGGGCTATTAGTGGCCACCACACAATCCTACACAGATGCACCAAAACCAAGGTAGTCACGAGGAGCTGCTTCTTTTTAATGGCCACTTGTTAAGATAAGATCGAAGTTTCTAACTAATTCTGGTTTTGACATTTTACTTGCAAATCTCTGAACAGGCCAGGAGGCTGAGAAGAGGAATCCTGGAGCAGTTGAGTTTGATTCCATTTGACTGAGTTACAGAAGAAGTCAGTCCTCCAGCTTCAGCCCCACTTACGTTCTCCTTTCATCTCTGTCATGCTTTCCTTAATACACAGCCCCTTTCACTTCATCAGATACCATCATGTTGTCAAGCCCTAAGGAAAGTCACTCTCCACACTTGATCTACTACAACTCCCAAGACAACCTTTTCCTTTTCACACCTCATTGCATACTCCTCTCTCACTTCTCCTGCCACTAAAGCTCAGTGAAACTTTTAACTCAAAGTAAAACTAATTAAAAAAGTGTATGCATGCTTCAGAAGAAAGGGCACATAAACCCCAATTTTGAAACTGGCTACATGGAGGCACTGGAGTCTGTCCATGTATGTCCATTTGCAAGGTCTAAATGCTCACAGTAAGCTTTCTATAAGGCACTGTGCTATCAAAGCACAGTCTTTAATATTATGCAAAATGTGGAACTATATTCTAAAATCGCTTCCCAGAGTCTGAGCCAAATTACACATGGCCAAGTGTCCAATTGTCACATTCAAAAAAGGTACATTTAAAATATGTATACCAGAAAGAAAAGTTGAAAAATGCATAGGCAAAAGGACTCAGACTTTTCTCATAAGAAAGACTTCTAAAACCACTCCAAAGATTTGGAAATACAGCTTTTAAAACCTATCACCAGTTAGCTCCAGAGCCGGGAGAGTCTTAGGTCTCACTGATGGCAATCACCCTTTACTTACATAAAAAGACCACAAAACGGGAAAATCTGCCATGCCAAAAGGGTTTCTGGTGGAGCCTTAGTCTGACTCGGATAAACCCTGCCCCCAGGCTACAGCCTCTTGCCAACATGGATTGTGAAGAACAGATACAGGAGAAAAATGCCCAGAGGTAAAAGAGGAGAGGGCTCAGTCCTGGAGTATGAGGCCTCAGAAGCAGCTTGATAACAGGCATAACGGAGAGGAGACCTGGGCTCAGGGTTCAGGGCTGATGAAGTGGGAGGACAGATGGAAGAGATTCACTGGAAAGGATCTTCCTTTATACTGACATTTTGGAACTTTCCTAGAGCCCTGCAGACTGACCAGCAAGCAGGTAAGGCAGAGGAACAGCAGCTGAAGTTGTCTGCCCCAAATAATAAAAATACCCCAGCAGCAAAGAGAAGGAAACCCAGGTGTGCAGGGCCCCAGCACGCAGGCTGCTGTACCACACAGCTTCAGAGTTCTTTCATACTCAGCTTTCCCTATGACTTCCACAGCCATTATGTTAAACAACGTGATTAGCCCCAAGAAAGGGGTTAAAGAACTGATCTTGAAATATCTTTTAAGTCAAAGACTAAATTGTAAGACTAAACAGTTTCTTATTCGCAATGATGGTCTTAAATAACTTACACATTAAAAGCAACATTCTCATAATTGTATATTCTAATGCTAAATAAATAAATAAATAATAATACTGTCAGATCATTCAAAAATGAATACCCAAAAGTAATTCAAGTGCTATTCTGATACAAGTACTAATCCTGAATTGTAAATGCTTCTAAAAGAAAAATCAAAACAACATGCTACTTCAAAGGAATTATTTATTTACAGAGCACTGCACTTCACAAGGCAAAGAAGAATTAGACCCTCAGTGACTGCCACTCTAAGAAACATACCAGAACCAGTTCACACTTTCTCCTACATCTTTTAAAACAGAGACAGCTGTCTACATCTCAGTGCAAGAAAGAGAACTCACGTTTTCTCAAGTTCTGCCATTATAATTGAAAATAGTCAGTTTCTAGGATTTTAAATTTTGGAAGGATGAGGGGGTTTGGAACTGAATAATGTATTCTAGTACCAAACTTCATGAGCAGCAGCTGCCAAATGAAGAGATTTATTTTTAAAGAGTATATTTAAAACTGCTACTATCAAAGTAGCTTTGCCCATTAGCCAGCAGGGATGCAGAAACAAAACTGGATAAAGTGTCGGTCATTGTTTCACATCTGTATTTACTACATGGAAAAGTTTTAGAGGAAATTTTTTTTCAAATTATCCACTAATTAAATGTTCAAGTGACAAATCCTATAATTATTATTCATGGTAGTATTTAATCATAAGAAACAACTTTATCAAAGCCAACCAGAATGTTGGAAAACACGGGAATGAGTTCCAACAAAGGAATTTCTCTGATCACTCCTTGCACTTCCCTGCCACCAGAAAGCTGTTAAGCTCCCAGGCACTAACCCCCCAGGACATTCCTGACCAGGACAGAGCCAGCGCCATGTAAATGTGTCAAAGTCCAGGGACAGATTCCAGTTCCCTGGTTACAACAACTTTGAGGATTTCTGCTCAGTGGGAACAGTGCTCCAGAACTTGATGAGATACAGAAGGCTCAGAAGAGAGATGCCCTGAGAAAAGGTGGGTTTCCTGTTGGACTTCTCTGACCTTCTCTTCAGCTTCCCACCAGTTTTCCTTACAGGTCATACATAGGAGTCTCCATAATAATGGTACCTTGAGGTTTCTCAACAGCTAAGCCAGCGAAAGGAACTCCTGCCTCTCATCCTGGCTGCCTGCTCCCCTCAAGTCTGTAGTCTCTGAATTCGCAACAATACCACTGCTTGTACCTGGTCTGAGACCACAGAATCAGGGTTTGTACTGTAGTAGAGAATTACCTTTTCAATACACTTAGATCTTTCATGATGTTAACATGGTGCGTCCAGAGACACCTCCATAAAAAATAAAGTCTCAGATTAGTATTTATTTTCCTTATAAGACATGAAGTATTTATCAGAAGGACTTCTAAAATGGGGTCAGACACTTTATTCCTTGAGCACTGATCTGTCACTGCTGCCAGTCTGATTTCTGGATATTCTAGGAGTGTAAACTGAGGCCATTAATACAATAGTATGCCACAGTATCTTTTAAGAGCTCAATTTTGTTCTAATTCAAGTCACTGTAATCTTGCCTTCTGCGCTAGCCAGCAAAAGGCTAAGCCCTGACAACTTCTGAGATCCAACAAAAGAACCCTGCAAAGTGTCCCCGACTCCTATAGCTAATATATAATGACAGCAAAGACTTTCCTCATCTTCTTAAAACAGTGATCTCCATAAGGGATGGCTAGAATTCCTATTCACCAGAATAAGAAACAAACCCCCAATCCTTTTATGTATGGATTTATACAGAGCTACATGTATAGACGGATATCTTTCTTAAATTATTGTTCCAGCGCTGACTAGATCAAGACCATAAAAGGTACATCAGTGATCTGCTAGATAGCTATGTCTCAAATATTTGTATAAGTGTTTTAATAAAAGGACCAAATTACATTTTATTTAGTGGAAGGTTTTAAAAAAAACACTTAATTACATCTGATTTAGGAGTAGGTTTTAAAACCTGTATCTAGCACATCCAGAAAAGGTCAAAACTAACAGTTATAATTTCAATTACGTGACTACAAAGTATTTTTAAAGGCACAAGTGCAAAAGATGATAAAATATTCGTGGGCCATTCAAACAAATTGTAATAGGAGGCACCATATTTGCAGACATTTCCCTCTTTTCCAGCATCTGAAAAACTAAAGCCTATCGAAAAGCAGCTCAGTACCAGAAAGAGGGAAGGATAAACTACATGAATGCACATTTCCATGTTACTAACCAGAGCATGATCCTTCTAAAATTAACCTTCAGACCAACTCCAATTATGTGCAGAAGGAAGTTTCAGGCCTCTGAACTGGTTATTTGTTCTGCACAAACAAAAAGTTAGTTTTTTGAGGTAGTATTATGAGGTAGTTACCAATCAGATTAAGTGAAATAATCATTTTAAGAAGAAATGCAATGCAATGAAAGTTAGCTTGACACTTTGATTGCTTTCTTAAAACAGAAACTTTCTCTATTTTGAAATATACTGAGCTGTAAGAAGCCTGCCTAAATGGGACCTCTCTGTGTGAGCTGCTAAAACCAGAACTGTAAAGGGATACAGAGGGACCTCTTTGTAGAAATAAGACATAAATAATTCCTATAGCCAAGATGTCCCTTTGGTAAATAGAGATCACTTGTGTAAACTACAACAGTGGCACTAACTCACTGAAAGATGAAAAACAAAACAAAACAAAAAATCAAGAGCAACAACAAGGTAATACAAAAGGCTTGGTGTCAACATGTCACTCCCATAATCAAAGCAAATGTTTCTTTAGCAAGAATTAAAGTCATAGATGTTCATTAAAACAATTTTAATAAACAGTTGCAAATACCAGAAAGTTGTAAATATTTACACTAGTGACTTTCTTTTTTGTTTGCTTGTTTGATACCATTTTATTTGAGAAAAGGCAGACAGCTTTGCTAGATCTGGGAAACAAGTATGAAAAACAAAATCTAGACAAACCGAAACATAATCAATTCATGAATACCACATGGTAAACCAACTATTGATCTATACCACATTTTCAGTCTGTCATTCAGGTAATCGATTACCAAGCACTTCTTTTTCTTCATTTAAGCTCAGGAACTTTGGCCGAGCAGAGTGGGTCTGCCAGATGCCAGCAGCACAACAGCTGGTAGGAGTGCTCCTGCAGCTCCTCCTCCTAAAAATGTTCGATTTGGTTCACGACATCCCGTGACAGCAATGTAACAAAAGCGAACCCCTCCCAAATCGCGCAGATCTGCTGGCAGAAAGCACCGGAGAATTTAGGAACAACTTGTAAAGCCAGCATAAAAATAGTTTTTTTCTAAATAGCTTATTCTTAAGTAGGATTTCCTTGGCAACTCGGCGCTGGCTTCAACGGGAATTACGATTTCTGCACTTTACATGAAGCTATATTGGAAGCTAGAGGAAGTAAATTAAGAAATGGGTTATACTGAGAAGTTATCCTTGAAATAAACAGGAGATCACAGTCCGAGATATCCGCCCCCGCACAGACTTGCGGGGCACCCGCACGCCGCTCATCAGCGCGAGTAACTTTCCCTCCGCGCCGCGGGGGACTCGGCAAAAAAATAATCCTGAGAAAAAAACCATCGGTGACTGAGCGGCAAACGCGGGGGGAAGGGGGAGGGAAAAAGGAGAGCGGGGAGAGGCGCCGACGGCCCCGCGGGCCCCCGCGCTGCCCCCGGCCCCGCCGTACCTGCGCTCTGGAGGGTCTCGATGCTCTGCGGGCGGGCGGCGAGCTCGGCCACCGCCTGCACGAACTGCGTCCGGGCGCGCTGGTACTGCTCGAACACTGCGGGCGGCAGCGCCGGGTCAGCGGGCGGGCGGGCGGGCGGCACACACGCCGGCCCCCGCCCCAGCCCCGGCCCCGATGCCGGCCCCGACCCCGACCCCGACCCTGATCCCGACCCCGATCCCGGTCCCGATCCCGGCCCCCGGCCCTGGTCTACCTTGCAGGACCTGCCGCTGGCTCATGGCGGCGCCGGGCGGGCTCCGCGCCCGCGGGGATTTCCGCGCTGTGGACGCGTCTCCCTGGCAACCGGGCGGAAGCGGCGCCGCGGGGGGGCGGGGCCTCGCCCGTGACGCCACCGCGCCCTCCCTCCCTCCCGCTCCGGCTCCGCTCCCGATCCCGCCCCGCTCCCGATCACGGATCCTTGTCCCGCTCCTTGTCCCGTGTCACACCCTCGGGTGCCAGTATGGGTGTGGGTATCGGCACCCGCGGAGCCGCGCGGGGCCGTGCGGACCGACAGCCCCGCGGGGCGGGACCGGCACTGTGCCACACACACACACACACACACACACACACACGCAGAGCGCCCAGGGGTGTGAACACGGCGCGGCACAAACCCGCGTACAGCGGCGCCCTGCGCGCACCTCTCGCCGGCAGCTGCTGCTCTGCGGAGCGCCGGGGCAGGACGGGGACGGTGCCGGGCACAGCCGAGGCGCGGCACCGAGTCCCGCCCGCGATGGGGTGTCGGACGGCAGGGCCGGGCCCCCCGTCCCCGCTGGCACTCGGGGCGCTCCGGTGGGACGCGCTGCTCCGCCGGGGCCGCGTCCCTGGTCCCGACCCGCAACTTGCCAAGGGCCCGGCGGGCAGGGAGGGAGAGCCCCGCCGCTCCGGCGGAGCCCAGCGCATCGCCCGCCAGCCCCTCTGGGGTCCGCCTGCAGGGCTCCCGCTCCCCTCCGCTCCCTGGGTGCGGAAGAAATAAAAAGAAAAATAAGGGCAGCCCGGAGCTGCTCGCCCCCCGCCGCGCCTTTATGCTTCCCGGAGAGGGGTCCTTTTATTTTAGTTTTTTCTTTGCTTTCTCACCCCCGATGTGATTACTCCTCGGGGATCTCCGCTCTTGCCCGACGCCGCCGCGCCGGCCCACGCAGGGGCTTTTCGCGCCGCGCGAGGAATGAACGTGTCCCGCGCAGCCCCCCCCCCGTCCCCCCACGGCCGCGGAGCCCCCCGTCCGTCCCGCCACGGCTGCGGAGGGCGGTGGCGTCGGGGCGGCGCGGGCAGCGCGAACGCGCAGGGGCGAGCCCGTGGGCTGCGGACACCGCCTCCGCCGGGAGCCACGGGGCAAGCACGGCGGAAGAAGCGCCGTCCCCCGCTGGAAGGGAAAACTTCTCTCGGTCCTTCCCCGGCGCGGTTAATGATCAGCCCGAGCGCGCCCACCCGCGCAGGAGATCCGCGCAGCGGCCGCTCCCCTCCCCGCTCAGCCGCGGGCGGCCGTGGGCAGCATCCGCTTTCTCCGTGCAGGGAGAGCAGCGCGGAAAGAGGCACAGGGGGGGGGATGGTCCGGCAGCAGCCCTCTGACTCTGCCAAGCACAGGTACTGGTTATTCCTCTGCACCATAACAGTATTTATTTTATTATTTTTTCCCCAATAACGTATTATTCTGGTAGATAAGCTGAGTACAGTCTCCCACTCTTCCCCTCCTGGTATCCGGCCATAAGGACTAACTAGGAATAATTCTCTTCATAACCGGTCGGCAAAGACATGGTTGCATCTATGAGTAAACACAACCTTGGATGTCTGTATAGCAACTAATGCAAACGGTGGAACTGGAAAAGGAAATCAGTGCTATCAGGGTTTGAATAGAAATAAACTCTACATTACCTCCAATGTCTTTTGAGAGCGATTGCCAAGATGCGAGGTACTTGTGAACAAAGGTAGCAGTTAGCTCTACTATCGATCAGGCTGCTCCAAGTGAAATTGTGACCCACAACAGAAAATCAGAGTTAATATTCAATAAAAAATATCTCTTTCTGTAGTCTCTATCGCAAAGTGACTTCAGGATTTCACAGATTGGCAATTTGTCCTGCAAAGTTCTACATGTAAAAAATCCGAAGACTGACACTATGCAAACATGTTATTTGATAGGTAGTATAAAGTTTTGTCTCATACCTCAAAGCTGGAACGCTGAAGTTACTTCAGCCGCATTTTAAAAGTTTGGAAAAGTGTAAAAAAGATGTCTAAATTTAAAAAAAAAATTCATCTATGTGTTTGCTCAGCTGAAAAGAGAGGGGCTAACATACACAATATCATGGTCTGAAATGAACTATGTGTTTTCATGAGTATTTAGTGCGAAAAAAAAATCTCTGTAAGCAAACAGATTGGACAGGCGATGTGCTGTTCTTTACAAGTAAAGGAGACAAATATAATCAGATTGGTGAGAAGGTCGTTTGCCACAGAAAATATTTTGGGAAATTATCACCATGTGTACTTGAGAAGGGAACAGCTGTTAAACACATTTCTTTATACTTATTTCTGTTCTTAAGTTAAATAAAAAAATAAACAAATGGTGATGAATTACTTCCAGAGGTTAAAAAAAAAAAAAGCAGATGTGTCGATTACAGATAAATTGATTTATCTGTCTAATTAAGTCTAATGTTTGGATAAGGAACAACAAAACGCATCCTGAGTACCACCAAGACTTGCTGTTACACTTCGTTGCTTGATACTGAGAGTCTGTTCACGGGGTTAATAATAATAATGAGGAATAAACACCATGCAAATGCGGTCTGCGGAAATGTCACCGGTTCTCGCAAAATTACTGAAGACGGAAAATCATTTATGGAAATGACGTAGTTGTGAGACTTCATTGCCTACTGCTGGGGTGCTGATTAGTGGGAAACCTGTATCCTTAAGCGGGAGGTGTTAGTCATGACTATGTTACTACGCACGTCACCTTAAAAAATAAACCGGAGGCCAGGGGAATAGGCAACAGTTACCCAAATTAATAATGCGCCTTCGCTTTCAGGTGCGTGGTCTTTAATATCAGCCTTTGGATTCATTCGGAAATACGCCCGAAGCGGGGCGGGGAAGCATCGTTTTCCTCAAGACGGGGAAGGGCGAAATTGCTCCTGGAGTTTTTTGGGGGATGAGGCGTGCCGGGAGGTGGGCTTTCCCGGCTTGCTCTCGTCCCCGCGGGTGCGAGGCAACAGGTGACTCAGCCTCCGCACGGGAGCAGCCGGGTGCCCCGCAGGACCCCTGGCTGGAAGGGCACTGGGTGGCAGGTCTAGAGCAGGGCTCGCTGCCCCTCGACGGCTCATGCCCCGCGGTGCCTCGGCTGGTCAAGCCGTGGATGCTACATTACAGTTTAAACCCGCACGACGCCCATTAAAAGGTGAGGTCTTCATGCGGCGGCTTTCCGGCTTCGAGACGCCCCCGGGACAGCCCGCCGGGGCTGCCGGTCAACTGGGCTGGAGCCATCGGCAGGGCACTGGGTTTCCCGATCTGCCTCTGGAGGGTCTCCTCTGCTTGCCACACGCCTGGCAAATTGTTCAAGGTATTGAGGAGGTATTTACAGGGTTACAGAAATTAAGGGTTTTAATCCCGTGTTTGGACGTCTGAGCGCGTCCGGTGGGAACAGCAACGCGCAAACTCTTCCGCTCGCTCCCGCGGATCCGAGTTGGAAACGCTGGGCTTTAGAAAGACTGCCCATGGAAAGGTTAGTGAGAGTGAATGGGATGTAGGAAACTGAAGTGCTTTCTCGAAGTGAGTACACTGAGTGAAGAACCTCCAACTCCACGTTTAGCCTCTACTAAAATAAATTTGAATCCTTGAATAATTTAATTTTAAAATTTAAGTTGGGCTTTGCCATTACTTGATTCTAGCAAAAACTCTGTCAGAGAGACCTTACCAGTGGAGAGTTCTCTCTTTTTTAGTTTTTTTCCCCTTGAGCTTTGGATAGGGGCTCCAGGGACTCACGCCTTTCTGGGGTCCCCTCTCCGGATTTTCGGTGGTGAGTTTAGTTTGTGAGATCTTCCTATAGAGTAAATTAGTTCTGCGAGGCAAAGACATAAAGGTGGAGGCACTTGAGACGCTCTAGAAAGAGGACTTCTCCTTTTTCTTCACCTAAGAGGGCGACGCTGGTACTTGAGCAGATATTTGTAAGTGTAAACATATAACCGCTACATATTTGGCTAGTGGAGATTGGTTCGTCGCCATTACACTAGGCAAAGATTGAATAAAAATTTTAAGGGATAAATAAACCGGAATAGGGCAAAACGTGTCAGGTTGACTTGCAGGATGGGACCAGGAAATATTAGCTGGTAGGGCTGAGCCCTTTTTACCACGTGCATATGGTTACACCTCTGGTTTCCTGCGGAACCGTCAGCGCTTGTGCAGTGCCATTAAAAAAAAAAAAAAAAAAAAAAAGGCAAATATTTTTGGGACGTTCCAAAACTGAAAGCCGAAGCTTAATATATTCTTGGGACTTGAAAGGAACGAGGTCTTCCTTTGTGTCTGATGCTCCGGGGGAGGGTGTGTGTCGACTTGGCGCTGAACGCTGCCCGCATCTACATATGTAAACCCAGCAGCGCTTCTCCCCCTCCCCGCACCGGTCGGATTGCGGGCGCTGGCAGCTCTCAACAATGCTGCCACACAAAGCGAAATGCGCGGAGCCTGCGCGGCTGCGGCTGAATGCTGGCCACTATTTAGTTCTTGATCTGGAAGGACCAAATCTGCGCGGTGCCCAGCGGAGCCCACAGCTCGCCCCGCGGCCGTCCCGTCCTCCTGCACCATCATTGTCCCTGGCTGCTGCGGTTAGAGGGGTGGGGACAGGCAGCAGCCAGACGACGATATCCCGGTTTGCAGAAGAAGGTGTAACGAGAGGCGCTGGCAGCAGCAAAGGCTGCAAATCGCTGTCGTGTGGTTGCTATTAGCAACAAATCAGCTGAACAGCCTGCAAACCCCGAGCACCTAGGGCGGAGGTGGCAGGGAGAGCGCCAGGGCTGGGAAGGCTGGAGCTGGTGGGCGCTTTCCCGAGGGGAACTCCCGTGCAGTCCCGAGCTGCCTCCCTGGAGGACGGCCGAGAAGGGGCAGGGCAAGGAGAGACCACGCTTTCACCTCCGCGCACTGCGCTGCAGGAGAGGGGAAAGACAACCCTCTTAAAAGAGACAAAATGGCAGCTCATGGCTTATAGGCATCCCTCTCGGCGCTGAGCGTCTCTCTCGCCTCTGCCGGTACCGCCTGCTGCCAGCTCCTCTGTGCCCGGGGGCTCCGCCTGCGCGCCCGCGGGCCCGGCAGCAGAGCCCCAGCCCGGAGAACAACAGCGCGGTGTCCCCCGGGGCTACAGCCGCAGCCCTTCGCAGCCATCCCACCCCAACCTAGAAATCGCAGTGCCATCCCTCCTGATGGGACACGTCCCGACCGGCTGCCCCGGAGCACCGGTTGGAGTTGCCGGCGCCGGGAACCCGCAGAGGGTGTGCGCAGGCTCCGCACCCCGCGCAGGGAGAGCTGCCTCGCAGGGACATCACTCATTCAGCACCCCTGTACCTTGGGCATGCCAACACCTTCCCTTCAGCACCCTGTGAACGTAGCTTTCTGGGTGTCTTGGGTTTGGTTGTTTGGGCTTTCTTTTGGGTTTTATTTTGTTGTTTCTTTTGTTGGATTTTTTTCCCCGTCATTTCCCCTTTAAAGTTTTGGGATTGTTAATGTGGGCTGTTTTGGGGTTCTTTGGTGGAGTGTGGGGTTTTGTTGTTATTTTATTGGAAGGGGGTGTTTTTTTGGTTTTTTTTGTTGTTGTTGTTGTTTTTTTTTGGGGGGGGGGGGTTGTGCGTTGCTGTTTGGTTAGTTTTTTGTTAGCTGGCTAGTTTTAATGGGTTTCTTTTGATTTGGGGTTTTGGTTGTTGTTTTTTCTTTTAACTAGAGTCAGACCATTTCAGAGGCCTTCACCAGCTGCAGGATCTTTGACTCAGTGTTGTCTCTCAAATCAGAAAGTGCCTCGTCGAGGAGGCAACTCTCGAGCATTCCCAGCACGTGGCAAGGGAGGAGTAAGAAATGCCACGGCTGGCAGCACTGCCTGGGAGCTCTGCGCTCAGCGGAGGCCCCAGGATGCGGGGCGGCGCCTCCCGGCCTCGGCCTCCTCACCGGGGATGCGGCGGGCGAAAGATACCGGCGGCATCCTCGTCAGCCGAGCCCGGCGGCGGGCGCGGAAGGGGGAAGGGCTGCCGGCTGCCTCTGCTATGGGAAAGTGCCTCCCTGACACTGGGAAGATCCCACCCGGCCGCTCCCAGGAAAATGTACCCCCGCCACACCGCTGAGAGCATCGGTGCGGGGAAGGCATCTGCCTGTCCCCGGCGATGGGAACACACTGCCCTTTATCTCTCTAGACAAGGTGCGATATTCAGCTGCGGGCCACGAAAATAGATGAGCCAAATGGCAACCGCGATCCCCTTCCTTCTCCGGGGGAGGTCGGGGCGCCCCGGGGCCCCGCCGTGCCCTGGGGAGGGCTGATGCCGGCGGGCCGCGGCGGCAGAGCCGGCGGGAACAAGAGACTGCGGCGCCTCGCAGCCGGGAAGCCGGGAATGCTCCCGTCCCGGTGCGCATATCCCCGATGTGCGGGCCGGCTGGAGCACCGTAAGGGCAGGAGGCGGCGGGAGGCGGGGGGGGACGCAGGGCAGTGCGGG
>JAWWEU010000081.1:17721994-17750268 GCA_035583155.1 Acropternis orthonyx
ACGCTTTTTACCTACCATGGCCAGCTGAAACGGCAACTTACAACAAAAATCAATCTTCTAGCCGAAATTGTTGTCGTGTTTCGGTAAAGGCTTTGCGCGTTCTGACATACAAAGGATAGTGACACACAAAAGGCACGCAACGAGTATCTGAAAACATCTCCATGAAAATCTAATAAATTCCTCATGTGAGGCATTAACCTCTTGTGTTACCGTTTTATTCTTTGCATACTAAAACATTGCCACAGTCCTCAAAAAATCCTGAAGTTAGTAATTTACAAGTGAAGAATGAAACGGTGTGTGGTTATATCTCAGCTAAGGACTAAATCAGGGCTGATATAATAAAACAAAGGTAAAGGCCTTACCATGTCACATGAATCACGATGTATACAGCCTTTGGAGTTCAAGTATGTTTTAGATCTCACTTTTTTCTTTGTGCATGTCTATTCTGAATGGACAAGTATTTTACTGTATTACCTGGCCTTCTTTATTGAACAAATATTTCTGCTGAACATTTCTCAAAGCCAAATCCAACCTTGAAAGCTGCTCAGCCTAAAAGGAATATGACTAAAAGCTAGGGGCCTCTGCCAGATTCATAATTTCAAAATAATGTCTATATAATGTCAGAAAGAACAAACACATTTCATTTCATCTGAACTATTCACAGTAATTGATTGATAACTGATTGAATAAAAAAGCTGTTTGGGATTTTGTATCCATCACTCTCACTAATTACAATCCGTCATCTGAGAGCTCGGTCTGGTTTTGGAGGCCCAGCTCAAGCTTTGTTCCAGTGAGAGCAGCAAGATTAGACTTTATCACACCTCACCACATCACGTTTTATGTTTATATGAATCATGCTATGTTTGACATCATCATTGGACTTTTTTCCCCCTCTTTTTGCTTTTTTTGATATTAATATTTTTGTGGTATTAATTAGTTAATATTTTGTGCAAACTCAACCACCCCCTTCACAGAGCACGGCTATCGAGTGATTCTGCCTCCAGTTTTCTGGCACTGTGGGTTGTCCGGTCACTGTGCTGTGAAAACACGTGTTCGTGTATCTAAGTCTTAATTGTCCCAAGTTAAGGTGAAAAGGAAAATCATACTGGCTGCAGGATCAGGCCCTCAATTCCAACTCCTCGTGGACAGTTTTAGGCCCCGGGACGCTGGAGAATGGACTCTGAGAGTTTTGGAGTGTCATCTGCAGTACTGCCACTGGCCTGATACTTTGGCATAAAAATTAACACCACTGAACTGGCACACTCCAAGCTTCAGAGTTCTGGCTGAGGGGAGCCCTGATGATTTTTATTTTGCCAGAAACAAGAAAGAGATGGCGAAGGGCAGGTGGGCTGACAAAATAAGTCTTTCCCTCTCTTTTGTTACGGTTGCCAGATATAGACACAACACCTAAGAAAAGGCAGCATAAAATGGAGAAGAAAAGCCATAACTTGGAGGAGAGGACAGAAATCTGAGCTGTAGAATTACAAAGATAGAGAGACCAAGGCCATAAAAGAGGATAGTCACCCAAAAAATGTTAGAAATATACCCATAGGGTATGATCTCACGTAACAGAATTTCTTCCTCAACAACCCCTTATTGTTTATAGCCTATTGAAATCTATAGATGAACATCTAGGTTTAAAGGCAAAACAACTACTAAAGATTCATTGCAAAATGATGTAGTACATGTAAGTTTCATCACAATTTTCATCACAAAATTTGTATTATCTATTCCTCTACCCATCTTCTCAGCCTGACTTTTTTTTCCTCTCTTTTTCCTTCCAAAAAGGACATGAAATGGATTCAGACTGTCAGATTGCTATCAGATTTTACTACTTGTGCAGACTATATATATATATATATATTTTTAAAGCTCCTTTCATTAAAATATCCAAGAGAAATCTAACCTCTATATTGAATAAAGAAAATATTAAGGAAATGCATTAATACTTGTATATTGATTAATCAGGGAAACAAACTACCTCAGCCCGTGCAGGCTAGTAATCTTTACAGCTTTCACTTTGTTAGTCAAAACAAAGTAATGCAACTGTTCAAAATGAAGGAAAATCACTTAGCACGTCCAGAAGAATAAGTCATAAAATTTAAGCACTGGAATAAGTATTTCTGAAAAGTCTCAGGTCAGGATTTTTTCATCTGTGTGTTGCTCCTTCACTGAATTAAGAGACAGTAATAAAAGATGATATTCTAACATCAATTTTTTACAAAATCATTACTGAATTCCAAGAGTTTCCTCCACACATTAATAGAATGCCCCCAGAACTTTTGTTTTAATTCAGTATCAAGTCTTCTTTATTACAAAACGTATTTTCTGAATTAAATGCTTTAACCAGTTAAGAACAGTAAACAATAAGTAACTATTTTCTACAAAATTTATTTCTTGCTGGATTCATATCTTAAGAGAAAACCTGCTATTCATATATCAGTCACTGACAGGATCACAGAATCAAAGGAAAGGAGTCTGCATACCCAGAAAGCCCAGGAAAATTTCTCTCATAATCACAGACAAAGAAGTGCAATACAATAAATAAAATACTGCCTTGAACCAGATGATTGTGTGGATTACTTAATTGGTATGATTACTGTACAGTCCTCATATCTGCTGAAAGTGCAGTACTTATCACATATTAAAAAATAGTATTTACTTTCAGAATTTTTTGGTATGTATTAATTTCAGTAAATGCATTGTTTGAATAGTGACGAGGACTGTTCAATGAAACATGCTCTGTTTGCTTATAAATAGTTGTGATTAACAGTTCAGAACATTATCTTTTTATTTAAATATGTGAAAGCACTGGATTTATTTCAGTAAGGCAAAACCTATAGTAGCTGAATACATTTTTTACCAGGTATTCAATATTTTTTGGTCTGTTTAACCTGAAAACCATTTTTGCTACTAGGTAGTATTTTTGAAGAAAAGTGAGATTAATTTATTAAAAAATAAGTAGGATTTATCTATTTACCTTTTGATTTACTTTGTTTTCCCAGCTTTATTCAACTTGGGTTTAGCTTCTATTTGTCAAAACTTGGTCTTCTTATTTTCCCTTCATAAATGAAAAAAACCTTTATTCTTAGACTGTAAAAAACAAAAGGCAAAAATTTAGAGCTTTCACATTTTAATTATGCACTTTTAAGCTATTAATAGTTTGGTCCTAATTTAAGTACTCAGCAATAGATGCAATCAGAGAAGTACCACTGTTTAAAACATCATAGTTCCTCTGACTTCTAACAATTCAGGACAATTTTACACTTTATAAAAGTTCCTTTACCCCCTTATTTTACAAAAAATATATATGTGATGAAAACTCTAAAAATTCATTTGAATTTATATTTTATAATTTCCTGTCAAATAAAAAGAAATCACAGGGAAAATTAGCATATTTTATGTCTGAGATCACACAAAAAACTGAGTAATAAAAGGATGTAAGGATTTGGGAAAGTGAGCTAGCGTCACTGTGATATATTAGATAGTACATCTTCCAGGAGAGCAGCTTTGTCATTTTATGTGTTTTAATTTATTTTGAAGTCCTTCCAATTAAGTGAAAGTCCTGTATTTACTGACTTTTCAGTCATGCCCTTTCTTTCTTTTTCTCTCACAGAGAAATAAAACTATGTAGTTCATAATGTGTTTGCTCATTCTCAAGATAAAACTCTCAAGTCTTTGATTAAATTCGTGGAGGTTTATAAACGAGGCCTACATAAAACATGCCCCTTTTAATGTCAGATGGAGGAATACAAACATTCCTACTGATTTACTGGAATTACTACTGTAATTCCATGTCTAGTCCTGTGTCACAGATGAACATAGTTTGTCATAATCACAAAAATGCTAGGAAATGCTTTTTAGGTATTATATTGGTATTCTGTCTTTGTAAGCAACATTTATTGGAAGAAGCTCTCGAGTGCAAATTTTTCTTACTTTTCAAATTACCTGACACAATTTACGGATACTTCAAAGTTCAGGCAGCTTTCAGACGCAGATGTCACACATCATAGTCAAAGTTTTGTACATCTAGCTTTATTTTTCAGATTTGTTGAGAAAACTCTAATCTGTATGTGATTTTAAACAGTAACCCAAATACATTTGAAATCTGTCAATGTTTTAAGTAAGGTTTTTTACATGTTTATATACATAATGGTAAGATTGTTGTCTTGCTGGTGGAAACCTGTAAGGAGGATAGTATACTCTGTTGTCAAGAGGAATTCACAGTCTGTCACATTAGTGCTAGAGATGTGTGTAGAAGAGTAATTATTATAAGCTGACATCCAGCAAATATAAGAAAAATAGATAAACCTCAAAGGAAAATTAAGCTGTATGGCTTAGGTACTATTTGTCTCCAGATGTTTAATGCCATGACACTAATATGTTGTTTAGCATAGCACCTAATTTTACTATGTAAAATAATTTTGTATTTATATAACAAATACAAATGTGATTTTCTTAGCTCTGCACTTAGTTAGCTTCCTATCAAATTATATAAAAGAAGAAATACAGAAAATGAGTAATCCGGTAATCCAGTATTTAGAGATATATGTTATAACATTTTTAATTCTCTTTATACAGTTTGACAGTAGCAAGAAGCAAAAGTATGTAATTCTGCTAGTTTAATATTCAGTTTTCATAAAAAATTGTTTTGAAGCAGATGTTGTAATACCACTGCAAGAATGAGCACTCCATGGCACTTTTTGCTAGAATTAGTCCTGCTGTTTCATGAAAATGTTTGAGTCTGGTCATAAAGCAAGGCTTGCCTGCCAAAATGATAGATGCCTTAAAAGAAGCTTTGATAAATAAAATCCTGCAGACCTTGGCATTCACAGTTCCCTTTTGGCAACGGTGAGAAATGGCTGAGTAATAGTTAGGAAATGGACTTACTTAAGATGGTTTATTGCATCAAAAGATATTAGGGCTAGATCTGCAGCTAGTGTAAATCAGCATATCTGCCTTCAAATTACTTATATTGCTTTGTGTCAGCAGAGAATTTGGCCCATATCCATTATCTAGAGGGAATATCAACTACTACAAAGCATACTTATCTAACCAAAAGCAAACGTAGTGTACGTAGCTCATTGATGTTTCTTGTAACACTTATGTTAACCTTTATAGTGTGATAAAAATCTGGCACAGTTACGTGTGGTTGCAAAGGATCTTGCTTTGATAATATCAACAATTGTAAATTAACATTTATTGCTTTTAATTACATTGATAAAAGTTTAACTTGATATTGATGAGAGAACTAGTAATTTAAGACGTTGCTGTTGCTCTAATTAACTTTACTGGGAACAGAATTAGGCCTCTCCTCTGAAACAGATCTGCCTATCAAAGTAATATGAAGTGGTTTGGGTTTTATTCTTTCTTTTTTTTTTTTTAATATTTATATCGTGTATTTTTTAGTGTTTTCCTTTGTTGCATATATTGTGCATCTAGTGACAACCACATTTTACAGACCCACCAGGTTTAGACCCCCGGCTCTGACATATTAACAAACGTGTTATTCAGCTCAGTAAAATCACCAAGAGTGAATTCAGATGCTGGCATCTGCAGAGTCCAAGTTAAAGGTTTTAGTTGAAATGACTGCCCTGTGAGACCCAGGGTAACATAACAAATCCTGGTTCATTCTTCATTTGTTTGGCTCAATTAATGAAAGAGAATATTTACTAATTATTGGAATTTTGAGCAGTAAACACTGGGTCTAAGTAATATCTTAACTAGTGATTATAATGCTGCAACCATTAAACCTGTTCAGCAGCTGCTTCAGCAATAACTTACAGGCAAATTGAAGCATTGCAATACATGGAATTTTACACATGCTAAGTTGTCTACATAATTTATATAACATCAACTTTATTTTGAACTGTAGAAATAGTTTTGATATTAAAAATACAGCTGTGGTTTCTGCTCATTTTAAACAGCAAATGACATTATGCTTAATCTGAGAAAACAAAGAGAAATGCTTTGGTGATCCTAAATTTATTATACTGGCAACACCACTGAAAACTACAAGTGTCCATGTACTGTCTGTTTCATGCAAGATTTATTTGTTGTGAGAGAAAACCCTGATGGTTGGTTAGTGAATTAGGTCAATAAGCAGTAGGATAGTGATAGGGGAGATTCTATTGCTCTTGGGGATTTAGGCTTCCTAGCACGACATTTAAATCAATAGGAATCATCAGCTACTCTAATCTGCCCATACCAAATAGCAGCGGGCCTAAGGTGGTAGAGAAAAATTGGAAGAGACCCGAGGAAATGGCTTTATTTTCCTAGAAAAAATTAATGAAATGTGTTGTAGATACTTATAAAAGTATTTTATCCTTTTTTACTGTATCTGCATTTTTATTGGTAATACAATGTAATTTCTAAAGGTAACACTAATTACAATCCTAATCACTTCATACTGACACAGTCACAGAATTCTTCTACTATTTTTGCAAATGCATCACTAACCTGTCAAAATGTAGAGAACAGAGAGGCATAAGGCGAGAAATTCCAATTACAGTATAAACAAAATGTAAAGATCCTGTCTTGCAGCTGCTGGTATTAGCTAATTCAATGCTGATACAGCCAAAACGATAACAAAAAGACAGAGTTAAAAATACAAAGCCATGTACAACAGATATGAAGAAATGTAAGAAGCCTCTATTTCACAGGTAAGTGAACCTTTCATCAGTACTAATTCAAATTGCTGAAGGTACAAACCCAGAACTATGTAAGTGCATCAATGAGATCAAAGATCCCGTGTTTTCACTGACTGCACAGGAATTTGAGGTGCATGTGTACTACCAGAACGGCACTTAGAAAGCTGGGAAACAACATTCTTCCAAAAGGAAATTTTCTTCATCTCTTAGTAGCAGTCAAATACAATTTAATTTTGGTCAATTTGCTAGGTAAAATCCAGGATAATATTTTCTATATAGATGATAACAATTTTAGATAATGTATTATAAACAGTGCATCATTGAAAAAAACCTCTTTGCTCCTCTTGCTGTATGCTTATTATAAGATGTAAATGAACCTATGCTTTGTTTATATGGTTATATTTATTAAAAGGATATTTTCAGACAAAAGACTGTATCTTAGACTACCTTTCAAAATAAGCATAAGATACTCCTTTCAACTCCACTGTATGCTGACACAGGAACACATTAACCTTAGAGAGCTACATCAGCTTGTAACAGATATTCACTGACGGCATCATTCCGATTTTGTCAGCCAGGAAGCCTGTTTGCAGCACCTACATGGGATGTGTGTTTGTTCAGTAAAATGTTGTTGTCATTATACCATTTTTACAGCTATAAAGTACCATTGAGGCCAATTAGGAACTACTAGAGTGAAGACTGAGCAACAAATTTCCAAATTTGATCCATCATCTCTTGGCTGTCAAACCCTGTGCCCATCTGCTCACATGGCAAGCAGCCCACTTGCAAGTGAGCTGGACCTTTCCCCTAAGAAATGAGTGACAGGGAAGAGCAGTTTAGTTAGTCTATGTAACAATGTGAACAATTTTTTTTTCTACAGGAAGTGTGGTCCAATGTTCAGGAGAGCTGGACAGCATTTGCTTTCTTTCACTTCATTGTATTTTATGACATGTACATTGTTAGGAATGGTTGAGCGAAGGAGGAAAGAAAATCAGGGGTTTACTGGTGCTGGTTACTGCCAGAAAGACAGGTTGTATTGGAACAGGTGCTTTGAAAATCTGTGAAAGCCAGCTGAAAGGTGTCAAAATGTGCGTAACATGAACCAACAGTTCACAGACATTTTGTGTGAATTTGGTGTTGTAGCAGGAAAGTTCAGAAGGAACCCTCAGCAGAAAGTATCTGCCTTGGGAACAGCCAGCCAGCTTAACAGGCATACCCTTGTCTGCTTGATCACAGTGTGCATGATGCTCTCATGCAGGAGGAAAGACAAAGGGGGGAAAAAAAGGTTTCCTTCTGTTACATTTATATCCTTCATTATCTTGGAATTGTCAAATCAGGAAAAAAGATATAATAATCTGTTCCTAAAATATGTTAAGATGATCATCTAGCCTAAAAATAAAAGTAGATCAGTTGAAACTCTGTAAGCTGTATTCGGGCAAGTGATTAACTGCAGAGCGTGTGCAGGTAAAAGCAAGTAGAATGCATGATCCTTTTTATAGTACCGGTCAAACTAATGCCTGTGAGCCACACTTGTCCCTTGACCTTGTTAAATGTGGCCCACGTGTTGGAGGGAGTACAAGAAACTTTTCTGACACATTCCCTTCCCACATGTTTTTCCTGCAGTGTGCTACTGTAGATAATTCTAAAACACATGGGAGTACAAGTGGGTTCGCCATGTGTATTTAAAACCTAACAGAGCTACAATAGTCAAAACCACATGGGGATAGAAAAGGAGCATCAGGGAAAAAATGCTTTTCAACTATTTGTGCTCATGTTCTTCATGTGCTCAGAGAACACATGGGAGAGCAAGAGCAAGACAAAAAAAGACAAGGGAGAGCAAGAGAAGAAAGGAAGAGGAAGAAAGAAGCAGACAGGAGCAAAGAAAAAGGAACAAAGCAAGATGGCATTGAAAAGAAAAAGGAGAAAAGACAAGTGAGAAAGGAGAAGACATTGCAAGGAAATGACAGGAACTGACAGGAAAAAAAATCATAGAGAAAATCATTTCACTGCTTGAAAGGATTAAACAAAATAAGCTTGCCTGTGCTTTTCATTTCAGCTTTATAGTTTGCATGCATGTTTAGTTTTAACAAATGTAAGAAGAGGCATCTTGTGCACATTCCCCGATGTCATCTCTCCTCTCATTTTGTCTCCCGATGCTGCATCTTTGTTTCTGCTTCTGCTTTCTGTCTCATTCCGTATCCGGCTTACCCCTCCCCTTTTTCTCTTCTCTGCCTTTCACAGGCAATGAATGAGTTGTAGCATATAATTGTACTAGCAGGGCCAGGTTTTCCCCAAACTTGCCTCAAAAATGGAATACCAGTGAGTATGTTGTTATTCTTTCAGCCTGTCCCCCCCTCACCCGGAGACTTAGTGGAGACAGGCTGAAATCATCAGCAGAAACCTAAGTGAGCGTATGAGTGAAATGTGACTTTTGCTCCATGCCAGTCATGGAATATGGTCATAGTCTTGATTCCAAGGAGCTTTACAACATGTCAGTACTGAGAAATTTTTCACTTTACTGGCCAGTGAAGTCAAGGAGGAACAAATAAACTATCTCCGATCTTCCTCTCTCACGCTAGTGATCACACATCTGCATCCGCACCCTCTCCTCTGGACTTCCCGAGGTGCACTGCTCTCTGTGTGCTCCACTTATCCTGTGAGCTCTCATTGGGAAAGATGGGTTTCTGTGTTGCAGAGCAGATCTAAGCACTCTCACAGGAATATACAAATACTATGTTATCTAATAGTATGCATTTGGTTTAATTTGGATTGGTATCAAAATTAAATAGCTTTGAACCCAATTTTTATTGTATTATCATTTGATACTTTTTTGTTAATCTCAGAATTTTTTCTTCGATTTGGGGTTGAAGATGATGCTGAGTTTTGGCATTGCATTTAGATTTCTGATTTTTGTCTTTAAAAGCAAAAGTCTTTAAAAATGTTTGTACTCTGGTTTCCCCCCCTCTTTCTTTTGGTTCTAAGACTTACACTATATTTTTCTATTTCTTGTCGTTGACCCTTTTTAGTTGTATGCCAGGATCTCAAGGCTTCCAAACTAAAACCAGGAGCTCAAGAGGATGAACAGCTTTCAGGAAACAGTCAACAGCTCTCAGGGTGCAATTCTAAAGGTCATTTGTTATCACATCTGTTCCTGTCAAGGCATCCTCTCTGAGGCAAAGCCCCTCTGAGAGACTGGAAACCCTGGGAGGTTCTATGGTAGGATTTTCTCTCTCATGCTGTATGATGAGACTGAAAAGAGTGCATTCATCTGTGGAGTTCTCCCAGTGTTCAGGGAAAACTGTCAGAAACCTTTTCCTTCTGCCCTCTTTCACTGTGACCTTAATTTCCCAGCCACTGGCCTGACTCTAAGTTAACAACCCTCCCCCAGTTAATATTAGGATTGGTCTGATTTCCCCTGCATCTCTTGAGAGAATAAAACTGGAGACCATCATTTGGCAGAAAGTCCAAGATTGGTTGAATGTGACCATGAAGAATGAGAGTCAGAGAAGGGAAGAATGCCGGGGTTGATTGACTAAACCAGAATGAATGCTGGGGATAGCTTGGCTAATGTTGGAACTTCTCAATGCTGAAAGCTGTTCACGCCATGAAGTTATGGAGCTGATTAGGCTGGGCAAGTCATGCTGCTCAGGTTTGGAGGTGCTTCCCACAATCCACTCACATCACTAGGATCACTGTGATACACTGTACTGGAAAAGTGCCATAAGGATTTTGCATATAGAAATAGACTCAAGCATGTGTTTTATGGCAGTAATCTAATTTAATTATTTGAGATACTGCCATGACATTATAGTTCTCTGAAAAAGAAAAAAAAAGGCAGAATTTAGAATATCCTGTAGTGGATGCAAAAGACTGTTACCTGGTCCAGTTTTTAAATAGTCTGTGAATATAGTGAAATACCCAATTAACTTAAAAGAGGTTCTTATATCAGGTAGATAATATGTGTTTTAAAATGTAAGCACATACCAGAACACTTGTTCACTTACGTATAGGACATTATTAGACTAATGTTATGGGACAAAATATCTTCTAGCACAAGCTGGTTGGGATCTATGTACGTGTACCAATTACACTCAGCAAATAACAGTTCTGTATTTTTCTATATTTATTGGATAGAATAAATAACTAAACTATTAGACGCCTCTGTATTTTGAAAAATAAATTGTTTCTGTAATTTAAATAAAGTGAAGATATAGTCAGAGCATAAATAAATTCAGACACATTCTTTACATGTTCTAAAATGTCAGTTAATTTTTAATGTCTGTATTGCTCTACGAAGGCATAAGTGTTAGGTAAAATTGGTAGTTTGTGGAAGTGGCTCTTGTCCTTGTCTACAAAAAAAGACGGGTTCCAGAACTGTTCCATGTATTTTACATGGCAGACAGAGGATAAAAAATGGTGAGTTCTGCATCTGTCACTATTCTGCATCTGTCACTCAAAGAAAATTCCCCTTTCCCTTTTTGGGAAAGTTGCCTAAGGATGATGGGATATGGCTGATAGCAATAATCCATATTTAGGCAAGCAGAAGATTGTGACAACATTAGCTAGAGTAAGGGAATGCAGACTTAAAATCAAAACATCTGTTATGGTAACTTTAACTTACCCTATTACTCCCAGTTGTTGCAATGTCATGACTTAGATTCCTGCATTGTCTTGCATAAAAATATACCTCTAGATTTGATATTCAGCACTAACTTTACATTAATTTGGCTTTAAACTTAATATCATAAAATAAATATTCTGAAACACAGTAGTTCATCTTTGTATTGGGTTTGCATGGCCAGGTAGTGAGGGCAGGGTACAGGGTGGTTTCTTTGAGAAGATGCCAGAAGCTTTCTCCATGTCCAACAAAGCCAATGCCAGATGGTTATAAGATGGACCTGCCTCTGGCCAAGGCCAAGCCTGTCAGCAATGCTGGTAGCAGCTTTGGGATAGCATATTTAAGAAAGGGGGAAAGAAATCCTGGGCAACTTCAGCTTGGGAGAGGAGTGAGAATATGTGAGAGAAACAACTCTGCAGACACCAAGGTCAGTGAAGAAGGAGGTGGAGGAGGAGCTCCAGCTGGTGGAGCAGAGATTCCCTTGGAGTCCATGGCAAAGACAGTGGTGGTTCATGATGGAGCAGAGTTCCACCTGCAGCCCATGGAGGACCCCACACTGGAGCAGATGAGTGCCTGAAGGAGGCTGTGGCCATGCAGGACCCCCATGCTGGAACAGGCTTCTGGCAGGACCTGTGACCCTGCGTGAGAGAAGTCCACACCAGAGCAGGTTTGCTGTCAGGACTTATGACCCTACAGGGAATCTACACTGAAGCAGCCTGTACCTGAAGGACTGAACGTTGTAAAGTGTGAAGAGTCCTTCCCCTGAGAAGGAAGGAGCAGCGAAGAAAAACACGTGATGAATTGACTGCAGCCCCCATTGTCTATGCCCCTGTGCTGAGAGAGAGGAGGTAGACAAAATGGGGAGTGAAGCTGAGCCTGGGAAGAAGGGAGGAGTGGCAGGAAGACGTTTTAAGATTTAGTTTTTATTTTCTCATTACCCTGCTCTGACTTGCTTGGTAATAAATTAAACTGATTTCCTCAAGTTGTCTGTTTTGCCCATGACAGTAACTGGTGAGTGATCTCTGCCTGTCCTTATCTCAACCTGTGAGCTTTCTGTTATATCTTTTCTCCCCTGTTCAGCTGAGAAAGGGAGTGATAGAGTGGGTGGGCACCTGGCATCCAGCCAGGGTCAACCCATAACAATCTTTAGACACTAATAGTACAAGTAGGTGATCTTCTACTTGATAGATTGCAAAATGTGTTGCATTTTATCCCTGGTTATGAGAATAATTTGATTTGCCTCAGCATAACTATTAAATAGTTACAGAGAGATTGATTGTGGTATGAGGGATTTCACCATTAATAGTTTTATGAGAGGGATTCAGAAGATAAACAGATTTCATGACTGTTCTTAACTGGAATATCTGAATACATACCCTTCCTTCTCTACAACCCTCAACTTGCCATGGAAGTTTTGTCAGAATAGAGATTTCTGTGATTTTCCAGCACTTCTTATCACAACACGTTGCTGTTTTACCAACACTATAACAATGAGGACATCGTTGCATAAACCACAGGAGACAAATGCATAGAATAATGTACTATAATGAACAAAAAAAAGGTGCAGTATGTTTTGAGCCTGATCCTGTTATGTGACAGATCTCGGCCAGAAGATTTCATTCTGTACGTTTCAGAGAGGATCAGTCCCACCACATCTGCTAGGAAATGTTGATATTAATTCTGGCTATACCCTCTTTCTACTAGTCACTTTTCCAATTAGGAACAAGACCTGGTGCTGGTAACTTATAGCTGCTGTGTAGCTTGAATATAGGAGCATCTGCAGTGTCTGTGCTTGGGCTGCCAAGTCACATTGCATGTCCTCTGTTCATTCACTGTGCCTGCTAGAATAACTTGTTATGATACTGGACTTCCAAAGAATATATTAACTTCCTGACTCTCTATAGTAATACCCTACAGCTGGTTCAAATAAACATTCCAAGTCAGTGCATTTTTCATCTTGAAAAAAATAGCAATCCCAGGGAAGTTTTGTATTTATTCAGTGCTTACTGTCATTGCTTTTGACACCAAGCACAAAATTAATAGTTAAAAAAATTGGAGTTACTCTCTAGGCCTTTGCATTGATTCTCTCTTGTTGTTCTTCATTTATTTTGTTGACCATTGCAGTAAAAAAAAAAAACCAAACAGGAAAAACTGCTCATGGCATTAATTTTCTTGAGTTATTGCACTGTTCTGTCTCACTAAAACTTTATTGCTTTTTTTACTTTGAATAAAACGTTAACTGTTTTTATCTGAACCAGAATTCATATAAAGAATTCAGGTTGCTCTTGACTTCACCTACCTATTCTGAAATTTCTTTGGCACTGATATAGAAAAATGACCAGGTGATTAATTTGCCTATGTTAAACTTATGCATACTATTAAAAATATGTTAGTTTGTTTCTGTAATGATTCCACTGTCAGCTCACTTATTGATATTGCTTTTATCAAAAAAGCTGCTGAAACATCATGACTGAGAACCGTAGGAAAAATCATCCCGTAAATAATGGATATTTTGGCTGTAAAAGGACTGTAAGTTTGGTCATATTTGATTACAGAGTTTTTGTAGTTCTACTGTTATAGAGGCACTGACTGCTGGCTTCAGAAAGAGTACACATGATCAAATAAAGAAAGATTTTGCTCCAAATATTGTTCATCCATAACATACTAATTCTCACCAGAGAAAATGAGATATGTCACAGCCTACAGATCTTCCATTTCTATTTCATACTGCCATTTATTAAGTAATTTCCTCATGAAAACGGTTAAATATGCCTGGTTTTTGAGTTGGTTTCTTATAGTCTAAGCTGCAATTATGGAAAAATGTATGGGTAGAACTATGGAAAATGCTGTGTGAGTTCATCCTTTTCTGAATTTTATTTTAAATCTTTAGGCTAATTATGAAGAAAAAATGTTATATTTCCAGTAAGTTCTGGAACAATCAGAGTTATTCCAATATATATATAGTACTTAGTTTTAAGGAATTTTCAAAAGCTGGATGCTAGTTTTTATCTCTCATCCAATTGCCAGTAACGTAAATGGGAATATGCTCCTGATTTCAGTGGGAGCAGGAGTAGGTAGTAGTTCTTCATTGCTATATCACACATGAAGAAGGCAATTGTGTATGCAAGGCTTACAGTGATGTCAGATCCACATTTTTATATGTTTTGTTACAGTCTGTGAATAACTGGACTGTATGGATATAAATCTGTCTTTGATTAAGATAGATTATTCTGGTGTCCCATTATAAGATTATTTTACATTAACAGAGTTATCATTGACAAGTACAGAATCATTCTGATTTATAGTGTTTTCTGAAAAATGTACACATCTGTGAAAAATGCCAACTTACGTCTGGAATTAAGGGTTACATGCAGCTTCTTTTTATTTTGCCTTTGCATTAAGAAAAACTGTTTTGCCTGTTACTGTTCACAGAGTCACGTAAATTTGCTTTTCTCAGGCATCTATTCAAAATTTACAGATAGGGTTTTACGATTGGAAGCGAGGGACCATTGTAAAACTGCAGTATTAGACAAAGTACATAATAACATTCTGAACCCCCAAATGCTATATTAAGGTCACACACGTTTTAAATTAGGAGCCTCTGTTCTCACTCATAAATGTCTCAAACTTTCAGCTTCTGATCTGAAAGTTTTGGTGGCTGAATATTGTAACAGTAGCCACTGGAATTAGTATATACTGACCCTTGTGCCATATGACAGGGTATATGTAACTGGTCGTGACCCTGACCAGGTTCATGTGACCGAAGCGAAGAAATTAAGGTTAGTGTGTCACTAGAGCTCCTGCATACGACACCTTTATTATAAAGGTAAAGGTGACTGGTTTTACAATTAGTCTATCAATATAAAATATACTTACACAGAGCGTAAGATTAGATTTGAATAGTTTTTTTCCCCATTCACACGATATCTGTTGTGTTCATAAGCATGAGGAAAGCAAAACATAGCTCAGTCTTGCTGCCTTCAAATGTGTGATTGTTACCTGTGAATGTCTGAGCATTTATCTTCTATGTTTTCAGCTTAGATTTTTAAAAATTATTTTTTGTATTGTTTCTTTGTTGTTTTTCTTTTGTTCTTACTATCTGCAAGACATGTAACATGACAACTACTGAGCATCTATTTATGTGGAGCATTCTAGGAAATGGAAAGTTATAAATATGTATGTCTGATGATAATATGGAACTCTGACAAAGACACTCTTGCCTGTATTTTTTGGAAGTGACCATACAAATCTATGGATAATTGAAATAAGGGTAAAAATAACATTTTAAAAATGTACCAGTTACATAAATATTCAAAAATACAAAAATAATTTTAGTTCCAGGTAGAAAAGCTCCTCCTTAAAATATTTGAAGGAAAATATCTCTGTGTCTCCCTATCCCCCAAGATCCATTTTCCGCAAAGCTCTTTAAATGTGAGAGAGGATAGAATTTCGCAACAGTTTATTGCTAGATTTACAATGCTGGCGACAAAAAATGGGATAGATTTCTCCCAGGAACTGATCTCCTGTTGGGTTAACAGATTATATGGGCCGGACTGTATCTGTGACTAGTCCTTACACTGCTGAAAATGCCTGTGAGATCTGGTATCATAGCCCAGCACCCTGACCCACTGGGTAACCTCTCTGGCAGAGCAGGAGTAACACAGGGCCGTGCTGATGCTTCCACAGTGACACAAACATAGAAAGAACAGCCAATGCCTTCCTAAAGGTGTTATAAGCCAGCACTGTCCCTACATTGGTCTGATTATGGCAAGATCGATCCTTTTGCAATTACTCCCAACTTGTATTGCTTGAAACAACCATTGTCAAGACTGCTGGTCAGCTCATGGACGGCTGACTGTTCAGCTGTGTTTTGATGTTATTGATTGGGTTTTATGATGTTTTCCTTTATTCCTTGCATAGAACACTAGCTGAAATTGGCAGGGTGTAAAATTGACATTTTGGAACTCATAATTACATATTATTTTAAATAATTTTCAGAAGACCTCTGCCACAGCAAAAGGCAAAAACAGTGGCTGAAATGGTTTAGTGCATTAAATTGGGTGGGGTTCTTTGTCCCCATTGAGTACACTAGGATCGCTGTGTCCGGGAGCCTTTATGATATGACCTAACTGGTTTTCAGAACCTTGCTGCTCCTGCTACTTGATCTCACTGCCAGTGACACTGGTGGCAAAATTCCTTTATTGTTGTCTTGGCAAAATGAGGATTGGGCTGCCCAATGTCTGCAGCACAGAAATTGAGTGGCTCCTCAGTCACTCTCGGTGCACACCGATTTTTCACTCTCCTTTGTCTCAAAGGGCTGCACTGAGGGCTGCTCCACAGCAGCAAAACCAACACAGCGCAGAGTATGAGAAAAGCACAGCAAAACTGTACAGATTCACTTTTGAAATTTAAATCCCTGATAAAAGGTTGTGAGCTTGCAGCTATCAATTTTGGCATGCCTTTTGGGTTGGTAACTGCCTTTGAAGTGCCCCTGGCCTTAGATCAGGGGAGCTTTGCTTTGTGTTCCTCAGTAATGTCCCGGTGGGATGGGCAGTGCCGATGGTGCCTGCGGAGCAGAGTGGGCAGGAGCCCTGGTGCTGTGGCGGCTGTGGAGGCAGTCGAGAGCCATGGTGAGCTCTGGTTCCCAGCAGGATGGCTGGGGTCCACTGGGGTGGGTGCTGGTGGGCACTGCAGGCTCGCCAGGATGCTGTTCCCACAGGACAGTCCCGTGATGGTGACCATCAGGGCGTGCTCCCAGGGGGGATCAACAGCTCCAAGTGCAGGGCTTGGCCATGCGGGGGGCTCATCTGTACCTTTTTTACTAGAAGTCTGTGAAATCCAAACCTTCTGCCGTCCCTCCAGCTTAGTGGTTCTATGGGAAATTGTTTGAAAAACATGATGCCACCTCAGGCAAATCATATAAAATTAAAAGAAATGGTACAGTGACATATCATCAAATTTCATGTCAGTAGGAAGTTTTAAAATCCACAGCCTTCTGGAATTCCTGTGGTTCAGTGCGTGGTTGCAAGGGGAAAATGTATTGTAATCCCACACAGAAATAAATGTGACTGAATCCTGTTTGCTTTCAAATAATTGCATTTATTTACATCAGTTTAACCTCCATTTAAAATGTCATGTATATCTCAGCGAGATTAATGCATGTGAAAAAACAAGCCTCAGTGGGAAGTGTTTCAAGTAAGCAATTTGTTTTGCTTGTAATTAATGGATTCTTACCTAAAGTACGAGTTATAAATAAAAATAAACTAACGGTGAGTGGTAGTTTGCTGCTGTCATTCAAATAGTGGACAGTTGGGTAATTACAGACCATCAAAGAACCACTGCACTGCTGATTATTATCTTTTAAGAATTTGCCAGCTTTTCCTCGTTCAAAAGAAACTTGCATTGAAGTCTTTAAATATATGCTACTAATAAAATAAACCTATTAAGTGGTGTGATGGTTGATATTTACAGCTCACACAGGGGAACAAGTCACCTTTCCTTTGTTGCTTTGTCTGATTCAGAATACCACATTGTGAAATTGGCAGCCGAATCTCATTTAGCCACGTGTATCTGTGTCTATACTGGGGGCTTAATCCTGCAAATGTGTAAGACTGACTAAGATGAGAAGCTCTGGAGCAGAGCTGGACTGCACTTCTGGAGAAAGTTACTCCAGTGTCTGTAAGGCCAGATCCTGAAAATGTCAGAAAATCCATGTGCATAAACCCTGTGTGCAAACCTTTGAACTGAAAACAAAATGTATCAGTGAGGAAGATGTTGGCAATAGTTGCATCTACTGTGAACTGCACACATATATAGCTTCTGTCACATTTTTATACATGCACTTATTCCATGTGTTGTTAAGATTCATTAATTAAAAATAATTATGAAGAGTATCTTGATATATATTTACAATATTTAATTTTCAATGCTAAATAAGCCACTAGGCACAGAATTATTTTGACACAGTTGTGATTCTCTATTTATTTATTATCAAAATGATCAAAACATACATATCCATGGTAATTTTACTTAAAAACTGGAATCAGGGTGGAAATGATGTTATAAATACCTCTTTTTCTCATAGAAGTAAATATATTTAATACATCCTAAACCGTGATCCTCGTATTGACTAGAAGTAACATTAGAAGCATAATATTGAAAGATGTGTTTATGCAGAGAGTGGTGCTGGAGATAGTGAACTTTTTGTCTTGGGGGAGGAGAGTACGCGCAATGGAGAGCTGATTGTAATAGGTTTCCATCGGAAGTGCTGCTGAGCCCTCGGAGCATGTCAGGATTCAATATTGCTGTGCTCATCTGCCTATAAGCCCTGCACAGCAGACACATTGTCTCCAGTGAGGAGGCATCCCCCACCTAAGCTGAGCTATAGAGTTTGTCTGCCGGTTTATCTTGTGTTTATATCACAATGAAAGAGTCACTCTGCCATCTCTCATTCAGAATACTTGTGCGAGATTGGATTGATCATCTGAGTAAGATTTCCAGGATGGGGATTGTAAACATCTGTAAATAGAACACTGAAATTATAAATAATATAGAACAAATGCTAAACACTGTACTCGTCAGTTGCTTTCATGGAGCCAAACTAATAATCATTAAGGCATGTAAAACATACAGGGATGTATGTTTTATATAAAAGGTCAGTTGCAGTCCATGGTTGTTTTTAATTCATTGAATTGTTTTCAGCAGGCATATCTTTATGTACCATAATCTCTTACCAATTTTCAGCAAAACATCCCTAAATTCATCATACAGGAAAACAGAGCTGGAGGAAGAGGAAATGAACAATTTTCTAATTTATGCAATTGAAGAGAAATATGGGGGGGTCTTTAATGACTATTGGCTGATGAAATACAAATTATATACCTGCTAAGCTGCAAAAGCCTGTTGAAGATGGCAGAAATGCTGCTTTTAAAGGCTTCTGTGGTCTTTTGAGGTTAGTTTTGTTATAAATCTGCTTGTGTGTCAATGAACTGGATACTGCAATTTGTAAAAGAGCATATACATATTTTTTTGTTGTTAATATCATCATTCTTTTTGTCATTTTAGCTTGATGGTTTGGGCATAATATTTTAACAAGCTTTAAGAAATACTAAGTTAAAAACAAATTAAAGAATTCCATAAAATTTTCTGTTTTAAGGTTGCTTGAAAATTTGAGAATTGCTGACTTTAACATTATGATTGTGTTGATTACTTTAATTAAAGAAAAAAAGGAAAGTTTCCAGGTGTATTGACAGACTCATGCACACCTGTGGGTTTGATTTTTTTGTTTGCTTGGGGTTTTGGAGGTTTTTTTTGGTGTTTATTTGTTTGGGGGGTGGGGCAGGTGAATGTTGTTGGGTATTTTTTTAAATAAACTGTAAAGAAAGAAAAGGTTAAACCTCTGAGAATCTGGAAATACCAATAACATGGATACATAAGGAAAGCAATTTTTAAAATGCTCCAAATGTTAGCAGAATCTTTAAATGAGAGTTACTGTCTTAATGACAAGATTAGGAAGGGCTGTAAGACTTTAAATTATGCTGTACGTGATCATATTTTTTAATATTTTGTATTTACACTTAGGTAGTGGAAACTGAGCTGATGTACAGGGTATTAACATACAGTGTGGAAATAAAGAAAGAGCTAAAGGTACCACAGTAACAACTTGGCTGTACGGAAAACTGAACATGCTGGATTGTGTTCTTTCAAAGCATACATAGTTGTAATAAGTTGTAATGCTCAATGATTAGGAGTCTCTTCAGTAGCAGCCAGGATGTGTTGCAGTGTGTGTTTATTATTATACCATTTTTTCTTGAAGTAGAATTTTATGTATTTGTAATAATTATTTGGAGGTAGCAAATAACTGCAACACAAACTTAAGCAAATCTAGAAAGGGTTTTATATAATGAAAGAAAAGTGAGAAAGGAGAAGGAAAAGGGAATAGTTTTAGACCTTTCAGGCCTAGAGGGTTCCTGGACAGGTGAAATTAATGAGATTTTACATGTTGGCTGTATTGTTATTAGGGCTTATTATCAGAACCCTACATCGAGACCTCAAGGAGAAAGAGGAGGACTTAGGTATTGTCAGAATGTACTGCTGTGCACAGCCTGTATTTCCTTTTCCTGGGAGGATTATGCTGTGGGTGAATGGCAGTGTTCTGCATAGCAGCAGAGATGTCTAAATGGAAGATCCCTTCCTCCAGGGGTGGCACATCTCAGTAAAGGTTCTAGTCTCTTTAGCCAGAGCCATTTTGACCAAAATTTATTAAACTTTGGAGACATGACATCTTCTGTTCCTTTTTGTTAAGTACTGCATGTGATTCTGTATTTAGGGGCAAGTTTTCATCTTACTCATGGTTAGGAAACTGCATGGATGTGGCTAAGGAGAGAGGTTTAGCTTGTGTATGCCTCTGAAATAATTGATAATATAGTCTAATAGTAGTAATAATAAGGTCCTTCTGAAGTCACTCATAGCAAGGACAGTGGCAAAAGAGGATTGTCACACCCCATAACACCCTTTTTCTGTCTTACCTTTCATGGACCAGAATGTCCAAACGACAGTCTTTGTACACTATATTCATACTTTGAGACATGTGTCATGGTTTTATTTTACCTTTCATTTCCTTGGCAGATGATGCTATAGGGAATTAAGACAAAGTGTAGTCATCTGTCCAGTTTCCTTCTTATAGCCATATTGTGTATTATACTCTCAGACCCCACAGTGTTCTGCAGGAGATTATCTAAGAAATGATAAATCCTTGGTAGAAGCCATCAAAGCATCATTGCCAGTTTGCAGCCGCCAAGAAGACCCTCACATCTCTTTCACTGTCACTGCATTATTGATTAGCTTGTGAAATACTGAAGCTGTATTGATTGCAAATATTTAGGGATGAAAAGGGAAACACTGTTCTCAAAGGTATTTGCAGTCCTCTCTCCATTAGGGATCTTTCTTCCCTTGTATTTCTCTGGCTGTCTCCTCCCTGTTATATACTGCAGGCTGATGTGTTCACGCTGGGATGCTGGGAAGATGGGCAAACAGCTGCCTCACCCTGCTGGGGCCGGCAATCACCAAAAACCTGAATGAGGCAAACGAAGGAGAATGCTTATATGAAGATTGCTTGATTGCTTTTGCACACACATGCATTTTGACAGAAATTATATGAAGCAAACCCCATTTCTTGTTTGTCTATGTTTCCATTAATTTTTATATAAAAATTATCTTAATGATCCAGACCATGAGGTCTGAAGCAGCCCTGCCTCCCCGCCTGAGGTATCACATAACTGGCTGATATTCTAGTCCCATCAGACAATATAGCTGCTGAAATCACAGTGCATTCTGTCTCCATACTCATGGGTTCTCCAGTTACAGGAACACTGTGCAGACAGGCTAAAATACAAGACCTGACAGAAGTCTTAGCTTGTTGATCCATTCAGGTGATCCCTGAAAAGGGACTTTGCAAATGCAGAACAGTGAATTACACAATAAAACAATTCAGCAAGTTACTTCTCACTGTCCCTTCTCCAGGAAGTCCTTTCTTAATAGGGATGTTGGCACATGCAGGTGGTTTCTGCCTGGTTAGTGTACAGTTAGTTCTCTGCCTGGTACTTAAGCTGAAATCATTAACATGTGTCTTGTGTGTTACCTGAATGAAAGGCGAGTTCATGGGTTATTACTGCCCATTTTTTCTCTTTGCTCCCGCACTTCCCTGTTTCGATTACAAATCCCCCTCCAGGCACAAAGCAAGCTGGACACCTACAGTGCAGCTAAAGAGTTATTTGTTCCCTAGGTGGACACTAATGAATGACTGCAGTGCTGCTCTGAGTGAGGGGGTCCCCACTATTAAAGTTTAATAGAAAGATCTGAGAAACTGAGGGCCAAGAGGAGGAGGAGGGGACCAGAGAGCTGTGAGTAACTCTAAGTGCCTTCTCTGTTCCTTTGCTGTACTGGAGATTATACCATCCATTAGGACAGGAGCAACAGGAGAGAGGTTAGTTCCCTCTGTGTTCTCCTTTTGCCTTCAGTAAGACTGAAGGCAAAACTGTTGAAACTGCAAAAATATGTTCGTTCCTTTCCACTGTAAAATCTCTTGAAAACAGCAGGAATACAGCGTCTCAAAAATTATTTAATTCAGACTTTCTTTCACTTTTCTGATTTTTTTATCCTTCATTTCCCTCCCACTCCTCTTTGTTCTTTTTTTCTCCCTAGCCTGCCTCTTTTTTCTTTACTCTCCATATTCTAGTCCTCCTCTGACTCATACTTTGAAAGACTTGGGATTAGGATAGATATATTTATTTTGAGGGTTTAAAGGTGGTGGGATTTTTATTTGTTTGTTTGTTTTAATTATTCTTTAAATATTCCAGCACGTCCATGAATTCCTGTCTGTGCTAAATTATCACAAAGTATCATAGAACAGTAGAAGTACATCATCCAAGGTAAGTATAAACCTCCTTTTCTCTCTCTCACTGAATTGTAGGACAGTGATGTCTACCTTTAGTTTTGCTTTAATTTTTAATCTAGGCCCAATTGCTGTGACATCTGTCCATGTCTAGACCATTTGAAGAAACGGGATGGATTATAAGAGAGAGAGAGAAAGATCCTCTAGTTTCTCTCCACTGTGTATTACTAAGAATATTCTGAATACCTCTTACATAATATTAATAAGGAAAAAGATGAATCTCTTGTATACCATTACTTTTATAACTCCAAGAAGGAGTTTTTTATTGCAGGTTCAGACCACCAGCATGTTTGGTGTCCTGGGATCCTGCAGGATTCTGCTTGCATTGCAAGGAACAGATGGGGAACTGCAGTGGAAGAAGATTCCTTGTACCAGAGGTGTTTAAGAGAATTAGAATTCTGCTGGAGATAACCATAAATGTAGGAATTCAAACTTGTTTTCATGCTGGGATATCAGAACCTCCCCCACTTTTGGTAATAATTATAGTATTAGAAACCTCTGGTAATATTTTGCTAGCTAGTAATACACGGAGCTGGAGAAACGTGATGGCTTCTCCATGGTTCTTTGGAGCCCCAGTGCCATCTGTCATACAGAGCTCTTCTAGAAGTCAATACAAGAACATTTTGAGCCTGTAAATGCATCCTAAAAAGAGCACTGATACCTAAATTTTATTTATTATTTTATTTATTTTATTATTTGAAACAGTCTGACTAAGAGAAGGCCTCTAGAAGTGGTGTTGCTAATACAACCTGTCAGCACAGGTTTCTTCAGATTGCTGCCTGGACAAACATGTCAGATTCCTGTTTGGAAATACCTGGACCGGATCCACAAGCCTTACTTGCATTTTCCTTTCTCCCTGCCTTTCCTTCAAACATTAGTGTTCTGGCTGAATTATAGCACTTAGATGGATGTAAACCTGACTAGTGTGATCACCTGCAAAATAACCAAGCTAGATGTTTTCTGGGGAGACTTTGAAGGAGGTGTGCTTACAAAATCTGGGCTATTCTTATTTTTTAACAAACAGTGGGTTGGAGTCTACTCTAAAAATTGTCCTTTTTTTTTTTTTTTTTTCACTGAAGTTTAACCTACTTAAGAAAACATTTTTATACCATGCTAGTAATCTGATTGTACTTAACACATGCTTTCATACTGCACCGAATACAGACACTTTCCTGAACTGAGGCCTATGTTCAAAACTGAAATCTGAATCCTGGACTTCAGCAAAAGCTAAAATAGGTTGCTACTCTGCAAAACACAGCCTGGAAATTCCTGTGCTTTCCTGTGTGTTATGTAGAGACAATATTGAAGTTCAGTTGCATTAGACTCATTCTTATTTTCATAATATTCATGACTATTTTAAGAACTCTTAAGCATTCTTAGTACACGCAGTTCAAAAAACCTGCAAGGACAGGAAGTCTCTCCTTTTCTTACCATGATAATAAGAAGTGCTTGAGATAAATGTGATACGTGAGAAGCATCATTATTACTCTTCTTTGGTGTTACATGCTCACTTCTTGCACCAATAAATTTTTTTCTTTTTGCCTAAGATTGTGTGGTTCTTTACTGGTTGTTTTTCTTTTTTAATGTTTTGGGGGATTTTTAGTGTGTGTGTGTGGAAACTATTGAACTGACTGCCATAATGATTGCACTCCTTTCAGCAGTCACCCAGAGTGGATAGATTGCAGGGAATGGCAAAATGTAAAATTCCCCTTACAGTATGTCAGGTGAGATCTGAAGATTAATTCTGAATGTAGCCCACTTCACTTGGTTTAAGTTTTGGTTTTGGGGATATTTTTTCCCATAGTTGCAGACTATTATTTCAAGTCACTGATAATAGCAATGGCTGTTCTCTAATTCTGTCACAAGTCACACTGAAATGAATTTTTGTCCCTCTGGAGCCAGGCATCTCAGGCCATTTCCTTTTGGTAAACATGGTTATGGAGGTTGGAAGTATGGTTGACTTTTAGTTTACCCAAAAGTCTGAAATTAGCAATACCTCCAAGATTTCTGGATTTTCTCATCTTTTATGTGACTAACGTTACAAGAGAAGCCAGAGCCAAGTGAACCAAATAGCTCAGTGAAATACTGTTGTTCAGTCTTGTTCTTTACTTTTAAGTAACTTGATCCTGTTTGGAGGGATGGCCTTTCAGTTATAACACTTTCTTAATTTTACTAACAGACCCAAGAATACAAGTGTTTAGTTAATAAAGTCTTTAAAAAAAGTATGGTAAAGCCACCTTTGTATCTGAAAAGCAGCAAATCTGTATACAAACACAAAAAAACCCCACCAAATGCATTTTATTTGACAAATAAAAGACCAGAAATCTTGCAGCTTGCCAAGAAAAAACTATCAATACCTGCTTCTTCTAACTTTTCGAATCCTTCTTCAGGATAATGCTTTCCATGGTTTGATGCTTGCAGCTCCATAAAGAAAATCTTTTGTCATGGAAATCTTATTCTCTCTCCATAATAATTCTAATAGCAATGTTGAATTATATTAGCTGTCCATTTATCTTAATGTCCTGGTTCTTGTAAGGACTAGAATCATATGTTTCCAAGGAAAACAAAAGAAATCTTTGGCTTGTAAGATGTACATTTAGAGACTTCTGTTGCAAAGTAGGCAATCAAAAATGTATTTGAGCAGAAACTGAGTAGCTGTTCCAAAATTTTTTATGACTATGAACTTCTGTAGTTTGGGCTGAGTTGTAACTTGAGAACTGACAAATAGTTGACCAAAAATTACACAGGATAATAAATAAAGTTGGTGCATGTGCTTGTTGGGGAAAAATGATCCTTTCCTGTGTAAAAATGTAGGAATACAGCCGTTAATGAGTAATTCTGCGATATAAGTGGAAATATTCTTTTGTTTCTACTATAGCCTGTTGAATTGATTTTAGGAATAGTTCTGGGTGAATAACTAGATTTATTTTTCTCAGCAGCACATGAATATATGATATGTTTATAAATCTCATAAACAATACCAGATTCACCCTCTGTCCTCTAGTAACTTTCTCTGACATTCAAGAAAAAAAGCCTGTGTCTGAAGAAGGTCACAGATGTCATAGCAATGGACATTTAAGTTCACGGATATAAAAATAATGTTATAAGATACTAAATATTATAAAATATGAAACAGTTCAAATTACACAGTATAATATTTTTATATATTAATACATGACATATTATTATATATTTATTTTTATTAAAACATAAAACAAATTCTAATCCATAATTAGTGATTGTATTAATGATATTTAAATTATATACACTAGAGAGTGCAAAAAATTAATCAACTGTAGATATGATTCACAAGAAACAGCATATCAAGGAACAGAGCTGCCCAGAAATAAAGAACAATACACTGATAGGAAGGATGATTAATCTGAAGTAGCAGCCCTTTCTGATTTCTGAATGCCTTAAACACTACTTGGCCTCTTCCTTTCTACCAAAGATACAGTCAGAAACCTTCTCCTAAGAGTAGATAGTGGATCTTTTCCCTTCGCAGAGCAGTGACAGATAATGTTGCCCTCTGGTACAATGGCTCACCGGTTAGTGCCTCAACAGTCAGCCAAAGTCATCCATCCTCAGATCTGTTGCTGATCTGTGGGTTTCAGGCTTGAAGGGGTAACATTCACTGTTGTGTGTGTTCTTTTTATTTTTTTTACCTTGTAAGTTTTTAAATTAAAGACTCCAAGACTGAGTGAGGAATACTGCTGACAAGAAAGGTGCCAAGTGACTCTGTAGCTTCACCTGCAGCACTCCTCTCACTGTCTCAGTGCCTTGAGTAGGCAGCCTTGGATGTCTAATACCAGGTCCTGTGTTCCTCTCAGACACCTCAGAGTTAGAGTTTGTGCTCAGTATCAGCACAGCAAAGACCCTTTGTAGATCTGGCCTCTAGGCACAAGTTTGAAAATAGTCCACATTCCGTAAAATTCATGTGAATATTCATGTGTATAAAGCAAAACAATTCAGGGCCCAAAATCCACACCCAAACTACTGGTGTAGGGGTTAGGCCTTTGGTCAGACTGCAGTCTTGCTAGTTCCACTAAATACTAACTTGCTTGTGCAAAAAATCATGGTACTGTTTGCTTGTCCTCCTACACAGAGAAAAGAGAAGTGGTCCAACTTGTGAACTGATTCTTCAGACCCTGAGAATTGCAGAGGTCTGGGTAGGAAAATCTGCAGCAGTGGGCATGATGCCACAAAAATCAATCTTTAAAATAATAATTTTAATTACTCTTGAGAGCTTGCATATCTTGTCTTTTTCCTCCATGTTTTAAAATAAGTTGGTCAGTAAGATACCAACAAGAGACAACAACAGAAAATAGAGCAGTACTGAGATAACACTAGCATTTATGTAGGTCTTTTCAAAGTACTGGAAAAATTGGAAAGGCTGAGCTGTGATCAGCAAATGGTCAGCCTAAAGTCAATCACTGGACTGAGGAATGATGTCAGAAAGTGTTGAAGAGCACAGTATTGTACAAGACACGGGGCTCCCTGGTTTGGGGAGTGAGCTGGGAGTGAGCACTTGTCCTTTTGTCATGGGTGCCATGTGTCTGCTCGACTCAAAAGGCGTTTAGCTGGCAGAAGAGTCACCAGGCAGAGCTTCGGGGAGACACAGGGGCAGCAGGAGGCAACCGATATGGTGAGACTTCGAAGAGATTCAAGCAGTATCAGGATGTGAAAGGGGAAATATTTGCTCAGGTTTGGATGTGAAACTTTGTACTTGTGGAGCCTTAGGTACAGATTTACTGTCAGGTGATGTGAGAGGCAGATTTTGATAAAATGATAACAGGAACGTTAGCTTAGAACGGTAAATATGTTTTACCCACACACACACGCAGAGGGCTGCTGCCTGTTTCAGACACTCTAACCGTTCCCTGTAGTTGCCTAAAATTACCTTTTCAGTGTATTAGTAGGGCGATTTTGCCATGTGAACGATGACTGTGGGAATTAGTGTTTCATATTTCTCAGCCCTGTGCAAGCTCGCCGCCGGACTCGCGGCTCGGGGGCTGGGCCGCGCCGGGTGCGCGGGCTCGGAGGGGCGCCGACATGTGAGGCGTGGCCGGAGCGATTGCTGCGGGAGTCTCTGTGGCGCAATCGGTTAGCGCGTTCGGCTGTTAACCGAAAGGTTGGTGGTTCGAGCCCACCCAGGGACGGGGTTTACCTTTTGGCGCCGCCTCCGGCCGCGTTTTGTGCGTGTGTGCGATCAGCGCCGGCAGCGCCGCGGGTTGCCGGGCAGGGGCCCCCGCCGGGGCCGCTCTCGCCCCCAGCCCGCGGGACGGGGACACGCGGGACCCGCTGCGAGCAGCGTGCACGGAGTGTGTGCAGCCCCGGGAGGGAAATCCCGCCCCGAGCCGAAGAGCCATAATTCGCGGTGCCGCCGGGCGGTGGGGTACGCTCCGGGAGGGGCCCACGGAGCTCCGGCTTTCCAGCGCTCGCCGGCGGACAGCGCGGGTGGGAGCCGGGGCTCGGGCACAAACGCCGTTCGCGGGGGAGGAGTGTTGCGATTACCGCCGAGCACCGCTATCGCCGGCGCTCCGCGGTGTTATGG
>JAWWEU010000081.1:17758770-17769387 GCA_035583155.1 Acropternis orthonyx
CATCCATCCATCCATCCATCCATCCATCCATCCATCCATCCATCCATCCATCCATCCATCCATCCATCCATCCCTGCTGCTCCTGCAGATGGCTGTGCCACTGGCTTAGCTACTCTGGAGCAGCAGTTCCTGTCAGGCAGCAACATGAGTGCTGTCTTGCAAGATGAATTTTCTCACTCGTGTTTTCCCTCCTTCTCTCTTCATTTTCCCTTGGTCTCTCTGCTGGATTTTTTTCTTCTGAGGACCCTCACTCCCTTTGGTTACTGTCCCATCTCCCCCTGCCCCCTTTTCCCTCTTTCTTTCATTTTTCTCATTTCTTGTATTCTCCATTTATTTTTCTCTCTATTATCTTTCCTGTCCTCCTCTGCATTCTTTCAATCCCAGCAGGGCTCACGCATACAAATTGACCCCCTCCCAGCCAGTAATGTGATCGAAGCTCTTTGTGGCTCCTACTATCTCTATGGTAACTATCAGGGGGGTCTCGAGAGTGGTGGTAGACCCAATGCATCAGCCCACGTACTGTTGTTCTTGCCAGCATTACGTGCTGACCACATGGACCTGACTGCTCATTTGCAACTACATCTTACTTTAAAAAAAAAAAAATAAAATTGATACCCTAAAGTGCTTAAATGGGGAAAACAGAGGCCACACTTGAGCACAATTAGTTGTGGGGTTCTCAGGGCTTATGGGTTTATGTGTTCAGAGCTGCTTTACTTGGCAGATCTGTTGTTATTTTCTAATTGCTTTCTAATGGTTGTGGAGTGGCATGTTGGCTGTTGCATGGGCTCTGGAAACTACAGTAACGCTGGAAAAATTAGCATTGCCATTGCATGGGTGGCCAGTGACACTGCAGAGGTGGTGGTTGTAATCACCAGCACAGACTGAGAAAATGTGTACAACGAGTTTGCATGTTATGAATGTTATGAGCTCCTGCTTGCCCGGTGCTAGCCAGCTTACTGCATACCCCCAGTTCCTGGGATTTGTGCAAGCATGGAGCAACCATCGGATCCGAGTGAAGGAATGACAGAAGAAATGGACTTTGGCACTCAGGTTTTCCTCTGACAGCCAGGGATGCCAGTGGAAATGCAGAGAACTGGGGACACAAAACCTAAGACCGTAGTAATTATTATGCAGTACAGACAATGTTAAAAATACAATTCCTGTCATGGCTGTACTCCAAATAGCATTCTGTTAAATTCTTCAAAACTACTGTGATTTTTGTGTTCCTTTCCCAATGTGTATGTATTTGTGTCCAAAAAATTGATTCGTCATACCTGTTAATTCCATTAATCACATCAGCATATAGGCAGCAATATATAAAATCTACAACAATTTTTAAAAAGATTTACCTAGCTTTTTAAAATAAATGTTTTTATTTCTTATGTAGGTCTATAAAAATTTCTGAATTAAAAAAAAAGTCAACTACCCTTATTATACCCTGAGATTACATACTGCTGCATCACTTAGGATGTGTAAGGTCAATCAGTTAACTACACTTTACCAGCCGTTCTGCTACATGACAATACACCACAAACCCAACAGCATCCCGTTTGAATCTCTACAACCCTCAGACAATTACACAGCAGTGTTCACACTGAAAGCACCTTGTTCCAGTTCTTGAAAGGAGTAAACTTCTGAAGATGATTATCAGATTTTTCAACTGGCTGCATAATGTGTATCCCCAACTTTTTTAATCGTTAATTTTACGGTGCATCGATGGTGACTTTTACATCTACATGCTTGTGGATAAATCAACATCTATAAACTGCCTCTTTGGGTGAAATGCAGACAGCGGTGAAAGGGTTAACCCTGTGGGCATTTAAGTGGTCATAATTAACAGTCCATTAAGATGAATGGGGAAAGTTTGCACTTAGCGATGCTGTTGTTTAATTCTGCCTGTTTACAGACTCAAGAGGACAACAGTGAGGCGTTTGAGATTGCACAGGATTTGCAGTAAGTTAGGAATCACAATTTAAAATAAATTATAATTAAATGGAAAAAAATAATTTGGGAAACACATTTCCTGCTTTGAGGGATTTCGGTTGTCCCAGTTCACTTTCTCAAATAAGTGGGTTGATACTAACTAGCAGTTTGCTTTCCACTGAACAAGTCTACCCAAACAAAGCCCTCACTATGCTTAATCCTCTCCTCGTTTCACAGCGATTTATACAAGCAATGTATTTTGTAGCCGGTTATTAACAGGGATGCAGGAGGAACTCAGCTCTACTAACCCGTAAAGGTCCTTCTGGCTCTGTTGGGTGGCTGCTCTTCCGCAGGGTTTAATATTTGACATAAACCCCCACTATTAATATCATGAATTTTTAACATTAAAAATATGAAATAGAACATAAACCCAACACGCCAGCCTAGAAAATCTCTTGGCTTTATCTGCCGTTTGCATCTCCCAAGATTTTACAAAAGTATTTTCCATCTTTTTCTCCAGTGAGGTTGAAAATTAATTTGGTTAAAGGGAAACTAAATTTTTCAGGCAATCAGTCCATTCCAAGCTCTGAAGTTAAAAAAAAAAAAAATTAAAAAAAAAAAAAATCACAAGACCACAGCTATACCAAGACTGGCAAGAGAACCCTGAGGGTTGCTAACATTGCTGCCGAAAAATGCAGCTTCTGCTGCCAGTCTGTGAGTCGGAGCTCCTGAGAGAGCTGGGACTGGCCCAGGCGGAGAATTCACTATTTGAACAAGAGCTGTTTTAGCCAAAACACAGCAGTGGAACTGCTAGAGAAGCCTGTCATTTCAAAGTAATACGCAGTTCTTTTTATAAGGTCTCCGTTTTATTGGTACAATTTTTTCCTTGTAAAGGATTGTGAGTGTAATTAATTATAGGCAATAAATTGTAAGTGCATTTCATAGCTCCTGTATGTCTGGCTATATGACAGCGCTCAGAAATGCGGTTGTTAAACATACTGAAGAGCAATAGGCTAAGCAGTCAATTTCTCTAGATTTTTTTTTGTTTGTTTTCTTTTGGGTATCAGAGCATCTGAGAACAGTATGGCAAAAATTAAAAAAAAAAAATCAACATTTCCATGAAATGTTCTAATTACTAATGTCAATGTAAATTACTGATAAATTTTTCCAGACACAGTTTCAGTCTTAAGAGCAGGAATGTGGCTAAAAGTTCAAAATAAAATTTTAGAATTATGTTACCTCTTCTTGTTGGAAATAGTATATTCATGAATGAATATGCTTTTGCATTTGCCTACAGTTTGAATTTCTTGTGGTTTCAAATGTAAGTTAGAAATTTAAAAATACAATGCTTTTTAAAAAATTAATTTTGTAGTTTTTATGAGATCTTCAGTTTAGCAACGTTAATTAGATATTAATTTTAGTTTGGTTAAATTTAAATTAGGCCATAATACCTTAAACTTATTAACAAGAAATTGGATTGAAAGAGCCAGAATTATTTCTGAAGATACTTTGAAGAAAATGTCCTTTTATCATGTTTTCCTGGGAAATCAGGTTTATAGAAATGCAAATTTACTTTATTTAAAATAAAGTATTTAAAATTAGTTCAGCAACTTTGAATTCTTCATGTCTCTGATGGATAGAAATTGTTAACATTTTGAAAACAAGGAAACTGAAAAAAATAGTCTGAATTAACAGGAAACAGTACTTCATGCTGCATGCCCCATTAAAACTGTTAGTTATTTTCCAAAACCTAACAGTTTTTTCCATTGATTAAAACCAACACAAAATAATATTGGAGAAAGAAACACTAAAGCTGTGTCTGAAGAATGGTAGAATTCTCCTTCATTAAACAGGAATTAAAACAGGTTTCGGTAATACATAATCTGTTGTACAGGGGCATCTTGGTCAGCAGCTTGAAGGCAATATGAATACTTTTCTCCTTAAAAAAAGGCACATTTTACCTCTTCTTTTACCTGGTACTCCATCCTTTGGTGATTCTTGGTTTGTGTCACTGCTTTCATTCACCTTTATTTGCAATTACTGTCAGTTTCTACAAGATCTGTATGCTTTTTCCTTCTTAATTTGTACAGTAACTGGCCACAAATCCTTTGACTTCTCTAAAACACAAGACATTGATTTACACAGATTAGGAGTTGGCTAGTTGCAGGATATTCAGTAAATGTTCTTCCTAAGATGTAAAACCATACTGTTTCTTTGTTCCAGCTGTAAAGAACCTGCCATGATAACAGCAGCCTTTAAATGATGATGTCAAAATGTCAAAGAGGAAAGTGGCTGTGTGTGAGGTCAGGAGTCTCACTGATGCAGAAAGCAACTCAAGAAATAACTAGTATGGGTTCTGATGAATTTTGGAACAGGTTCAAACAGGGAATGTTTATGAGGGTGGCATAACATTTATGCTGGATACAGGATCTGCAGGTTTCCTTATTTTTTAATTTTTTTTTTTAGATTAAACGTCTCTCTGTATGACTCTCCTCTAGCTCTGCACCCTTCCTCAAATGCGAGGAAGAAGGAGAATCTTTGAGTCTAATCCTTTTATAGGACTCAAATTTGTTGAAACTGGCGTCTTGGATCCACAGAGTTGTGGACCTTGATTTATATCAAGATTATGGTGATATTTTTGAATGATGTGGATTTTGTATATCCCGCACATTTTGCATACTCTGATGTATACATGGTCAGACTTCACACACACACACACACACACACACACACACACACACACACACACACACACACACACACACAGAGAATATTCTGAACTGGTATGGGCCCACAAGGATCACTGAGTGTGGCTATTGAGTGAGTGGCTCATACTTACACAGATAGATGGGATTGTATCTGACTCATACTTCTGGTCTATTAGTGTGTGGTACAGGTTTGCCCAAAAGAGACAGGGTGTGTTTTGCAGAACACAGACAACTATTGAAAAATCAAGCGGCTGTTAGGGTGTGCTGTTGAAGAAGGAAAACTGCTAGAATGCAGCAGTGCTCTCAGGGTAGGCATTTTCTTCAATGTGTGTAATGACTGGCAAGTGATCTCTGATCCTGAGTGCTTGGATGTGGTCTGGGAAATCTCATCCTGGTTGTTGTTACAGGCAGGATTGTCTGGATGGTGCTTTGGCCTTTGAGCCAGACACTCATCGGCATCTGTGCTCCTACCCATGGGCTCCTACCAGCAGTAGCAGATGATGGTAAATGATACTGAGATCATTGTTTCAAGGAATAGCAGCGTGGGTTTTTTAAAGAATTGTATTAATATCTAATAACACTTTGAAGTTACTACACTCTAAAAGTTTGGGGTTTTTTATGTCAGAAATGAAATTTCCAACAGTTCACTTTATTGGGTGCTACCTAGGAAAGCTTTTCTGAAAGTTTGTTTAAAGCACTGAGATAATTCTAATGCATAAATGGGCTTTGCTAGTATCTGTTATAGTAATAAACGAATCACAGTTTGCTTTCAAGACCAGGCAGATAATTAATCTGGGTTCATGTGATGGTTTTTCATTTTACTGGACATCAATTTACACCTCCCAGGTTGATACAGCAGGGGTTTAAGCTTTAACTTTAGGTAAATCAGGCATTATTTTCTGCAAAGGACAGCCTATAGCTCCTGTTGCACCTGTTGCCTATCTCTGGGACATACCAGCATGTTGTGCACTTGGTTACTTCAGGTTTTGTAGGATGAATTCCTTTGTCCAGGGCTAGGGCTAAGTATAGGTGCCCAGAGCTGCTGAGGATGTCTGTGATCCCAGTTGCTCTTCAAGGCACAGTGGTGTTTCTGTGACCTTATTCAGTGAATGCGGATCCCTCCATTCTCTACTCAGCAGAAATGGAGGCAAGACATGGCTGTCTTTTTGGTGTTGATATTTAAAATTCATTGTAGCTGTTTTTGAACAGGTAATTTCTTTTTCCCAATGTTTTTAAATTTCCGTCTTCTACTCATTGAGTAAAGAAAGGAAGAAAATCAATAATTGTTCTCTGGTAAGCATGAGCTTAATTTTTAACTGAGATTTCCTTATCTGCATGCCTAGGGAGAGAGTTGTAAGAGATGCTGCTCTGGAGCCAGAGAAATAGATATTGTTGGTAAGACTGTTCTCCAAGTAGGAGAAGCCTGCCTTGAAACTCAAGCCAGACAGTTTTTCTTAGAACAACTTATTTCTCTCTCTTGGTAGAATTATTGATTTTAAAAGAAAAGCATGGGTAATGACTTCTTGTCTTGTTGAGAAAAAGTGAGTGGTTCTGTGTCATCCAAATTTCCTACATTTGTTCTGAGCAGAGGAGAGAGGACAACTTCAAACTTTGTGGCATATCTAGTTTGTGTAAGCCTTTGATTTGTAGACTGCAACCATATGTGAGAGAAAGGCCACTTGTAATACGTGGCAACTGTAAAGGTTTCACCTACTTTGTGAGATTTACTGATGGGGTATTTGGATCTTTTCCTAAAACTCTTGCTATGGAAATTTTTGAGGAATTGATGCCATACTATTTACTAGCTGTATGATTTGGCATGAGATTCTCTGCTGGCAGCACCATGGGACTGGTCCCACCTTGAAATGTTGTGACCCATATTAGGCCTGGGTGTTTGAAAACTGTTTGCCTTTACTGTCAGATGCTGGAGGAAGATCAGAGCTGCAATTAACCTATTTACAGCTAAAGCTTGCACGACTTAGAAAAAACCCTAAACCAAAAAAGATTTAAAAGTTATAGAACAAATGACTGAATAGAGCAGATCTGGGTTTAATTAACTGTAAAATTGGTTGCAAATGTTTTCAAAAGCTTCTAACATTAGGGGTTGGGAAGTTGCTATTTTGGAAGGTTTTGGCAAGTGGCACAGCTCTCCAGGGAGTATGTGGGTGGTGCAAAGGCTGTGCTGGTGTGGGTGATGGAGCCGGGTCCCTCCAAGGAGCGCTGATGCCTCTCCCAGGAGGCAGCTGAGCCTGGAGCTGTGTGCAGTGCTTGCTTGCACAGAGGAATCCAGTTTGATGGACAGGAGGATGGTTTAGGTCCCATTGCTGCTTCTACTGCTAAGAAAATTCAAATAATTTGGAATTTCCTTGCCTAAAGACAATTTCCTTGCACAGTTGCCCTGGGGCTCAAAAAGCATTACTGACCTCAGTGTGGACTATCACTGAACAAAGTGCCATTGACCACTAACCTGGTGGGATTGTCCCAGATGGTGAATCAGCTGCTTTCCTCGGGGTACCCACTGCGTGTAGAGACCACGAGGAAGCAGGGAAGGTTGAGGTGTTTGAGGAAAACCTGTGCTGTCAAATGTTGCAACTGCAGATGTTTGGCAAAACCTTTTCCAAGGGGCTGGAACAAGGAGTTAATTTTAAGAATCAATCTTGTTATTATTGCCATGAAAGGGATGACACAGCAAAGGAAAAGGTGTTGGTATTTCCAGAGCAGTGAGTATTTCAGATTGGATTTGTTTGTTACGGAGAAGCATCCAAAACTCTCAGCCAAACCTCAGTGCTTAAATAGCAGATTGGCACAGAATGAGTCAAAATTTTTGCCAATTTAGGTTGCAAATCTAACTTTTGATCCTTTCCAACATATCAATGACCATTATTAAAACTGGGTTTGTGGCAGGAGTCTTTGTAAACTGAGGTGTTTATTGAGGAGGTAGAGGAGCTGAATGTTAAAAAACCTGTTTACTATCTGAGAAACCTTATTAAGAACTGTTTAATTTCTCTAAAATATTCAGCCCATGTCTAGAAGAGAGCAAACCCTGAAAAAAAACCCAACAACCCCCCACCCCAAAACTCAAATGCAAGCTTTGAAAAATGTTTTAATAATGAAGCTGAGCAAATAATTTAAAAAATAATTTATTCATTTTATGTAAATAATGTAATAACTCAGTTCACAAATGTAATAAGTTTTTCAATTTCATTAACTAATATCTCTATGTTTTAATTATTACCTGATGGATTAAAACATTTGATACTTGTCTGGAGTAGCTCTTGGGTCAGAGTTGTAGTAGCAATACTAAACTCTGTTCCAGTTCTGTGGTCAGATGAGCATACACCCCTAATAAGGGAGATTTTTACATGTGCATATTTAGAATCTTTCTCACATACAAATGTTTGTACACTGTGTGGTTATGAATGCAACTGTCACATTTTGGTTGCTGTTTCAGTCAGCAAGCTTTTCTTGTCAGCCCTGACTGATGCTTTTCCTCCTTCATTTTCACTGGTATGGGCTGATGGTCTCATTGGGTCTCTGTGATCTTGACCCCAATGGTGCTGAGAGCTGCCAGGTGTATTTTACCTGTCTTAGCACAAGTCAGCACCTCACCTCTCGCAGCTGTGATGATGCTCAAGTAGATCCAATTCTTGATCATGGGGATGACCATGTATTCGCTTAAAATTACCAGTTTGTGCCAAACCCTTCAGCTCAGTGTGCAAACACTGCGGGGATGGTGCTGCTCTGCAGGCACTGCTGCTGCTCACAGCTCTACCCCTGTCCTGCAGGTAGGGATGAAACCCCAATAGACACAGCATGGGAGTACCTCACAGGGGTCATAATTTTTCACAGCCTTCTGGTGAGGCAGTAAAGTTATTTTGGTTTTACAAGTGACAGCAGAAGTACAGAGTCACTGCAGTCCAAATCCGCAGATTAAATACCTCATTTCTGTAGAGTTGCTGGCCCTGAGCAAACATCACCTGACTGGTGCAACTTCTGCAAATCCTTCCCACCAGATTGAGCTTCATTTTCCTGTGTTTGTAAAAGGAGGAAAATATTTGTTTCAAGGTGTAAGACTTCAGTCTCAAGTGCTACATGGGTGTTGTTAGGACCAGGTAATTTTACTGTTATGAAATACACTGCTGATTGGGGAATTTTCCTTGTAAGGCTAGGAGTTGTGGTTCAGAAAACTTTCACTGGCCTAACAAAGTAGAAACATTTACAGGCCTCATCAGGAGTAAGTAATAACTTTAATGGAGCAGTTAATTAGTTCTGTTCTTTTCAGACAGGATCATTAGAATTTAATGAGAATTAATAATTTCATAAAGCAAGGAAATATATTGCCCTAAGCAAAATAGGGTAACACACATTTCACAGATAGCTATTTTAAATGAATATAGTGACATTTTCTCATATTGCCGGATGATCTATAATATTTTCATGTAGAAACTCAAGATGAAGTATTTGGCTCACATTATAAAGTATGTTACTGTTTGAAGACACCAAGTCCCCATTGTTTGTGAACAGGAATATAAAACCTAAATACATGTAAATGCAATTCTTTATCACTGTTGGCATTTTCCTTGAACATTTTTAAGACAAAGCCACCAATCACCTAGAAACATCATTGAAGAGCAGCAGAATTCCTTTGCCATGTGCTGCAACAGTCTCTTGTGTCAGCTTTACCATGCTACCTACCTTGATTAAAACAAGCACATTAATGGTTTGAGAATAAGATGTCATAAAAGCAGGACAGAAAATATTTATAAACACTTATATTTGGAGATGTTTTAGTTGAACATCATCTGGAAACATAATAACTAATGTAACAAGCAACACACTCCCCTTAATTTAAGGGGAGTTTTTTTTACTCTAGCATTTTATGTAAATGCTTATCTATACTTTTTGGGCCTCAACTATTGTTCATGGTATAAAAAGAAGCCATTTCTTATTTCCAGGTTCTGGGCTGGTTTAAATTGCCTGACTTCCACTGACACTCATGAGGTTGTATCAATGTCTGTGAGGGGAGGATGGGGACCAAATGCTTTAATGAAGGCTATGGAAGTCCTAGAAGAGAGGGAAGGAAATTCCTTCTGGTTCATGTGTCCAAAGCTATTGTACTGTACTTCTTCACAGAGTTTTTCCTTCACTGTTTGGATATACAGATGACATTTTTTTTTGTATTCATTGCAAATTAAAACACTTGATCAAGAAAACTAAAATTTGATGGATATTATGAACTGTTCCTCTGAATGTGGCCTGGACATGCAGGCTAAACAAACACAGCATAAAACAAAGGCACCCAAAAAAATGGTGATCCTGACCACTCCCACCTCTGTAGTGTGATGCAACATATGTAAGCCTAACACAGTTAATCAGTATAAAGCTGGTGCAATGGGGCAGACATGCAGACTTGCACAGTTCTAATCTTATTCCTGAAAGAATTATAACTTGGACTAAACATATCGGAGTAAGTAGGACCAAAATAGAGCTCCCCTGCCAGAGGGGCTAGGCTATGGTACCCTATCATTAGAGTGCTGTTTGTGGGGAGATACGAATTCCTCATGCTGTAGCAAAACCTAGCCAAAGCACAGACAGATCAAACTATTCAGCTTTTCATGATGCTTCAACCCGTTTCATACTTTAAAACTGCAGAGAAGTTAAATGAACCATTCTTTCTTGCTGGCTCTTCTAAGCAGAAAAAAAGAAAAAAAGAAAGAGAAAATGCTGGCTGAAACTTCAAATGCATAATACATCTTCCATCACAGATGTAAAAGAAAATTACCTACCAGATCTTTTTTCAGTGGGAGTTTGTATTTAAAATGAAACATGAGCATTACAGATTTTCAACAGTTAGATGAAAAACTGCTTATATATATATGTATATATCTCTATGTATGTATATATACATATATATACATATATATATATATATATACATATATACATATATATACACATATATACATACATACATACATACATATAT
>JAWWEU010000081.1:17769487-17808632 GCA_035583155.1 Acropternis orthonyx
CATATATATACACATATATACATACATACATACATATATATATATACACATACATACATATATATATACATACATACATATATATATATATATATATAAAAATATATATACAGGTTGAAAACTCTGCAGGAGATTAGTAACTGGAGAGAGCATTACAAGTATTGGCCATCCAAATATGCAATGCACTGTATTGGGCTTCTCTCAGTTTTTAAATTAACTTTTATAGATTTAAGACTAAAATACATTTTTTTCCAGCCTCTTTTTCATCTTCCAAGCACGATGTTTTCTGTTACTATAATGATTGCTATGTACTGCAGTGGCAGTGAAGCACTAGTGGTTGGAAATCAAGAGCTACTGTTTCCATATAACAAAAAGACAACCTCTTCCATAAAGCTGGCAAATACAAGAATATAGAGAGGCAATGGGCATGCACAGCAGAGCAGGGAAGACATTGCAGTGGTACGTGCAACTGTGAATGATGAGATTTGACCACTGCTTGGTAATTGCTGGGTGGGGAGTTGAACAGACACAGTATGTGGAAGCATTTTAAAATCCCTGGGGCCTGATGCCAGCTGTGGTACCTCTGGTACCTGTGAGCAGTGCTGGGAGTGAGAGACCTGCCCAATCCTCCCACTGTTTCCTCTCCTACACCGAATCATGCGCTGGAGGTAGCCCAGGTTTGGCAGCAATGGTCGTTTTTCATTCCTGTTCTGCAAGAATTTTCCCTTGCTCTCCCCAAGCAACTGAGAAGGTGAGGGAAGGAGGAGGGATCACATCCGGTACCTCAGTTACTTCTGAGTTACATTTCTACCTGCTCTGGAGGCACTGGTGCCGTGAAATGACCTTGCATTCCCTATGGCAGGACAAGTGGTGGAAAACTTTCCATGCTCACTTGCAGGTAGCCAGCAACCTTACTGGCTTACAGTCCTCCTGACTGGCCCTGCTAGACAGATTCCCAGAGTTTTCCTTTTAAAGTCTGCCTTACACCTGTCTCTGTCTTCACAGGGGTCAGGGCTGTGAGGAACAATTGCTTTTCACTGACATAATGGGTCTTTCCTCAAAATAACATGTAAAGAAAGTGAATGGCAATAATGGCTTTTCTAACCCCGACCTTTTATGTTGTTTTAGTGTTAGTTTAGGCATTAATTAGAGAGCAGTCAGCATTATCAGTTCTACACTTGATAATATATCATATGATCTAAAAACTAGCTACTTGATCCCATCAGACGATTAGTATCTTATTGCTGTATTTTATTAAATATTGATGCCAAAGATTTGTTTTCAACATTTGCAAATCCTTTTAGTCAATTAAGAGTAAAATAAAAAGGTTTCAATTTGGTGAGAGCTACTGTAATTATATTTACTTTGCAGTTTATTACCATACATTGGAAATGTTTGTGGTTTTGTATTACACCTACAAACTCCATTAAAAGAACATTAAACCTACAAAGTATAGGATTCTGAAACTAGGAAATTATGGAAGTGTGTTTTCCTGCAACTTTAAAACTCTTTAGGGAAACCAGACCTGTGTGTTAGCTGTCTAGATGCTGCCTACAGTGCATGAAGAGAGGCAGATGCCTCCAAGTGCAATTTAAACAAACATGTAAGCCACTGGAATCACAAATTGGGAGTTTCAGAGGCAGGGCTCCATCTGAAATTTGAGCTCTCTCCAGAAGAAAAGCACCTGGTTGTGGTCGGGGAGGAGCTTCCTTGGTGTGTGCAGGACCTACAGGCTGCAATAAGCAGCAGTGCTGGTCCGCGCTCCTTTCTCAGGGTAGAGAGGCATCAGGGCAGTCTCTGAGAGAAAGGCATATTGCTGGGGAAAATTCCACAGTTCTACACTGCAGTGAAATTTCTAACTACTTCAGGGAGAGTGTAACATCCTGGCTGCTACAGAGCTGCTTATGCATTGTACATATGATTGTAACTGGGTAAATGTAGGAAATGTTGCAGGACTAGCCACAGGACTTGAGGGCTCCCTTGCCTCAGGCACCACCTCCACTGCTAGGTATGGAGATGTGCTCTTGGCCACTTTCTGTGGCTCAGTGGATCTTCACTTCTTTGCTGAACTTCAGCACCACTTCAAAATGAACGGGTTAAGTGCCCTCCCACAGATTTGCCCTGTAGATAGGAGCTAAGAGCGTTTGCACTCCTTTCACTCTGTGGAGAAGTGGTCTAAGTCTGCTGTTCCTGTGCAAGTCCTCAGTCAGGAAATGATTTTATAGAAGGGATTACTGCTGCTAACTGCAGGGGCATCATAAAACCAATGATCCCTGCTCCACCTCTGGAAAGAGAGGCTGGAGGTAGAGAGAGAGTTTCAGGCTGTGCATCCCAAAAGGATACAGGTACTGCAGTCCCCAGGGAAGTGAGGAACTGGCACAAGCAGTGAGACAGAAGAACTACCCATATCCTCAGTGCACTTCTTTAGCAAAGGACTAAGGACTATTTGCTATTTACTGAAAGTTGGAATTGTTTGATACATGTCAAGCGAGGCTTGGAAGGCAGGCAGAAAAAACCCTTCTCTGGTTTGACCTTGTCTGCTGTCCCTTTCTTTTTGTTCAGGAGGATCTTAAAGTGTGTATATCCTGAAGATTTTACACAGTCTCATTCTGGATCTGAGTTTGAACTTTGGGGTTACCATTCATGTGAGCAAAGAAAAACTTCACAGTGAGCAAAATTCCTGCTGCCTCAACCCACAGAGCTACAGTGACAGCTTTTCCCCTTGCAATGGGTTGACTGAAAGACCTTTGCCTGGTGCACTGGCTAGAAACTATTGAACCTGACTAAAATTTGTGGGACTGGGAGCTACTTATATAAGAGAGGATTCACGCACCACTTTAAAATGCTGTTTTCATGGGCACGTAAATCCCATTTAGCAGTATTTTTGTCAAACTTCTCCTTTATGTGATGTTCCCTATGTGATAGTATAGGAGCCAAGTCTCAAATTTATTCTTCAATGTGTTTCAATCTCAACTTCTGTCTGAGTTCTTAAGCTGGTGTGAATTCTTGTAGCTCCTTTGGCTTTAGAGGAGATGTGATGATTTACACAAGCTGAAGAGAGGTTTCCTCTTTCTAATGTCATTTCCTTGGGTCTTTTCTATGTGGTATTTTCCTGTCCTTTCATTCTTCGTTCTTTTCCCAAGAATCTTAGATGTTAGTGTAAACTTTCAAAATCCACTTGTGTCTTTGGCATCAAATATAACAATAGAACTTGTTTTCACATCTCTCCACAGTACAATATAGAGGCATTGCCAAAAGCTATCCACTATCATTACAAACATGGGAATGGAAGACAGATATAAACATAGAAGTGTAACCCCTTTCTCGAATAAGAGTTTATAATAGCAACAGTGAACTTGACCCAGTGTGTTTCCTGCAGGGATAAGGTGACCCGCAGGGGTTAATGGCCCGTGGGTTTGCCTTGGGCTATCATCTCACCCAGCCAGTGATTAATCCTGGAGAAATGCCCTTTGCTCCCATCATTATCCCTTAAATGGAACCTTTAGAATTCAAAATGATTTTGGAATGGAATTTACCACTGCCCTGCACTCCATTCATTGCAAGGAACTTTACTGTAACTGCATGTCACACTTGCATAAATAACCTTCAGAGGAAAAAAAAAAAAAAAAAAAAGAAAGATGAAAGGACTGGCCCAGAAAAAAGGAATAAAGTTCCAGTGCAGGCTACCACTGTTGGTAATATTCCAACAGCAGGGTGATGCTATAACAGGAAGTTACAACTGCTGCAGCAAGTGGAGGCAAACAGAAAGTCCTAAAGTATTTGTTGTATGTAAGAATTTTCCTGTGCAAACATTAACTGTAGCATATTTTCAGGCAGCCTTGTATTATGGTTTTGTATATTTACTTAGCTGCTACCCAGGCATATTCTTGAGAAACTGGGTTCTCTTAATAAGTTTAGGATGCCAAGGTCCCTTCACTGTCAGCACATGGTCTGAAGAGCTGTTGAAGGAACTGATTATTCCCTTGGACAAGTGAAGGGCAGGAGACACTGTGAATGTCAGGGTAGTGTGCTTCAGAAAGCTTCAGTTCCTCTGCTGATCTCTCCTGTGGGTCTGTAACTTGCAAATTGTATCTGCTGGCATAGCAGCTCAGGTACTTGTAGAACCTATTGCTTAAATTTTACTCCTGAGAAGACAGTAAAATCTGTGTTAGTATAGCAACCTGCACTCCCAGTCAGTTCTGTAGTCCCCTCTTAATCCATCTGATGTAGGTTTCATGCCTGGCTACATTAAGATAAGCATGCCTAGTACACAAGGTTGTAGAAACAATTGAATCTACTTAACAGTTTTTTATCTTTTAATAGACACAAGTTTCCTCATACACTGTTTTAATCATGGAATGTTCCAGACAGGAAGATATTAAAGATCACTGCTGGACAACTAGTTTAACATACTCTACTATTAATACACTGGTGGCAAAAGTCTGCAATGTCGTTCTTGCAGAATCCCATGTAATCCATACTGATCACACTCACACACCAGCTGGAAACATATTCCTAGTGTATTTGGAGTAATTTTGCATGTAGAGCTATGTCACCTGTTGCTGAAGTGAGGCTGGTGCTAGTGGTCACCAGGTGTATGGCTGTATTTGATCCTACTCAGGGCCATTTTTTATTCAGTAGCATCTTGCATACTCTTTTTTTTTTTTTTTTAAATAGTGGATCAACCTCAGGCAAGGCAACTTAGAGTGACTGCAAAGTAGAAATGTTCTCTGGGTGGTTCAGGGTTGTCAGAGTTTGGGATGCTCTCCAATAAGCTGCTCACTGTCCCTCTGGTGTGTGTCCAGCACGCAGCAGAGTGAAGCAGGGCTGTCCTGCTCGGGAAGCCAGGCCTGGTTCCCCAACACTGTCCCTGTGTGGTGCTTCTCTGCCAGAAGCTACTGACAGCAACACGGAGAAACTCGTAAGCAGAGATGGCCATGCTTTTCTCTTTTGCTCTTTCATTGAGTGGACCCAAATCAAGACTTTAATGGGAACTGGCCCTTCCCACTGTGCCCGCATTCCCTGCAGGTGGTACCAGGACTGTTTTCAGATAAGTACAGGTGATGGTGGCCCGAACCTCATTCGGACTTTGCCTGGTCTCTGGGCTGTGTGGAGCCCTGGTCTCAAATCCATGAGCAAGAACTTGGTGGATCTGGGACCAAAGGTACAGTCATAGGTATGAAGTCAGCATAGGAGGACCCAAACACCTCTAGCATTTGAAGTCTAGACATTTATATGCTTAGAGTTTAGTTTTTAAAACATACTCCAGCTCCACTCCTTCTGCAGTAGCCAGAAAAGGCTGTGCTGCTGTGCTATGGCTTCGTGTGGCTGCTGGGCCCCCTGGCAGCAGTGGCTGGAGAGGAGTGCAGCTCCCAGACTGGGGACCAGGACTTTGGGCTCTTTTGCTGTCTAAGTTCCTGCTCTGCACTGTGGCCGTCAGACCTAACATAAAGGCAGACAATACAAAGGTGATTCTTTGGCTTGCTGGCCTTCTTTCTTGATAACAATCTCAGCAACTTCTCTTTTATCTCACCTCCTGTTCAAGGTGTCTCAACTAAATTCTGAAGTGGCTGGAGGTTGTGTCACACTATGGAAAGATGCAAGACCTCTCAGGATACTGTTGGAGAGCTGCACCAACCAGAGCGTGCAAATGCAGACCTTGGAGATATCTCTATCTGATCCACTCCCTCGAATTTTGAAGTATTTTTCCCATGCTTTCCTTGAATTTTCTTCATATTCCAAAATCAAGCTATACCTCTGAATGTATTTTTGTAACCAACCTATTAAGTGAGTGGTCATTGTACATAAAGATTTAGCACTAATCATTTAAAATAACACAGAAAAGGAAAAGAAGGTGAGGACTGGTTTTGTTATTTTGTTCATTTGTTTTTTCATGGTGCCTGAAAAAGACATTAACTCTTTTGGGGATATTTGATTTTTAAAAATAAGATTTATTTTCCTTCTTAATTTTCATCAAGGTTGTAAACATTATAAAATCATGTTGTTTAATTATCAGTACTTACATAACTTCAATGTCTGTAAGATTTTTGGGAGAAGTCTTTGCTTCTCTGTTAAGACAAAGCTGCTATTCAACATCAGAGGTTGCTAGTACATTCTTCAGCAAAATCCGAATAGATGCTTACATATAACGAGATACATAAGTGTATGGAAACAGTGGTGCATGTCTTTACTTTTGGGAATAATTTCAGTTCTGGAAATCAGAAGAAAAAAAGCCTACAGTTAAATTTTTGAAGTGTTGCAGCTGTTAGAGAAAAGAAGGAATTTTGTCTGAAAATGAATGTTCTGATTCTGGTTAACTGGGAAGGAGAAAGAATAATAAATTGTATCACATTTATGAGCACCTGTACAAAGTATTGCCATATGTGTAAAACCTCAAGGCATGCAGGGCCAGTACCATAGCTGGGACACCCATCCTTTCTTCTGTTTTGTTGGAGGAAGGAAGTGTCTTGTCCCCATCTTGGGACTGGGAGAGGCAGTCTGGGTTGGGACCAGCACTGCTGCCATCACTGTAATCCAGGATTATCAAAATCAGATTTATGTTGTGGTTTTTTACTTAAAGACAATGAAATTCCTTTCTTCCCTCCCCCCCGCCCCACTATACTACCAGCTATGAGAAAACATTCAAAACAAGCATATGCCTGAAAATAATTAATTATGAATTCTGTTAAATTCCCCCAACTGTTTTCATTTTACCATCAGTTTTAGAGCCATGTTTCATCGTGTATTTGGAGAGAATCAGGCACCATGGAACCTGAAACCTGAATGAGATCTCTACATTTTATTAGAGTGTAAATAATGGTAATAATTTGATGGGGCTCCTTGAATAACACAACAACAGAACGGGGTTTAGTTTACAGCATCATACCTTGCCTTCACTGCAGGGCTCATGCTTTCCCACAGATTGGCTCCTGCCAGTGAGAAGGCCATAAATGCCCACCTTAATCACTGGTTGTGTCTAACAACATTAATTTAATCCTATATGGGGCACCATGTACTTTCTAAGATGCAACTTGAAGAACTTAAAAGAGTGGAAAACGTTCTTTTAAGGTGTAGTTGAGATTGCCATTTGATGATACAGGGCCTGGCACAGAGAGCTAGTCCCAAATCTGTTAATCTGTAAAGGAAGAAAACAACAACCCTGTAAAGGGTTCCACAACACCCCTCTGTTGAGACACTGGAGGGTCCAGGATTCATCTAAAATTCCTTTTGCTTTATAAAATCATTTTCTTCTATCTAAAACAAGGGCAGGATATGGAGAGAAAAGAAAAAATTTCTTAAAACTTGAAAATGGAAACTTTTGTAAATTTTGTAAATATTTTTTAAACAAAGCATTGTTTCCACCCAGCTCCATAGTTGGATGGTATGGCACATGGATGGCTGTGGACTTCAAGCACTTACGCTGTCTCCTCTTGCCTCTGCTCACAGAGAATTTCAACAAAAAATATCATGCAGGAGAAAATAAAACGGAAAACTTAATTGGTTTATTAATATTTTGCTCTTTCACTTTGAACTCTGTAGCGGATTATCATGACCTTTTCTTCAGGGGAGGTATTGATAGATGCATTGTCTTTGCTGGCACAGCTGAATAGGCTGCTTTCTAAATCACCTGGTACACACACTTGCCACTGGCACTGTAATGTCTCTGTGCCCACTTCCTGGCACAGAGGTCCTTAAACCCAATAGAAGGAAGCAGGGCCATACAGTGAAGCCATGCACCAGAGATCCCTTCAGTGTATCCTCATAGCCCGTGACCATGTGTATTCCTCAGACAACTCTTTCAGCAGCATCAGAAGAAATGGCCTTCTGGAATAATCTTTGTTTGCAGAGATTTGAGTACAGCTGTCAAGTAAGGGCAGTGGAGCCAGTATTGTTCCACAGAGACTTGTGGCATCGTGGCCGTGATGCAGCCATTTATCATCAGGCTCTGTCATTCCCAAACTGGGGCCTCTCACATGATAACGCAGAGTGCCACTGCCCCTTTACTGACTTGGTCCCTGGTTAATCAGTTTGTTCAGGTTTTGAATGCTGTATTCAAGCATATTTTTAACAATGAAAAGCTCTCTCTGTTTAAAAGAAAGGTCCTCCGTATTTAAGTCACATTGTTTTCTTTCCAGTCATTTCAGGTTTTGTGTCACTGGATTTGTACTAGCTGTGGCTCATTATGAGAAGTATTTGTCAGTGTGGGCACTAAGGCACGCACAGCCCTATATGTGAAATTTAATTGTGGGCATGGGAATTTCCTGTCCATTCTCTTGAAATATTGTTGCTTAAAACTTGATAGAGTGAAGGTTTTGCAAATTGAAAAAGAGAACCATGAAAGAAGACAGACAGAGGAATAGACAGAGGGGTCCAGAGGTGTCTGATGTCTGGGGAATGAAGAAAAAAGCCAGGTTCCCTTAGGAGCAGTGAATGACCTTGGAGCCATTGGAACAGAGGAAAAAGAAGACACCCTGAAGGCACAGAGGGATACAGGATGATGACAAACACTGAGAGATGGGTCCTTGAATCTAATCGAGAGAGAAAAAAAGGCTTTGAAGGGAGAAAGAAAGAAGGTTAGGGCTGGAGGGAGTCTTCTGTCCAGGGCACCTTTAAATCAGAGGCTGTGAGCACAGAATACATGTATTGATATTACAGTGCAATATATTTGGAAAAGTTATGGGATAAAATCAGCATAATTTTTATTTCATAGATTTGTTCTGCCTCTCCTATCTCACTAGAAAGACTTGAGCAAGTGCCAAGCCCTGTCATGAGTGCACAGCTGGGCACAACAGAGGGACTTTGCCTTCTGCAAATGAAGTTGTTTGCTGGGAACCCTCCTGGTCATGCAGTGATGCTATTTGTGTCTCTGCTTAAGAGGAGTTTTATCGAAGATGGAGAAATCTTTCTTTGCAGGTGGGCAAGTGACATCTTCACTGTCACTCAGGACTTTTGTTAGGCAGGGACTGTATTAAGCATTTTTTAAGTATCAGTGACTCTGACTGCAGAATCCAATCATGCTGCAGAACTTTGCTTCTCACTTAAGAAAAAAATCCTATTGTTTGTAGGCCCCTTTGCTCAATTTGGGTTGTTATACCATGACCACTATTTCTGTCCTTGCACTCTGTAACCTACCTAGCACAAGCCCACGTCTCTCCCTCTCCTGCCAAGGAGCACAGCTTTGACCCTCAGCTCCATGCTGTCTGCTGTGGGGTTTCCCCAGTGGCAGAGCATCAGCTCTATTATGAGCATCATCACATACAGGGACATGGGGGAGAAATTAGGTTTTTTTGGAGAAAGAGATGGTAACAGGTGGCTCATTCCTGCTACAGCATCACAAGCAGTCCCAGCACTATAACACAATTGAGGCTCATGAAGGAATTGACGTTCCCTTAATTATTACTCTTTCTCCCTGCTCTAAATCCATTCCTGATAGAACTTCAAGAAGGAGTTGAGGACCTCTGCCAGCTGCAGCCTGACAGTTAACAGCAGCATGTTAATCAGTGGAGCCTGTGGTACGATCGCAAACTTCTCAGGTGTTTTTCTCTGCCTACCAGTGTGATGCCTGCCACAATTGCTCACTGGCTGCTTTTCACTGATGAACATTCAAGAGATTTCAACCAAGCTTCATGACAATGCTGCTGTCACTTGTGGTGCAGCTACAGAGAGCTGCATGTTAACTCCATGCTCTCGTGAGGGAAACCGTCAAAACACCAGCAGACAGCAGAACTGCTGCGTTGCCTTCCCGAGTCTGCAGATGGTATGAAAATAAGAACCTTTCATTTCAGCAGAAAGCTAAAGTCTGAAACTTAATTATGACAGCTGCATTTATATTAACTATTTCAATACCTAAGCATTTTAGCAACATGTTAAAACCATGAGTTCTTGCTAGATATGGTTGCCTAACAGTTCTCTCTGTCATGATTAATGACCTCCAGTCCAGAAGTTAACTTCAGCTTCCACTCTGTTAACTTCTGATGCTGTTTTCAGTTGCCACTATACACTGGCATGTTGGAAACTGAAAATGCAGACACATGCATTTAGTTTAATATTCAGAAAATACGTATCATTCCTGTCTTGATTATATTGCTATTTTTCTTGATTAGGATGAAAGAAGTTCTTGCTCCCTCTACTTAGGCTATGGAGAAGGTATGCTATGTCAGTGGCAGTTCTTCCTGAGGACATCCCCTGGAGCACATTTATTCTGTACATAATTTCATGACCAGAACTATGGCTGAGGAGCTTTTCAGTACCACTTTCCTAGTCATGGAAATTGATCTACAGTATGAACAATGAATTACTCTATAAAGAATACAAATAACTGATGTTCATTTGGCTATGGGAACAATTTTACACCTTTGGAACTTGAGATGCAGCTAAGCTCCAGCTAAAACCTAGAAACTTAGGACATTTTACTTAGAATCAGAGGTAAATCCCTTCAAAGTTGATTGATTTCCATTTGAACAACTATTTTGCTTTAAAACTTTATCTACAATCACATTTTAGACCTTTCCATAATTCTAAGCATTGTTTCTGGAGAAATTAATGCAGGTACCTTATTTACCCATAACTCATTAAAATCCAAAAAGCAAAGGTATATTTCATAGTGATAGTAAGTTATGAAAACATCACTATCAACTTAGTTACAGTGTAACAACTCTCAGACTTTTAAAGGGGAGTGAGAAGGACACTGCACAAGAGCAAGGAACTGAGAAAGAAGACTCAATAGAACAGGATGTCAGTAGAGAAAAGAAGGAAAAAGCAGCTCACTGTAGACTGTAAGCAAGTAGAGGGGGAATGGGGTCAGAGGAAAGAGAAAAGACACTGAGAAGAATAAAATGCTTAACCATTATTAACCCAAAGACAATGCTGTGGTAAAATATATAATTGTTAGTGCAATTCTGACAGATTTACAAGCATCAGACCAAACTGACTCACTAGTTATCAGCTGTGACTATATAAAACATGCTGCTCCATCTAAATTGGCAAAAGGAAATAAAAAAAGAACGGTTTGCACATAAAGAGCTAAATTTTATGTTGATTCACCATATGTCCTTTGCCACCTCAGAGAAATAAAGATCTGAAGAGCATAAATATGCAAAAAATGTTGGCCGGGTTTTGCATTCTTAATATTTTCTAGTTCTTCCATAAGTGCAACACTCTTGCATCAGGTCTGACTGCTGTCAGCTGTGTTCATTGTAGAATTCCACCACTGACAAAAAGCAAAATACAGATCATTTATGGGTCCCTTTTTCTTCTCATTGGAGCATGGGATTTACAGAGAAAGGTAAGTCAGATTTTTGATATTCATTCAGAAAGAAGACTGTTTCCAGAGAACATGCTTAACATGTAAACTTTTGGAGTCAGAACTCTCTTTTGTTGTGTGTTTGTTCCAGGCGGTCTTGGTCTCTAAACAGGGGTTCTAGTTGCACTAGTAATAAATAATCTTCAAAGATTATAGTAACTCTTGATTTGGAGGTGACAAAGAGGTGTAGAAAGTAACCCAGTCATTTATAAAAATCCAGCCTAGGCTGACTTAGCCGTTTTGGTGCTGTGAGCCAAATGTCAGCTTTGGGGCACCTATGTAAGCTGATCTCTGGAGCTCCATCAGAGCAGGGTCCTCCTCTGACACAGGTGGGCTGACAGTTTACAGACTAAGTGTTTGGGCATGAGGAGGTGCTTGGGGAGGTAATATGCCAGCTGATGCAGTCTTGGCAGCTAGCTCTGACTCATGGGCTGCTGCTTTGATCTGGCCTTTTCGTTGCACTCATGAGAACTGCTTCATTTTTTTCAAACATGTTGATAAATGTATTATTTTCCTCTGTATTTGCATAACTCCTGTAATCGCTATGAAGTGACTTGAGAGTTCTCGGCAAGTATGCCGTAATCTGTGCTTGGGAGTTGTGTCATCTTGATTAGGTGTGATTGTGCAGGGTCTTGCAATGAAGGTTTTGTTTCTGGTTGTTGGCTGAATGAGAACTGAGGGCAGAAGTGTGAATGCCACCAGCACTGCCTTTCTACCCACTCTATGACAGCAAACACCACATTTTCAGGTGGAATCTTCTAAAATTAATCATCATCAGACAAGTGTTCAGTATAAACAGGCAGTGGGATATAATTACGAGTCAGTATGAATGAAATAGGTGCCAGTAATATACTGTAGGCAATCACTTATTAGAGAAACACACAAATATGATGTAGCACTCAACTGCCCACTTGCTCTTGCGTAAGAATAAGACCGTGACTGAGCTATAGTGTGAATATTAGCACACAAAAAATATGCAATAGGGTCAAGTAATCATGTATGCATACAAATTACGTTTCAAAAATTATGTTTCTGCTTCTCTTTGAATTGTTTATTTTTTTTAAAAAAATAGTGGGCCGGGTATTTGCAAGGAAATTTGATTGTATAGTGTAATACTATTATAATTACAAAGTGATGAAGGGCTAAAATCAGAGTGAGAATAAGAGACCCTTGCAAAGTTGGGGGTGGAGGGGCGGGGGCACATAATTCATAATACATTCTAAGGTGTGTGTGTAAAACTAAGAATTAGCCTGATTGACCAGCAGAAGCTGGACCACACACAAGGTTCAAAGACAGAAAGATTGAACTACCTTAACTCAGAATCTATGGAAAAAACCCATTAGCACTATCTTTATTTGTTGAAACACATATGTTAATTTGCCCTGCTCCCCCTGTTAAACCACAAATTTTGGTTAAAAGTTGCTGCATTCATTCTCAAAAATCTCTATGGTGCTGGTTGTCCTTTTCTTTGGAGTTCCAACCAGCATGAGACTTCAGGGAAGTGCCCGGCCAAGGTCACTGTATCCATGTCTTGAGAAGGATGTGAAGCCATGAACTTCGCAGCTATCAGAGGTAAAACCATGGTCTGCCTCCCCAGGCAACCACTTCCAGTCTTACTCCCATCTCAGGAGAATGTGAAGAAATGTAACCCCTCCTGCTTATCACTAAAGGAAGGAAACAAAGAAGCCCTTACTTGTGGTCAAAGGGAGCAATTAAGTAACACATTTTGCTATCTAATAAGACAAGACCTAAAAAAAGAGTTACTTGTGTACTTGCCCTAAGTGGTTGACCAAAAATCAGTCTCACAAGAGTATTTTTGTTGTAATAAGAAATTGCTGATGGAATCATGTGCTTCTTTGATGCTGTTCTGATTCCTTTCAAAGACCGTGAACAGACAGTCCCAATCCCGGAACACAGCAGAGATGTGACAGCAAGTAACAGTACTTTTTTCTGTAGCTCCAAGTTCTTTATCAGCCTTTCTATTCCCTGTAAAAGGGTAATTCCATTAACATAAAAGTCACTTCTACACAGTCACCAAGCCTGCCATACAATTCATTTTCCTACTGCATATGTTTGACATCTGTAAGAAATATTGTTGTACATGGTTTGAATATACAGCCCACCACTCAAGCCATGCAGAAAATCTGGAGGAGATGGCAGAAGCTCAAGACATCTGAACAGAACTTTTACTGTTAGAGAGGTATGTGGGTTTTCAACCAGAATTATCTTGATGCGCTAAAAAGGAAAAAAAAAGAAAAAAGATGAAGTATTTCTGTCTTAAACATTTACGGGTGGGCTCATTCACCGTGTTTCAGAGTGAAGCAGTGGAGCTGAACAGCAAATGCTTCAGCAATGCAATTGCAGTCCCTCAAATGTTGAAGTCTGGAAAAATTCTGATTTCTTCCTGTTCTCAGATATCACAGGAAAAAGCGGAAATCATCAATTCTAATTTTTAATTTGTCAGTAACTTTCCTGTCTTTCTCTTTAAAGCAAATGAATAATCCTTTTTATTTTTCTAATATGTATCTGAAATTTAATCTATTAAATTTTACTGATCTCTTATTTAGGCAAATTATCTATACACAAATTTTATTCTTTATTTGAAAAAATGCTTCTCTATTTTTTTAATGCTATAAGAAAGACAATATAAAACATTTTTTAAAAAAATTATAGAGACAATATGTCCATCCCAATCCTCTCCTGTGGGATGGGGAAGAGGAGGCACAGAAACTGTTAGCGGAACAAGTACAGATGTCCCATATTCTTAAGCCTTTTGCTTGATTTTTGGAAGTAGTTTCTAATAATTTATCATGTTTTTCATAGAGCAGAAAGTAGCAATGGTGCTCAAAAAACTCTGGAAATAATAAGCAAATTAAAAAGAGACAGCTGTTCCAGGCGTTTTCCAGCCTCCCAAGAAGACAGCTCGGACTGCAGCATGACATACACCACGTTTCATTGGCGTAGCTCCACTGTTTGTGTCACAGTCAGACAGCTTGCGTTAGAGTTTGGCCTGAATGTGAAAAGGTCCTGTTATTTGAATTTAATTGAGAAATATGGAGCAACATTCACATTTTAAAGCTTTTTAATTAATAAGAGGTTAGGACAGAAAATTCAGTATAGCTGTTACTGCTGAATGCAGACAGGGCCTGTCAGGTGGACATTCGGCAGGTGAGTGCTTGCAATAACCTTCATCCTTGCAAGGGGAAGTGCCCTCTCCAGTCCCTGTGGTTTCCCTGAGAGCAAGTGTGCCACTTCTCCTAGCACTGTCATGTCATGTGACAGGTTAAAATTCCAAATCACAACGGTAGGTACCTGTCTGTGACCCAGCATTCTGTTGCAGCTGTTGGCTGAACATCATTCAGAGAAGTGCCAAGTGAAACCCAGAACACCTCTGTTTCCCACCAGTAGAGTTACATCAGTGTAAAGCCACCTTAGGAAAAACCAGAATCAAGACCAATGTGAAGAAATTTACCAGAAACTGTAAAGAGGTCATAAATCTTACTCAAGCTGCACTTGACATGTGAAAGTTTTATTCTGAAACTGTGATATTGCTGCTTTGGGTGCTGAAGCTGTCTTAAAAATTACCTAAGGGTTCCCTCAAGTGAGCATCACTCACCATCCTTCTACCTTCACTGAAATGCAAATAAACACTTGAAATTGAATGCTCAGCCTTCTGCTGCAGCTTAATATAGAGCAGTTTAGGAAATGGGACCTTGGCATTATACTAGAGTTATACTACAAGCTGGTTTGGCTTTTACCTAGACCAGGACAAAAGAGGGGAGGGTGGGGGATAAATATGTGTTTGGAACTAAGACTGGGATTCAGGATTTTCAATGATTTATTCAGACACTAAAAGAAATTTGAGGACAACCAAAGTTACTTGCAAACATGAGCTGAAATTGGCAAATAGCTTCAGATTCAAAATAAAAGAAAAACAGAAAAGAGAAAAGAGAAAAGGAATAACAAAAAAAATTGAATTAGATCAGTTTGGCATTTTCTGAACTATTTGCTAAAACCTTTTCAGATTAGATTCACAGGCACACCTGAGTACAGGCCACATAACTGAGGAAGATCAGTTTTACTGCAGGGTGACAGACTACTTGCAAGCTGGAGACCATGTCTAGGATAGCCCTCTGAAATGGGAGATCAGGTCAAATTCCTCATCTGGTCAAGTGAGAAGAAGGATTGGAGGGCTGCTCTCCTCTCTGTTGGAGATATAAGAGAGGACACAGGAAAACAATACATTTTGTTAGACTTGTTTCTAGTTGATTACAAAATAACTTCATGTTCACTCAGGACAGATTTTTTTTCCAAAGTTAAACCAAAATGATTTCCACATCTCTGCTTAGAGCAGCACAGCTCCCCTTGGCTGAGCCGAGCACAAGCACAGCCTGTGAAAGCAACAGTGTCCCCCTAAGCATGATGGACCATGAGCGTGGATGGAGGAATTACTGTATAGTCTTGTTCTTGATTTGGAATTATGGTAAACATTTATCTACTAATGCAAATCAGATTCAGACTACGAAGATTGATTTTCCTATAATCTGACCTTGTCTAATAAGTCTTCTCGACCAGACGAATTGCAGGGACTTTGCACTGATTTATCTTTGCTTATGCATAAAGTACTGCATGCTTGTTCATTTATTATGCTTAGCACATCAGACTCAGGAAGATTATATTATTTGAAAATTAAATTTCATACGTTTGCATTTTAACATAGACTCCTCTTCAGCTCTTTGTCTTCATATAGCCCTGTCCTCCAACACAGAGAAAATGCATAGAAAAAAATTTACTTGCTTTTCTGAAGTCTGCATGTTAAGCAATAATCCCAGAACTGTCGCTGTGCATACTCCATGCTATGATGGAAGAAAAAGATGCTACTTCAAGCATTTTTCCCTAACACATGTCCACAAATCTTGATGTGAATTCCTTATAATTATAGTGTAATTGTGCCACTACAGGGAGATTATGTCATTATTTGACTGCCTTATCTTTATCTGTATTCCATAACCTATTTTGGTTTCTATTACTCTTTACATTAACTCCATCCCAAATCCAGAGGTTTATGTAAGGCTGGGTCCAAAGTTACTGACATTAAGGGAAAGGCTCCCTTTCATTTTAACAGCCTGTGTATCAGGCTCCTGAAGTCAGCAGGGTCTTAAGTTCTTGATTTCATGTTAAACAATAACTATATATGAAGAGAATTTTGCAAGGGAAAGATAATTAAGATTATAATTAATCTTTCTCATATTATTATCTCACATTTCAGCTGAAGTAACCTTATACTGCTACTTTCTTTTGACTACTGTGGTTCTTTCCTCCTGTCTTTGCTTACATTGAAATTTTAAAAAATATCATATACTCATTTAATCAACTGCCCCTTTTAGAACATTTATTGTTATAGTAAATTTGTTTCAACACTGACTTCTTCAGCATCTCCCTAGGTACCTCTTTGCATCTATTTCAACAAATTGCAGCCTATTTATCATTATTAATTGTTTACAGTCCTTCAAGCAGTCTATGATTTATCTCAAATTATTTAATATAGACCCCTCATTTTTTTTAAATGTGAAGTTGAATTATGTTATTTATCCAATTACCCAAGTAAATAGGGAGTGTGATTATTCTGCTCAATGAAAAATAGTTGTGTTTTAGCAACTGTATGGCTGGACAATAGATAGAGCCTCTATAAAACTCAGCTAGTCACGTGTCTGTGTGTATATCCTTTCAAAAAAGTAACAACAAAAACTGATTTGTCATATGACTTTGATATACATCTATACACATGCATACATATATCTGGAATCACATTAACTTCTTTTTTAAAACAAAACTTTAGCTATTTTAGAGTTAAGACATTTTGAGATTCTTCCCCTATAGGGCTGTGTTTGTAGGGCTGTGTTTGTAGGGCTATGATTCTGCAAAGCATTTAACATGTTACAGTGCGGAATTACACTGATGTCAACAGAATAGACGTGCTTGAAGAGATGCATTTAAGACCTGTGAGCCAATTTAAGCAGCAGAAGTTGAGGGCAAATCAGTTCTAAAATAACTTTGTATGGTTCTTCTATTAATGAAAGCTGGAACATTTAAATGGTGGATACCTGTTACTGTCTTGCCAGTGTCAGAAGTAAGCACTGAGTACTACAAGAAAACTGTATCTATTTATTTTTATGATCATAGAGATCTAACTTTTAGTCCTTCAGCTACTCATGTTTTGAGATTGAATAAATACCTCAGAAGTATGTAATCTTAGCGGAAAAATCTCTATGTTTAAGAAGAAAGAAATATTTCCCTAGAAGACTGACAAGAATTAAAATTAAATATCAGGTGTTTGAAACTCCTCAGGTGTTTAGAAAGTTAGAATTTGCTGAGGGGTAAGGAATTTGTATCCAAAGATCAGGCAATGCATTAAAAATACATGGGAAAAAATGCAAAAAACCCCCATAGGGTGCCTTGTGGAACCATGTGATAAAATCAATTTCACAGTGAATCATGCAGCTCTGCAGTTGGGTGTTGATAACTCACGATTCTGCTGAGAGTCAGAAGATATGTAGTGGTTTTTGTTTTTTTTACGACCCCAGCTCTTAAATTCATGTGATTACAGTGGGAATTTCATCTTTAATTAAATTTGAAGTAAGTCCCTGCCTGCAGAACAGTACTACAAGTGGCAGTCATGTATGCTCTAATGACTTAGAAATCAAAAGACAAATAAAAGCAACCTGTAGATTTTTGTTCATGTAGACTTTTATTGCTATTAGATTGCAAATAAGCTTTATTAGTTTCATCTAGAGACGGCTTTACTCAAAATGAGTAATCATCTACAATATTGAGCTAAACAGAGGAATAGAGTGAAATGAGACAACCCCCAAAGCATTCTATTAAATTTAACACAGGATTGCAGAGTGACAAACTCTGTCTCAGTAAACTTAAGCTCTAGCAATAAAGGTTAATGAGGTAAGAGCAGAAATGTAATCTACCTTAACGCTGGTGAAAAGATCCACCCAACTGCTGTGTGTTTCCAACTAATAAAATGCGATCAACATGTGTTACCAGCTGTGCATAGAAGACCCAGGAAATGATGGATCAACAGAAAAATCTTCTCTTTTCCCCTATTATTTTTACATAATATACACTCAGAGACCTGATCAAAGAACAAGAAGGGTCTTTTCCAAGAGCTACCACAAATTTAATGCTTTGCAAAGTCAGGGTATCCTTCGAGTGTTTGCTCTGATAAGTTCTGGGGATCATACAGATATTACAGGTATATAACACATATATATAAATAATGAGAACATATATATACAAATAATGATAACATCACTGAGGTTGAAAATTCAAGCTCCCCAAAATTAGGAAGTGCCACAAATGGGGTTTTGTGTAACTCCAGTCTTTTATGAGCTTGTATCTAAGTTTTGACTAGCATGGCTAGTAAATCTTAGCACTTGCACCTCATGTTGAAGATTGCTCTATTTAAGACCTAAAGAGGTGTCTGTCTGTCCAAAACCATTTTCTCCAACCAACACAATTTGATTTAATGACATACACTACTTGTGACTGCAAATCTCACTTCACAAGTATTTCTCATAGTCTTTAATTAGTGATATCACCAAACAACCATATAACTGCTTGCTGGTATAACTGTATAGCACTTAGTCACTCCTCTTCACATAGCTCTTCATCAAATACCAGTATGTTCCACACAGGCTAAAGCCAGCTAGTCTCTAGATCCAACCTCTCCTGCCTCCCACTACCCATTTTATCATGACTCTCTGCCCTCAGCTTTCTTTCTGTCTGGTTCCAGTTCCCTCAGCCACTGACTCTCTCTGCTCTGAGTGAAGTGGCTCCTTCCTCTTGCATCTAGTGTAAAAGCAATGCAAGTCACTGTCAACACAGAAAGGATGCACTGCTTTTTCTTGCTACCTGTTCAGAGCAAGAAATGTTGTAAAAGTACAACTTCTCCTGCATATATTTGCTTGGAAAAAGCGTGTTTAGATGTTCCAGCAACAGCAGATGCCCACTACAGTCACACAGGATTCTGGAAGCAAATGAGAATACTTTGTGGTGTGGGCGGAAGGCACATCTATGCTGTAGTCACACCGGAGCTACAAACAGATGGAGCATACTCTGTTCACGAACTGAATGTTTGGGTTTAGTAGATCTGTTCAATTCATAGATCTAGAGTTTCATGAAAAGAAAAAAATACACAAAAAACCCTAGGCAAAGTTGCATAAAGAAGGTCCTCCTGCCCTGACTGTTCTCCCTGCTTCTTGATCCCCAGATGTCCATTCCTACTCAGGTCTGAATTCCCCACTCCTCACATTGGGCTGATAGAAATGCTTGCAGGGCCATCCCGTTAGCTGGTTCACAGCAGTGGTGAGGTTCAGGATCACCACTGGCTGTATTCACAACCTTTTACAGCATAGTTAACTCAGATTTCAACTCTGAAACTGCTTAGCCTGGGTTATGCTAATTCAAGTCATCTGGGGTCCCATGTCTATTCCAGTACTAAGAGAACTATTTGTGGCAAAAATGTTTCTTGGGATACAGTCCATGATCATCAACCTTGTAGCACACTAATTTACTCTGAAAATTTTCCCAAGGATTTGTCCTTTTTTGGATGGACAAGGAGGGTGGTGGAGAGTCACATAAGAATGTGCAGTAGAGTGGCTTTGCCATGATTCCATAAATTGCAGGATGGTTATGTTAGCAATTGATGAGTTTTAGTGTTTTTAAGTTAATACGTCTTGTTGATCTTGGGTCAGACAATATAAACAAAAATTAACTATATTTGATTTGTTTGTTTTGTAACTTTTTGTGCTTAGGATTCAGGTCAATGTTCTAAAATGTCTGTTTCTTATTATCATGATTTTGAACATCATCCATCCTTTCTGCTTTAGTCTTCCTGGCCCTTTTTAACTGGCATCCCAGTTTTCAGTGTCAGAGAGATGATGAGAGCAGGCACAGAAGACACAAGGGGAAGCAGAGAGGTGTCATCCTCTTCCCTCTGGTGACTGGTGTCAGGACCTGAGGGAGCAGCACGAAGCTGTGCCAGGGGAGGTTTAGTTTGAATATTAGGAAAAGCTTCACCCAGAGGGTGGGTGGGCACTGGAACACACTCCCCATGGAAGTGGTAATGGCACCAAGCCTGACAGAGTTCCAGACGTGTTTGGAAAACACTCTCAGGTATATGGTGTGATGCTTGGTGTGGTCCTGTGCAGGGTCAGGAGATGGACTTCAGTGATCTTTTTGGGTCCCTTCCAACTGAGGATATTCTATGATTCTACAAAATGGTGGAAGAGGACATGGGTATCCTTTGATACTTTCTGATGTCTTCCAGAACTGCGTCCTGACTCAAACTCTCCTTGTTCTAGAAACTGAGGGATACTCACAAGTTATCACTATATGATTAGCTATATGAGGAAGATAAGCACGACTGAAAATTAGGTCTAAACTTGTTTGTGGGAAGAAGAAATAGAGCATCATGGGGTTTAGTGGAGCTTCTCCTACTGACACGAGGAATCAATTTGGAAAAAAAGGGAAGTTCAGTTTGGAAATTCAGTGCTTTGGTCAGTGTTTACAGTTCATCAGCACCACAGGACCTTGCTCTGGATTTCAAGCGCAGCTCATGAGACCATATCCCTGCAATTGCATTGGGCTCTTGTCAATAGGACTGTTGTGCTTTTTCCAACAAGATTATAAGCACTCATTTGCTTTCAGCAGAAGTTTTACCAAGCATCTATTCATATCTTAATGGATTATTGACATAACACAGCAGACTGTTATGAAGTATTCCACTATGTGTAATTAGAGTGTATTTAATCTGCATAATAAAAATCCATATGAACAGTTGTTGTCACTCATGCCCAAAAGCTGCTCATCTAAATGAAGTATCTAGTTTGCCCTATAGATTTAGGGATGGGAAACAGTGTTTTGAATAAATCTTATCTAAATTCAAGAATGCCAAAAAGGCGTTTTTACTCAGCAATCCAGATGTGGGCAATCTGCCCTGCTCCACCAAAAAAAAAAAAAAAAAAAAAAATTAAATGTTTACATTCCAACTTTCATCTTGTATCATGTTTTTACAGCCATTTGTTAAGTATTTACTGTCCCATTCTTTGTGCCTTTGGTAGGATGCCAAGACAGTATACAAGGAGCTTGCTCAGGATCCTCCTGCCAGGGCTGGAGAGGAAAGGTGAGGCACATTCTCTGTACTTGTGATTATTTTAACAATCCATCCACCCAGTGCTCCCACACCTACAGAATGGGCAAAAGGTCAAGCTGGCATCTGTATACAATATAAGATCCACTAAGGTATGTAAAGGAGAGCTCAGCTGGGAATATGAGTGGTTCATAGAGCATCACTGGGTGCTCTGCAATGGGAAAATTTTAGCACTAAAAAACAGCAAGGAAAGAGAAGCTGTGACTGATAATGTTGCCTCATAGTGCTGAAATGGCAACCAGTAAGTAGGAGAAATATTTTGTCCCTGTATCTTGCGAGGGTTTCCTTCATGAAAGCTTTTACTAGAGCAAAATTTGCAAAGAAAGCAGTTCTAGCAGGAAAAAGGAGCTCAAAATATTTAATAAGATGTTTATGTATAATTTTTTTTACTTGTTTAAATAAACATTTTTGTGATTTTTATTTTGCCAAGAAACTTCCTTGATCAAAATTAACCAAACATGAAGGATATTAACTTCCATTATAAAGAAATGTGCTGTTCAACCGCTGCCACTGCTTGTTATGTTGCGGTGAAAATCCATCTCAGAGCAGCCTGAAAACAGACAAATAAAAAGGAAAAAAAAACCCTAACCAAGGTAAAACCTCAGCTGTAATTTTCACATCAGCTTTTTACAGTCAGAACACAATACAGCCATTTTGTGGTATCCTAAAGAGTTGTTAGTTGTTCTTCTGGTGATTTAAAGCCCTAAATTTGTCTGCATAGTCTGGAATATTATTGTGCACAAAAGAAAACTCCACTGTATAAGTTCCATAGTATCTTTTCATTTTGGCATCAAAACAATAAACTCAATTACTTGAGAAAAGGCACATGCAGGGAGTACAGCGGGCTTGTCACGGCATTCATGAGGAGGGGTGTGTGTGGGGGGGTGTGTGTGTGTGTTGAATTAAGCAGAAGTCCTCAGAAACAACTGAAAAATCTGTGCTGATGCATGAAGGTACTACAATATTCGGGTGAGCAAGCCCTATAAAGCAACATCTAGTTCTGCCTAGTGCAGAACTCCTACTTTTGTACCTAGAAATTAATGTCAAATTAACAGGGAGTAAGTTATTCTGGAATTGGTTCCAGTTCTGGCATTTAACTTCCGAATATTTGCCTTCACAACCTTAACAATGTTTCTTTTTCTTAAATATAATTTCTAGCATAACGTGAGTTTAGGCATCTAGACTCATAAATTGCAGACCCCTCCAGATTATCTGCACAAATGCATGCATTTGTCGTTCTCAGCTGAGGAGGTGGGATTTGGGGTTTTATTGTAATTTAAACCAAAGAATGTTAATTGTAGCATACACATAAAACACTTGGAGCTATCTTAGAAGACTCTCAAGATGCTTTATCAACCCAGATATTATACAGAGCTTTCAAGAAACAGGACTCTGAATGTCTGATTTTAAGGAAAAAAAGGCAAATGTGATAAGAAATATGCTGAAAGACTTTCTAAATCCCTTCATCAGAGGGAGAGAGATAAAAATAATAACACCTGGTAGCTGGAAAATACAATCTGTGGAAATCTTAATGAAGCCTAATGAATCATATGAGCTGTATTGTTAAATTTACTATCCCTTTATTACAGCTAAGAAAAAAGAAATATGAAAGTGAACACTGACATTTTCATCTTTTAGGTGTATTAAATTTTGCAACTTAATCCATATTCTCACATCCTAGTGAAAGAGAGAAGAATGTAGTTCTTATTGAAAGTAAAAATTAAACTATCACGTAGAAGGGGGTCAAACTTGCAAGGGTCAGAGAAAGACCCTCATTCTGTCAGGCAGCTGATGATTAGTGACCCTAGCAAGGATGGTTTGAAAGCAGGATGCTGAAAGCTTTAAAATGCTAGTTCCCAAACATCTTTCCTCTCTGAAACAAGAACGTGTATTTCAACAGTCCTGAGTCAATGCCAGTTTGGTCTCCATCTTACAGAACCTGCTCTTGAATGTTTGCAGAGTGAGCACCCACAGGGTTTTACTTTGTGTGCTATGCTGTGGATAGTCTTCTCATATTAGGTGAGCATCCTTTGGCTTCTTCACAGTCTCTTCTTGGAATTTGTAAATTTAGTATCTTACTAATTTTCCTCTTTCTTTTCCATCAAAAACTGTGGATGTCTCTTACCCTTCTGCTGTCTGTGTGGGACAAACACTATCTCTATGAGACAATAAGGTCTTTTGAGCCCCTACTTTGCTGGGGTACACATATATAACATGATGTCTTGTGGTTGCTTATACTTAACCATAGTGATTTTATGATATTTATAAAGAAATTTTATACAATTTTCTAATCAATGAGGATTACAATGTGAAAATGCTATGCTCAACATTTTGGTCTCCAGCATCAGGTTCTGGTCGTTCTTTTTCTTGAGTACACCTTTCTAGTATTTTTATGCTGATTGTGTTTATGTTTTTGTCAATGTGCTGTGAATTTGGCTTTCTCTTTTGAGTATATGTCTTTACTCTGTCACGTACTGATGGGAAAGTAAAATGATCCAGGTGGGAGATGCACAGACCCATCCCTGTCTTCATTCCAACATTTAGTGTAGAAGGATTTTGTGGCTCCATCTTAGTAGTCCATCTGTTTTGGAGTAAGGCCTCAGATCCTTGTTTAAAGTTCTGTACATATACGATTATTTATAAAAATAGTTTCTCTATAGAAGGTATATATCCACACATGGACCTATATATATGTATGCAGAATGCATGTTTAAATAATATGAAGTATAGATTTTTTTAATTCCATATCAATATAAATACGTGTAGATACCAACTTTGGTCAATCTTTCAGCTTCTTTTTTGCCAAAACTTCACCAGCTGTTATCTGCTTCCCTTACTTGGCATAGACTACTGGACTTGTCTCTGGGGAACCTGGTTTTCCATTTCTGATAGCTGTAGTTATCTCAACAGCCCTGGGGAAGTGCAAATCCCTGGCAAGATGTTCCAAGTTGGATTCAGACCATGAGGGCATCACTGGTGTTATCTCTGAGAACACTCGATGAGGAAATCCAAAGGTTCTAAAGAGTCAAACAGCCTGGAGAACACACTATCCAGACAGCTCTTGGATTGGTTCATGTTTCTACAATCAGAAAGAAGAAATGAGCTTTGGACAAAGAGACTGCTGGCTCTTAAGATGTGGTTTGGTCAGATGTATGTCTACAAAGGTTGACTCTTCACCTTTAGCTCAGGCCATGTCTTTTGACACTTCTGTTTTGAAACAGCAACTCATAAAACTCTCCAGAACAGCTGTGACACTCACATTGTTGAGATCCATACTGGCACTTACTTTGTTTCTTACTGTCATTCATAGGTGGTTCCTTGTGTGTGATATTGACTGTCTCTTCAAATAGCTTCTATTTGTGCCCCTGGGTTTTCCCAGGGTTATATCATTTAGAGACTTGGTCATTGATTCAACAGCATTTACAGTTACCTCATAACTTTCTTTACGCTGAAAGTTCTTCAGAAGAGAAATCAGAGGACTCAACTCACTAACTCTTCCTCATCTTCCTGGGGAGTCAGAAAGGCTTTCCACTCTTCTGTTAGATATTCCTGGAGAAGCTCCTAACTCAAGAAACAAAAGCACATGGCAAAGATCACAGGTTCCTTAAACACTAACCTGTCCTTTTGAAACAGTTCTGCTTCCTCAGTGTTCTTCAAGACACAGGAGCAGACGGAAAGTCTCTCACTCATTTTTATGATGAGGGAGCTGTGTTATCACATTAATCCTCTACCCTAACATGGCCAGAGGGATTTTGTATGGACTTAGATTGATTTGTTCCCTGTATAGGCCATACTCCCCAAACCCTGTCATTAATTTAAAAGTCTTCCTTTGATATGTCATGATAAATTATGTCCCTTTAAAGAAGCCTGCTGAACCAACTTGGTGAATATCTTCTATCACCTGCCAGAGATTGTACCCTCTGCCTTCGAAGTCCACTGAAAGCACCAGTCTTTCTGCCTTAGAGCTTGTTCATCTCTACAGTTCTTGTTAGACAGTTAAGTGTTTTTTCAGTTATAGTAGCATTTCTTCCCAGAAGTTTCTTTCATGACCACAGTCATCCAGTAGGTAAGACAATATATGACTGCAGTGATTCCCCCATGCCTTAAGGCAGTTTTTTCTCCACTACTCCCAAGCATTTGGTACAGTTCCCTAAAACACTGCTTTTCAGTGCCAAGGCCTCCTAGTGCTGAGCTTGCCTCCAGTCAGAGGTAGGCAATGGCTCTCTGGATTACAGCTTACCTGTTTATCCTGGTTGGTGATACCCCGATAAACAACAGTGAAGATTTTGGTGGGCACATGCAGGAAGTGTGCTGATGTATGATGATGATTTATAGGACAGGATGTTTTGATCAACTTGTTTGAAATTCCCCTGATAGTCATATCCATGGTGTATCAATAAACGGAGGGTTTTCCACTGTGGTTTGCTGAATGTTTTTGAAACTTCCCAAAGTTTCTTTCCATCAGGGACCTGGTCCTCATTGCCTTGTAAGCTTGGCTTTATGTCTTTCATAGTACACTTTCCAAATCTTGTTCCATTCTCCATTTCTCTGTCAAATCAGCCTCACAGTTATTTCAGTCAGGAGAATAAAAGGAGATGGTAGTACACAGCAGTCTGCTGAAAAAGGCTATATCTTTTAGAGTTTACATTTTATAATCATCCTGTATACCTTCCTTAGTAGTGTCAGAGTTCCTTATTAGTTGGGAGAGTGACTTCTATGAGCTGTTCCTAAGCTACACGTTTCCAGGACTGAGCTGCATACCTTTGATACTGTGTCTCTTGCATCGAGACATAAAGTACCTGGCTAACTGTGCTTGGTTGTAGTTGTGCTGACAGTATGAGTGACATTCAACCACATAGCTAAAAGAAAAGAGTACAGATAAGCTGCCTTTCCTATGTTACTTTTCTATTCAATTATCCATTTAATTATGTTCTGCTTTTGCTTTTTATTTTTGCTTTCTTGTGTTTTTCTTCAGAATTAGCTTTAACATCTAGTATCTGACATTTCCAGTCTGGAAAAAAGATACAGTGCTTCATTTTAGAAACAGCTGCAAAAGTTAGCTTTTCTAAATTTTGTCTCACCTCGGTTTGCAGTTCACTTTCCCAAAAGCACAACTCTTACAAGATGAGCTTTGCTTGTTTGTACTCAATACAGTTAGAATTTAATTTCAAAAGATTTGTCTTGCTGTGACTTCAAATATAGTATTACTTGTGTATTGTGTCCAACTGTAAATCATATGTAGTCTTTTCATATTCAAAGTGATAATCCAGTCTTTGCACGTAGCAGGCTCTTGCAAAACTTCTTCTATGATTTATTCTTTCCAGCACTTCTTTGCTTTTCTTCAGCTCTCTTACACAGATTCCTGCAGAATTGTTTTACTTCTTACAAACATAACGGATTTGCCCAAAGGCTCCTTTGGTCTATATTTTATTTCAAGCTTTTGTGCAATCTTTTATGTGACTTCTTGCAAATCTGCTCTGATTGTATTTTGTGGACTTCTCTACAGAGCCTTCAGTTTTGTTTTGCAATTGCATCTCTTTATGGATTTACAGTTTAATGCATATAAAGCATCACACATCTCCTTTTTGATTTCTTATAGGAAACTGATCCCTCTGCAGCTTTACCTTTCAGCAACTGAAGTATACTCTTAATTTCTTTAGTGCTCTGTAAAATGGTCTGTTCTTTCTCACCTGCACATGGGCTATTTGTCTAATCTGGTACACCTGACCAGCAGTATTTTTAGGTCCCTTTTTCATCTTCTCAAGAATAGAAAAAAGTCTTGTTCTGCTTTGCTTCAGTTCTCTAGTGTATTTCTGAAAAGTTAGATGCATAGTAGAGTTGTTATTGGTTTCTCTATCCTTTACTCACTATCTTTCTTCTACTTGTTCTTTTTTGTTTCTATTTTGTTACATCATCTTCTGAGGTGGCAATGAAACAGAACTCCAAATCAGGACTTAGAAGTACAGTAAATCATATCATAACTAAAGAGATACTAATGCTGGGGAAAGATCCATGTGCTTTACTTCATCAGGTGGTTAGCACTGACTGAGTGTAGCTAATTCAGACCAAAATTCTTCTTAAAGTGCCTTTTACCATGAGTGTTATTTAATGTTCATAGGTGTTATGTACTCAAGACTGTATCTGAAGTTAAATGAGGAAGGAATGAAATGGTATATTTATGCACCAAATTTAAAAGACCAAGGTTAAAAATTGGCTTGTAATGCCTTACTATTTAGTTCTTACATGCAGTTCAGTTATTCAATGCTGTTTTTTATGGAGATATTCCAGAAAGCTCCTTTCAGTTCTGGAATGACTGATCTCCTTCTAATTGAGTGAAACTTGGCAAGTCTCAGATCTACAAGAAGCACAAAGAATGCAGGTACAATACTTTGCTACAAAAGCTATTTAATTAAATCCTATATTTCTAAAATCATCATAGCTGAGAAACCACCATTTTGTTTCTCTTACTGTGAGAAGGCAAAATGTAACCAGAAAACAGTAAGATCCAATTTGCTTGTGCCTCTGCTACAAAATCTTTTTTCCAAAATAAATCTCTATGCTGCTTCTTTCTGCTTCTAACAAACATTTTGGTGACTGGTTGGCAAAAATGAAAACAGAAGGAAAGACAATAGTTTGTGAAGAGTCTTTTCACATGGGAAATACAACTTTATAGTAACTGTAGTATAATCTGTCATAACTCCAAATATAATGGAGAAGTACAAAAAGAAAGCAACAATGGTAAGTGCCTCCCTGGGTGTTTCATGGTAATTACAGCTCTCTGGCTGAGAGAGCTGATGGCTAAAGGCAATTTAGACACTTAAACTGACCAGTTTGATTTCTTTCCTTTTAGGTCGAGATCAGTCTATTAACAGGCATGTAGATTGATGGCATATCCAAGATTTTCTGGAGTGGGGTGCAGTTTCAGGAGACAGCCTTCAAACATATGGGTAAAAGAGTGACAGAATCAACCACATGATAACTGATGTGTATTTAAATTATATCTGGGAGAGTATCATGACCACCATTTACAGTTTACCTTGACTGCTATTGCAATTTTGTACAGTCCTCTATGGAGGAGGTGATGTGTCTAGTTGTCATAGAATCTTAGAACATGCTGAGCTGGAAGGGACCCATCAGGATCATCAAATCCAACTCCTGATTTTTATGAATCTGTAAGATAACTGAATCTGGATCAAACTATTCTTCCTGTAAGTATTATTGCTAAATGTTTGCTGAATATTCTTCTCCATGAGCCTAATACATTTTTCAATGTAAATTAACAGAATATTATCTTCAGCAGTGAGCCATGGAGTGAAATTTTAGAACACTGACTACGACAGTATTTAACATTTTCTATAAAGACACCCAGAATTCCCGTTTGGGAGAGACCCGTTGCTGCACCTGTGTCTCTTTCCAGATCAGTTTTGTTTTCACTAATCCTGCACTCTAAAAGGACCACAAAGATGATGGGATTTTGGCACAGAATGGAAGTGCTGCAGTTATGGAAATGCTGCCACTTTGGTGAATTTTAGTCCTGTGTCCAGTGGGAACAAGAGAAGTAGTGAAGGGAGTGGGGTCAGAGTCTGCTACAGGGCCTGAACATGGGGCACAGCTGTGGCAAGTTAGTTAGCTTATAATTGCAGAAAAGCCTAGGCTACATTTTTTAATACTCCTGGGAAACTAGACAACACTAACAGTCACATATGCACCTAAGGCGTAAGTAAAAATTATTCAAAATCACAACAGAGATGAAAAAACCCCACAGTTAATCTTTTTAAGCAGAAAACCTCATTATTTCTTACCTCTTGTGTTTCAATGTACTGCATTTTTCAGCATCAAATTTCAGAAATATACTAGGATGGGATTATTCCTTTACGTGCCATGAGTTACAGCATCTGGAGGGCTCTTCCTCATCTCTATCAGTCATGCAGAGGGCAGGTGATCACAGACACATTTATTGCTCCACTGACCTGCTTTGGCTTGTTTTTGATGGCCAGAGTACTTGATCCATTCCCAGATGGATCTACTGACAAAGCAGGGTGATCCTACCCCAAAGTTCAGTTCTTTAAAGGAAAAGCTACCTTGTGGTAATCGTAGGACTTTTGGCTAGAACTTGTCGGTTATGACTAGCCTTTGGAAGGTTACCAAACACTTGTTCTCTAGCTGCATGGTCTAAATCAGCTTTTTTTCTCCCCGAAAAGTCAGCAGGAGTGACTGCTGGCACATAACAGGAGGGAGCAAGAGGAGCCCCAACTCTGGGTGCCGCTCTGCACGTGTACCTGCCGAGAGAGGAGAAATATGCCCAGGTCCCTCCTCCACAGCCGAGTCTGAGGTTGGTGTGGGTGCTGGGCTGAGGTTGGAGAGGATGCTGGGCTAAGCAGCAGCTGGGGAATGCAGAGAGGCTGGGGTGGATGAGGAGCGGGAGAGAGAGGAGACCGTACAAAGCAGTGGGGGACTGTGCCAGGAGGGGGCTGCAAGGCTGCAGGGACCTGCTGGTGGTCTCTCTAAGACTGAAGGACAGGCAGAATGGCAGTTCTTGTGGTATTAGGAACTCCCTGCTGCTAAACCTCATACCACACAGTGCAGGAAGGTGCAGATGCCAAGCCTTTCGTTGGCCAGGTTTCACAGACATCCCTCGGAACACTGAGCATCCAGCATGAAAGTCCTGCATCTTGTATGATGGTCATGTACAACACAAGCTGTCCTGTGTGGTGGCAGCAATCAGCCGCACCTCAGCTCAGTTTGCCCCCTTCATCTGCCACGTGTATAATTTGCTGTGCCTGCACAGGAGTGTGCACATGCACTGCAGTCAGCTGGGACCCTCCTGGCTTTACACTGACCATCTCTAGCCCTGAGTTTGATAGGACCACAATCACGGACGGCTGGTGGCCCATGTATTATCTGTCACTGACGTACGAGTTGTGGGAGGGCATCCTGCACCCAGCAGGAGGTGCTGCGGAGAGAATTCCTTCTGCCCTTTCCTCTTACATGCTCAAGAATAAATCACCGACTGAGCTTAAATGGTGCTTAAGTGATATAATGGAGTCCTTTGCTGGCCTGTAGACAGAGATAAGAGCATTTTGATCTAGCATTGATTAAAATTCTGCTAGTCTGGTGTTTGTTTACTGTTTTAAAAATATTTTGCAGCAACAATAAAGTTGAAAAATGGAATTTGACTATAAAAGCAAATCTAGTATAAATGGAGTAAGGACAAGAGGGCTGTTGTTTGACATTAATATTTGTATTTAAAGATATCCTAAAGTCATGCAAAGGACTTCGACATCGAATTCCTTAATATTTGCAGTATATAAGAGAGTTTTGGAGCTTGCATTATTGGTGAAAAAAGAAGAGAATATTTGTCTGGCCTCTGCAGCATAGGTGAAACAAATCAGTGTATCTGTAATTTAACTAATCACATCGATTAGCACAGCTGTTAAAGGTCGTTGCTTTTCCCATTTTTCACAGATAGTTTTGATTTTGGGAGGATTGTCAAGCTATTGACAAGCTACTAAATAATCTGTTTTGTTTTGTAGCTTTTTGCTACTTAGTGCTGAAAGTACGACTCATTAGTGGGACTCCCATGAAAGTGGATCCAGATAATACCATTATGCAAGTTCCTACCCTGTGCTCCGCAAACCACCTCCTCAGCCTGCCAATGACCAAGAATATGTACCAGGAGCATCCTCTAAGTGATTTCTTCCTGTACATGCCACATGGAGAAGAAGTCAATATTTATACCTCTCATTTGATAGAATTCATTAAATATATTTTGCTAAATAATGCTCTATAGTACATATTCCTTGTCTAATATTTGCCCACGGAAGAAGTATTTGTTATGTGAATTGAATGCCTAGTTAAGAAGAACTAAATGAGTACAACGTATTTAATATTTATTTGGTAGCACAATACAGTAGACATAGGGGAGGTGAGAGAGAATGCAAATACAGGAGAAAGAAAAAGTGATTAAAGGGCATAGACAGACCATGAAATATTTCTACAATGACTACCGTGATTCTGAAAAAAGCAAGCAGCAAGTTGAGCTCAGTTATTTGGATTTTAGATTTTAAAAGTAAAATACTAAAAAAAAAATAATCTAAGGAGGACTGTAAATGACTATTCACAGCAGTCATATTTTGTCTAAAAATGCATTGCCTCAAAACAACTCCAGAGGTGATCCACTTCATGTAAGATCTGGACCATTTGGGTTCCTTGTGTTTAGGGCACCTTTTATCTTCAATGACAGATTCATAGTACGAGAAATCTTTATTTTTACTTTTCTATTTTTTTAGTCTGTGATGTAGTGAGTGAAATTCATACCACAGCAAAATCTAGCAACAACAACAAAAAAACCCATGTTGCTGAGAGCTGTTAAAGCTCTGTTAAAGACTACTTACTGGAGACTTAGTTACGGAGAGACTGTACTAACGGGATTTTGTGAGAAATTATATTGCAGAATTTTGGCAAAAAAGGTGCTTTAGACAGTAATGTGGGTTTTTTCTGAAAATAACGTTTTGCACTTGTAATAAAGGTAACATGCACTGCTCTATTTTCTGAAATATATTCCTTGAGAGCAAATGGAAGTCACAACTGTGGAGGTAGAGGAAGGATTTTGGCCATTTATGTTATGATTTGAAGAAAACTCAAATATAGTCTACCAGCAGCAAGAAGCTGTGATATGTTTAACACTGAACTTTAAATTTTATAAAAGCAAGTGACTGCAAGGAGCAAATATATCTCTGCTTGATATCATATAAACATAAGAAAAGCTATATTGGACATTATAGTGCTGATTTTAGCAGACAAGTGTTTGCATTTGTAGCTGTCAGTAGGATTTCAAGGGTACCCTTTTGGTAAATATAATCATGGAATAATCAAACCTCATTTCCGTATATTGGTTTCCAGCTATGTACTTTTTTGCTGTGTAGTTGTGATTATCCAATCCTAGAAATGTGGTTTTGGTACCTGTATAGACTGGAATTTTGTGGATGAGAAATCAGTGGGTTTTTTATTTCAATCACAATTAAGTGCACTGTTGAATTTAAAAAAGACTTTGAAGAATTCTTACAGGATCTTTCTTAGAAAGACACATGTACACATACATCATGTTGATGGTCTTCATATGTTTAGTTAGTTCTGCTGGTTTTGCACTGTATAATCACAGTCTGACTACTTTATTAATTCAAGCCTGACATATGAAAACTATATAACTTGAAATTTATTTTATAAAGAAAATATTTTTAACATCCTGAGAAAATTTCAAAGTATTATCCTCAATTTTGAACAGGCCAGCAATTTACCATAAAAAAAAAAAAATCTATGGTAGAGAAACAGCAGTTTTGAGTAAATAGGGTATTATTCTATGCTCATCCATCATAGCTTTCAGTTCCCTCTCTGAATGGATTCAGTCATTTTATTGAAAAGATATTCCACAAACCAAATGCTGTCCATGATTAATTCCTACATATGTTTGCTGTAACAGGCTTTTCTGTTGTACTGTTGACGTGTTGTGCTGCTGGTTGCACAGTTTCTCTCTGCATGGTCACAGTTATATATTACTTTATTTTATGGTGATGTATTTTTGGTTTTGGATTTGCCTGATTCTCTTTCTCTTCTCCAATATTTTATGATGCAAGTATGTTCATTCCTTGGGAGGGTGCCCTAGCAAATGTCACAAATATACATACCTACCACATTAATAAATGGGAAATGAGTGTTGTGTACTGACAAATGGAATTGCATGATCTTCATAACAACAGCAACTTCTCTGGTGATATTGAACTTGTTCTTTTCATTTGCAAAATCAAGTGCTTTTTTAAATTATTCCTAACATCAACTGCTCTGTGGCAAAGCAACATATAGAAGGAGGGACGAAGCAGGAACAAAACAGCATTGATGGCATTGTGCAGGGAATTAAAGTCAGGTGAAGTAGAAAGATTCTGTGATTCTATAAGTGTTAGGATACTGGTTGCAATTCTGTGTTACTGTTGTTATCTGGTTTAGTGCCTAGATGGTTCTCATTTTTTCTGTACCAGACAGCACAGCGTGGGACTGACAGAGACGTGGTACAACCACAGACACAGAGGACCAAAGCACCTCTCACATCACAGCCATCTTGTACCAGCTTTTCATGGTCCTCCAGCTTGCTCTCTCTCCCAACTATTGTCTTAACGCAAGAGTAGTCAGTTGGAAAAAAATGGTAAAGATATCCCTCTGGTGTATTTTTAGGTCTGCACACTTTTTGTTGTTAATCACATCTGCAATTACTGTGAAGTAGAAAAGGACCTTGGAAGGGTCATGCATCTACAAAACTGATAGAAAATGTTCCCTCCGGAGACATAGTTCTTTGCCCCCTGGTGGTGAATTAATTTTGAAAAATATTGCAAAACACTTTTAGTAAAATTTACTTGAATTGAAAAAGAAATACTAATTGCTTCACTGAATACAAGTAATAATAAACTGCTAAGCAACAATTAGGAAACATAATTAGGAAAAATCCTATTATAAGCAAACTTCAGTCTTTGATAGTCACTGCAGAATAGAACAAAAATAGTTTGAAAACTGTATGAGACCTTCACAATTCATACTTTTCTTTTTTTTGGAGGTTTAGCACAAATGTCTTGAGAATGTAGTGTAGTCTTGAGAATCCCTGATTTTCAGTGTTCCTACTGGAAATGGACTATGGGAATTATATTAATTTGAACAGCATCTTTAGATATGCTTCTCTCTGGAGATTAGTAATTTTATCCACACATTGAGAGCTCTCATTCTGGGAGACTAGAATAACATTCCCTGGATAAAAATTTGAGAAGAGTTCTATGTATTTCTAAAAGTTGTCTACAGCTTTCCGCTTGTGTGTGCCGAGCATCTCCCTATGTGAATAGACTACTAGGATGTCATGCTTGTAATAGTAATAACAAAATTGACATTGGAAGTAATCCACTTGCAATTTAAACCACAGATGATTTTGAAAGGTATCAAGAATACATTGTTTAAAAGGATGGCATAAGCCTTCTAATCACTGATTTTGTTTTGTCTTTTAATTCTTGTACCTCCAAAACTTCTGCCCAAGACAGTGCTCCCTCATGTTGATGTTCTTCTTCAGGAAAATACATATTAAAATGACAGTCTTTTGTCATGTCATGCAGCAAAACGTTATATATTTATTATTGAAAAAGACTATTTATAGTGACCAGGGATTTCATATGCTGGCTTTATACTATTAGGCTGATATTCTTAAAATGAACCCTCTTTTCCTATGCCACAGTCTGTAAGTCATCTTGTGCAATAGTAATGTGGCTTTGGGTAGTTTTTCAGTTTGGAAAACAGCATCAAGGGTATAGCATGCTCAGCAAGCAGGGATTGTTTGGGTTTTGGCACTAATGATGTAACACCCAAAAAAAAAAAAAAAAAAAAAAAGGAAAGTAATGTAGCTAGAAGAGAATATTGAGCTGCCCAGACCAGGCACGAATGAGCTATTTCCTAAATAATATTCTTTCATGTCTGATGGACCGTAATAGCTTTCTGGTTTTAGCTCTGTTGCTTTTGCTGCTCTTTCCGTTTCCACATTTCTTTCACATTACTTTGACTTATGTGTGGCCTAAGGTAAGAGCTGGTCTACACAAATGGCATATTCCTTACAGATCTTTCTGTGGGCACGGTTGCTGTAAAGCGGTCCTGTCCCCTCTTCTTTTCCCACTGCCACGCTGGATGTCACCTTCGCCCGGTCCGCACTCCATTCGTCTGTTTGCTAAACGCTAAGCTGCATTTGCAAGATGATCCGACTTTAGGAAAAAAAGCCCTTAAAAAGGCAATAAGCAGACAGCTAGCCTATGGAGAGGGAGCGCTCCGGGACTCCCCGGAGCAAGGCTAGTGCTTCTCTTCCGGTGAGAGTGCTCAGACGTTCCTGCCAGCTGTGGAACAATTCCTGCCTCCGCTCCGCTCAGCCTCGCACGGCTTGGGAAGCGGCTTGCCTTCAGCTCCCCGGGTGTAGCTGTACAAAGGTTGTTTTTTTTTTTTTTTTTCTTTTTTCTTCCCCCCCCCAATGGGAAACGCGGGTTTAATCCGGCAGACGCCCGCCTGCTCTGCCCACTTGCCTTCAGCTCGCCGGGTGTAGTTTTAAAAAGGTTTTTTTTTTTTTTTTTCTTTTTTCTCTTTTTCCCCCCCCCCACCCCCCCAATGGGAAACCCGGTTTTAATCGGGCAGACTCCCGCCTGCTCTGCCCTCTTGTTGTTGCTCCTCATCGGGGTTCGCTGTCCCCTCGACCGTGCGAGTGCAGCTGCTGTTTGTGGGCTGTGCTGTGACTGGGAGCAGCGAAACGCGCCCGAGCGTTTCTGTGCGTGTGTGTGCGCGAGTGGGGGGTTTGTTCTTAAACCTGGAGCATTGCGGTCATTTGATTTATAATGTGGCCCACAAAGAGTTGAATTAGCGCAGCTGAGGAGGCAGCGAACAGCGGCTCAGAGGTGGGAGCGAGCCTGGGCTGGGGGGAGGGCACAGGAAACTCTTAAGCCAGCTTTGTTAGCAGAGAGAACTACTGTCACTGTACAAACCCATGCAGGGCACCCGAACTACACTGCCGGGATAGAAACCTGGGATAGACTGCAGAGCAGTCAGGCTCTTGATTTGCTGGAGATAAGGCTTTATCTTTCGGAAGAAAAGGGGTACTCCCTTAATAAGCTCTTTCCCCTAGACGACTGCTATTCATTTGAGACACCGAAATCGCAGGCTGTTTAGCTATTCAGAATATGATCGTGTGAATCCTGCTGGGCTTATGTAGCATGTTGGTCTTTCAGTGCTGTTAAAAACGCTAATAATAACTGGTTCATGCCTCGGGCCTTGGGTGCTACTGTCAATTAGCGTCAGAACAGAGATTTATTTAAACAAATGATTTCTGTATATGCTTCTTTCCCTTACAGTTTGTAAAGTAGAGCTTCGTGGCCAAGCAGAGCTGATTCAGTGACACCTGCCTGCGTGTGCAAATTTGGGGCACAGAAAGAAAATGCCATTCTTGCCTTCATAGCTCTCCGTAGTCTTAAATTAAAGGAGCTGTCCAAGCTGCAGAGACTATATGCAGGATGTAAAACCTTTCTCTGATCCTCTAGCCATTTAAATGTCTTGTCTGAGCCACAGAAAAAAAATAAAGCCATGTGTAATCCTCCACCTTCCCCTCTACCTTTGTGTCAGAGTTCACAGGAGTGAGATTTAAATCATCCTCACTGGTCACCCAACTCAGCAGCCATTGCTAGTGTGTGTCACTGGGAATTTCTCACGTGTGTGGTTGCAGGCTCATAGCGAAGCCAAGCATTGCTGAATTTGATTATGTTTATTTTATGTTTTAAGTCTTCCTCTGAAGCCAGGAGAGAGAACTGACTTAAAATTTAACTGATTTATTTTATACTGAGGGAAGCCTAGTGTGACTTGGATTAACTGAAATGTTAGAGAAGGAGGAAGGACTCTAATGACTCACTCTCATGAAGAAGAAAACAGAAGAATGGGAAGATAACAACATATCATTATTCTGGTGGTGCTTACAGCTTTTTAATAGCATTTTTAGCATTTTCCTTCCCCAAATTTCAATATTTATGCTTGGAGTGCAGAACAATTTTAATGGAAACATCTAAACTAATCTCATAGTCTAGAAAATTAGAAAATATCCTTTTTAGAAATGTTCCATGAAGTTCCAGGCCTTCTATTCTAAGGGTTAAAGGAGCAGACTAAAAAGGAGTATTTAAATTTCTCACTTTGTTAAAAGCAGCTGGAATAATTTAACTATGCTGACTTATATGTAAGAAATCTCTTTTTTGAATAATCATAATTCCATTACCATTACTGCATTTTTTCCCTTATATTATTCTTTCTAAATTCAAATTCCTCTTGACTGAAAGAAGCCGTAATTTATCTGAAGAATTCTGAGGAATTTCTTTCAAAATAGCTATCATCTGCTGTGTTTTCAGAAGAATTGCTGTCACAAGCCACCTGCAATTCATGGTCAGTGTTAGGACAGCTTTTCCTAGCCTCAGTGAAATGGAACAGGTGACCTGCTTTTATCAGGTTTTTTGCAGGCCATTTTAATAGCAAGAGCAGCCAGAGGTGAATTTTGAAAGGGGTCATTTTCCATAACCAATTCCAAATGGTGAAAAATAAGATCAAGGTAACAAATGCTTCTTCTCCAGGTTGATCATTGCATTAGAACGACTTAACTAAGGAGGCTTAGAAGCTAATAAGGCAAGAGGAAGTAGATACGGAAAATATGGAATGAGTCATAAGGAAAGGAGAATTTGGAAACATTTATTAAGTGGAATTAAATTAGGGCTAATCTCACATTTTAAAAATTCTTTCACCTGGTTTAAAAATAATAGTACCTTATTTAACTCTTCTTTCCCCCCTGGTTTCTGAGGGCATTTTGCATCTTTAAACTTTGTGCTACAACCTTATTGGCAGGTAACAGAATCCAAGGCTGGTATTTTTGTACAATAAAGTTTGAGGCTTGAAAGCAAGGACAATGTAAATATACCGGGCAACAAATTTATGCTATGGATTCTGGTGTGCAAAATAGAACAGAATAAGAAAATAAGGATGTGGGAAGAAACTGATCGATACCAGGTTTAGTTACAAGAGCCAAACAAAGCAGATGATAAATTAACTAGCCCATGACTTTCTCTGTACTTTGTCATTCTCTAGAAAAGGATTATGTTTTTGGGTTTGTAATCAAGTGGAAGGAACATTTTTTAAGATGATCAGAAAGAACAGTAAAGTGCTCCTTTTTAAGAAGGGTGAATTAAAATGGGTCTACATAAGACACTGTTGGCTAAATTATAATTTCCTTGCAAATGGTTTAGGTGTCTTTTCAGAAAGCAGAGCCGGAGGCACAATTGTGATCCTAAAAGCCCAGTGGGCATGCATATGGGATATGGAAACATGAGTTTAAATATCATTCTAATTAATATTTAAGTAGTTTATACAAAAGGGAACAGTTTCAACAGAAGAGAATACCTATGACTACTCCATACTTTATGAGTTGGAAAATTGATAATGGTTATGTTGGTTCAAGTCCTTACTCTGAATTAATCAGAGTGTATTTTAAAGCCACATCTTACTGTTCCCATGGAGTATTCAAGGCAGTGCTCTACTATACAGTGATCCCGTAAATGGTGCCCAGCTCCTCTTAGGTGAATTCAGGGACAGGTAAGATTGCTATTAGGGTGGGTTTTTTTTTTTTTAATCGCAAAAACTACTTTCTGAACTCGATTTAGTTCATGGGGATTTTCGGGATGAATGAATCTGTCTTTTCCTAAAGATTCCCACAGTGAGTTACTAACCACGCCTAGCTATGAGGCAGACGAAACACATGGGGTGTGCCGAGGAGAAAAGCGATTTAACGGTGATAATTTGTGACGTCCATCCGTTAGGTTTCCGTCTGATCTCTCATCCAGCGTTCAGCGTGAAACATTTCGCATTCCGTTTGAGCGAAGAGCAAGGGGCGCGGGAGAAGCCGCGGCCAGCTCCGGCTGATCCCGGCCGATTCCGGCCGTGCCCCGGCGCGCGCGGGGCAGAAGCGGCGCCGGGGGCCGGCGGCTCCCCGCCGCGCTCCGCTGCCTCTGCCCGTTTCCGCCTCCCCAACCCGT
>JAWWEU010000081.1:17808906-17876350 GCA_035583155.1 Acropternis orthonyx
CGAGCGCGGGCGGCTGCCGGGCCGCGTGACGTCATGGCGGACGGAGGCGGCGATTGGCCGGGCGGGGAGCGCCCCGCCCCCCGCCGGGGCCGGGCCGGGCCGGGCTTGTCGCGCCCCCTCAGAGCGGAGCGGCCGCCGCGGCGAGCGCGGCCTGTGCGGAGAGCCCTGGGCACGGCCTTGCCGCTCACCCCTCCGGTACCGCCGCCGCTCCGGCACCGCCACCGCGTCATGGCCCGCCCGCGGCCCGCGCTGCGCCCGCGGCTGCTGCCGCTCCTGGTGCTGCTGGCGCTGCTCGCTCCCCGCGCCCGCGCCTGGGACAGCGGCGACCTGGAGCTCTTCGACCTGGTGGAAGAGGTGCCGCGGAACTTCTACGACTTCCTGGGGGTGCAGCAGGTGAGCGAGGAGGCCGAGCCCGCCCCCCGCCGCCCCCTGCCCCCTCCGGTTCCCGCTGACCCCGCCGGCCCCCTCCGAGCCCCGGCTCCCCATGCCCGCTCTCCTGGCGCTGTCACACGCACCCTGCCCGGCCCCCGAGGCTCAGGCCAGCGCTCCTGTCCCTTCCCAGCCTCTGCTCTCCTTCAAGTACTGCTCTCTTCCATAACCTTTCGGCCCCATCATAAATCAGCCCTACCTCTACAGCTGTACCTTTGTGTGTTCCTACTGCCTGTTGCTCTTCTGAATATATTTCTTTTTCTCCAAGTGCATCTACAGACAAACAGAAGTAGCTTCTGGGCTTCTTCTCTTTCCCTTATGTATTGCCAGTATGGCTGTTTCTCACTTTTCCCTCATTTTGTATAGCTGCTGGTTCCTTATCTTCCTGAGATTGTGTATCGCCATGTGTTGTGGCTCATGTTTTCTCTCACGGGTGCCATCTGGTAGACTGTGACCCTTTGCTATGGTAGTGGCTTGTAGATTATTATGGTTACTTGCTCTGTATCTTGGTTATTGTGCACGGTTTTCACCTCTCTTTGATAAGTGACACCTGAGATTATCTTAAATAATTTATGATGCACCTTCAGTTAATTTTTATGCCAGCGTAGTCAAGACAGGAACTCCTGTTAGACACACTTTTATCCCGTGGTTGTTGTGTGTATTTTAGATGCACATGCTAGTTTTGCTGCCGCTTGACCTGTTCAACTTGAATCATTTGTCCTGGCTCCCACATGCCTTTCCTTCTCTTTAGAAGGTCTCATCATGTGACCTTGTTTATATCTCTTCATGCATCTTAACAATTTCTTTGACTCTTTTTTCAGTGTTTCTCTCCTCGATAATGAAATATTCTGTTCTTTGTAATCTGTTATTTCACCCAGAGTCCCCAAAAGACATCTTGTTCTTTGTCTCTTAGTACATTCTGTACCCCTAGTACATTCTCTCCAGTACTAGATTCTGGTGAGTGATTCTTCTATTTGAATTGCTTCCCTGACAACCTTGAAGTTTATTCTGATGTAGTTCTTGTAGTTCTTGAGAATAATATATTTTCAAGTGCATTTCATTAGAGCCACGTCTCCAAAGAGAGGAAAGGTGTCTGCAATATCTAAGAGTCTGGTTTTGGAAACTGCTGGCTGTCCTTGTTAATGATAGTGAACGGATTCTGAGTAAAAAATTGCTTTCTTTCCTTTACTCTTTCTTAAGCACTGGTGTTTAATACTATGGAATACCATCATATATATAACACAGCAAACATCGTTACCCAAGTTTCACTTTCATGAGCCTTAAAATCTAGGTTTTAATTTTAGTGTTTGATAACGTAGGGATACAAAACTTTCTTTGATTCAGTTGGCGATGTTCAGATCTGGTATGCAGCTCTTTGTTATCTTCCACAATCCTTTTTTCTAGGGCTGAATCTGTACTTTGTGCTGTATGTTTAGCAAAATATGTTAATTTTAGCAAGAAAATATTCTGGTAGTTCACACTTCTAATTATAAAGGAGAACTTATATCACTTGTAATGTGTGAGCAAGGGAAAAGGTGGTGGAAGTCCAACACAAATGAAAGGAGGTTTTGTTTGTTAAAGTGTGCAGCAGTCACTCATACTGTCATTGTAGCCAAGACTGGAGTGCATGTAGCGTTAGATGCTTTGCACAGGCAGTGGGATAGACCTATGAGTACAGTAATACAGTACACAGTGCAGAAGTTTAGCTTCAACAGGAGTTTATAAGCATTGGAAGATGCTGTATAGCCTTATTAGAGGTTCTTTCACACTTTATCCTTTGTTCCTGATGCTTTCTTCTCCAGCTCTGACCTGTACCTGAAACTTCCAACAAGATCCTGGAGCAGGATTTTGATTTGCAGTCAAATCCCTGACTCCATAGCCAGCTGCAGCTGTTTGAGTTACCTTATGAGAAAGGTAACTGGTCTTGTGATGGGGTCAGGGGAAGTGCACAAATCCCAGGTGTTGCTGTATCTTACCTTGGATGTCCTAATACAAAGCTTCCTTTTCTCTAATGTCTCCATGTGCTGTTTGCATGTTTCTTCAGATTTTCTGCTATTTTTAATACCATAGGTCAATAGAGCTTACTGGTTGTTTTCTGTCATTACTGTTTCCGTTGGGATACTTTTGACTAGGATGCACTTTTTGTAGTTCTGGTGCTAGTGGTTTCATTCCCTATGCTCGGGTGGTTTTCTTGGCATTTCAGTACAAGAGAGGCAGTGTGTGTGACAATAGCCTTTGTTGCCATGTCTTTGGACTGTTTAATTATCTTTCATTCATCAAAGTTTGCTTCCCCTATCCATTCCTATTTCATTGCCTTGTATCATGTTCTCATAATTCCTTCTTCCTTCATGTACTTCTGGGGAAAGGGAGTAGGTCTCCTTTATTCAGGATGGGTCTTCTATGTCTAAGATACAGGTGCTCAACTGTGTTTGTTAACAGTAGTATATCAGGACTGCCAGTTTTTTTTCTAAACATGTCATCTTGTGTTCTGAAAAAGTATAGAGAATGACTCCAACACTTCCTTAAGGCATTAAAGCAGCTTAGGTTTCAATGGGAGAGTTGTGGCACTGACTGCTTGTTGAACTCGTACCCCATGTCAGAAGCTGATGTTGACCTTAACTGGCAAGGTGCAGAAGGCATTGTGGGAAGTCTTGTAGCTCTCAAGCATGCTTTGATGAAGCCTCTGGCTGATGCATTTTTCACTCAGATTGTAGAGAAATGATGATTTTTTTGGTTTTGTTTCTCCTCTATGCTTGCAACAGTAAGGGGTTTGTGTTTTGTCATTTCAAGGACCTTGTGAAAGCCTCTTGGAATTGTCAGGTAACTCATCTACCTCTGGTAGGGTGTTAGGCTGGAGCTGCTGTAGTGTTTTCTGCAATCAATGACAGAGATAGAGGTTGATGAAACGTAAGTGATTTTTGTTGTGATTGTGAATGTGAAATGACAAAGGAAGAGTGAGCTTGTGACTGTCTTGGCTGTATAGTAATTGCCTGTAGTGTGTGACTTCAAGGAGGAGTTGACTGAGAAATCTACAAATGTTCATAGAATGGGTGAGGTTGGAAGGGCCCATTTATCCAACTCCCAAGTGTTAGGGCTGAGCACCTAGATTAAGATGTATCTGAATTTTGTGCAAGGACACAATCTATCCATTTGTTTTTTCATCAGACTTGATAATAATATAGCATAAAAGGAAGTCTTGCATTGTTACATTATTGCTATTGCTGTTCTGAACAATGTGGGAATTGCTCTACCTTCCTTTTCTTTGGTGGTTCTTAAATTGATGATGTGATTAAATGAAAAAGCTCATTTAAAATATTGCTGTTCTCAAGAAGTTTGACCTAGCAGAATGGGGAGATTAGATAACCTTTGGCTTGAGAAAAGGTTACATTTCCCTGTCCCCCAGGTGGTTACTGAAGAAAATGGAATCATAAACTCTTGACAGGTCGGATTTAATAATCATTTCAATAATCACTTCAATATAGCCAGATTCAAACCAACAAGGGGAACAGAACCAAATAGTATTCTTCCAAAAACTCAGGTGAAGCAGCAGAATTAAAGCAGAGGCTATGCAGACTCAGTAGTATGATGACCTGTTACCTGAGAATGAGAACATACAAATGTGATGTCAGCTTCTTGGAAAAGTTCTAGGAAAATCTGGGGAGCTACTAGCTTGTATGGTGGACAAACAAACTAATGAAGTTAATTTTATTGTCTTTTACAGCTTTCAGTAGTTGATACCTGCATGAGTATGATACTCTCTGGATAAATCAGCTTGGCATGAGTTGAGCCTGTGTATCTCCTTCCCAAAATATGCTTTTGATTATGACTTGTTAATAACATGGCTTCAAGGGAATTACCTGCTTCTCCACTCTTTTTGGCTTGCAACAAGGAAGAAAGGCACTACAGGCCTCTGAATGTCTTTTGAAACTCTGTGATGTGGTTCCTGGATACAAGGGATCTGATCAAGACATTTTTAGGAAATGTTGTTTTTGAAGATGTGTTAAAATGCCTGAGCTGTGTTGCTGGAATTGGCCTGCATGGAGCAGTACGTTCGTCTGTGTCAGTTAGGACCAAGGAATGTCTGAATAAGGGTTTGGCTTCAAGGGAACAGCTTGGTATTGAAAGTTCCATTAGGCCTGTGCAGTGTGTGGAAGAAAACACAGAAAGTTTCTCTGAGGGCCCTTTGAGGCAGTATAAGAGGCCCTGACAGCTCGGATTCCTGAGGGAGAATTAACATGAGTGGGACTCTACTGGTCAACACTCTGGATAAATACATAACCCCTGTAAAGTGTTGAGAGAGATGTTTTCTTCAGTATTGGCTCATGCCTTCCTTGTGGCATGATACTTATTCTGAAGCAGGCTCTAATCTGTTTGTGTGGCTTTGCTATTGAGAACTAAGGGTGTTTTTTCCCTGTCATTTCAAGATGATGCATTTGGTAGATGATGCTGCAGAACAAAGTCAGAACTGCATGTACAGAACCCAATTTTGATCTGACAGCCTGGAGACATTGGTATGTTAGCAACTTCAAGAAAGTGCAAGGCAAGAAAGCCAAGGAGTTGGATTTCTTTGACTGTGGAAGCTACAACCTCTCTAGATGATCTGGATGTATTGGGCCAATAAGCTCCTTTCAGGAGCACTGTAACAGAGGAGCTGTTGTATACTGTGTAAAGTAGCAGGACTTGACAGGGTTGTGTCTGTAGAACGTAATGTTTGGTGCTGAGGAATTGGTTTCCGTACTGTTTGCATTTCAAGGATTTTTTTGTTGTTGTTACTGAACTAATTCCAGTCTGGATGCTTGGACTCAATGCCTGTTTGTGTTAAAGTGTGGTGTTTGTGCTCCTGGTTTCACATCTTACAGTTCAGTTCTGTCCCAAAGGAATTCTATTCATCCACTGTGGGACTGTTTCATGCTATGCAGACAATGGGTACAATAACAGAGTTTGCTTTACATGTGCACTCCTTGTCTGCACACACACACAAAAAAAAGATAGATGCACCTTTAAGATTATAGTTAAAGTAAGTGGCTGATGCTGGATTTTATGTCTTGGCATTGCCCTATAAGGAACCTTACCAGGAATGAACACCACAACAAATGGTGTGGCTTTTATGGTGTTATGAAATGTTGTTAGAGGCTGAAGAAAATTCTCAGTAATAGGGTTTGCATGGTCTGCTTTATGCAAGTGCATTGGTTGATGACATGACATATATCACTGCAGTTCTTGAGTTGTGAATTCATATGTTATGTAAGTAAAGTTCTTGGATGTAGATTTGGTGACCTATTTTTCAGAAAGAATGTCAGTCTCTGGAGTTGTCAGTGTTATATCATCTGGCACTTCAGTAGTTCTGGCTTTGAATGGATTACTGTCCAGAAAAATCTCTAGATAGAACTATTTTTCCTGTAGAACTTCTGTGGAACTTTGAGTATACAGAGTAGCCCCCTCAAATGGGAAGAAGTGTGTGAGGGAGAGCTGTATCTCTTCAAGGAATACACTTGAGTCCTTTTCAAGAATAGCCTTCCTGTACCCATACAGTTCTTCCCTGGCAGGCAAGGTGCACATAAGTAGGACAGGGAAGGGGAAATAAAGAAGGATAGCCCAAACTCACAGTTTGTTCTTTCTGATGACAAGCTGGATCGCACTCTGTAGGCATATTTTGGTTGATCTTCTAACACTTCAGACTGTTCTCCTCCCTGCTGCTTTTTAAGGTTAATGTATGTGGGTGCAGTGTTACTAAAATCATGGAGTGTGCATGATCTGCAAATGTTTTAGTGAAAATCTAGGTTGATAATAGTGCTTCAGTCTTCCAAGCTTTAGAAGTATTTGATCTAGTGAAGCAGAGTTTCATACATATGCAATTATAACATCACTTTTCCAGATGATTGTGTCAAAACTATGAGCTGTAGGCTATTCTTGCTTTGTTTTGTAAGATTATTTTGTCTTGCATGACAAATAGGATATTTGCTATGACCTTCAAAAGTCTTATACCATGAAATGACATGGAGCCATGTAGCAGCTTTGTGTCTCGGTTACTAATTTTTGAGGAAGCAGTTGTTTTGCTAGTGACTGAACATCATCTCTAATGGTCTCAGCCTGTTTCATGATTGTTTTCTACTTCTTTTTCAAAATACATGCTAAGGAGATCTAATGTGGAAGTCATTAGATTTTAATGCACTGTCAATTGCAACATCAGAGTTCTCAGTTGGAAAGATGAAATATGTCAAGTTTCTTGCTCCAAACTTCCAAAAATAATCAACTTGCATAATACACAACTAGGTGATAGTAGTAGCAGACATTTATTTGGACAGTGAGGGATCTTAGTAATTCCTGAAACTGCGTTTGTTTTAAGCCCACAAACATGCTGTCAGTGTTGAGGCAGTAACAGACCATTGTACCAGTTCAAACAAAAATAAAATTAGAAAATCCAGGTTTGTTTCTAGTGGCTTTAGCTATAATCTCAGTTCATTCCATAAAACTAATTGTGTGGTTTTTTCTCAGTATGCTATTGTGACAAAATTCTGCATCCCTTCATGATTTGAAACTTCGGTTTTAGTCTGTTACTTCTAAGTTATACAACGAACTGAGATATCCAGCAGTTCTGGAAACTCTGCTTTTCCTAAAAGATGTAAATTATTAAAATTGTTTGAAGTTATCACTGCAGTTATTCACTCAGATCCTATAGAACGAAGTTGATCTGAACTGTGGAGTAGTTTAATTGCTTACAATTTAATTTAGTTGCATACCATAGAGAAACACGAATGATAACTGCTCCATCTATATCTGAGGATGGTATAGAGGATATGGGGTTTTGTGTGTTTTGGTGGTTTTTTTTGTTTTTGTTTTTTTTAACAGTGCTGAACTTCCAGGTAAACTGCTGACAGATAATGTATTCTGTTCTGTAAGAGCCCTGTCCTCATGTTTTTGTTTGTTGTTGTGGTGTATAAAAATGATTGAAACATCCAGACATGTAAAGCTGACATTTCCCATAAAAATGGGTTTTCTGTATTGTTGCTTGTTAAATTTCTGCTTGGAAATTGTCCAAGAAAATCCAAGGGTTTTTTTGCTTTTATTGTTGTCTCCTTTCTTAAAGACACAAACACATTTCAGAATCTATCTGTTTTAGTAGTTTTAAGGACATTTAACTTTCCTGACAGTTCATTTCTATAACACCTTCCTAATTTCTTTCAGGTTATCTTCTTTCTTGCTGTGTAGAAGGACATACAGCAATAGGAAACTACTGTATTTGGGAACCCAAGGGAACTAACATTATGCAAGGTGCAGTGAAAAGGACAAAACAAGTGGTCTTGAATTGGGTTTTTTCCTGTCTGTGGCAGCAGTAATGTTTCAGCTCTCTTTCTTTATCCTTCTTGCTTCACTAATCCTTTAAGGATGTATCCATAATAGCTTGATTTTTAGATCGCAGAAACAAAAAATGGGATGTTTTTCCCTCTAGAAGTTCTGTGTTTGACCTGTAATTCATTGAAGGGAGTGACCTCTTTCTTGGTGAGGGTAACCTGTGCTGGTGGCCGCTGGTGGCCTCTGGTGCTTACACAAGCCTGTACGTTTTATGCTTGTTCCTTTGCTGAAGTTTTCCTGCACGTGCCTATGTTGGTATCTAAAACAGCTACATAATTAACGTAACGTAGAGTTTTGTAAAGAACTTCCTGGTGGCCTTTTACTACTTGACTGCTGCGGATTGTGGTCAGATGTCTGTAAAATTCTCTGAAGAAAAATCTTAGGGGCAGCCTTGATTTCATTCTGTTGAATGATAAACTTTGTATGCTCCATCTAGAGTAATTTTTCATTTAAGATTAACATGGTTTTCTAATCAGATCTAGGGAAGACTGTGGCTTTAAGGGAGATGTTTAGAGGTATCTATGGTGTTATTTTAACTTTAGGTATGTGATAAAATTTAAAAAATAAAATGAAAATTCAGCATATAAAATGTTCCTTAGTTGGGTTGGCGCTTCTTGTGTTCTCAGCAGAGATGGTAACAAAGAGCCTGTGATGCTGTTGAGCAACTGCACCTGTAAGAATGAGAGTATAAGTGGGAACGAAGGTTTTTTCATCTCTAAGGAGGAGTCTGATATACATTAATTTCCTCCTTTTATTCATTTTAATATCTGAAATGTTTTGGTTTTCCACAGTGTCCTAGTGGGCTAACAAAATTCACACAACATTAGAAGTTTTCTTCTCTCATTTTTAATTTCTTTTTCCCTGCAGTCTAAAACCGTTGGTTTTCCCTAAATTATGAGGAGGTTTGGGGTTTCTGGGCTTGTTTTGCTTATTGTTTGTTTGTCTGTCAGCCTTGTTTGGATGTTACTAGCTCTGTATAAATGTGATTTGTAAACAGTTTTATGTATGTGGCAATGTGTTGTACACATGGTGTATGTTACAGCTGTGCAGATGATAACACAGTTAAAAGCAGGATTGTGTATTACTGGGCTCTCAGATGAGGGATTGCTTAAGTGCAGATTTCTTAAATGACCTGGTTTGCAGACCTTGCAAACTGTTCTTGGTGTCAAATGAGCAGTAGGATGAGAAGTGAAGAAAATTCATAAGCAGTCTCTGATAGAAATTCTTCCTGCTCAGTGTTAATCACGAAAACTTGTGGAGGAAACCAGAAGATGCACAGGAGCTGTTGAAAGTCACTCTGCAATCTTTTTGTGACTGAAGAGGGAAGGAAGAACTAGAGAAGTCTTGCTACATGGGCTGTGGACTGTAATTCTGAAATCTGCTGACTCCAATGCTAAAGTACTTTTTGTTCATTGAAGGAAGCATTTACTGCTGATAAGAACACAAGAAAGCTGTGAAATAGCCTTATTGCATAGATTTGGGGTGAAAAGCTTCTCCTTTAAGGGGCGATAATTGTTTTTAGCTATCCCTGAAAATATTGCAAATGATTTTTTAAAATCTGATTGATGAATGTTTTATTAAATTTCAGACTGATGTAGGCTAGCTTTTATATTAATAATCACTATTTCATAGTCAGTGATTCCTCTAATGTTTTTCTATGGGATATAAATACTGTGATGGGACAGTAGAAAAGCTTTATTCCATTTAACTTTGTGACAGTCGACAGTCATATTAATTGCTGTACTGGATGTTGTGTCTAACAGTGGCTGCTACAATGTTACAGTAGAAAAATGTCTGTAAAATTTCATTCTATATGGAAACCTCTTCCCATTTCCTATTAAGAATTATTAGTAAGCTTATTCGATTCAAGCATTTCTTTCAGTTGATTAAAATTTTAAAATAAACTTGTTTTCCAGTCTAAGTCTAGCCACCTATTGAATAAACAGTATTTCTTATGTCAATTTGTAACTTATATGGCTTGTAGTTTCTGTTCTACTGAGTATTTCTCTATTTCTGCTTCAGTAGCTTTTCCACACTACAAGCTAACCCAGCAACATTCAAAACAAAATAATAAATTTGAATGTTGGATTGTGTCTGTTGAGAATAGTATTTCAACAGTAGCTGAAATACAGATTGAGGGTATCAGCCAATCAGTTGTTCCTTGCAGCTTGCAATGATGAGAAAATAAACCTCTTCTGTACATAAGTTATGAACTGTATTTAAAAGTTAGGAATAGCTGAATTACATTCGTTCTCAGTTACATAGTACAGAGTTTTCATGCTGGAGTGCACCAGTACTCCATTTAGTAAATATTTTTGGTCTTTGTGTTTTCTAGTTGAGTAATACTAGGTGCTTAGCTAGAAAACAGTATTTTTTATTTTTTTTTTATTTTGAAAATAAATCTAATTGTCTGCTGGACAGATAGAGACTAACCTATCAGTGAGTTACAGACTTATTAATTTCAGCCATCAGGATAATTTAGGCCTTTCACACATTTACCCATTTGTAGGTAAGAAAGGCAAGTACATAGACACCCTAATTTTCTGATGAAGGTACAGACTGGTGGTTAGTGAACTTAGATTTAAGGACAATAGCTGAAGTAGATCAGTAGCTTACTGGTTTTCAGGGCCATGTGATTCATTGGTTGAAAATCACTGTCTATGTATAATTAGATATTCTTTTGAATGCTGACTCTGATATTCTTTTCATCGCTGGAGATACCTGCTTCTGTTTTCTTTTTAAATTTTTGTCTTTTCCTCAGTGGTGTCATGCCCTATGGCTTCTGAAGAGGATTTATGTTTTGGATAAACTTACATCACTTAAGAAATAACATGATATTTAATGTTATTTGCAAATGAGAATACTAAACACTCTTGCCTTGTCTTCATTGCAAATGTTTAATAGTAGTCTAGTCTTCTGTCTGAAGTGATGCATCCTCGTGCCTGTGAGGGCCTGTTTTTATTCCCTGTATCTTGCTCTCCAGTTAGTGCACTGCTCCATGTCATCCGTAAGTTCCTTGGATGCCTTCAGGGAGTGCTGGATGTTGTCCATGTGTTCTGTCTGGTTTCCTTTCTTGTTTCTTATTAATTATGTACTTCTGTATAACCCTTGCACTTCTTTCTTAAATAAAAGCAATAAAGCCAGTGGCGATAGATGGTGGCACTTGGGAGCGCACATGAACCTAACTGTATTTTGCAGTCCCTTTGCCCCCTGCACCTCTCAGCCTCCACAAGTTTTGATCAACAATAGTCAAAGGTGCCTTCTTGGCGGTACCTTTGAATCCAGTGCTGTAGAGGAGGTTTGTAGAACTGTCAGAAGTGTGTCCTGGATCACATAATGGTTATAAATGCCGGCTGCAAGCTCTGCTCTGTGTAGGCAGGGTGTAGTTAAAGGCAACAGTCTCACTTATGCTGAATCTTTTATCTCTCACTTTTTTGCCAGATCACTTGGTTTGGCATTCCCTTGCTAGTGTCTGGTATCTCCCCAAAACATGCAGTCTCACCTGTGAACTGTGAGATTTCACTGCATGTTTGGCTCTTCAGGTTGTAATTGAAAATACTGAGTGAAGCCAGTCCCAGCACCAGTCCCCCAGCAGGATACCTTTCAACTGCTTATTATTCTCTGCTCTGAAAGCTGGCCATTAAACTTTGCTTTTTGTATCCTGTTCATTAATTTTCTATTTGTAAGACTCTTTCCTCCCATCTTGTGGCAAGTTAGTCTCTTTGATAGCCTTTGGTGTGGAACCTTGTCAAAAGCTTTTTAAAAATTGAACTGTACTGTGTCTGCTGGACCTCCTCTATCCTTGCTGGTGCACTCCAGTACCTCAGCTGGGTTGATGAGGCAGGTTTTCTCTCTTCAGAAGTCATGCAATGTTTGTTCCAGTAGACCTCGTTTATCCCTGTCTGCAATGAATTTATCTGTATAGCACCTCCTGCCTTTAGTAAGGGTGGATGATAAACTTTCTGGTCTGTAATTCCCAGGATCGTTTCTGGGTTGGTGGTGTGTTTTGTTTTGTTTTTTGTTTTGGTTCTGCCCACCCCCAAAATGTGTGTGTGGCAGGCTGCCAGGTTCCCTGGTGACAGGATTTTTCACTGCTGGGTTACCTTCCTCACTTGGAAGTCTGCAACTCTGTATTTAAATTTCATTCAGCAGTCTCAGGTGAAAGCCATGGTCCTGTTGAATTCTTAGCATCTGATTTGTCTTTTTGGAGTACTATGTCTGTATATTTATTTCAAGTTGAATTATATTGGCTTGACCTGTCTCCTGCAAAGAGCATGTTGATGTGGGAATCTTTTGAACATCTCCAATAGGCAAGATTCATTAAATAAATTATTAAATTGCATGATTGTAGCTTTGTTCCTGGATGAAGCTTTTCATAGTTTCATCATCAGTCAGTCTGTAGCATCCTGATTTTGGTTACATTTAAAGAAATAAAAGGGTTTTGAAAATTAAATAAATTGCCACTCTAGTTTGCTTAGACAAATAAAAAAGTCATTGGTAGTGTGTTGCAAAGAAGTAGTCAATATATTTTTTTTTAGTTGTGCGTTTCATGAATTCTTATGAAACTGACGCAAAAATCCACCACATTGCTCTTGTAGTTATTGACCATGAGAGGGAAGAATAGCTGCTGTTACACAGTTTTCCTGTTTGATTAACTGCTACACATGAATGTTTAAGCACATTTTCGTAGGAACTCAAGGCCTTTAATGGAGATACCTGAAGGGAGTTCAGGAATAAATCATCTGCTTCCAGTCACTTTGCTTTAGTAACTGTCCTTAACTCTCTAACACCACAGACTTGGACAGTAGTTCTCTTTCCAGAAGGTAGGATGGAGGGCTTGGGTTTGTATTACTGCTGGAGTAAGACTCAAGCAGAGTTGTTCCTTTATAGCAGAGTAATTATCTGGATTTATTAATTCTGCAACAGGGTTCTTACTGTGATATACTTAAGTGTCTTGTTTTGAAAATGACGTATTTTGCTCCAGTTGTTCTAATGTTGATGGTACCACACACAAGCTGTCTTTGCTCATTGCTACTGGTTTAAGCAAGGTTTTCATATTGCATTGTTTGTTATATAAATCACTGTGAAAACTTCAATTTTTTTGTTTTCTATCAAATGCTAGCATTGTGAGGAGGAACGTGTCTGGGTTTTATGAAATACCCTCAGTTCTGGAGCTTTTTAAAAGAGAGAAACTTGGTGAGATAAATTTTGCAGCACAAAATTTGTTTGAAACACAGGAATTTTAATAGGATATCTTAAAGCTGAAATTTTCATTGAATAAAATGTATTAAATTTCAAGGGTTTTAGTACAGTTCTTTATTGTAAAATCAATTTTGTTTTTCTTCTAAATAAAGTTGAGGTGTTGATCTGTTTATTATTCAGAGACATGATAAACTCATACTTCTAGGTACTATCTAAAGTAATTGAAGCCTGTCTCTAATCCTGTGTGTTGCTTCCATGTTGCGCATGTGCCTTGACTGTCATCAAGAGATGTGAATTTAGGGTAGACCATGCTCTTTGCTAACATCTACCAATCTGAAGTGATACACTGAGAAGTCAAGTCTGAGAACACAAAGAAACAGTACCTAGAAAAAAGTGTGGAGTAATGAAACACTAAATCAGATTGTGTTTTCTGGGAAGTCTAACTTTGTAGGTACAAGGTGTTGGGTGCAGTTTAGACGGGCACTTTCATAGGAGAGGTGGTGGTGATAAATATTTCCTAGTTTGAGTTCCTTTAACAGTTGGACTTGAGATCATCCCCTGAAGGCTCCATTTTGTCATAGCAAATTGCAATATATAGTTGCAATTGAACATTTAGTTTGCAGTTGATTTTTATCACACATGCCTTAGGTCCATATTGATTTTTGGGTAAAACCATAATGCTTAATTTATCGATCTCTGAAGTGTATGTTTGAGTAGATTCTATTTAAATCCAAAATGTTCAGGTAATACTACATTGTCCAGCAAAAAAGGATAGAGTTGGAGAGAAATATGCTTGAAGTAAAAATCATACCCCAGCAATAAAGAGCTTAAATCTTGATACTACAGTTCCCATTTCAAATCCTGGTGTTTAAAAGTTTTCAGTACAAAACATTTGTTTGCATTCATTTTGTTAGTATCTGAAGTCTAAAAAGTAAACTAGGATACCAGTTTAAAAAGAACTTTTCCATAGATTGCCATTTTGCACACTTCTCTTCTAATACTTCTCTTGCATACTCCTCTTCTAAATGTATTTGTGAATATAAATATGGTTTAACATTGAGTATGGATATCAGTATTTTCTTTCTAAGACATAATTTCATTTGTCTTCCATGTGTTTGACTTCCTCAAAGTTCAGATTTTTAATACACAAAAAATATTTTCTGTAAGAGAATATCTGATTTATATTATTTAGACAACTGTTAATAGGGACATGGTATCTTGTTAAATTTCTAACCTAAAGGAAGCAGAAGGCTGTAAAATGTGAGTTTCTTCACTTCTGGAGTGTGAGAGATGCATTCCTGTAGCTTCTCTGCTCTCTTCTAACAGATTAACTCAAAGACACTGTCATTGAATTAACAGTATCCCATTATTATCAGGGTATTGGTTATCCTGTCTGCTGTCATGAGATATGAGAGCCTTACATGACAGCTGGTTAGGCACGATCGGATTGATACTATGGCCAGGAAAGACAGTACTGGACTAGGCTGCTTTCAGAAATTGATTTCTCAGTCAAGATAGAATTGTGTCTTGATCAGGTATTCAATATTTTACAATTCAGCTAAGACAAATATACAAACTATTTCCCATTTCAGCTGCAACTATAGAACTCTCTTTTATCATAATGCCCAACACCCACCCCCACCCCAGCTTACACAGGGGTTGCATGTGGAGCTTCAGACTGTTTGGCTGCAAGCCTGAAAGGAGTACATATTTTATAGCCATTGCCATTCTTCACCTAAATGTCAGATTCACATGACAAATTCGTGAGATGATTATTTTGATTGTTCTTAAAGGATAGGTTGCTCAAATAGAGATGCCTTCGGACTCTCCACTGGCAAGGGAGCACTGGATAAAAAAATTCACACACACAAAAATATCAGTCCCCCTCTCCAAAAAATATCTATTGATAGATTTAGGAATGAAGGTAAGAATTTCTAAAAGGATGGCACCTGGTGTAAGTTGGCAAAGCTGGAAATTATACTCCCGTGATAAAAATCTGGTCTTCTGGTTATATAGTGAAACCAGTATGCCACTTAAAATGAGATGTTATGAATCTTGAAGTGATGGTCAAAAGAAAAATTAAAGAATCCCTGAAGGATGTTATTCTTAGAGTACCTGAGCAATCAAAATATGAAAAAAAAAAATCCAGTGTGTTGTGAAATGTGGGAATTAACAGATCCCTTCCCTGCCCCCATTTACTGTTGGAGGAGTGGGGGTGTGTGTTGGTTGTTTGTGTGGGGGTTTTTTTGTTTTGTTTTGTTTTGCTTTTTGTTTGGTTCTTTTGTGTGTGTGTTTTTGATTTTCTGTTGTAGGTGGGGGTTTTCTTTTTTTTTTAATTTTGTTTTTTTGTTTGTTGGGGTTTTTTTTTTGGTGTAACTACATTAATATGCCAATTACTAATTTCTTTGCTAGGCTATACTAAGAGTAGTTGAGATAATTGTTCAGTCTAGAAAATGCTGTTTTGATTCTCAATCCAGTGCTTGTGCTCTGGGATCTACTATGGGTCAATAGTAACAGATTCATACACTGAAAGTAGGCATCTTGAAAAGAGAGCATCTTTTCTCCAGGGTCTGTCTTGTAGTAACTTGGTTGCAGAAAAATATCATTGCAAGAGGTGAAAAAATACCCTAGGTCAGTTATACTAGTGTAAAATCTATCACTTAGGTGATACAGTGTGGGATAGCACTTTGTTGAGTCACGCTGGCACGGGGAAGGAGAGCAGAAGAATCTAGTGAAACCAGCATGTGTTTGGAATATCAGGTTACTCCACCAAGTTTCTTATGGTCACTGTTGCTGATTGCCTAGCAGGCTTGAGGTGTTCTGTATTAAATTTTTAAGGTAAATATTGAATTGGTGATTTTAGCAAGAATTACAGCACATGCCCTGATATAAATGTTCTAAAGTTGTGTTTCATTTCAAGCATCAGTAATCTGGAAAACCCACTACAATTTCTAATGTAGCCCAATGAAAGGAGCCAATATTCAAACGATTCATTGATCTTTTGATGATATTTGAAGTTGCATCTTGCTTATTATGCTGTCATTTGGTTTCTGTGTAGGCTGAACCGTGTACCCTATTTTCTCACAAACCCTGGTCCAGACAATATTTTGGATGAGTTGATCTTCAGTTTCTAGGCCATAGCCTTCCTTTTGGAGTCCCAGTGGTAGTCTCATCTTGACAAAGGAGAGCAAAGCAGATTTCCTTCCAGCTACTAGCAGAATAAACACCTGCAGCCCCCAAAAGGAAGCTGATGCTTCCTGTAAACTTCCTGCATATTTTGTTTTAGCTGTGCTTTGTTTTTTAATTTAGCCAAAAAAAATGGAAATGAATACTCAGAATAAATTATCTATACTGATTTTTTTTCTTCAGTCTCTTAATTTCTCTCTAGACTTCATAGCAGATCTGTTTAGACCTACCTACCAGGGCTTCGTTTTCAAGATTAATATTCTGCAACAGGTTTACAATTTCCACTGTTATTGGCTTGCTGGACATCACGGTGGTTATTTTTTTTGTCCCCAAACAAAAGTCCTGTCTTCAAACTGTCAGTCCTAGAATAATGATGGAAAACGAGACAGTTACATAAATGGTTTCTTGTTCTTTGCTTAAAGCTTTGTTTTTCACCCAGACAGCACTGAGTGTGTTTCTCTAATGAGGGCAGTGGCCAAGGTCCCTAGTGGCCGCAGCTGAGAACTGCTGTGCTGGCTCTGATGCTCGAGTAGTGTTACAGTATTTGGAACCTCGTGCAATGCAGTTCTGGAGCTAATAATTATTCTTTCTTTTTTTATGACATTTTCCATGGCTAGTTCTTTTTTTTTTTTTTTTCCCTGCTCTAATTTTCAGAGACTGAAAGAATAAGCAGTCTGACAGTCCTCTCTGTTCTGCTTGAGTATATACTGTACTTTGTCTTCTGATTCCTCTTCCTTGTTTTTGTGCTCTCATTAACTAGAATTGTCAGTCAGTGATATGATACTGGTTTATCTGTAACTTTTAAAGCACTTTTTCTCTGGTTACTTTTTCTTATCAGTATTATTTGATACATCCTTCTGAGAGATCTGCAATCAGAACTACATGTTGTTATGTTGGGAAGGGAAAACTAAGGGTGTTTTTCTTTAATCTCCAATGTCTTCTGTTAGTCACTCTTAATCTTGGAGGTCATCTTTTCTCTTTACTGTGTGGTTGGTTTGTTTGTTTTTAAATTTATTCCTGCTGCCATCAAATTTTACTGTGGCTTTCACTGCTCATCATAAATTCAGTCCTTCCTTTCAGCTCAGGAGCTAAAGTGGTTGCATGCACCCTGGTTAACTTATGTTTCAATTACTTCAGGAACATTGTCTTTGTCTAATCCCTATGCTTTCTGTAACCAAAACGACTGTCTAAAATTGGTTTTGGCTTTTCAGTTGGACCTGGAGATGAATTGCCAAGCAACAGGCACTTAGTGTCTTGCCTTGATATTAAACCTGCGTTTGGCTTTAGACTGCATGTTACAGTCCCCTATATTCCTTTTTTTAATCCTGCCTTTTTTTTTTCTTCTTTTTTTTTAATCCTCACATACTTTGATTTGATGGTGGTGCTTTTTTGTTTGGTTGGTTTTGTCTTTGCTAGTTCACTTATTTCTGTTTAGTTTTTGGTCTCTCCATACTCATGTAATTTCTGAAGATCCATTTTAACTTCTTGTCAGTACCAGTCCTGTCCTTCCTTTCCCAACATTGCAGGAGAAATAATGGTCCTAAGTTTCATAACATGTATTTTTATTATTTGTGACTTTCTTAAGTGGTTCTCAAATAAATACTTGATGTGGTCCCAGTTTCAATATGTGGGTGTTGTATCAATTATCATCTTGAAGGAGGATTTTTCACAACTGTGTTTGAAAATCGCTGGTCTAGCAACAAAGTGTCCTTGGATGAGCAGGCTGGGTTCCAGGGACAAGGAAATGCAGAAGTTAGATCTATCAAACTGACCTCTTTCAGATGGAAAGTTTGGCTGATTTGCTTTTCCAATGGCAGTTTTAGCAGACTACTTTGTGTGACCTGGCTTTTTAGCAGAGAGCTGGCTCTGCTCAAAAGTAGGTAAGTGGCCACCCAATCTGTGGACTGATAGACACAGCGTTTGATAGAAATAGTTCAATAGTTCTTTACCAGTGGAGTAATGATAAGGCATAGAATATCTCTGCTAGAAAAACTTTTTTTTTCTTGTTTATTTTAATCTGATAAGTATTCCTTTTTCTGTTTTTAAATTTCTGTAATAGAAGTTGAATTCTGAAGTTCCATTGCCTGTGCTGGTCACTGTTCTGTTTAACAGGACACCACCAGGAACATGTACAAAATACCCCATTGGAATAACTGCTGAAAAGAAAGTATGGTGAAATAAGTCTGTGTGCACAGAAGAGCATATAGAAGCAGTTAATGCAGTTTCAGTATGTGTGCTCTAGGAGGTTTATTTTAGTGGTATTCCTAGTCATGGAGGAGACTTTGTGTGGGATTTCTGTAACTCAAAGCACGGAATGTGGGAGTGGTGGGCAACTGTGGGAATAGTAGTACCATCAGTCACTGAGAGGTTGAAATGGAAGTAATCAAGGTCTTGCAGCCTGGCTTCATTCTGCTGTTACTTTGTTAGTTCTTTTTCCTATTTATTTTATCTAGACAAACCCTCCCAGTTTTTTGGTGTGTTGTCTGCTTCTTTCCCAGTAGGTCACTTGTGATTGTAGAGCATTAAGACTTCTCCTGACATAACAAATGTCCACAGTTGATTACAGCTGTGGAGCACAAAAGGAGAGACTGACATAGTTGCATACTTGCTGCATTACACACTGTGAAGAGATGGGCTGCTGTTTTACCATTTCTTTTGAGATGCTGCCAATAGGCAACACTAAGTCTGAGAAGATGTTTGTGCTGTTCCTTCTAATTATGTTACGCAATTCCCCCTAATTGCCAAGTTAAATATTTTTAAAGTGCTAAGTGTTGCATATGCTATTGCCTAAAAATTCTTTTTTTGTGATGCCTTTTTTTTTTTTCCTAAATATAGTATTGGGGAATATGGATGTAGATTTTTATTCTGTGCAATTTGAAGTAAAAATGAACTCTACAAAAAGAGATTTGAAACCATTGCTGAATTTATTGTGTGAAGCATTGTAGTGCTCTGGAGTAGATACCCCAGAACTTCAATGGAAAGAACCATAAAGATTTTCAGTATTCAGTAATTATAGTTCTCTCTCTACCATACTGATAATTTAGTCTGACTATTAAGATTTTACATTTTTAAGTTCAGTTTTGGTTTCTTACCACTTGATGGCAGTGAAGGAGCTAGTGTTGCCAGGCAAAGGTTCAGGGCAAGAACCCATTATGAATAACAAAAGAGGAGGTACAAAGGAAGCCTCTGACATTTAATATTGTTCACATTTCTAGGTGATATTACATATACCACAAATGACAGTAGAGGAAGAAGAGCCTCTAGATGGAGCTTCAGTACTTCCAGTGGGGGAGATTTTTATACTCAAATGGTTTGCTCCTATTTATAATTTCAAACAACAACTTTCCCATTTAGACCTGGAATGATACTAGGCATAATCAATAAGTAATATCAGTACTTCTGCTATTATAAACATACTACTTGAAGAGCACACAATTCTGACATTTTTCTCACACCTTTTGTTCAAATCCGACAACCTCTCAACATTCTTAAGAAATCTCAGGCTTTGTTAGAAATGTGCAATGTAGATTAAAGATCAGCGTAATTATTCAACCTTTTTTAAAAAAAAGATGGTTGGGTTTTACTAGTGACTGAAAAGACAAGCTTGAAAAATACTGTTCATATTGAAAACTGCCCTACAGTATTTGCTGTTTTGCATGGTCTAGTCCCAGTGAAGAAGCGTTTGTTGTAATGTTAAATATTACAATGTGCGGATGTGTGTTTGAGGCACTTTATTAGAGAAGGTTCTTTTGCACTTCCTACACCCATGTACACCTCTTGCCAAGCTGGTACGGGGAAATGAACCATATAATGGCCCTGCTATAGTAATTGGCTCCACATGGGTGGACTCTAGTGCACAGACAAAACCTTATTTGAAGTAATTGGTGCTTTGTGTAGGTACAAGGGTCTGTACATGCAGATTTATTTTGGATCCTGGGTCAAACCTTGGCATTAGTAGAGGTTTCAATTTCATGCAGTGTCTTTGACATGTAAGTGGTTTTGAATGAGTATCAAAAACATCCATGCACACGATAGCAAGCAACTTGATCGAACTTGTTTGTTGAAATACACATAGCTAATGTTTTGCAGTTATATTTTTTTAGGATACTAAATGAAGAACCTGGTTTGTTAAATTTTCTGAATGTACAGAGTGTTACTAATTTAAGAAAATATCAAAAGGCAAATTATAAGTTTGCATAATTCTGCAATATTTTAAATCAGTCAGCATTATTCGAGTTCTATAATAGGCAGTACTGTATAAACTCATGGTCGAAAATAAGTGGAAATTTGCCTGAGTTGTCAAATATTTACTTTAGTTTCAGATGTCATTCTTATTTTTAAAAAGCATTCTTATTTTTGAAAAGCATTTAAGCAAATTATTTCTAGTATTAGCTGGCGTCTCTTAACCTAATTGATGGATTGCTGTGCTGATTCAATATAATGGCAGCCAGAGCATACTTATTGTGCAAAATGCAAGTTTATCTTACCAAATAAGTATCTCACACAAATTCTGTCTATTGGTAGAAATAAAAGGTTAGACGATGGAGTTGAAGATAGTGCAGTATTTAGAATGATCATTTTAGCTGGTGGAGACTCATTTGCTGGAAATGCCCTTGTGTGATTGTAGCAGTTCATCTATGGCATTAGTTCATCATGTGGCATAAGACAGTATTGAAATGAGTTTCTTGTCAGTGCTGTTTTCAGTAAGATTTGTTAGAAAACAATGAAATTTTACCTCACAATGTGGTATGGGTTGGCTGCATTTATTTATTGTCAGTGGAAACTCTTAGCTCCTGTGGTGCAATACAATTTTAAAATAAGGTAGTGCAAACTTTTCCAGCTGCTTCTGTTCAGTTTAGGGGAATTTGAAAGGTACAAAGAAAATTATCACAGCATTTGAAACATAAAATCAATTTGTTTTAGGAAGATAGTGTTGATCTTGCTGTGTTTTGCTTGCCAGGATGAATGGCATAATTGCCAAAAATCAGATATGGGAAGAATGCATATATTTGTGTGAAATAAATTTTATTCTTCTAGGTGATTGTCAGAATTTTAGCAAATGTAGGTTTAAAAAAAGTCTGGTTGGTTTGTTTGGGTTTTTTTCATCCTAGAGATAAACTTGTCTACCCAATGGTCAATTTATTCATTCAGGGCTGTATATTATATGAATTCTTACAATTGTTAAATCTTGTGTGCAAGAAATCACATTTTATAAAACGAGGAAAAAACAGGCTGTGAGTATAATGCAACTCTTGTGCTTCCTGAAGGTTAACTGGTTTGTACTAAATAGTTTCTGTGTTAATCAGTGCAGTAGTAGCAATTCCTCAGAAGCAATGTGTTACTTTTATTTCTCCTGACCTGGTAAAGAGTTGCAGGTAATAGTAAAGGTTTCAATTTCTAGGTTTCATCTCTGTAAAAAGTCAGCAGATTCATAGGGATCTTTTAAAAATCCTTTGGCTTTTTTCTTGTACTGTGCTAACACTTGGGATATTTTTTGCCCTGAAACTGTCTCTTAGTTACATCTTTATATTAACTTTACCATTAAAACTTTGAGGTTCTTTAAGGCATTAAAAAAAAAAAAAAAGTTGGTGGCGTTTTTATTTATTCTTGACTGGTGAGCAAATCTCAAACGGTTGCTTCCTGTTTGGTAGGAGGAACAAATCAGTTCTTGGAAAAGTCAAAAAATTGGACAAATTAGCAACCAATATATGGAGTTAATTTCCTTGCATAGTCCTGTATTCACTACTGATGTGTATTTTGAACAAAGAATTAATTGCCACTCTGTGTGCAATACTTTATCATTTATAAATAAAAATGCCTTAACAGGACTGAATACTATTGGGGAGTTTATTTTGACATTTGCTTGGTTCTTAATAGTGATAGAGGAGATTCACTTATTAAAACTACTGAATTACTGAAAATAATCAGAAGTTTCCCTTCTGTAAAGAGATCTTCTAAACAATTTTATTTTACTTTATTATAATTATATAATAATGGGGGGGGAAGCTGATAAAACTGATCACGGAAAACTGTGTAATGATTAGCATTTCTTGTTGTAGTGTTTAGTGAGAGCAGAATAAATATGAAGAACTTAAAATTGCTCATAGAATTAACTCTGTTTTTGTTTTACTTTGCCATGAGAGCCTTTCAGAATTAGAAGTTCATTGTGTTGCAATTTATTAATGTAGTGAGCAGCAAGGTTTTTTTGCTTTGTGTCCTTTATTGCTATTCACCTAAATTTCAGACCCAACTAAAGATTTCTAGAGACTCATTTGGTAAAGAAAGCAAAACTTTTGTCTGTAATTTTTCAGTTCATAGATATTTGAGTCTGACTGGAGATCTGTAAGTATTATTGAATAAAAGTTTAGCATGCCTGTCAGTTTATTTGAGAGCATGATTCCACCAGTATTTAGGCAGCGGTCATATTTGACTCCCATGTAAATACATGCTTAAGTCGTAGGATTCCTGGAAACTTGTGGAGTTGGAATTTTAGTGTTTGAAACAATGTTGGTTTAGTTGCATGCAAATTTTGGTTGCCCCATGTGGGAATGGTATGGTTCTGTATTTTAAGTTATTCTTTTACGTAGTGCAGGAGAACTATATCAAATATAAAATACATGAAATATTGTTTAAAAAAATTCAAGTACAAATATGTACATTCATTGGTTTGGGGTTTTTTTATTTTTTTAAATTTTTTTTTTTTTAAGTCTTGGATTAGTCATGTTTATTCAGCTTGATGGAATTTGTCTTCCAGGATATATAAAGCTTTTCTGTTCTTAGTCAAATGTTTTACATTAAATGTGATGATAAAATGAGATAGAAGTGGTACTAAAGTATTGTAAATATATTTTATATTGGTAAATGCTAACAATGCCATTCACATAAGGAAAACACTTCTCGATAATTTATAACTTCTGAAAATGAACCTAACAAATTATATTTCAACAAGATCCCAAGTAATTTAGTTAAAAAATGGTTGCAGTAATTTGTGTTCTGAAAGTAGACATCTCCATTTGTGTTTCTGGAGTACTCTCTCGTGTAGGGAAGTTCTACTGAGTTATTAAGGAAGAGTTTTACTGTACCATAACAGAATTAGTAATTAAAACACTTAACCAGTTTCTCATGTGGCTGCTATTACTTTTAGAATCTCATTATTTTCATTATACTTGAGAGATTTTGCAAGGTGCTGGGTCTTAGGCTGCTTTGTCTTAGGTGATAAAAATACATAAGCCTTGCAGAAAGTGCTTGGTAAATACTTCTGGGCCTTTGGAGACAAGAAGTATTCTTTCCTGTAAGGGACTCATCAGTTGCCTGGACACTGCGTGTTTCTGACCTCACTGTCTACACCTGGGCTCATCTGCTTGAAATACATCAGCCTCCTTCCCCTTCCTAATTGATGCACTCAGTTTGCTGATTTCTCCCAGCTCTTCCACAGTGATATAATCTATTCTAGTTTTTAGTTCTGTGCAGACACCCATACTACTGCATATGTAGAAATGTTACACTTTTATTGTTTTAAGGAAGAATCCATATTGTGTTATATTTGCACTGACTTGTGATTTGAAATAGGCAAGTTGATAACTAGCCAGATCATTCTGCAATTTAGTGAAGCATGTTAGAATCAAAATAAAGCTTCAGAGAACTGGGGTTTATTTGAAAGGAGGGGGAAAAAAGCACTGCTCGTGAGTTAGTATTATAAAACAGATCTGCATTGCTTATGCAAATTTTTTTTCCTTTCCGAATTTACTTGTTTCTCTGTCTTTTTGTACAACCATGTACCTTAACATAACTTTTAAAAGAGGACTAATAAATTTCCAGAGCTGCATACTCTAAAATTAGGGAATGTCAGTTTTCAGAATGTCTCAAATCTTAATTTGGTTTCTTTGTGCTTGTTCATTGTGATGATTTTTAATTCACTACATTATATTCTACAGGGTCTTTACTTATTCAGGCTCAGGGAGAGATCTGGCCCCAGTGCAGCTTCAGGCTTATGTATTGAAAGAGACTGTTGTCTGTAAAAACTGTTTAACCTGTAGATGTTGAGGGTATGTAGAGAGTGGGGGAGAAGATTGTGGGGGGGGGGGGTGGGGGAAATGGTTTCATGGGTAAGCTAGTCAGACGAAAAGTGCCCTTGAGGATTGAATTCTGTTCCTCTCTCTGCTACAGAATTCCTGTGTGATGCTAGGCAAGTCGTTTAAACGAAACTTTTCCCAAGTGGTGACTAATTGATTTGAGTGCTCTGCAATTCTGGTTGCATAATTCGAGATACTGTGGGCTTATATGCAGAAATGTTGAGGGTTTCCAGCTGCAGCTGAAGTCGATTAAAGTCTGTGCCCTGAATGTATGAAATGTTGTTTGATACTGAGCATTTGGAAAAATCATATCTGAGATAAAATTAGCACCTGAGATTACTGAAGATTTTATGTTAATCCATGTCTCATTTTACAATATATGAAAAAAGGCAAGTAATGCACGCTTGTCTCAAGATACTACAATGGTGAATAATATTGATGAACTCTGATGCCATCATGATGGGCTTTAAAACAAATAACCACGGCTTCCAAACGTATTTGAACAGCATGCAGCTAAGAGCGGATGAGGCCACACATGAACAAATGCATGGAGAAAAATCACGAATAGCTGCTCACTGAGTTAGCAGTCATCTGTGTGTTGCATACAGACAGGGAGGCAGGAGTAATGACGACAGATTGTAGTTCCTTTTCAGGGAACTACTGAGTTCCCAAATCCCCTTTACCTGTTCAGAATACTCATTATTGTCTCTAGCATGTATTATCTTTATCATATTTCTGTTATCCCCTAATTTCAAAAGGGTAAATTTGTATTTTAGATTGAATTAAACTCAAACTCTTACCTTCTAGCAATCTCATTATTTTTTAACAATAGCTTCTCTTGTTACTTGGGAAAAAAGTTGCACCCTTTCTCTTGATTCAAATAACAAAATTAGAATGTGACCAAAACTTTTTATCCTTTAGGTCTGTTTGCCAGGAGTGTGCTCTTTGTTGACATTGCCACAGGATATACAGCTTCCACTGCTGGCATCTGCCTAAAGTTAGTTTTGTGTGGGACTAATTGGAAGAAGGGAGCTAGATGAGAAAACTGATTAATGTTAGTCCCCTTCTTCCTTCCTGATTTCTTCACACGGCAGTAAATATTTGTTATTTTGTCTAGTGGTACTGTGACTGATTTTTTTTTTTTGAGAAAGAGTTTTGCAGTATTTCTGCCACCACTGTTTTGTGTTTGGGCTTTCTTCCTTTCAAAAGAGACAAGTTATGAGAAGAAGAAATTGCATCTGATGGAAAAAAAACCCTCCATGGATTAGATTCCATGGCTGGGATTATGAGAGAGAGGGAAATGCAACTTCAGCAGTATGCAGAACTGTCAGTAACAAGATGCTTATTTCCATGTAGTAGCTTGCAGACTTGAGTCTCAGTCCTTTCCACATGTGTCAAAAGCCATGTATTAATTATATTATTGCTTGTATGTTGATCTTTCTTTTAACCTTGACTTTATAACTTGAAAACATGGGAGAGAACCCCTTAGGACTTATTCTTGTGTCTTTTAAGTCCTGTGATCGCGGAACTTTTCCTGTAGATTATGCATTTGAAATACTCTACATTTGCCAGTGTTTCTACTTGAGGCAGTAGGACCACAGCTTTATCTTCCAACTTTCACTGTTATCTTTGACTCTGATAATCCTGTAATCCCATGTTGAGAGGCAAGTAAATGAATGGGTAATAGCCACTATCTTTTGCAGTCACTTGGCTGAAACAAGATTTCTGGTAGCATAGTTAATGGGATGTAACCTGTGCCAAGTTTTTATTGCTTCTCACTGAACTGCTGGTTCTTCTTTTCCACAGGCATAGAAAAAGGCAAACTTTTCCTCTTTATTTTGATCTTGTCGCCTTTTGCAGTGTTCATCGTGCTACCAGCTCTGCTCACCCAATTTTGTAGTTCCTGCAGTTGGCTATTGCTCTCTGTCCTGCTCTGTATTGCTTCCAGATAGAGGAGCTATCCTTAAAATACAGGTGTCAGAAGAAAATTCCTTATCTGTTACTTTTGCATATGATGGTGGGGAAATGAAAATGGGGATGGAGGAAGCAATAGACTTCTTCAGTTCTCTAGTTTTGATTCTTCTGTTGTGACTCTCCTCTATGGGTCTTTTAATATCAGTGACTGAAAAAATTACTTACATTTGCTCCTTTACTTATTTTTCTCTCAGAAGCAGAGAGTGTTTCGCAATCTATTTCACATGTGACTTCAGGGGAAATACTAGGTAAGAGCTATTATTGTGCCTTTCTCAGTTCTCTGATGGTGGTGACAGACTATTTAGCTTCCCAGCAAAACAGACTTGTTTTTGCTGAATTATTTTTATGTATAGGGAGAGAAGCAGGCACATACATGCTGCATTTTGTAGTGATGTGTTTGTTGGGTGTTGCACTCAATGAACTGAAGAACACCTAAAGTAGATCAGGAGAAGTGTTTACTTCATGCTCATCTTCTCAGCACTTCTTCGTTGTGCAGACCTGTCCTCTGTCTCTTCTAGATTTGTCTCTGTTTCAGAGCATCTGGTTCAGCTCCAGCCTTGCTGTGGATATGGCTGAGAGAGCAGAAGCTCAGCACATCCTGTCTCTCTACCAGCAACTGCCTGGGCTTCTGCAGGGAGATGCCCCATGTTGAGGGTCTCCCAGTTTGGGCAGTCTGTCTTCTGCTCTTCTTTCTGCTCTTGCAAGCCAAGAGTGGAGGCAATTTATGTATCAGCATGAATTACTCCACTTTTTAGCAGAGGCAAATGATGCCTCCAAGATGGAGGTGCTTCCAAGTACTGGGAGAGAAGAGCAGTAAGTGCTTGCAGAGAGGGGCCTTATGAAAAGCAGGGAAATGATCTTTCTGCCCCTCACTTGGGCCTATGTGGTTCAGTTAAAACATTTTAATTTGAAAAACATAGAGGGCAATTCAGGGAACAGTGTGCCACTGTGTGTAACAGTATCTGCCCACAGCTGCAATAAATCTTGAGAGGTAATTATCTTCCTTAAGGATTGTTTGGCTCATTCTCACTAGAAATAATGTCAGGTAAGCATTTTTAGAGACTGTAATACCTTTTTCCATACAAAATTGCTAGTGAATGGGAAGGGCTGTCTTCAAGTCAGTTCCACCACAAGGCATTGCATATATGCGGCTTTTTAAATATGGACACAATTTTAAAATTTTAATATTATTTAACTTTCAGATGCTTATAAATTAATTGTCCATGTGAATTTTAATTAATGGTTCATAATGCTAAACTTGATTTCTTTATTGGAGTACATTTGGACATCAGCTGCTTAATTTATGACTCATACAAATTATGGCAGATTTTGCGAATCATTTTTTGGTTGCATTTTTTGGATGATGTTGTCCTCAGCCTTCTGTCCTCAGCCTTCTGTCCTGGCCCTTGATCAGATTTGCAATGTTTTGTGCCATCAAACTGTGAGCTGAAGTGGTCTGACAAGTGCTCCTGGCTCCTGCTTTCAGTTCATTTTGTTAGGAGTGGTTTAGCAAAGTGGTGGGCCATAGTAATAGTAATCTGTTAAGCTTATTGGGGTTTAACCGAGCTGCTTTTTCAGTTTCAGTTTGGGATGTATCTTACATGCAGAAATTTTGCTGATGCTGGCATCTGAACTATGCAGAGTGATGGAGGGCATTCCTATATTCTTTCAAGGAGGCTATGTACTAACTCAGCAGTGAATTACTATATAGGCAGTGGCATGTTACAACCTCCCTGAGGTCTTCTGAGTCCCCAGGTACTAATAGCTCATTAAAATGGTAGTTAATGAGTATAAAGGGATCATTATCTGACTTTCCTACATGACAGGTAGGGCTAAATCCTAACTAGTTCAGTAGAAAGTATTCTAAATAACAAAGGAAAGAATTTAATAAGTGCTGCTGGTAGTTCTTTATAAATCTAACTATTTCAGGCAATGCTTTTGAAAAAATACTCACAGAAATACATTTGGAATAAATTAATAGAGGTTGATAAATGTATTTTAGAGCTTTCAGAGGTATTAATATCCTGTATAATCTCAAAGTTAACTTAATGTGGCCTGCAATGAAGCATCTTTGGTTAAGACTGTGCAGCATTTTGCCACTTCTTATCAATTGGATTTGAAGTGAAAAAAAAATAAATTTGTTGTCCCTCTTAACTGCTTACATTTGATGGCTTTTTAAGACCTCAAGATTTGTAGACATTGTCTGTTTTATGCGCCAAAAATAAAAGGTGGAACAATTTTACCTTGTGGGAAGAGGAGAGTGATGTTCCCCTAATAAGATTTTGTTCATGGAAAACATAACCACCTCATACACAAGATGATATTTTTAATGCCTTTCATTTAACTGGTTATTTTCTGGAGAAAGGTATTAAGAATTTATCCAAGCTGAACAATGTGGATTTTGTAGCAGTGAAATGAAAAACTTCTCAGTCTCAGTAAATGCTTCATGTGTTCTTGCAGGCCCTGGAAGGACAAAGAAATGAAAGACTGCAGGCTCAGGCACACCTAGATCTCACAGCTCAAGTGCAGTGGACAGGGCTATTTCTAAGTGTCCTTTACTGAAGAAAAATATCATTGCTTCTACAAAATGAGCCCTTCAGAAATATTATAGCATGGTACAGAAGCTAGGTTAACAATAGGAAAAGGAGCATGGAAGCAGATACAAAATATATTAAATGAAAAACATATAAATATATTGTAAACATAATATAATATATATATATATATATATGATTTTGAGAGAGGTGCTCCTGCTTTCTGTCCTAAATGAAGAAATTATGACTGCTCTGCATGGATGTGGTTTACTACAGTGGCTCTGCCATATTCTCATTTAGTTGGTTTTATTGTGGGAATTTGGTATTTATGTATAATAAACCAAATACATTTGTAAAGGAGTAGCTTTAGTTGTAGAAGTTTTTGTGTGCTTTTCTTGTTCAGTGTAGTCCTTATTTTTGTCTGACATTGTCAAGGAACCTTGTTGATCATATCTGGTTTATATTACTGTCTTTCAAGGTTAAAGCTGGTAACGGATGGAGAAAGTATTGTAAACTTGAATTATGTGGATGCCTTATTAGTGATCACCTACTACAGGATGACTTTCTTAGTTCAGAGCAGCTACTGTGTAATAGGAAAAATAAGCCTAATGGCTTGCGGTTCCAGTCATGGAGTGGGGTCCCATGGGACTTCATAGCAAAGAGGTGTTTCCTGCTGCCCCTTTATGCTTGCCACGCCTTTCAAAGCCCTTTTAGGTTTTGTGAAAATCTCATTGACTCTTTCCTCCAGCACGAGCATCTGTCATGTTCAGTGTTACAAGAGTACTGTCTTTCAGCTGGGACCTTTAAAACTACATAAACAGATGCAGTAAATCCCGTCAGAATATTTTCAGAGTAATTATTAAATTGATCATAAAAAGGGTATTTAAATTCTAAAATATAGGACTGTTAGTGACCTACTGTACCCTGCTGTGACAGAGCTGGTTAAATCTAAGTCACACCTGATATATGTATGCAAGACCTGCTTGTAAAGGAGACTTCATCAGTGTGTTCCAGTGATATGCTAGTGATGGTTCTAGGTTTTCCTGTTATCTAACTTGGATCTTCCTGTGCTGCTATTTGACTCACAGTGTTTAGCCCCGGTAGATCAGACAAGGCAATTATTCACGTTTTTCTTTAAATATACCTTTTACCTATTTGAAGATGTTATGTCCTTGTGTCAGCTGCCTTTACTTTACGCTTAAGTCACTCTCATTCTTTCAATTTCTCTGAACAAGTCACTGGTTTTTTTTCTCTTATACCTCCTATTAGTAAGATATTTTTGTTTCTCATCTGAACAGGAGTGTAGCTCTCTTTAATCACATTGTTTGTACTGGACGCAGCAGTCTGCTGGGGTCTTACAGTTGCTGCGTGACATGGCACGGCTGCTTGTTGCCATACTGCTCGTGTCACGACGGTGTGTGCACAGAAAAGCAGCATCATGCCACTGACTCATGCTCAGCTTGTGATTTACTGATTGTTTCTGCCTAAATGCTTTTTTCTATCCTGTGTTTGTGTAGTTGATGAATTCTGTCCAGATGTAGACCATTATTCTTTCACTTAGGAAATAACGTCATATTTCTTTAGAGCAATTCTCCATTTTGTCCAGATCTTTTAAAATTCCGGTTCTCTTTGACTGCATCTTGTAGGTTTTCCAGGTTAATCATGATTCTAAAATTCAGTGTGAACTTGGGGCAGACCTCATAAAATTCTCTTTGATACACCTTTTCATTTTTGACAGTTAGAGCCTTTAACTATTCAGGGTATGAGTTATTTTCTTTCCATTTTGTTTTGCATCTGTAAGAGAAGCTTTGTGATACCCTTGTTTTTGCCATTTGTTTAAAAAAAGGTTGTGTATTAGTAACATTAATTAAATCAACATACAAAAATTATCACACTCTGTTCTTTCCAATTATTTAACTGTATTCTTAAAATACTATGTGAGGTTAAGCAACCATTACAAATATGAATTGGAGCATTGTATAAGTGTTAAGGACTGCTGGAAAGGTAAGCTTGTTTACACCTGCTTTTAAATTAGCATGTATATATGTATAAAACTATGTAAGATGGATGTGTGTGGGTATATGGGTGTATAAATTGCTGCCTTTCACTGCCAGTAGGGCTGAGGAAGTTGCTAATAAATAGTTAATGTTTATTCTGGGAAGTTGATGCCTGTGGGGATTATTATTGTTGTTAATGCGGAAGATAATGGGTAGATTTTTGATAACTTCTGTGTTGGAGGTAATTGTGTGCTGTTGGCTTCTTGTATGGCTATATAATATTTTCAGTCATATGTCCTGTATCCAGTCTGTCAACTGCCCTTTCCTTATTTTTTGGACATCAGAAGAGAGGGTAGTAAACACGTTTCAAAAATCTGAAAAGTTTTAGCAATTAAAGATGTAGTCACAGAAGTGAGAGTAACCATTCAGGTGATACAGGAATTCAGTATTTAGTAAAGCCTCAAGCGATTTTGGGGGCTTTAGTTTATTTATTTATTGATTTATTCAGGTATTTGGTTTTTGTTAAGACCTAAATCTCTGGTCATTAGAAATCTCACTCCAAAAATTATACTTGAACTGAGATCTAGCAAGCAGTTATTTGAAAAGACGTCTTGGTGTGTCAGAGTGTATGGGTCAGTAATGTCAGTTCTGGTGGAAGGGTGTAATGAGAACAGAAATAGCATGAGGAGGAAGGGGTACAAGTCTGATAGGGATGTAGTCTTGCTGATTTTCAAATTTCCTTTATTTCCTTGTCCTTTGAAAAGAAGTTGAAAACATTCTAAAGCTGAAATGTAACAAGAAAACTGTATAAACAGTCAAATAGCAGCATATTTTTGGCATTAACTTGTGGGAAGGGTCAGAACTTGTCAGATCCAACTCCCCAAAATCTTTGCTGCCTTATACTGATGCTCCACAGTGGTGAGTGTGGACTGCATGCAGCTGTCCTTGGGTATAGTGTCACCTCTCTTGTAAATCCACGGGCTGTGTTAACCAGGAGCAAAGGCACTGAGTAAGAAATGCATTGCAGGAGACACCACATTTTGCTTTCCTTGCCAACCTGGACTGTAAAAGCAGTGGTCTTTGTAGCAATATAGTTCCTGTGAATATGCTGCAGGATCAGGAGTTTTGCCGTTATGTTTTTATCTGAGAGCTGTAGACTGAAAATCTCTAGTGCAATTGGCAGATTTTTAAGATAATGCCCTAGAAAGAACTTTCTTAAGCCTATAAGGTAATACACACAGGTATATATACAACTACCTATATTATAGAAGCATATATAACACATATAAATATGTGAACAATGAATGGCATATATGAAATAGAATAAAAATAAATATGTAATAGTGTTCCTGGAAAAACATGTGAAATAAATAAAGAATACTTACTCATTCCTTCTTTTTGAACTATCAGAATAGAAAACTAAATGGAACTCAAATATAACAATAGGCAGGATTTTGAATAAGTTAGTATTGGTTTGAGTAACATTCTCAGTTGTTTCACAGCCTCTATCCATTGTGAATTTGAAGAGTAATTCTAAAAATGTTGAGAGTTGATGAGTGTTCTCTGCTTCTCAGAGACAAAGCTTATGTTAAAACATAACTTATGGTTGTACGTGACAGTGTTCTCTTGGACAATCTAATTTTTCTTCAGTAATCAGTTTCTGAAAAAATGTAAAAGGCTAAAATAGTTTCAATAGAGGAAAAATTATGTATAAATACTGTCGTTCGAATTGGTCAAGAAAGCCTAAGCCCATGTAATTGTGCACATGTGCTGAGGAGAACACTTTTTGTTTGGTTTTTCAAGCATGAGGCAGCAGAATTTTCATTCATTTGGCATGCTAGGCTGAAAACAGTCTTCTTTCATTTGACACACTCCCCTGGAAACAAACATGCCAGGGAAGGGATTGTGCCAGTTATCAGAAGCTCACAGGAATACATTGTACTGGTTTGTATTCATTTTAATTTCATGAATTGCTTTAAAACTTAGCAACATAAAAAAGCATTAAAACACCTTTTTAGCATTATTTTTAGTTCCTATGTATTTTCCTGCTGTGCTGTTATTCAGTTTAAATCAGCGGAATGTTGTGAGACACATGGCTGGGTTTGCAGCAGAGCAGATCTCTCCTCCTGCCTGTGTATGCTCAGAGCATTCATCTGTAGACAAGCAGCAAATTTGAGTTTAACTCATTTTACATCCTTGGAAAAGGTGAGTGTCTTAGAAAGAAGTTTGATAAAAATGAAGGGTAATTGAACAAAGGTTATGCAGCGAGAAATTTAAGCCAAAACTCAGCTGGTATTTATTAACTATGAAAGTTCACAGATAATGCTTGGTGTGGGGGTGTGTGTATGTGTGTATATATATATATATATATTTGTAACCTATATATATTCTTCAGAATTGCCAGCAGGTCATTCCCACCTCTGGAATTTTCTACAAGATTCTGTTTCCCTCATAAATGTTTTTCCAAGTGCAGACTTGGCAAACTCAGGTGTGCTTCTTGGAACTAATCTGATCATGCTTAAATTAGGATGAGGTTGAAGTGAGTATGTGTGAAGCAAATCTGGGAGCCGTATTGAAGAGATGTGTGTCAATCTGTGCTGAACCAACGTGAGGGTAAGAATCAGCCTAGAAGAAGGGTTGCTGCTATATGGTTCCCATTTGAAGAATTACTTAGAGAACGGTTGTGGAACAACAGCGGTCACTGTTCTGTCCCCATATGAGAATGAGACACTAAGGAGGGCATCACACTATTTCCTTGATGCTGCTTAAGGAATGAGGACAGTGGGTAGTTAATTGTTGGCCTAGAGTCATGTTTGTTCTCTGACACTCAAGGATGTTAGTTTTCTGTGGACTTCACTTGAAGACAAACAGGTAGAAAGTAGCAGTGTTGACACAATATTTAATAGATGGTGGTAGCTTCTGTCTAGTTGTCTGCCCCTGCTCTGTTGTGAATTTTGTAGGACAGCCTGTGCATCCTGCAGTGTTAAATCACAGAAGACAAATATGTGATGGTGAATCTACAAAGCTTACTTTCTCTTTCTTTGTCTGTACAATTGTTCTTCAACTAGTATGCCTAATTGTTACTAGAAGAAGGAAAACAGTGACTTATATACCCCTTCTTCCACAAAAAAGTGCTGAATGAAGTATTTCTATTGAAGAAACCATATACATTTGAATTGCTCTTGAATAAAATAAAAAAAATTCCAAACACAAGAGTTATATAACTTTGATTTATAATTTGGGAAGGCTGAAAAAGGCCTCATGAAGGTCAGCCAGTGCTGAAGTTACTTACAGATTCACACTTGAAATACAGTCAGCTGGTGCTCTATGCAATTGTCACTTTTTGCCACATAGCTTCAGTAATGTGGCTCTGGAAAATTCTGCACAGTCATTCAACAGCACTGCAATGGAATAGTTATGCTGGTGTCTTTCTCCTTTCATCTGTTAAGTAGCAATTGGATAAACTGCAAGTGAATAGAAATGTAATTTCTCTCTGCATACTTGTTTCCGGGACCACGTGCCTTCCCATTGCTAATAAAGATACTGCCACCTATTTGAAGACATTGGCAGTCATATTTAAAACCCAAGATGAATTGAGCACATTTACTGCGTTAGAAGCAGTTGCTAAATTGTAAGTAACTAAGTCTTGTTGTATAACTGCATTGCACTCAAGGGAACAGTTTGGGTTTTGAATTGTGTATGTTGGTAAGTGAAAACTATGTAGACATTGATTATTTTTTCCCCTTGACCTAATCACTGTTTGCCTATGGCAATATCTGATATGTTATGTGTTCACCAAGAATTGTCTTGGGATCACAATGAGGCTTTTTTTTTTAGCTTCATTAGTAATCATAGTTACATTAGGAATAGAAGGCCATGGAGTAATATACTTGTCCTGTGTATGACACCAGTTATTCTATTTATTGTAAAGATGGAAGTGAACTCTATAGTGGGAGTCTGAATTTGTATAGACAGTAGGAGACCAAATTTGAATCTTTGTGCATTTTCAGCAAGAATTTAATTTAAAAAGAATGGAGGGCAAATGCCCATTTAGAGTTGTTATTTATTTTTTGTTGTGAAAAAATCCTTTCTGTGTTTCTACTTATATGTTTATAGTCTAATGATAGAACTTTTCTTGGTAGTACCAGAGAATATGAAAATGATACTGAGCAAAATAAAAATTAATATGTTTTTTATTGTCTAAATTAAGCAAGCTGCCGAAAGTACATCATAAATAGTGAAAAGAATGTTTCCTCTTATTCCCCACACCCTGAATCTGACATGTATCATCCTTTAGACAAAAAATGAAAAATCCAACAGAGAGCCTTAAGAAAAGTGTTTAACTTTTGGCATTGTGTTGATTCCTTCAAATGGTAATTTTTTTTGTGTGCTAAAATACTTGTTTGTGGTGTAAGGAATTATGTGAAAAAATGTAGAAGATTGAACTTTTAACTTCTACCTAGAGGTCATGTAGCTAGACACATGGATACTCTGTTCAATAAGTGTGAGGACTTAAAAAATTCCCACATGAATACTTGCAGATTTGCATGCATAAGAGGCCAGACTGGGGGATACCTAATCATAGACTTGCAGTTTGGTATTTCTGAGAACTAATTCTAGCACCAAAAAAAAGAGATGCTCAACCCTGAAAGTATGATGGGACTATTGCTTTGGAAGGATAGTTATCAAGAAATAGGGTGATGCCTGAGGTGTTTGTATCCACATGAGGGAGACAGCGTGACAAGCTCATTTGCCTTAATTGGTGGCAAAACCTGCCAACCTGAAGCGGTGTTGGAGAAATCAGTGAATGCATTTATTGTCTGTAACATTACCAGCTCCTTCTGCTATTAACTGAGATGCCTTATACAAGTTTTATTTTTCCATCCCTGGATGTATCTGAGATCAAGATTTCTAAATTGTAAACAAAGCCATCCAACATGTTTCCTTGTTGTCTTTAAAACAAACAAAACCTCAGTGTGATCATGGCTTTTGCTAGTCTTTGGACTTATGCCCTGGTATATAAAACAGTGTCTTAGTCTGCAGAAAACATTGACTCTGTGTTTCGTTGCTTAGCTTTTACGGAAATGTTGCTGAAGGTGGCCAACAGTGCCAGGTTAGCTATAAATGACAGTCTCTTAGAACAGGTGATTTCAGTGTGGGAGATGTTTATTCGTTTGAAAATAATTGTTCTTTATAGCTTATTTAGAGTCATATACTGATAGGAAGTTCTCTGCTGACAAGAGGCTGTTCTCAAAAGCCGATTAACCACTTTTGTTCAGGGCAGGTCCTAGAGGAACTTGCCTGAAGATGCCTCACATTACCCGTAGGTAGCATTAATTAGCAGAATGTTTGCAACGTAGAACATTCCCCTGTCTTGTGTTTGACGGTATTGTGAAGAACCAGTTAGCAGGCAGACTTACTGCATTAGAAATTTGTATTTGCCAGTTTTAATGAAAGAATTTACAGTAACATCCCATATTTAATTATATATTGATACCATTGTACTCTCTTCAACCTTTTAGGGGCTTAGTTACAATAAGCTGATGTGTTGATAAAGATCACTTTAATGGCTTAGCTAAAACCATGGGCAGTAAAGTATTTCCTGTCTTTTATTTGCTATAGTAGTGTTTAAATAATTATATTTTGTTTGAAGACAAGCCCACGTTGTTTGTGAATTGGCTGACCGGGTTGGTAGATGAGGGGAAACAAAACAGCCTCTACATTGTTTCTGGTAACTGAGATGAACGACCTGGTTTTGTGAATTTATACATTTTTGTTTCAACTTCTCAAGGTGAAGCAACATAAATATTTAAGCAACTTGATTATTCCAGAGTTGTCTTGGGATCTCTTGCTTTGCTTAAGCATTAAACATATAAACTACCTTTTGTCCTGATCTTTTAAACAAATAATCCTGCTGCTCCCAAATAAGACCAAAATTTAAATTCTTCAGATACAACTGAAAACACTAATTTTTTTTGCTTGTTTGTTGTTTGAAGTAATTGGAAGAGTACTGCAGGACAGCTTGTTAATATGCTTTTATCAGGTTTTTAACTTTTCATTGTGAGTGCTCTAAAAATAATCCCAAGCACACCTAAGTATTTATCCCAAATACAGTCTGAAGGTACTAATTTATTGAGGTTATCATGGTCTCAATCTGTAACTTTTGAAAGACATTTTTACATGGCATTTCCGTGTTTATTTCATGTAATTTTATTAAGTCTATATCTCAAGAAGTTAATGTTTCTTTGAGTTTAAAATAGATGTTTAGTCACTGTCTCTTCCTTCCCCTTAACTGAAAATTAAAAATAAACCTATAAAACAATGGTTGTATGAAACAAGTCTTTGGCAGCAATCAAGCTGGAAGCAAGCTGGTACTGTAGCAGAGGAATTCCGCTTTGGCATGCACATGCTTTAGAAGTAACTGTTGAAAATTGAAAAATTTAAAAAGTGCATATGTGGTCTTTTCAGGAGAAATCTTCCTTTGAGTAAAAGCTCTTTTTTTTGACAGACAAGAGACTATGGACACTGTGGTCTTGTATTAGGGAATAATACCGACTTCCTTAAAATATATTTTTAAAGCTGAATTTTCTCAAATTTCCCCCTGCTTTTCCCCTTTCCCTCATTCAGTCTTTCTCTATTATTCACTCTGGGCCCAAACTTGTATACAGCATTGTAATAGCCTCATGTTATAAAACTGAAAATTTTAAAACGAAAATAATGATTTGTAATAAAAAGCCTGACAGACTAATTACAGTATTGCATTAATTATTATCTTGTTTCAGCTCTCTTCCACAGCTAATTCAGATCTGGATTTTGGTGTTTTTTTAATCCCTGTTGACACTGTGATTTTGAGAGAGACTGTACTTAGGAACAATATATATAAAATAAATAAATAAAAATTGTCAGATAAACAGCTGATTTCTAAAATGTTGCCTTGGACATGTTTGTAATAGAATGCAAGTAGTTTTGTTTAAATGTCATGCTTTGTGCATCTTCTGGTGAGGGTAACACCTGTATAATACAGAATACAACCCTTGATCTCTTTCTGTCTGGATATCTTCGTAGCATGTTCTAAATAGCAGTCACAAATCCAGAAATTTACATTTGTGCAGCTAAATTGGTACATCATTTTACATTGAGTTTTGTTTTTCTCCCAAAATGTGTGCAGTTCTTATAATGGTTAAGGTGTAGATTGATGTCAGTGCTGCAGTATAGCTCCAAGACTACAATTTGAAGCTACTTTAGAAAAATGCAGTTCTTTAGACATGGTGAAGCTGAAGTTGAATGGAAGTCCTATTAGGAGTGAATTGCATGTAAATATTAATAAGGGAAGAGTTCTTAACAAGTCCTGAGTTTGGGAAATTGAGCATGATAATTTGCTGAAATTATGTCTGTCTTGAAGATATGCAGATGCAATAATTTTCAGTTTTCATTTGAACTTTTAAATGGTGCAGAAGGTGCCTGGATTAGGTTTTAAGCAAAGAAGTCTTTGGAAGTATTGGCAAATGTCGTTGTAATGGATGTATGGTAATGAAGGGAGTTAAGATGAAAGATGAATTGGACTGAATGACTGTTAAGTCATTTAGGCTGGGGTGGTTGCAGGTTTGGTTGCTAGATGTCTCAAATTATGTTTCCTTAGTTCCTGCACTTGGTTTGCTGTCTTGAGATCTTAACAAAGTTCAGGAAATCAGTTTCTGACAATTTGCCTTGGTTTCCTTTTTTTCAGGATGCTTCCTCTACAGACATTCGGAAAGCATACCGAAAGCTTTCACTGATTTTACATCCAGATAAGAATAAAGATGAAAATGCAGAAACACAGTTTAGGCAAGTAAGTGCAATGTGTGGCAATAGAAGTTTTAGGGAAAATAGAATCAGAATTTTTTACGATGGTGTTGTTTTAGTAAGAACAATGGTACACCTTTGAAATGAATAAGTTAAACATTGAATTGCACTTTGCTTGATGTAGCTAGACTAAAAACAAATCCACTTTTTTGGCATTAACTTGTTGAATAACTTGTATTTATTATTTACCTGTATATTAAAAATAATCTAAATGTAATAGTCTTAGGAGGAATATGTTTTACACTTTCAAAAGCAGTGTGGAAAATTTCTGATCAGTTCTCAACACAAGTCCTAGGCAGGCATAATTGAATGAAAAGAATTCATTTTAGTTATTTAATTTTAACTTTTGTATTCTTTATAGAGTGAAACAACATGACTCTGTAATTAGCTCTACTTTTAAAAATGTACATTTGATGACTAAATAAAGCTACTTAATTTCAGTAAGATCTTTAGGGTGAAACAAGTTATACCTGTTTTTAAGATATAACTGAAATAAGAGTTAGTTTGACAGATGTGAGAAGGGAAAAATTAGTCTTGTGTAGGAGTTGCTTGTTTGTATCTGATAACACTTTGTATATGAATATGTCACTGTTTCTTTTGTGTACTGGATGTTTCTTGCTCTTGTAGGGAAGAGCAAAAACTGGAAAAGGTCATTCATTGGCAAATGTAAATATGATAATACCGATCAAGCTTTATAATTTCAATCCTAAGGTAAAATCTTTTTGTGTGAGTTTTTTCTTTTTTTTGTTTGTTTTAGTTGGTGGCCATCTATGAGGTTTTAAAGGATGAAGAAAGGAGGCAGAGGTGAGTTAAATTGCACTGGTTCTTAAATAACACATTCATACCAGTGCTATATTCAAGTCCTGTTTGATTTAATTATAATACTTCAGATGATTTTTGAAATTTGTTGTTTGGTTTTTTTTTTTTCCATCGCTCTAAAGAGAATTTTGTTGTGAAGTTACACTTAGGAAAAGTGTAAAAAAGATGTTAGTTAAGTGATTTCAGACCACTTAAAGTGAGTTATCCCCAAAATCTTACCAACTTTTTGTTTATAACATTGTTTATGTATGCTTTGGGATATTGCCTCTCTGATACTTAGTTCCATTATGAACTTGTAGGAATTTGGTTGATGCTGATTCTATAGTTGAATAAATAGAAATATTGTGGATTAAACAGCGTTTGCCTTCAGAGACTTTGCTGGAAATAATATGCTGAGTTTAGAAGTAACATGTTGAGCAGAGCTATACAGTTGTACTGCTGTGAGAAAACCTTGATTGATCAGGTTGCTTGCACAGTCTAATGATAAATTCTCGGTTGAGCTTGTAAACGGAGGGTGGCCGGTCCTATATCCTGTAAGACGTTGTTTTAGAACGTCTGTAATACAAGTCTTAAGTGTGATAGGAGCTGCTCCCCCTATAGTATTGTTTCTGTTGTGAGGTAACTCGAGGGTTTCTTCCATCTGTACAGCAAAGGAAAGTGGAGAGTCATTGCTTTTTGAAATCATTCTGCTTTAGATGTTGGTACTTGGCTTTGCATTGTGTGAGGTGACAGACCTAGTGGAAGAAGCTCAAAGTCTGTTGTCATGTCCATGTACTGGGGAGAAAATGCTACACGCTTTGTCTCTCAGGGCTTACTAACTCAGTTTTGTACTCATTCCAGAGACACCGTAACAAGGCTTTCTGCCAGATTTTTTCCCCCCCCTCTCTTTTTTTTCTCCTCTCTCTCTCTCTTTTTTGTTTTTTTTTTTTTTTAAACCTGTGAAGACATGATGGGGATGAGATGGGAATTAGTTCCATGTCTTACAAATTAGTTGCTGAGGAATTGTGGCAGTTGAGCTGGGAATCCCTTCACAGCTAGGTACCTAAATGGTTTGGGACATGGGTTTACACCAAGAGAAGAGTGAACTGCAGGCTTCTGCCTTTGTACAGTGAACTCAGCTGTACCTGCCTCTTCCTGTTCATCTCAAAAGTGATGTAATGCAGCATCACTCCTGGTGTGGGCACAGAGACTGGAACCAGCAAAGGCAGGAATAAGGTCCTACACTGTGAGAGAGTGATGAATTCCTTTTGAAACAATGAAACCCCTTCTCCATGTCTTGGTGAGTGTCAGAGGTGTTAATTGTTTGTGTTCTAAAAAGACTGATCAGTTGGCCAACTATATGTAATTATATTTTTAAAACCATCAGTGTATTTTTACTTTATCTGATGGCAGAGGCCTTTCTTAAAGTTTTACAGTTCCTCTACTGAGGATTATAGTACAGGGCTTCAAAATGTGGTTTTGAGAAAGTTATATAGTTGCTTGTGAAGTACACTAGTATCTCTAGTAGTACTACAGAATATAGTAATATTGCGTTACACTTTTGTCATACTGTGTCACTGTGAGTGATACATAATCAAAACATTCATATTCTAACAATAAACATATGTGCCACATTGTTTAATGTAGCACTGTTTAACATTAAATTAAATATCCCTGCAGCAGAGCACAAACTTTTGTTCTGTATATGCACTGTGTATTTCTCTAGAGTGTAAAATTCTACAGGAAAGTTTATCTTTAGGGTATGTAGAGATAGGTACATTTATTGTTAAATCAATTTACTAGCCTTTGATTATTTTAATTTATGAAAAAATCGATAGTATTATGCACTTCTGTTAATTGTAATTAGGCAAAAATCTTAGATTTTAATCTCATTGTTTGTTACCGTTTTAAGGAGCTTTTTTTACCTACCAGGCTTATCCTCTCTAACAATGTAGACTTGATTACAGGAAGCATTTGCAAAGAAATCAAGATATACTTGTTTAGAGTAAGAAAGGTGTTTATCTTAGTTCTCTTTATAATTAAATATCTGTATTCATAGGTGTAAATTGTGCTGACTGATGTTGCACTGGATTTCTTTAACAGCTTGAGGAAAAAAGGCCCCCCAAAATAAAAAGCACCAGTGCAATCTTCCCATAGTTCAGAATAGATCTCATTAATTCAAGGTTATAGTATATAAACCATATCAGATCTCTGAAATTATTTGAAATATGAAATGCAGTGACTCTCTTAAAGGGAAAAGTAAATCGTAGTTATATTGAAATAGATTATACTGTAATTAGTTACTACAGTTAATGGATTTTTTTCTTGCAGTGTAATTGATTCATGAAGAGCTCTAAAAACTATTTCATGAAACTTTACAGAAAAAAGAAATTTTAATAATCTTGCCATTTGTTACTTGTTAGTACAAGACTAACACGTCTTGTACAGAATCCCGAGTTTTAAAATTAATATTCAACATACTTCTAAATGGAGATTTGTTTTTGTGTTTTTGTTTCTGTACCGGTGCTTTGGGGTTTTTGTGGCTTGTTGACTGGTACATTTCAGAGACAACTGGTAGGCATACCCATATGTCAAAAATGTGCTGTATTCTGTGTGCATATGTTTTAGGAAAAAATACTGCAGATATATATATTTTTTTCAGCTTGTTTTCTTTTCTTACATAGATTTACAATTAATATAGGTTGCCAAAAGAGTGCTTTGTAATTAAATTTTGAATGTAGTTCTTGATGCACGTGGATTAACTGTCTTTCATAGTTTATACAAGTTTCTATAAAGAAATCCTTTAATGAGAAACTTGCTTTTACTTAAACGACACCCTGAACTTGAAACTCAAGATTTAAAAATTATGGGAGGCTTTTGAATTTCAGTAGGATCATTTTCCAGTTGAAAACCTAAAAATCATTGATATCTTTATTTTTCAAATACAGAGCTTAATGACTATTGAAAGCAGTGATTTATCTTTTAACAGTATATATTCTAAAAAGTGGGTTATAATAGAAGCTATCTTCCCTTAAAATGGCCAGTCGTGTGAGCCATAATGCTCATTGATAGTAAAATCAATAGAGCATTGATTCTGAGGCTTAATCCTTGGAGACTGTTGTTCAGAACAGCGGACATAGCCTAGTAAATACTGAGTGCTGTTTAAAGCCCTTAATGCAAGAGACTCTACCGTCTTCATTTATTTTTTTCTCAACAGATAATTTGTAATAAAACGTGGTTACCAAGCATTAGTTTGAAATCTTGGTTTACATATTATTGTATTATTACCATCAGCATATATGGACCTTATTTAAGCAGTAGCTGCTTTTTCAATACATCAATTAACAACCGTTAATGTAAAAGAAAGGCAACTGCTGAATAAATTTATAGTAGTATTAAAAACCCCAACATGCTTCTAGGTGTATTTTTTGGAAGCTTTCAAAAGAACATCTTATGTGAAACCTTGTTATTGACCGAATTTGTTTGAGAAGTGGTTTTGTTTCTAAAATATTATATTATCACTAAAATATGTTGCAAATGCATCATTATTTTTTAAATGCTAGAACATTTACTTATTTCTTAAACAAAAGTAAAGTAGAAGTTTTAAGTTTTGCAATAACATCCTAAGCAATTTTTCTGAACAGAGTTTGTGTCAAGGCATCAGTACCTAATTCATTCTGACTTACTGGGAAAGGAAAAATTTTACTAGTTCAAATTTGAAAATAGTGGATATTTATCTTAGTATTTTCATAGTTGTCATGAGAGATAGAATTTTGTAATATGAATTTAACTTCTGGTAGCATTCAGAACACAGAAGAATCCTTAGGTGTTAAATCTTTTGCATAGAAATAACGGTGAGAACTTGTCCAAACGTTTTATCAGAAGTCAGCTGTTCTAGATATGCACTAAATTAAAGTGTATTTTTTAATTGAAAACCACTGCTTCTTTTTCTGCTTAAAAAATGAATTTTCTTGTGGTGTTTTTTTTAGTACATCTCCAAAGTATCAATTTAATAACTATCAAAGTAGCTAGTGCAGTTGTTGCATTTAAATTGATTTACATGTCAAGACTGGCAGTTTAGCAGCTGCGCTATTATTCCTGGATTGGTCAATTTACTTGAGAAAAACCTACTACTGAGTTCTACTGACCTGCATGACAATATAGGCCCTATTTCTATTCCTGTAATTAGGCCTGCGACTAACTCAGAATATTTTTAATTAAAATATTTTGGTCAATGTGTTGCACCAAATTAGGCCTTTCAGTGCAGATTTAATTCTGGAAACGGTGTGATTAGAATATGTAATTAGTCGTGTTCAATTTAAGATTAACAGGTTGTGTATCTTGAACATACAGGTTTTTGAGTTTACTGTTGAAATTTTTGTTTGAAATTTTACTCTGAAAAGTTAATTTTAAAAAATCTAATTTACATATCTGTGGTTTCTTTATTTTAAAGTTTATAATATACTGTAAGTAAAAGTCTGCAGACATACTATGATATTTCAAGACATTTGTGTGAAGGAAAACAGATAAATTGTCAGAAAACATTTTCTGTACAGTTAGTAGAGTTAGTAAAATTGAACAGTTTCAAAAGAGATTTACTTTGGAGACAGCTTTTCAAATAGAAAATAAAAAAGTAGTGAACTTTGTTTTTAAACATCAATATCAAGCCTCTAACTTAAACTCTTATCTTACACAGAATGGATGTTAAGTCTGGCAGGTTTTTACCTAATGGGTGTTGTGCTACTAAAGGACTAAGGAAAGCAAAGATACCTCTCCCCTCCCCCCAGTACTTGGGCTTTGAATTTGTAGAAGGCAAAAAGATTTCCAGTGTTTGAGACATTTATTGTTTGCTACCTATTTAGTAATTAGTGGGTTGTTATTTACTTCTGTCATGGAGACCTGGCCAAGGATTACTGGGCAGGTAGAACACATCTACATTTCTGGAAGCCTCTTATTTGAGAAGTGAATGAACTTGAGCGGGCTTGAGTGGCAGGGGGCTGTGGAGGATGGGGAGTGTTGCAGGGGCATTTGAATTACTTCCCCCCCACCAAAAAGACAAGGTACGGTTCTCCAGCGTTTGGTTCTGTCTGCTGTTTGTTTCCAGAGGCAAGCCTAGCTGCTGGCAAAACAAGGCATGGCTCTCTAAAAAAAAAAAAAAAAAACCAAAAATTTAAAAAAAAGACTAAATGATCTTTTGTGGGTGTATTATTCAAGTATTGTGTAGATTATCTTTTGTTTTATAATTGGGTGGTTTGGCTTATTTAATTTTTAGCTCTCCATGAAAGCCTGCTATGTTTGCTACTGTAGGTATGATGATATTCTGATCAATGGACTACCAGATTGGCGACAGCCTGTGTTCTACTACAGGCGAGTGAGAAAAATGAGCAATGCTGAGCTGGCATTACTCTTGTTCATTATACTCACAGTGGGTCATTATGCTGTGGTTTGGTCAATCTACCTGGAAAAACAGCTGGTAAGTATTGGTAATAAATCAACTTGCTTCAACTATTAGTATTGAATTTCCTGCAGGAATTTGCATATTATAGAGATCTCTACCACTTTTCCTGGTTTGAATTTGCATTTTTCATATTGTAAACTGATTTTATTTAAAATGGTGATAATCAAGAATGAGATATTCAAATTCTCAGAAATAGTAATCTAAAAACTACTTAATTTTTCTAGAATTGTTAGTAAATTGCAAGACATAGTTCTTTGGTGTTTAACTGAAAGGAAGAAGAGAAAATCTCTTCTATCATTTGTTGATGCAGAATAATATGCTACTTTAGTCATGCCTGTGGTTCTCCTAAATGCTGTTTAAAAATAATCAGGTTTTATTCATTTAGAAGTCATACTTGCTTTGCCTTTCTTCTTGGCTAAATGTGTTTTTGTTTTGGGTTTTCGTTAATGGAATTGGTAAGCAGTATAAACCACGTTATTTTTTGATAATTTTATTTGTTGTCATATAAAAGTCTATTGCATTTAGTAGACTAGGACAAAAAGCTTAGCATAACTTGAAAAATATTCATATATTAGCATCTATTTACTTTTTTTATTTTCCGCTGCATTATTGAAGTTGATGCATGAGAAAGGAGGCAAGTTGAATGCTTTCTCCTCTTAGAAAACTTTGATTGCTATGGAGATACACATGAGTGACAGAACTGGACTTCATGTGTGTTTAAAGACTGGATACCATGGCAACAGTTATTGTTAAGATAGATCATTTTACTTAATCATGTAGAACCCCAGATACATTTGCATAAATGCTACTCTACTGTTTACCCTTCACAGAAGAGTCCCACTAACATTTGTGGTTTACATGCTAATGATAACCTGTAACCATAGTTCTTTCTACATCAAGGATGAACTGCTTAGCAGAAAAAAGAGGGAGAAGAAGAAAAAAACAGGCATCAGGAGTACTGATGAAGCCAAACTCACTGCTCTAGACAAAAGTGAAAGGTGGGAAGGAACTCTCTTTTCTGCATTTTAAAGCTACTGATTTAGTTCTATCATTTTCTCTTTCCATCTTTGAAATATTTTATGAGAAAAGTAACCATATTTGCAGTAACAGCCATTGCTGGTATAAAGTGTGCAAGTGTAGATGTTTTTCAGGTTTTGATTTGTAAATAAATGTGGTGTTTATTCAGCAGATCAACAATAATTGAAATATTAAAGATGAATTAATGGCATCTGGCTTATCAAAGGGTATTATTTCCACAGGCTGCTTATAGAAGATTTTGCAACTTTTTCTGTCTTTTTTTTTTGCCTTTGATTACAATTAATGAATTTCAATTTATTTGAGCTTTAGTTTGTTTATACCAAGCAAGGAGTTTTTCTGGGGCTTTAATGCTTGTCTGATTAAATGCTTTTTATCTGATTAACTTTAAAACAAGCATGTTGATAAAGGCTTCTAACACACTGTTTGTCAAGGAACACATAGGGAAATAGTGACTTTCGGGACACTCCGAAAGATACCACCATTTCTTCTATTGATTCATAGAAAGAAATAAAGGGTTTAAATAGTTCACACAGCAGGGGCATGAACTGGATCAATGCGGGATGGAGATCAGAGACCATTCTGCCTGTCGTCTTTCCTGATGACATCAGTGAGTAATGCTCCAGTGAACTGCAAATGACATTAATTTTTACGTATTGTTTTGTTTATGCTACAGTCTTCATATCTGGTTGTCAGCACTTGTGAACACTTGGTTGAGGCTTGAGTGTTCTGTTTGGGTTTTTTTGATAAACCGATTGTGTGGCTTATGAATTTATTTTCCTAAAGAAAAGCCGTTTAAAGAGATCAAAATACAGCAATGATTAGAAGTTAACTGTTACATTTGTTACATTTTGAATTAAATATTAAATATTCAAAATGTATCTTTAATGTATAGTTGGACGTTTTTATGGAAGCTGACAAATGCTAATCATCTTAAAGTATAATGTGAAATTTCTGACTCTGAGATTATGTGGCAATAATGAAAAACCTATGATTTAATTTGACTGCAGAATACTGGACAAACCACAATGGCATGACTTACTTCCATGCAAGCTGGGAATATGGTTCTGTCTCACAGTGAAAGCTTTACCTCAGCTATTCCAGGTAATAGTAATGTTTTAAAATTGTATTACTTTATTTTTCTTGGTGGTATTATTATGCATAATCAGATGTGTAGCACTTGTTCTTAATTAATTTTTTGGCTCAAGCAGATACCATGTATGTGTGTGTATGTGTATATATATATATATATATATATATATATATGTATATAAAAATTACTCTTTGAAGGCAAATTTAATATAATAAATTCATGGGAATATAAATGTATTCTAAATGGATATTCATTTTAATATGTTAGGGGAGCAGTTTCTGTTAGGCAGAACTACAAGAATAAATGATGGGAGAGGAGTGATATATATTCGTCTAATTAGGAAGAGCAATGTCTTTTAAGTGATGTTAACAGAAGTACTTTTATCTCAAATCGGCAATGCTATACTTTCACAGCAAATTTTAATACGTCATTTACATTTGGGTTAACAGTGAAATTGCTTTTTCTGATTGAGTTTCCTTTCTTTAATTTACTGGATAATGGTACAAATTGATACCTGGAATTAGTAGGATAAAGTAACAAAAGTATTGTTGTAATTTATGAACATCAGTGTGGCAGACTTGCTCACAATTGTGGTTTTTAATCTAGTACTGTAAACTGTAAAATTAGCTGGTATTCAACCAATGTAAGCAGGTCAGTTATCAGAATAACTTTCTTAATATCACTTGCTCTTTCTTTTCATTTCCCTTGAATACACAGTTTTGTTTTTAATACCCTTGTCACTTCTAATATGGATCAGGGAATGCAAGGTGGATTTTACTTTGGTTTACAGAAATATTGAGTCTTAATTTAAATGTTATAAGTAGTATAGATGGCATCAGTGTTCAGTTTTTGTCTGTGTTCGAGATGGAAAAAGCCTTTAGTTCAGAATTCCTACTCTGTTAGCAAAAACCTTGTAAAAGTTATAAATGCAATAGTCTGGTCTTTCAGCATCCATTTTTATAGCCTTTAACTTTTCCTGCAAAGAGATGCAGAAGTTAATAGTTCTTCCTCTTTTAAAAATTTTATCAGAACTATGTGGCTATTTTATTAAACCTTTTTTTTTGCATATTTTAAAGCAAACTGATTATGCTTAAATCAACTGTTGTGTCCAAATTCAGCTTTGATGTTCAACCCTCATTGAGGTGAATCAGATAGAATATAATTAAGGTCAGCAAACTCTGTTGCTGCATTTTTGAAACTTTATTCATAATTCCAGTACTTTCCCTTTTGCCTAGATTGCAAAATACTAAAAAAATACAGAATATAATAAGATTCATGAATAATTTTAAATTAGGACTTCTTATGGGCTTCTTATTATTTTTATGATACTAAGAGTGTTACATCAGTATAGCAGGTTTCAGATTTGCTGTTCAAAAAGCAGCTTCTGTGTCTGTCAGAATAGTTTAATGTGTTTAATATGACCTGCTAATTATATAAGTCAAAATGCAATAGGCATAAGTAATCTTCAGTATTAAGAATATTCAGAACTTCAGGTGACTGAAATAAATTACTATAGCGTATTAGTTAACAATACTTAAAGAAGTATTACCTCTTCTGAAGAGTGTGAGAGGAGCAGCAACCCCACGTTGGAGCTGTTTTCTGAAACGACAGCTGAAAGATACCGAGTAGGTTGTAGCTACTCAGACAGAGATACTTCTGGCATCTTTTTGCGTTATATTTAACATTTTGGCAAGTTCTGCCTTAATTGCAATTACCAACATAGAACAAAAGCTTATCTGTACTTTTAATATTATACTGTGGTACAGCAATCCTGTTTTGAATGTAAGTGGTTTTCTCTTCAGTAATATATTAACATAGGCTTGAGATTTCAGAGTATTTCGTGCTTTTAGTGTAAGCAGACTCACTAGGGCAGTTCTTCTAGCAAGTGAAGGATCCTACAGATACTGAGTAGTGTTATATGTCCAGGTTACATATGCAAATTATCTAACAAGGTGTTGCAGTGGTTGACAGCAGGATGTATGCTACAAATTTTAGTTGTTCATTTCTTTAATCTAAATGGTTTCTTCAGTCATTTAAGAAATTGTTTTCAAAATTGGCTGTCATTCATTTCCACCCAGTGCAGTTGTGGAACTTCTAAAAATGTGTCCATATTTAAATGAATCCTGTTTGGGACAGGATAGGGTAAGAGTTAGCAGTACTTTTAATTGAATGTTTCTTCTGCCACTGAGTTTTTCAAAGCCCTGACAGTGAAACAGCTGAACAGTATCCTCAAATTAAGGAAATGAAACCACGTGCCTGCATACACAAGTTCTTTCTCAGAGGAGACTTTATTAAAAAAACCCAAAACTAAACAAACCAAACATAAAACCAAACCAAGAACAACAACAACAAATAACAAAACAAAAAATACAAGGAGAGGTCTATTTAAACTTTTTCTCAGTTGTTGTATTGAATTCCTTTTACTTTGCCTCCATCTCTCCTCCCATTAGTTAATGTGAATATTCTATTTATACCACCTCTGCCTGAGGATTCAGGTTGCTGAGCTTCTGCCCGTGCCTGGCTCTCATTTATCCAATTGAGTGTCTTTCTCCTACTTCCCTTCCTCCTTCAAAATGTCAGATTTCAGAAGGAGGCACTTAAAATAATTAAGGTGGGCCTTCACTGAAGAAAAATGCTTTGTTTGCATGCCCTTGTGATGGCCTATGCCATTTTATCGTAGCCTGCATTTTATGTCAAGAAACTGGAAGAAAAATGGGTGAGAGAAACTAAGAAAATGAGTGGGTTTTTTAAACTGTTGGCAATTGTATTTTGAGAGAGGCTACATAGGTTTTTATATCCATGCATTTAGTTTAGTTAAATTTAGGGGTGAAAACAGCATCTTTAAGCTTGTTTGAAGCTGCAAAGGGAGAAAATACATAAAATTTATCATAAACCAAGTATCTCTGCTGTGAAAGAAGCATTTGGTGGAGTGTAAATTACCGTGACTATTGCCAAGTTTAATTCTTATAATGTAGGCTAAGAGAAAGATAGAAAAAGAATGAAAGTTGTTTTTAAGGCCATTTATGGTTAACTCTTTCATGAGAATGACCTGGAAGAAGGCATTGTAGTTTTAAAAAGTACATAAAAGAAGAAAAGGGGGGCAAGCCCTCCAAAAAACTCAATTAAAAAGATTATTGATACTGAAATTTCTTCTTAGAAAGGAATAAACTAGCTACATGGAGTGTGCAAGAATTTCAGTTCAAATGGTGTGTGCAATATGGAACAGACAGTTGTGTTATGTGTACTTGTCTTTTGTGGGAGAACTGTCACAAGTAAATTGCAGTTTATTCCAAAAACAGCTGAGTAGAGTTTTTTCTTTGGATGTGCAGACATACAGCTTAAGAAAAGTGGTCTTTTTAAAAAAATGTTGTTAATTATTCTTCACAAAACATTTCCTTCAGAAAACGGAAAATAGGAGTGTTTCTTAGTATTCCTGTCAACTCCACATTTATGTGGTGAAATTTAGCAATGAATGTCTTTATTTTTACACCAACTAAATTATGAGCCTTTGTCCTGAGGGTAATAAAGCAGAAAGCATTTTGTTTGTTTCAGGCAGAAATGGATTCTTGTTAAGAAAATAAAGTGTACTCCTTCTGTCTCTAATGCTGTAGGTGTAGTGCACACACCCTTGCAATGAGCTGTTGGGAGAACCTCTGGTGGCTCGCCACTAATGAGGAGGCAGTTCGAGCTCAATATGTAGTTGCACTGGGTATAACCTAGTGAGATTATCAACAAAGCTTTCAATTACAATTGAAACTTGTGTTTATAAAGACCTTTGTGTAGCACAAAGTGAATTAAAACAAAAAGGCCAGTAATTTATTTTTATGTAGACTACCAGATGGTAATTACTGTAGCTGATTTAGTAGCCTGGAATAGATTCAAACTAGTGACCCAGAGGTGTTTAATTTCTTGGCATTTTTTCCTCAGGTTTTCTTTTAATCCATGATCACAATTCAACATCTGTTTAGAGATGGTTCAGCTTTGGCCTTAAATGGATTGGCAATGTGTCATTAAACTGAAGAGGCTTTGCCAGCAGGGCATCTCCTTTGGCAAGTTAGCTTTTAAGCAAGATTTGATTAGATCAGCAAATGTATTTGTGAGTTGCTTTTGTCTTCACATGTAACTTTATATAAAATTATGTGGGATTAAAACAAAATTTATTGCCCTTAATAATGTATGCCTTAAAAAAAATTTTTTTAGAAAAGGGATTTCAAGTCAGTAAGGTTAAATATCTCTTCATTCCCCAGCTTTACAAGGTTTTGACGTCTTCCAATTTACTGTACAGCACCAATGTTGATATAATTTGTGGGGAGCGAGCAATTGCAGTATGTGTGGCACAAGTGATTGCCCATTTGCTCTGTTTCTTGCTATTTCACAGCTGTTGGGAGAACCAAAGTAAGGATGAAGCTCTTGACCCTGAGGTCAATTAGAAGCTTAGAAGCAGGTCAGAGGAGAGGGGATGGTAAAACATATATTCTGGGTGTATGCAAGTGAGCAAAAATAATTTTTGTCTAACGGGGTATTGTTTGAGGCTCTGGAGACAAAATGTGCTGTATAGCAGAAGTTTTAAGTAAACGTAAGACAGTAAACAAATTTGCTTTTAACTGCCTGCTGTGCTGTGGCAGCTTCTTCAAATCACTTACTGTACGTCCTACCACACGTGTCAGAGGAGCGTAGTTCTGAGAGCAGCTTGTGTGTGCGAGGCAATACTGACTCTCAGTTAATGGAACTGGTCTGCTGGGGTATGAGGCTTCCTGGGGTGTGAAATGGGTCCCAGAGAGGCCTTGCAGCACTGGCCCCTATTCCCCCTTCTGGCTGCCTTTGTCTCTCCACTGGGCACATGGAATTGCCACCAGGCACTGCAGTGGCAGGGCCAGCTGCTGGTCACCTGGTGCAGCCGAGGCTTGGGCACCACGCTGCAACTGCACCCAGGCTGCACACAGCTGGGGAGCCTCACCACACCTGCTATAGTTTCAAGGTCAAAGCATGATTTTCAGATCGCAAAGGAGAAAGTAATGTAATTCTTGTTTATTTACTAGGCTGCCTTTGGGCAAAGATGCCAAAGAGAAATATAAATCATAACGTTCAACTCTTTTTTTTAAACATTAATTCTTACCATAACACATTGAAATCACTAGTTTAGAAACCCATAGAAGGAGTATTTTTGCTGTGCCATAATGACTGGCATTTTTATTGTGTAGAAATAGCAAATTGAAGGTCAACTGTTGCAGTAAATTTAATTTAGCTTCTTTTTATCTCCTTTTAATATAAATTGTACAATAATACTGCACTCAAAAAAACCCCAAAATTAGTTCAGGGTCTCCAAACAAGTACTTGTCTGTAAGGCTATAGATTGATTTAATAAAAATTAATCCAAAGAAAATTATTTCAATATCCTGATTTTAAGTATGCTTGTGGGAAAGTTTTCAGTTAACTGCAAATTCTGAGGGCGTGCATTTTGCTTGTATCAGTCCCTTACGCAGAGAACGAAAATGTGGAGCTGATCCTATCACAAAATCTGAAATGAAGATTCATATATGACAAATACAGCAAGTTGTTTCCAATGTTTGCCTTCTTTCTCCTGATCTCCAGTGTTTCTAAGGTAGACCAGAAAACCAGCAAGATTGACTGGAGGAAAAAAAAACCAAAACCCTCAAGCAAACAAAAAAAACCTCATCACCCTGCCCAAAAGTTGAGAGGCCAGAATGACTGAGTCTTACCCAGAACTGAAGTGTTTAGTTCTAGAATCAGTACAGTATGAATAAATCCTGTATCTGTTGATTTAAAAGCAACAAGCAAACAAAGAAGGACCCAAAACCGCAACCAAAACCCCAAACAAAGGAAAGAAAGAAAAAAACCTTGAAAGTCCAGTATCAGCAATTTCTGTATTTCTGCATAGCTCAAGCTCAGTTTTGTCCTGGCAATCTCAAATTTACTAACACGAGATGATACTGATATAAAGAGAGAAACTACATTTTCAAGATTTTTTTTGTATTCTTTGTTCTTATTTGTGATCAAAATATTGAAACTATAATGAATGTTTTTATTTTTTATTCCACAACACTTTTTGAATTTCTTTTATTAAATATGAGAGTAAACATAGGGACTTCCTATATGTGGCTGTTTAAATATGGTTTAGAAATACTAAGAGCAGAACTTTGTATTTTCAATATATTCTTTTTTCATTCTGTTCCTTTTTGGAAAGTCTTTATTTGAAATTATAGTATAATAAACCAGCATGTATCAGCCCTCTTCTTTATTCTTTTTGCTTAACTAATTACATGTTACTGCTTTGATGGTAAGAAGAAGTACTTTATTTGTATTGATGTTCTTTTTGAAAACTTCTTAAACTCCTGCAAATGAGAACAAATTATTTCTGATTTAGGTAAGGTGGAGCTTTTAGTTAGAACAGTGCCAAGCTTTGTATTTGTGTGTCTCTTTCCTCTGTATCTCTCCATCTCCAGAAGTACAAAAATGTTGCTTTTTTAATGTTTATTATCTCTTAAAGGTGACGTTTACATCATGTATACAATTTTGATGTTGCATATATTTTGAACTGTAAAATCATTACTGAATCTTGGGGAAGGAGCATTAGATTGGAAGAGGCTGTGTCTATGTTGCCAGTGTCTTTAGGGCCCTAGAATGTTTGTACTGAGACAAAATGACTGCTTAAATTTGTCACTTTGGAAAAGCAGAAAAATCTGAACATAAGTCTATTTTTAAATACTTATACTATCAAAACTGAATATGCTTGAAAACAAATATTCATGTTCAGACTGATTGAAAGCTAACGAGGAATAAATTGAAATGGACTTATTTACACTAAGACAGAAGTTTTCTTCATAGAACTTCCTATTTTAAGCAGTTTTCCAGTGTTTTTCCATTTTGACCTATAAGGTTTAATACCCATAAAATTTGTCTCTGTGGCTAAAATCTTTACGTAGGTATGCCTTTTAATTTCTCTTTACAACCTGTAGAGCCATTTCTTATGCTTTTGTGGGATTTGATTTTCAAATCTTCAAAATCCGTTTTGAATAAAGCTTTTTGTTGTTTTTTTCTCTTCTTTTTCTTTACATGTATACATTTATCTGAGCTTCAAAATGTGCAATCTCCCCTTTTTTTTGCTATTATGGTACCAGCCATATTAAACTTACCAATTAGATAAAAGGCTGATGTTGCCTTTGTTACCTGCATATTACTCCATTTGTAGTGATAATCCATTTTATATCTATAAAGCAACAATAGTACCAAATTTCATTTATGTGCTTCTGACTAGTTTTCTTTGTTGTTCAGCTATTGTGTCTCATTTTCATCTGAGCCACATTTCCAATTGTTCTGTGATTGACGTGCTGGAGAGATTGACAGTTACCCCCTAGTGCCTGCTGTCTGGAGATCCCACAAGCAATAATGGATTTTACACCAGAATTTAGCATCAAATATTGGCTTTCAGTGTCAAATGGGTTAAATTTAAACGCCAGTTAATTGTAGCCATTTTGAAATCATAGCCTTAAACAAAAGTGTTTTTTGGATATCAGTATATCTGAGTCCTGTGTATGCCACGCAACCCAAATGTCCCAAAGTTATAGCAGAAGTGAACCATTGCATTTATGGCTGCTCCTGTTTCTTGATGATGCAAATAGTCCAGATTTGGAGAGTATAAGCTTTCATATGTATTGGAGAACTCATATTAAAGGTAAACCGAAAAGAGAACCAATGTTGATCCTAAGCGTGTAATTCAGTGTTCTAACATAGAAACTGAGAATGTTTTCTCAAAGCCTTCATATCTGCTGTTAATGCTAGTCCTCCTGTACCTGCACATTTGTTTTGGCACTATTCGACTAAAAACAAACAAAAAAAACCCCCAAAAAACCACAAAAAACAAACAAACAAAAAAAAAGCCTCTTCCCTGTCCCCAAACCCAAAGCTGTAAGCATGTGAGATGCTTTCTTCAGTTATGTTCCAGAAGCAAAAAGTTATATAACTCTAAAGTTACTTCTGTGTGCAGTCATTTCTGAGATACACCTGGCAAAGAAACAAAACTTCCCATTTCCTGTACCCAGTGTAAAGACAAACAGAGAGTAAGAAGAGTTATTTTGGAAGGAGATGGGACCTTACTGATCTTTTGTGGCAATTTGTCAGAGTTGTTCTTCAAGCATGCTGACTTGTATTGATGAGATACTTCCAAAACATTACAACGTTCTGCTTAGAACAGGGTCATGGTTCTTGTCCTGTGTTTTCCCACCTCTCTCAAGTATCTTTGCAGGGGTAGATGCCAACGTAACATGAAGAATAACTATTGTGTCACAGTATCTTTGCAGGAGGAAAAGGTTTTACATGATTTCTACCATTAGAGGCAGCAATAATGACTGCTTACTTCAGTTTTTTCTTTTCAAGGTTTTTTAAGGTGTCTTATTTCATGTTAGTGATACAAGGTTGTGTTCAAATTTATGGGATTATAGTTGAAATTATAAAAAATATTTACTACTGTTTTACAATACATTCTGCATTAAACTTTAAATCACCCTTTTTATGTAAAAAGTGGTCCTGTTAGTGTAATAACAACAAGAAATTTTTTTTGGCTATAAAGAATTAAAATTAGGTTTATCTAATACTGTAATTATTTTTTATGTAATATAATAGCTATTCTGCATGCTTGGAAAAGAGAAATAGCAACTTGTCTATTTCAGCATTTCTATTATAAATTCCATGTTTTTGAATGAGTATAGAAATCTCTCAAACTGGTCAGTGAGAGTAAGAAAACTCTATATTTCTTACTTCAGCAATCTGGTTGTTCATGTCAGAAAGCTTTCAGTGCAAACATATAATTATTAATTCATCAGATTTTGGAAACGTGAACCTTATTGTGGACATAACTTCTAGTTTTATGTATACATTTGCTATACAGATTTCAAATGAGGATCTATCTAATCCTTGGAGAAAAAAACCCCATAATATTTTCAACACTTTAATGGCAATATAGAACTTGGTTTATAAAAGAAAGGGGAACAAGCTGGAACATGCAGTTAGTGTTAACCTTAATGAGTTCACACTAAGGTGACTGCTGCCTAGCAATTGCCTTTGTTTGTCCCTGCACACACTATGCTAATTAAAAACTTTTCCTTCTCCTTTGAACTTCCAGGTTGCTGATGTGAGCAAAGTGGGGTACATGGCCTCTTCCAAGGCTGTAGGTAGTTTCTCTAACCGTTTTGCTTTTGAGGTTGTCAGTGAGCATCTTAGTATATAATATCAATGCTATTACATTTTGAACCTTTATTACACAAATTCTACATTCTAAGCAAGTACTTTGTAGACTGAAAAATTGCTGTAACTCCAGGAAACAAATATATCGTAATTAATTTTTTTGCGAGGTTAATTGAGAACTTAAAACAGAGCCATTGCAATAACTTGTTTGTATAAGGATGCTAATGCCATTGCAACATTTTCTTAAAGGATGCCAGACAATTATATGTAGAATATAAAGAAACAAAAATGAAGGCGAAAGAAGATGCCCTGGCTAAGGCTGAACTTGAAACACTTCAGAGTGAGTTTTTACCACTGTCTTAATAAACAAAGATGTAATATGATATGCCTTCTACACTGGATGTATATGAACAAACGTTTTTATCATCTCCTAAAATAATGCTTTATATATTTCTGTACTGCTATTAAATTTTAATAAGCTTTTAATTTTATTGCTAATTTTGCAGTGGGCTGCAGGTTTGTTCCTATAGAAGCATAAAACTCAGGTGATAGTTATATCATGGGCAAAAGAGCATACCTTGCTAGAAATGTTGCTTTACAGGAGGGAGAGATCTGAAACGTGTAGATCTTGAAGTATACTTTTTCTGAAGTGACATACTGAGTTTTGAGCATTCTTGTATTCTCTTTGTCCATAAATATGTTTTTAAATATTGTGTTTAATAATTATTTTGTGCATACTGAGTTGATGTTTGTGATAGAAAGTGAACATAACTTAAATTTCCAAAAGCATGGATGCAGATTTCAGAGATGGATTCATGCTATTGTTGAAATAAATGCTTTAAAGTCTTTACACTCTTATAAAAGACCAGAGAAAGCAATTAACATTTCCCTTAATAAAGTATTCAGAATAATTATAGGTGACTTTTTTCCTTTTCTTCTTTCAGTTATTTGCTTATGACAATGATTAAGCCTACCCTCTTCTGAAGGCAATTTAAAAAGTTTTTTTTCTGTGTTTGTGTGTGCATGCTTGCTTTATTTACTGTACTTAAGTGCATGCTTTTAAGTTCCTTTATTCTGACAAGTGCATCGAGTGCCCTGTGATAATTTACTAGCTTCGAGTATGCATAAGCCTTTGGGCACTTAAAATGCAGCTGCATTATTTATATTTAAAAAATAGCTTAATATTGTAAAATCAGCAAAGAGATCCAGTTTCAGTAATAATTCCTAACTTGTCTGTAGCTGAATCCATTTTGGGAAAATGGATAACAGTGAGCACTGTGGACCCAGGCCAAATCTAGCAAAACAGTGCATTTAATGCTTGTTAGGGAGGCCTGCCATTATGTTTGAGTTACCTACCACAAAATGGGCCCTTGAAAAGGGTCTTGACTTGGGTTATTAAAACCCTGTTAAATTGTCAGATAGCAATGTATTCCCATTGTTCAGAATAGCTGGCATGCATTCCTCATTGAAATCTGTGAACTACTGTTTCAAAAGGATTAGTTTTTGAAAGCCGAAGTGCAAATGAAGGTATAAACTCATTAAAATTGTAGTGTGCATGCTCTGTGCCATTGAAAGGTCAGGTTTTTTTAATGTTACCTCAGTAGCAATGCCCACACATGAGAGGTGCAAGGCTGGCTCACTTCCCCCTCCAGGTCACCCCTGACCTCTGACAGGAGCACCACCCCGTCCCCTGTCACTGCTGGGTGCAACATGGCATGACCCCCATGTCTGCCAGGTGACCTGATGTCACTCGTGCGAGTGGGGGCCAGTCCTCACCAGTCTCACAGGCTGGCATCCTGCCCTCCCTTGGTAGGCTTGCTGGCAGGGAAAAAGAAGGATTGAGAGTCACCACCTGTAATTAGCAGAGTTTGAAATTTGGCAAGGAGTTACTTAGTCAGCCATAGCAGTGCTATAGCTGGGCAGCAGAATGAGCTGTCAGTTACCTTTTTTAAAAATAAATAAGACTCCCAAGAGAGGAAGAGAAGATGCCTCCAAGTTACTGTAGGCAAGAAAAATTATATCATTCTTTCCCAAAGCTTGTGCACAAAGCATCTGCTAAATTTATTTCATTACATTGCTCTGCATTGTCACTTCCCAATTAGCATGGAAAGGTTGTAAATCACCAAATGTGCATTTTGTTTGCCCCCATTCTTCTTAATTTTAGAGACCATCCCTGGGATGCGAGTTCATAATAACAGTTCCATCTATCTAATTGAGTAAACATATCTCATGCTGATTATCAATAGCTGTTTTACAGTGCTTGTTTTCTCATGGTCTAATTGGTGGTTTGCCTCCATATCTGTCTGCTTTCCTGCTGAAACTGTGCAGTGTTCTGTAGGCGGCTTGAACTCAGAGAAGGGTATTTGAGGAGAAAAATACAATTTGCAAAATAGGAATGAGAGGCGGTATTGAGTTGTCATTAAAGTGCTATATTTGGTAAGGAGTGTGAAAAACTAGTTTTTTGGTGAGTCAATATTATGCACAGTTTTGATTTATTTTTGTGGCACTTTTGCAGTGTTTCTTATCACTTCTCAATCCATTCAAAACGGTCATTACTGCCTTCATAAAATACATCAACTTTACCTTAAAAAAATATAGCAACTTACAATACAACCTTATGTTTCTAGGAAATATGGTTTTGTGTGGAATTACAGATAACTGTTTCTGGGACAAAAATAGAAATGATTGGCCTTACGTTTCCTCATGCAGTTTTCACATTTACATACCAGAAGACAAAATTTATTTTTAAATGAAAGTTCTTTAATTAATAAACTTTCTTTCAACTTCTTCCTCTCCTGTGGTGTCACACGTGTGTGATCCCTGCATCAGGAAAGGGTTCTTCAACAGTGGGTAGCCTTGTTCTTCGTAGTCACAGGATATAAAATAGAGTATGTACTAGCTGAACTGAATAGTCACTAACTAAGATGACTTTGGGATGCAGTGTCAGGACAGATGACTCTTGACAGTTTTTAAATTTAAGTTGCAAGGTTTGTGTAGTTATCAGGACAAATTCTGGCAGCTCTCAAGCTCTTTTTGCATGGAGTACTTATTTCAACCATGTCCATTTTGGGGGAAAGCATCTATATTTCTTTCTACATACCCTTGGCAGTTCTCTTACTTTCCATTCTTCATAGTTTATTTTCCCTGACCTTCAGTATGAAGACTTCCATTTATTTTTAGAATATGCCTTTTTAAAGAGATGGTGCCTGCTAGATATTACAGGTAAACTCTTCACTGGCATCCCAGTTACCAAATATATTTGCATTGTAAATCCAGAATTCTTGCTGTCATGTACAAGGCATCTGGAACAATCTATGGCAAGTAACTATTTTATTTCTAGTTATAAACCATGTTGAATAGTTTATAGTTTTGGGGCTTTTTCCTTACCACTCCCATTGTTCAAGCTTTAACTGAAGTACAAAGTTAGGAGTCCCATGGCTACATGACTAGGACTGCCTTTTTGTGTTGGTCCTGTATGGCGTGGTGTGATGTAGTATGCTGTGGTTATGATGTGTCTCTCCATAGAGCCTTATAGCAAAGCATTCTTACAGCACTCTTACTCTTTGTGTGCCACCAAACATCCAGAGCTGTAGTGAAACCTTTTATCCATTTGATCATGTCTGGTTAGGCTTGGTCGTTCTCCCTTTCCAGACAGCTTAGAATACAGCATGCTGCTTGGGTAGCTTTTTATATTGTTTCATGAAACCTATGATAGGAGACATCATTAGATCATTTGGTATAATGTATTTATTTCAGACCCTTATAGGCAAAAGTTAGTGAAAAATACAGATTCTCCTGACTTGTCTTGTTTGACTTGCATCAATGATGCACTTCAGCTTTGCATTTCTTGTTATACAAGGTACGATATTGATCAGAAAACCTCAAAATGCCTGCTGTTCTTCATGGTTTGTTCAGACAATTAATTTTGCTATTATATACTTAGATCTTAATTTCAGTATGGATTTCTCTAGCTATAGCTTTCAGTTGTTTTAGGCAGTTTAGAAGTTTTATTTATCTGCAGCTTTTCTTAATATAAAGCACTTTAACCCTTAATTTTTGTGGATCTTCTGTACTTACTTGGCTTTACAATGTAGTGGTGAGTATTGGGCCCTGTGTTTGTATATCGCATTCTAAAGTTTGTCATCTTCCAATTAAAAACTCAGGTTACTTCTGTGATTATTGTTGTGTTTACAGAATCACAGCTTACCTTAGTTCCCTGCTCTGATAGCTTGTTTCAGGTTGCTTGTTCACCGTAAGTGTGAGCCCTTACATCATAGGTTCCTTGCACACAGTCCCTCATAAATCCAGATACGGCATAAGGTATTTTTCAAAAATGCTTTTGATTGGTCCCAGACTACCAGCCAGTCCATGTTCTTACTTCTTCCTGTGCTTTCCTCTTCACTGTAAACTATTTTGACGAGACTGGTGGAATCTAGCACTATACTGAAGGTGACTTTACTTCCAAATAATTGACAAATATCTTGGATAATTGTGTTTTGTATGAATTCCTGCCAAAAGGCAGTGTTGACATGTCTGCTCAGTAATGATTTGCTGACAGGCTGGTTCAGAGAAAATTAATTCATGCAATGCATGCTTTTTTGGTCGGTGTGGGTGTGAATGTTCTGATCACTTAATTGTTACCTCTGAAGCCTAATTATGGCAAACTATGTATCATCCATTTCACTGATTGTTTTGGCAGGCCTGCTGAAAGAATTTTGAACTTGCAAGCTCATGTGCTTTTTTTCCCAGTTGTTTCAACTAGACTTGTACAATACCTCTCCATGCAAACCTTGCTTCAGAGTTTATGGAAAATGTTCTACTAACATTCAGTGTATGAGTCTCATTTGAAAGAGGAATGCATGTTTCATTATATGTTTGTTGGAAGGCAAATTAGCTCTTAAATATTGGAGCCTTGTTTCTTAACTCTTTTGTATTCTGGGAGAATTGGAAGTTTTGGAAAGGGTAGACACTGAGAAAAAGATGAAAGGCATCAAAATCTAGAGCTTGTGAAAAGTTTTTTGTATCTGAGGATGCATTCAACCCTGAGCATGTCTTTAGTCAGTTTGCTCAAAAATAAACTAGCTGGTAGGACTCAGTATAGCAGAGGTATATACCTGTCTCTAACTCATGATGCGTTCATATAATCCCATTGACTTTATTATGAGTACAGAAGTATGTACTTTTTTGAATATATGTGTGTTTGCCCCATAATTGCATTGATGTCGAATGTACGTTGCTCCATTTTTAAAACATTAGTAAAATTCTTTTCCAGACTTTTGAGTTCTTTGTGTTCTGTCTGGCTGTATTGCTGCACATGCAACTGAATTTTTCTGTCACGTATAAAGCAGATCTTAATGCTCTAAAAGCTTTGGTTGTCTTTCATAGTTACATAGGTAAGTGAACAGTGTTGAGAAAAGAGATCTCAGTGCAGTGTCTTACTGATTTGCCAAAAAGATGTTTGCTGTCTGCCTCTGTGTGTTCATATTTCTTGCTTATCAGTGGATGAGATATCAGGCAGTCTGTCCACTTGATTTTCAAGACATCACTGTCTTTTTTGACTGTATTTTCTGTGAATTCTTGTTTATGCTTAAAACTTAAAAGCCTTGCAGAGAGAGGGAGCTGCAACTTGATGTGTCATACTTTCTTTGCAGAACTTCAGTGCTTGTTTTTGGTTTGCTATATGAAGCAGTTGTTACTTTCTGTGAAAAAGTCTCCGAATTCTTTGCATTTACATCAACTAACATGAAAAATCAGAACATATTTTTCTGCAAACTTCAAAATATGGGACATCTGATACTTGTTATGGAAGAAGAACCACTGTTTTATTACCTGGTACTCGATCCAAAAAGGCTAGCTGATTCCTTATCTGACAGCTGATATGTCTTAAAGAGAAGAACCATTAGCCAAATACTATTAATTATACCACTGATAAAATTAATGTAGTAACAAGGTGGAATAACTAATGAGGAAGGTCAAAGTATCTGATTATGTACAAGTAATTCATCAGACTTAAAACTCCAGATCATGGCACCGAAAGTGAGTAAAATGTATAGCCAGTACAGGAATAGTATTGGAGGCCTTCAGAAACACAAAGTTAATTACTTTAGGAGAGTTATCTGTGTGTTATCTGTTAAATTCTGGGCACCCTAGTGATGGGTATGTTTATATGCTGTTCAAACACAGGGGATGTAGCTTCACACCTCTTTTTACCTCTAAATTGCTAAATACACAGATTTATTCTTCTGGTAAAGAACTTGATAGTTCTAAAGGTGGAAAATACTCATAGAAAATTAGTATCCTTGCAGTATGAAATCAGCAAATGATAAAACCAAATTTCTTCTGCTTACAGAAGGACAAAGTAAAGTCATGAATCATGTAAAACACTGATCATGTTACATTGAGTGGTAGATATCAAACAATTTCCACTGTGCTTACATTCTTGGATTCCATTTACTTTCTGCTGTTGCCTGTTTTCTAATCCTGTTCAATAAATTAGAAAGGTTACAACACTGTAATTTGGCAGTTAAAGTACATGATGTTCACAGAAAATAGTAATGAGAGTAAACTATTCATTTACCCTATTGAGCTTGAAATTGGGCTCTTTTTTTTACCAAGATTGTTTTCTCTCCTCTGCATTTAGTTGTATGAGCACCACTAACTCTGATCATAGTCAAGGTTTGCCCAACTAGGACATAGTGGTCTGATTGGGTCTCCAGCAGGTAGTAAGTAGGCTGTCACAAAACTGAGAGGAACCTATGGAATCTCCTGTATGTTTTTCCTGCATTTCACTTAGATTTATGTGTAACAATATTGGAACAGTATTTGAGACTGGAGGAGGAAAATGCATTTTAAAAGCCTGCTCTGTTATAGTGGATGGGCTAAACCCAGCACCATTAGAAGATGACACTAAGTACTAAGGAAACACTAGTGTTTCAAAACTGAATCACAGCTGCACTTGTCAGTACTGTCAGCACATCCTTACTTTAGGTAGTGGTAATGGCAGCTGCACCAACTTCCTGTCTGTTTGTCAAGCCTTAGCAGATACAGGATTCAGCTGTCTAGGCATCAGGAAAAACCTTATCCATATTCTCTTCAGGGGAAAGCACCAGGTCAGATCAGAAGTGTCTTTTGGGCTGCCAATTGAATTGCTGATAATGAAAAGATAACATGAAAGAGGGAGTTTTTCTTCCTTGGTATTTCCTGTGGACTTTGGTTCTTTGGGTGAAGTAGTTTCAGTGATGTTTTGCTTTCTCCACCTTGACCTGAAAGAGCAACAGTACTTGGCTGCCTTAAGTTGAGTCTTCAAACCTCTGAATATAACTTCTGAACTTCCTCTATCTAAACTCCTATATGATGTTCCCATTAAACCACTTTTATATGCTTTATATGCTTTCCTGTTCTTAAAAGTGGCTTTGGAAATTCTGAGATGAAACTGTTCTCAATTGGGAGCCCTGTGTCAAAGGTGCTGTGACTTCAATTCTGTTTATTTTTTTAAAATTCAATATGACAGCCATTGTGGTATTTAAGGGATATGTTGAACTCCTTCATCTTTTTGTATATGTATGGGAGACAGTAGAGATAAGTTTTTTTTAACTCTGGTTGAGTGCTTGTTTGAGGTTGAACAGCCATCTTCTCTAGGTGGGATTTCTTCTTCCTTTGATAGTCAGAAAACAGCAGGATGTCTTATCTATGTTAGGTCTTCCTCTGTCACTTAACTGCCTGAAGAAAGCCTAGATACTGTCTTTAATACCTCATTTTAAAATGGGGTGCATTGTGTCCTGGAAATGCTGTTACAGAATTACTTCCAAAACTACAGAAAGAGCCTGAAGACTTATTTGTAGGCTATGCTCTTAATTTTTAAATGTTGGTTAGAAGCATTCAACTATTTGCATATTTTGAGAGGGAAAATTAATAAGCAGTAGCTGATGGGGTGCAAGATACAGGGAAAGTCAACTGTTGTGTGTCTCCACTGTTAAGTAATTCCAATGAACTGTGTACTTGATTATTTCGAAGGGTTGAAATGCAATGGTGAAAACTGTCATTTAAGTTAACTTCCTAGAATATTTTTGCCATAATATGTATTTGGGATAAATAGCTGGTGAAGCCATTGTTACTTATCCATGCAAATCTTAACTCTGACTCCAGAAGCTGTTATACATGGTAGTTTTAGAGTAAAATGAAGCAATATTAAATATATGTGATTTGATTATGAAAATTCCCTTTGGAAATGGACAAAAAGAACTTTGCACCAGTGTTGTCTTTAATAACATCTGCACAATGAGAGAAATGCTGGGTTTGGGTTTTCGCTTAGCTTTGTTTTTTAGGGAGCATCGGTCATTTCATTGTATTTACTATGCATGCCTATAGAGGGATGCTAAAAAGTTCCAAATTCTAAGTTTTTACTTAATATTTCATTTATTGAGAGTAATTTGGCAAGCAAAGTTAGAGATTTTTCACAACAGGCCTCTGAACAATGTACAATCAAACTCTAACAATGAACTTTCAAGATGTGTATGAATTTCCTTTTCCTTTTGGACTTTTGAAAGGTGCCATGGAGCAGTTCTCTCTCCCTTTATTGTTTTCTTAAATATTTGGTTCCTAGGAGTTTGTCAAATCTGTGGAGTGTGTTTCACTGTGCTGTTTCTGCACATATACAGTTAGGAAAAGAAATTCTGCATCAGAGCCTGGAGAGAACAGTCCTCTATCCTCTTCGAGATTTTTTTTTTTTTTTTTAAATAAAAACAGACATTTCTCCTCTGAAGTATTAGGGCATGGCTGCAAAGGCAGATAAGCTGGTCTTATGGCCCTCTGTTGCTGACAGATGTTGTTCTTCATTTCTCTGCCCACCACCTTTAAATGACTTGGATTTTTTTTCTTTTAATTTTAGTAGAAAGAGTAATTTTCTACTAAGTCAGTGAATTGAATTAGTTTGCTAAGTGAGTGGGTGACTGTTGGAGCACAGAAACATGCAGTGGAGAGTGGGAAGGTGGAGTCAGAGTAGAACTTCCCTCTTGGTTGCCCTGAGGTATTAGATCAGCTCTTTCAGTTTAGGAGCATCTAGTTACTGGGAATATATTTAAAACATGAGGAATAAACAGAAGAGTCACAGTGGGCACACCTGAGTGTTCAAGCTTCTCTTTCTGCTCCTCATCTTCTTGTCTGTCCAAAAGTTCTGTCAATTTTCCATCTTAAGTCTTTCTTTTGAGTTTGTTTTATATGGCAGATGTGGTTTTAGTTGCTGGGATTTAGGCTATGTTGTCCCTCCTTCTTATCCCCTAAGTTTAATACCATTTGAAGGACAGAGAGAGCAGAGAACAGCGATCAGTGTGAGAAATGGGGTCCAACATTTAATTCTCCCTAAATGTCTGTGTGCTAGAACAGAGCAGTTTGTAGTTGCAGAAATCTGAGAATAGAGAAGCTATGCATTGACTCAGGAGTTTTTACCCAGCATAGTTGACCATAAAGTAATACAAAATAGACTGAACCTCACCTTTCTACTTTTGCCAGTTTATCTGAAGCTAACTGAACTTCTGAGATCTCTTAACAATGCCTGTGCTTTTTTGCCTGTACTAATCATCACTGCCAGTTAGTGTAGCAGTAAAAAGAGCTATCTGTTTCTGAGGAGCTCATCTGGCCCTTTAAGGCATAGTTCAGATGGAACAGGGGTTAAGTGGATGCATTGCTATTTACTTCTAATAAAAATAAATTTATCATGCAAAATTCTGATTCTTGTTTTAACAAAGAAATTGAGCCCTTTCCTCAGTGGAAATTTTAATAAAGGATTAGAAGTTGAGGAGCTAAACCTGCTTCTGAATTACATATCTCTGCAATACTAGTAGCATTACTTTTCTTCTTTTTTCCTTTTGTATAGAGGAGAAGAAGCCTAAAGTTAAGAAACCAAAATTAGAATTCCCTGTATACATGGCTCTGGAATCAAGTGCATATATACCATCATATGATCATGGAGCTTCAATTGAAGAGATTGAAGAACAGATGGATGATTGGCTGGGAGGCAGGAACAGAACACAAAAAAAGAAGGTAAGTTCAAAATCTTTCATCTTGTTTTGTATTTTAAATGTTGATTCATTTGCTTGCCTCTCAGGAAGACGGAATACTGTGTATATACTACCGCAGTATTCATATACCACTGAAGTCTAGAGAAGCAGTAATTGTCTGCCAGAGACATAACAGAAAAATTATATCAATGTTCAGTGTAACGTGTGTAATGCTACTGAAAGTGTTGTTATAATAACATGTCTTTGATTAAACTGTATGAATGCTCTCTATGACTGTTCTTGTTCACTAGAAATTCGTAGAATGTAATGCTGTCAAGTTATATGAGGCTTAGTTCTTTCCCTTAATTGCAGTTAATAACATGTTGCTTGCAAGAATAGATTGTTCTATATTAAAAAAAAAAGGCAAAGGAAAAAGAAGGAACCTTTGCCTCTTAATATGCAGGTGTAATATCTTTTGATTGTGGAACTGATTATGTATTTTGTGCTTTTCATTTGATGTATGGAGAAGTCCTAACAAGTTGATTTAGGCCTTTTGTTAAGGTTCTTTCTCCTCAGAGATACCAGTTCTTAGTGGTGGTTAGTATAATTGTGTTCTGGTAAATTTTATTCAATCATATTGGCTTGAAAATGTATAGTTTTCTTCTTAGAGCTGAGATGCAGAGATCACAGAAGAAATGCTGTAAATTGGTCTCCTGACTTGAAAAATCTGCCTTCTTGAGAAAGAGTGTGTTTGGAGTGGAGTTAGGGTAATACATTGACTTCAGTGTCATAATAGTGAAAGAAGTTCCTGCTGTCATTTGTTTGACTCCTCTCTGCTGCAGATTTGCTTACTCATTTGTTTTCAAGCCTGTGAAAGAGACTCTTCCATTTTTAGCCAGACCTAAATTTTTTAGTAATACAGCTTGAATTTTGCCTAACCTGTTTCATCATCTACTTACTACCTTTCATGAATTCAGAGAGAAAGAAATACTGAATTTGGTTTGCAGCCAGTATACTTAAATTCAGATTTGGAAACACGTGTAGGGGGAGGTATGTAACTCAAGCATTGCTACCTAGACCATTTATCCTGTTCTTAAACTTGGTCTATTGGAGATAGTGCGAGCTGAATCAATTGTATTTGAAAGCATGGAAACGAAGTAGTGGGACTCTTGAGGGGGGTTTATATCATCATGGCTAAGCTTCGCAAACGAAGATTTGGGAAGGGCTCTACCCACGCTTGCTGCAAGCACGCTGATGGCTAAAAAGGCCAATGCG
>JAWWEU010000081.1:17891550-17948842 GCA_035583155.1 Acropternis orthonyx
GAGAAAGCTGACTGATAATTCCTCTTGGACCTGCATGAACTGTGAAATGTACTTGCATTTTGGTTTCTAATATGCCTAAACTCTCAAAGTAAACTTGGGTTTTTATTTTTAATGCTTACAAATCATCTGTTGACATGTAGTTAGGATGGGCTGATGTACTGTTTGATGGTAAAAAAAAAAAAAGTCAAAACTGTGAATATCAATATAATAGCCAGTGGAAGAATCTCAAATACAACCATTTTACTGGAATTAAGTTATTCTTGTCTCAGACTCAAAAGTGAAGAGAGCTGCTTTCAGGGGTGAGGGTGGTGAAGAGTTTCAGAAAGGGAGAGGCTTATGCAAATCCAAAATACGGTAAGCCCAAGAATAAGAAACTACTACTTCCCCCCTCCTCCCCACCACCATCCCACAAGAAAACAGAGGAAGGAACACTGCCAAGGATGTTGTTGAAAGATTAGATGATCAAAATGTAAAACAGTTTCAAGAAGATGCTAGGGCCAAAGGTCCTTTTCACCCATGTTTACTACAAGGAAGTTTAGGAATTTTTGACAGTATGTATTGCAGAGGAGGGGGTGTTTTAGATTGAAGCATTCATCTGAGGATGATAAATAATAAATTGCTTGGAACAACAGTCTCCACCATTCATTGACTTAAAAAGAACTCTAATACCAAACTAGTTTAATACTGCTGTTAATATTTTACCAATTACTTTAATGAGCCTTGAATGAAAGATAGAAATAGAATACCAGTTTCTAAGCTGCCTTGAAGATTCTGGGAAGTACAGACTGGTTAGCATGAATTCCATACTGGTAATTTTTTGAAGTTATGAAATGAATAGTACTATTAGAAACACCAATTTAAAAATAATAGTAAGAAGACAGTGGGAATTAAAAGAAAAGTTATGCTTTACTATTAGAGCTTTACAGTGCACTTGGATTTTATAAAGCTTTTGACAGGTTCTATCAGCAAGACTTCTTGTAGAGGCAAAGTAATGTTAAGATGAAAGGAAATATCTTTAATGTAATGCTTGTCAGGAACAGGAAACATACATTTTTGTTATTGCAAAATGTCACTAGAGGAGTTTCAGATATATCTGCCAGGAACTGGTCAGTACTGGAAATGGTCTATAGTGAAGTGAATTTCAAGGGATGACACAGAATTATTCAGGGCAGCCTTTAGAAAAAGGCATCGTGGGCAGTATTATGCGTAACATGACTTTTACATCAGCTGAGTACATCAGGATTCTTTAGCCGGGAATAGACAACTTACAGCAAAATACTGTTGAGGGAGGTTTTGAAAAAAGTTGTGACACGGAAATCAGTACACATAGACTATTAGGAGGTGATTCTCTCAAATCCAAGAGCCAGGTATCATCAAAGCTAGCAGAAGCCTGGTTCAAAACACAAAATAAGCTGCTTCTCACATAAATAGCAGATGTGTGCAATTCCTCATGAATGTGAACTTGCAAATACAGAAAGTTTACAGGAGACTGGGAAAAACTTTGAAAGACAGATTTATTGAGATAGATAGATCTAAACAAAATTTATCAGCCTAGAGAAATTGCTTGAGCTGAAAATAATTGCAGTCTGGGAAAATACTGGGGGAAGCATAGGTAACCTGTATCCTTGTCTTTGTCTTACTCTTGTATATGCATATGGTCCCTGTTTTTTCAGATCAGGATGGGTCTGGAAAGAATGAATGATAAACATAATGTTTCTTGCTATCACAAAGTTTTCTGCTGCTTCACTCCCTGAGCACAAACGATGAACTTACTGGCCTGCTTTGACCATTGCTCTGAAACAGCATAGCTGTCTTTGTTTCTTTTGGCTTAGTTAATAAAAACAGTGCTAGTGGAAGTTGGATTTGAGTAAGAGCTTTGAAGGACCAAAGGGTTATATGAACATGTGGCTTTGCATATGAGTTCAGATCATTAATACCCTTTAGCAGATCTTGAGAGCTTCACAAGAGATCTTTAGAACTGTAGCAGAACCTTTGTGTTCAGCAACAGCTGGAACACAATGTCAAATGTGTATTACACTTGATAAAACAAGACTTCAGACTTCTTATGGGTAAAGCAAGAAATGGTAAGAATATTGTAATAAAGATAAGACATTATGAGCAAAAAATTACATCAGGAAAACTTCTACATTCTGTTCCTTAGTTACTGGCTAGAAGCACCACCATCTTGTAAGTTAAATGTTTCCTGATTCGGAAAATTGTCCAGAGTTTTACTCAGACCTCTGGTCTAAAAATATTTGCACAGGTATTTTTAAAGGGATGCTGTCTCATGTTTTATTTGCAAGACCATGGACTAGATGTGCTCAACTCAGTGAATCACCAAAATTAGATGAAGATCTAACTAGATTGAAACCTTAGCCAAACTTCCATACAACAGTGATTTTAATTGAATCTACAGTATATTGATGAGAGGAAGAAATGGTCTAAAGCTAAAATTTAATCTAAAAAAAAATCAAATTATATGATATTGTCAAGGCACTGTAAATTATTAAAAGTTTTCTTATAAACACAATCCGGCCACTTTCCAATTTTATCAATAAAAGCATACATAGTTTTATACTTACTAATGTTAACAGGTCTAAATGAGTCAGACTTCTCTTGACAAGAAATGGTTTGTTGTCTAAAAATTTGCTTTTCATGTAGTTGAAAATAGTGTTCCTCATACTTAAAAAAATCCTAAGTGTGAAACTCATGCTGAAAGGTATGAGATGGAATTGCTGAGTGCAGATGCACATGTGAGAGTGATGCTAAATAATAAGCCACATTGATATTTCTTTCCTATAGAAAGGTGCATAGTAGTTTGTGTGAACTAATCGTTCAGTATTGCCAGCTATGTACAATAAACCATGTTAAAGGGTTATTATTTATGGGAATGCTATGAAATTTTTATATCTACACTTGTAGCTTATTTTCGTTTTAAAGACTGTAGACCATAACTCTGTACTTTTAATTTTATATTCAGAATGGGGAGTTAATCCCAGAATGGGGCTTTTTTTGATGCAAAATCTGAATGCTTGTGTAGTAACAACAGCTGTCCCCTCACCATGTGGTGTCTTCCATTGCTTTACTGTAGAGATGAATTTTGGCCCTGTGTTTCAGTAATATTGGACACACATGGTTTTAGGTGACAAAGCAGTATGTTTATGTATTCATTTGACTCTTGCAGTTACAGTTGGCTACAGATTAGAACAGGGAGAATACATTCTCACCATGACCACCCTCGTAGCTGCTTGTAGTAGTTGGATCACAGTAGGTGCTGTTGCATCTAAAGACACAATTAACTGTTGCTGAGGAATTGCAAATTCATGAAAGCTCTTTTACAGCTTTTGCTGTTGAGACAGAATTTTCTGAAAGCTTTTCCAAAGATTTTCTGAATTTATAAATGTTTTAGATCTTCACATTCTAAAATTATTATCAGCTTGAAATAAGATTAAGAAGTTGATATTTTAATGTAGATAATGAATTCTTGTGCTGTGAATTAGCTGTGTAATTAACTACAGATCTGCAAAATGATGGTAGTTTTGTCCATTATTTAGGAAAATAACCTTAAGAGTTCTGTAGTATTTACAAATGGGTAGTAAAATTGCAAGTACAAATCAAAGCTTACCAAAAAAGCCTGAAAGTAAAACTTACCCGAAAGCTTTCAACATATGTATATCAGTGAAAAGATTATCTTGATTTCCGTGTTTAATTGCTTAGATATGCTTTCGATATGGTAAGACAGAATAACTGTGAATGTACTTTAAAAGAAAAAACCAAAAAAACCAACACCCCCCCAAGTTTTAGTACAAATTAAATAGAAAATTACAGTAAACTGCATATTAAGGCTAATTATGATGTATGAAATGAGACTAATTTTTAAAAAAAAGGCTTTTAACCAAAACTCTTAGAAGTATTCATTATTTAAATCACAGTGATAAAATTTTTATAAGGAGAACATTAAGTACTGCAAATCTGTCTTTTAAAAAACCTATATCTATATGTAGTATAATGTAATAAAAATATGAAGTATACTAACTTATTGAAAATAATAAAAGTAATAAGGGTATTGTGCAACGTGGAGGTTTTCTGTGTCTTTATAATTTTTTCCATAGGCTGGAAGTGTAGCTGTATAATGCATGTAATGCATGTACAAGATCTCTCACGTACACATACATTGTTTAAGCATCCTGTGTTTGAAACATCATAGATAATTCATTTTATTCTTGTATTAAAAACTACGAATGTTTGAGGCTTTCAGCGTTGAATAAAGGACTACATGGATCCAAACCAGGACGACTGATAAAATCCTTGCTACTATTGGCTATTATTTACTGTCTTTTAAGTGGCAGGTTGTATTTATGCCAATTTATCTGCTTCAGGGAACACTCTTGATAGCAGAACAAAGTGAATAAAAGTAGTTTGCTTTGCAAATGAATGCAAATGGTGAAGCCTTTCGGGAAGCCCTTTAACAGGAGCAATGCACTTTGATTATGAGTGAAGCTGCCATTTGGACATGGTGAAAAGAGCACGCTTGAACCATTGATTGGGGGAGACAGTAAAAAGTCAGGAAGGGCCCCGTTAAGCTTGCAGTGCGGCAGGCGGATGTCAGTGTGGTTAGAGCACAGTGGGAGAATGACAGGCAGGATTAGTGTCAGGGAGAAGCTTTGCTGTAGTTGTGGAGATGGTCCCTGGGGTCACTCACCTCTGACTGTGGTTCTGTGCTGATGGCTCTGTAATGCAAACTGGTTGATATGTGCCTGTTCGTTATCGGAAATAGTGATTAGAAGAGGTATGTCATAAAGAATTCCTTAAAAATAAATAAAATGGCAGACTGCTGATGGTAACGAAGATTTGGCTCTGCAGTCGTTGCCAAAGATGCTGCAAATGTCAAAGGCGTCTTTGCCTTCTGAGGCAAGAGTGATGTCATGCCTTAAACTGCTCTAATTGTGTGTTCCTTGCTTTGTTCACTTTTATTTGGCCGTTATGAAGACAGTTATTGTTAACAGATTGGCATGTGGTTAGAGCAAAACATTTTTATGTCTTTTGGGTTTGGGGTGGTAGAAGCATCCGGTTTGGTTTTGTGGCATAACTGCATTTTAGGGAGGAGGGACGGGTGTTTTTTAGTATTCTTAATGGAATATTAGAATCAACAGATTTCATTCCTGGATCATGCCAGAGTGCTGAAACACTGGATGATAACAACGACAAAAAACTAGAGATGACTGTTCTGTTTTATTTAGAGGCTTTTTTAATATGTAAAAAGGGAGATACTTTCTTAATCTTTGCTGAAAAATATTATATATACAATTAAGTAAGGGTCTAAAACTTTGCATCTTAAACTGTGATTTAATCATAGAATCATGGAATCGTTTGGCTTGGAAAAGATCTTTCGGATCATTGAATCCAACTGTTAACCCAGCGCTGCCAGGTCCACCACTAAACCATGTCCCTAAGTGCCACATCCAGATGTGTGTAAATACCTCTAGGGATGGTGATTCCACCACTTCCCTGGGCAGCCTGTTCCGATGCTTGAACACCCATTTGATGAAGAAATTTTCCTAATACCCAACCTAAACCTCCCCTGGTGCAACTTGAGGCCATTTCCTCTTGTCCTATCGCTTCTTATGTGAGGGAAGAGGCCAACCACCACCTCACTAAAACCTCCTACCTCAGGTAGCTGTAGAGAGCAGTAAGGTCTCCCCTGAGCCTCCTTTTCTCCAGGCTGAACAATTCCTGCTCCCTCAGCCACTCCTCATCAGACTTGTGCTCCAGACCCTTCACCAGCTCCATTGCCCTTCTCAGAACACGTTCCAGCACCTCAGCACCTTCTTGTACTGAGGTGTCCAAAACTCAACACAAGATTGGAGGTGCAGCTTCAGCAGTGCCGAGTACAGGGGGACAATCCCTGCCCTGGTCCTGCTGGCCACACTGTTGCTGACATTGGCCTTCTTGGCCACCTGGGCACACACTGGCTCATGTTCAGCTGCTGTCAACCAGCATCCCCAGGTCCTTTTAGGCTGGGCATCTTTCCAGCCACTGTTCCCCCAGCCTGTAGTGTTGCCTGGTGTTGTTGTGACCCAAGAACAGGATCCAGCATTTGGCATTGTTGAACCTTGTACCACTGGCCTCTTCCCATTTGTCCAGCCTCTCCAGATCCCTTTGTAGAGCCTTCCTGCTCCTCAGCAGATCAACACTCACACACAACTTAGTGTGTCTGCAAACTGACTGAGGGTGCCCTTGATCCCTTCATCTATATCATTGATAGAGATGTTAAGCTGGACTGGCCCCAGCACTGATCCCTGGGGAACACCCCTGGTGAGCAGCTGCCAGCTGGATGTAACCCCATTCACCAGCACTGTCTGGGCCCGGCCATCCAGACAGTTTTTTACCCATCGAACAAAGCACACCCAACCAAGCCGTGAGCAGCCAGTTTCTCCGGGAGCTTCTGTAGGAAATAGTGTCAAAGGCTTTACTACAGTTCAAGTAGACACATCCACAGCCTTTTCCTTATCCACTAAGCAGGTTACCCTGTCACAGAAGGAGATCAGGCTGCTAAAGCAGGACTTGCCTTTCTCAAACCCAAGGTGGCTGGGTCTGATCCCCTTGTTGTCATGCATGTGCTGTGTGATGGCACTCAAGGTGATCTGCTCCATGAACTTCCCTGGCATTGAGGTCAGACTGACAGGCCTGTAGTTCCCTGGATATTCCTTCCAGCCCTTCTGGTAGATGAGCATCACATTTTGTAACCTCCTGTCCACTGGAACCTCCACAGTGAGCCAGGGCTGCTGCTAAAATCGTTGAAAGGGGTTCAGTGAGCACTTCCTCCAGCTCCCTCAGTACCCTCAGGTGGATACCATACGGCCCCATGGACTCATGTGTATCTAAGTGGTGCAGCAGGTCCCTGACTGTTTTCCCTTGGATTATGGGGGCTTCACTGCTCTCTGTGTTTCTATCTTCCAGCTCAGGGGCTGGTACATGGAGACCAGCTGGTCTTACCATTAAAGGCCGAGGCAGTAAGTACCTCAGCCTTTTCTCTGCCTCTGTCCAGTAAAGGATGGAGATCCTCCTTAGGCCTCCTTTTGTTGCTACTATATTTGTAGAAACCATTTTTTGTTGCCTTTTATGACAGTAGTCAGATTAAGTTCTTGTTGGGCTTTGGGCCTTTTAATTTTTTCCTTATATAATCCTATAATATTTAATAAAAGTATTGCTGCTTGTTATCTTTACTGCATTTTATAGTGTTATGTGCATTGTATTAACATTCAAAGGAATTAAATGTTTTAGTCTGCATAATACACTGAATGCATTTTGTGAGTGTTTGGGATTTTTAATATCTTACTGTTGGTTTGTTGTGTTTAAGCATTTTCAGCGACAGCACAGGGAGAAGGTACCCAGCTTTTTTTTTTTTTTTTTAAACAATGTTAGAATAATTTGTTTAAAGATACTTTTTCAGTATATTACCTTGCAAATATTTGTCCAATATCCCAGTGTAATGAATGTTTTTACAAATGTTTTACAGGCACCTGAATGGACAGAGGAGGACCTGAGCCAGCTGACAAGAAGTATGGTTAAGTTCCCAGGGGGGACCCCCGGTCGATGGGAAAAGATTGCTCATGAATTGGGTCGATCAGTGGCAGATGTGAGTTCACTCAGATTTGCATTGTGTAGAGGATGACAAACCAGAAAAAGACAGGCAGTGTAGAAGGCAGACATATATATGGGAGCCGACATTGTCTTTTGAGAGAAGCTACAATCCTTTTAGGACCTGGAAGTGAACCATTAACTAACTATGCAAGAAGCAGATGTCAGCCAGTCTCTCCCTCCACAATTAACAGCTGTAACTGATCAGCTGGATGGGGGATTCTGGTGCTTACAAACTTCAGCTACTACAACCCAATAACAGCAAAACAATGCACTGCAGGTTTTGTAGCAACCTCCTTTCACTGCAAGGGAATGTTTGTGTGACTTGGTTAAAGATTACATTTCTGTTTCAAGCCAGTCCTTAAAAAATGCATATGAGCTCATAGTGTTTAGACAGGTGGTTTCCATTAATTAAACTGAAATATCTTTACAAATTTTACAACAGAGTAATACATATGATACTTTCAGAGCATTTTTCAGGATTATAGCATGCTTAATAATTATATCATGTAAAATGATTAATGTCCTTGTTAATTCATATTTTATAGTATTGTACCAGATATCAAAGCGAGCTTGTACTTACACATTTTAAGTGTTATGATCTTAAAACCCTTAGGGGCTGGGCTGTAAAAGACTTTTCCTTTTCAAGCAGTAGATCACTAGAACATGATGTAGTGTCTGCTGAGGACCATTTTCAGCTGACCCTATTTTATAGGCTCTGTAGGGGTTAAGAAGGATAAAGTTTAAATCTGTTAAGAAGGATAAAGTTTAAATCTGTTGATGTACATTTTGAAATTAGATGTTCTTTATTATATTTCAGAAACTGTCTTAAATAATGGAAAACAAAGCCACTGGCTAGAGTGACATGTAACCTCTTATAGCCTTCTAGGAAATTTGTGTACTTAAATTTTTTTCCCCTCATTGATATAATTACAAAAAGATATTTTTAGAAGTTACTTTTAAAGTTTTAATGCATCTATAGAGTTCTGTTCTATTTCCTAAAAAATAAGCCATTTGCATTCTAATTTTAGAAAAGCACATTTTGGCAAGAAAGTGTATGTAAGCAAGAAGTTACTAACCTACTAATCAAAAGAAATTAAGGTTTTTAAGGTTTATTCTGTTTAGTATTGTTTATTATAGTCCTTGAAGTATTCATACCACTGAACTAGAGTGATTTTGTTAAAAAGATGCAACATTTTACTGAGTGGATCTTAACAGCAAAAGTATTTTACAGGCGTTGGTAGTATACACTGTGCATGGGAGAGATCTTTTGAGATTGCTTTGGAAAATCTGATTAATTATCTTGTTACAGATAATACAGACACGTAGAATGGTTCCATATATACCCATCACAAAAGTAACACTATCTTAGAATTGCCTTTTGCTCCCATTGTCTGCTTTGTTCTTTGACTTGGGTGTAAAAACATTCTTTATTAAGAAACCTTTGCATAATATATTTGGCTCCCATACTTGCAAACATCCAGTACTGGAAAGAAAAAACAAAACTCACTTGCTTCTTCCATTAGGTGAGAGGTTCTTTTGTTTCAGTGAGTTGGAAAGAGAAACACGGCTATTCTAAGAGTTGTCATTTTCTTGTAGGAAAAAAGGAATTTTCAAGGATTTCTCTGTGCAGAAAGGTCTGAGTGTAATCCTTTTTACGTCCAATGACCTCCAACTATATGATTAATGTGTTCTCCACACAAGTTTTTACTTCCCTAAAAATTTTCAACTGCTGGTAATGCAAGGTCAGCTTTCCAACACAAACTAATTAAGAGTTCCTGCTACTTTTGTCATTGCATTGCACAGAGTTGTAGCCGTGAGATATTAAGAGGAAATGCTTAAAAGCTTCATGGAAACTTTTTTAGATCTCAGACTGTTACTGCATCAATACTAGAAATGTTGAAAGTGTAAACCACTCAGATATATCCATTCAGCTATTGAACAAGATGTACAACTTGTCCTTTTATTTGTTGATGATGACATAGGATACTATCTACACTTACAGCAAGGATTCCTATTTTGTTTGGGTATCAGCATAGTTGAATAAAAAATGTTATGTTAAAGCTGCAGGAAAAATTTCTGGGTTTGTTAAACGGTGCACAGTAAAAGAGGTGTTTGCATGTGCAGGCAGCATTTGCTGCCCAAACAACTGGTCGCTGTTGCCTTTGGCAGCAGGGCAAGGAGGTAAGTTTTGGTGTACAAGGCGCTGTATTGAAGTAGCCTGTGTAGCAGAGCTTGGGAAAGCCTTGCTAACAGCTGATTTAACAGGAGTCAAACCAGAGAGAGGTTGAAGGATGTATTATGTAGCAAATGCAGCACTAGATCTTCAAAACAAAAAACATTCAAGGGCAAATTTGAATTTGTTTTTCCATCATTTTATAATACAGGAAATACTTTTTAAAAACTTGAGATCACTTTGTCCTTGTTTGTTCTGCTGTAAACCACCAAGAGCAGTAAGGCTTGGTTTTCCCTTCAGAGTTAGAGAACTATAATAGAAAGGACTGAGAATGTACAGTGTGCATGTTTCCGTGTGATTTTAAGCATTCAAACCCTTTTTAATAGTAGATTAGCTAAAAAGGTGTTAATAAACACAGCTCAAAGTAATCCAGCCCAAAATTATGTCTCCACTGTTGCTTCTATCTCAAAGCTTTCTTCTTTAGCAAAAGAAAGGTTAGGAAAATATCTCAATACTTTCTAAATAATAAGCTGAAACCATTCATATAGACCATAACAGCATCAGTAAAATTCACTTCCTCTAACTACCCCAAAGAAATTCTTGTTTTAAGTTGTGTTAAATTCCTTCTTCTTCTAAAGAAATAAATTCCTACAGCCAACTACATTCATTTCCACTGGCAGTTTTTAAGCAGTGTGAAGCAACTTGAGGAGAGTGTTCTTGGCTTTTTTTAACTTTGTGGTGTTGTTTTAACTTACTCCATCCTTAGTTTGTGTCTAGTTTTCAGTACCTATCACTTAAACTTGTAGTTTGATAGAAATGAGTCCAGATGAGAATAAAGAGAATAACATGTTCCTAAAATGCTACCTACAAGGAAAGATAGTGAAGGAATTCATCTTGTTGAACTGAAGAAATATGAAGTGAGGATGTAATTATTCAGTGACATAAAAAGAAAACTAACAAGGAAGAGGCTCGTGCACTGTATTAGTTTTAGAGGGCAAGAAGTAATTACCTCAAATTTTATCACAGGCTGCAGAGTTAGACACTGAGAGCCAAAGAATTACAATGGAGATGATAAATCAGTGGAATAAGCTGCTGTGGAGTCTCCATATTTGCAGATCTTTAAGAACAGGTTACCCGAACATCTGCAAGAATCAACATCAGTGTAGTGGTTCTGCCTGAGGTAAGGTCTCTGATTACACTAGCAAGTGCAAGCTCTCGGGGAGGAAACAAAACTTTCCCAACAATTGGAAGCATGTGTGAACTCATTTTTAAAAATGTAAAATTAAAGCCAGTCAGTCACCATAGTTGGTTAGTAGTGACTGCATATAACTTAGCTTGACATCTTAAATTCAGTAATTCTTAATAAAGTGTTCCTTCAGGGTTTTTTCCTTTTCTACTGCTATTCAAATTGGTGTTTTATAGACATTTGTTAATTGTTATTTCCCAAAATACAGCCCAAATAAGGATTAGTGTAAGGCCCATTATATGGGTATGTCTGCCAGATTCCCTGTCCAAACAAGTCCATCCACACAATACGATGCAAGCTGCTGGAAAAGTGCCAGCCAAAATCCAACAATAAACAAATGTCTGTGCTGTAGTGCCCCTGAGCTCATTCAGCTCTGCTGTTTCTATTTGTGCTGCCCCATGTGATACCAGTATAAATATCTCTGCAGCATATTCCTGTGCATCTCAACTTAGAGAGGTTAAGCTTGCAACCATGGTACAGACATACTGTAAGAAGGGTTATTCCTTTAACTTCTGTCATGTTAAATATAGGATGTGTTTATCTTGTGACTCTTCAGGAAGACATCTTTTAATAGACAATGAATAATCAATTCAATATAGATGATGTTAAGTTGTGCTCATTTTATCAGTATGTTTAATTATTTAAATTGCTAAGTCATTTTAATATGTGCATATTGGGAATTTAGCAACCTTTTCCCATAAAGATGGTTTTCAGCTGGCTTAGTACAATGAAATCTTACTGCTTTCATAACTGCTGAAAACTTCTACAGTTTTTTAAGTCATTTTTATTGCACTTGGCTGGTGCTATAAATTAGGTTTTCAAGTATTTTGATTATGAAAGGGAAATGGAGTTCAGTTAGCTCTAATCAGGATTCCTGCCTGCTGACCTGGTTACCTGTACCACTGCTCTCTGTCATCCTCCAAACATCTGTTCTTTGACCCATTTTCCTTGCTGAATTTGTTGCTCCAGGGTTAGTTCTCATTCCTGTTGGCCAATACTTAAGGAAATAATTGACCTTTTATAGCAAAATAAAAAAGTTATGTTTGAATTTCCTAAGCACTGTGAACACTCTACAACATAGTATAAATAATGAATGGAGTGGAGTTGCAATACTGCTATTTCTGCAAAAATTACATTGTTTGATTTGACAAATGCCAAGCCTTATGAAGACTTATAATAATGATTGTCAGCTTTTACTGAATTCAAAATTTTGAAAAAGCACTTAGATGTGAAATTACAGGAGTATATTGTATTTGACAATACCAACCTCTATAGATAAAAAGTTTTAAAAAAATATTTGCTGAAAGGCATAAATTAATTTCAGTAACTACAAAGGATGTTCAAATTGTAAAAATAACAGAGGAAGTAAAAGCTGTCTGGCATGCCAAACAGACTTTAATGTGATTATTAGGTACAGGTTTTTTAAATTAAAGGCAAAGAGATCTCAGATTTCATACTTGTGAAGTAATATCATTCACTTGTCTTACAGGATTTAAACTGATTCTGTTTGCTCCTGCAGCCACTAATCTCATGCATTTGTGTTGCAAAACAGACGGATTGGGATTTGCTGCTTGTGTAGAAGAACACTAAGGTAGACAGCAAAACAATAGCCAGGTGGCAGACATTCTGAATTGTCGTGAAACCTGAAAGCATAAGGTTTGGGGGAGTGGGTGCTTATTTTGTGCCTCTCTTGTATGCCCAAGCTGCAGTTTCAGCCTTTAAGTCTGTCTGAGTTCATACTCATTATACTTTATATGCCATTGTAAAATAGATTTCTTATTTTTGACAAATGCAAGCTCATTACTTTGCCAACAAGAAAAGAGCTGTATGAGAAATGGTCCATATGTAAAAGCTCATGAATTTATTAGGTCTTTTGCTTCTGGAGATTAACTGTTTCCCTAAGACAGTTTTACATTTCATTTTGTATACTGTGTCTGTAACTCAGTTACGATGCAATCCAGTTGTGGGTATTCTGAAACATTCACCCTTTGCAGTTTGCATATATTTATGTAATCAATAGTTCTTCCAGTTGAAGTATAAAGGCTGGATCGAGGTCCAAGAGAGGTTATGAATACCTCAGATGGGATTTAGATCATATGCAGGTCATGCAGATCCCTCAGTCTGAGAGTGAGGTCTTCAAAAGACCTGTCTAATCCCACAGATGCATCCGAATGTCTCTGTTGGTACTTGAGGGAGGAAAATGGGGTTGCTGTTCACAATACTCTCATTGTAGAGTTTTGTTCTGTGCACTCCTACAGTTGCCCCTGCTGTTTTTTACAGAATTGGTGGCAGCAAATAGATGGCTTGTAGGGCATCCACCCAGTGATGGTGCAGCTTTTTAGAGTGGCTGGAACAAATGTAATGTCCCACATAGCTCTTGGTGAGCTTGGTTTGAATTCCATTGCAGAATTCAAATCATCTGACTCTCAGGAAAAGCAAAGCATTTTGCGTCATCAGCAACAAAATAAGACGTCCAAGTAGCTGTTGCAGTGAGCATTTGATCCAAACTCCTCTCTTACATGAGTGCCCCTAGTATTGAGCTAAAGACTCTCATGGATTTTAACTGGCAGAAAACAAGCACAGTATGAAGTCTCCAGCACCATCACAATTCTAATTGCCAAGTTCTTCCTCTTGTGTCCTGAAAAAAGGAGCAATCCTTCTGCTGCTTTAAATTAACTATTTGGGCACTTAAACTGGAGTGAGTTCTACATCTGGTGATTTAGGCCAAGTTTGCCTTTTTTTCCAGGCCACATCTTAAACTGTCTCATAATTAAATTCACAGTTGTTTCGGGGATTTCTGTTGTGGTACCTACCCCTTCTCCATCTGCTGTGGCAAAGTTCAGAATCACACATGGCTTCAAAGTCCATAACCATAAGAAAACTATTGTTTCTGGCTGCAACTGGTGCTTCTAAGCAAATTCAGTTAAATTCGTAACTTGTTTCTTAGTTCTTTCAAGAGCACGTTGTCCTTAAAATACTCATTTGCTGTGTTAGCATCAAATTCAACCTATAATTTACACAGTGGATAAAGACTAGTTATGTTACCTACTTTTGGAAAAATTAGTACCGATCTACTAAACAAACTGTTAGAAGCAGTGCCAAAGCAAAGGCACATCTTCTGATTTGAAATACTTCATTTCAAGGAGTCTAGCAATTTGCAAATGAAGGTCCTTGCAAAAATGGAGAATGATGTGGCTTGATGCTTCAAGCATTTGAAGTTTCACCAATCTGTTAAAACTGGAAGACAATTTTACCACCTCTTTCAGTGTCTATAAGGGAAGGCAGTTTATAAAGCAACAAATTTTGAGCCACATGGAAATAAAGGAATGGATTATTATTGTCTGACTTGTGTCAAGTATTGCTTGATACAGTTGTGGCTGCTGTGAAAAAAAGCTGTTTAGATCTAGATTGGAAGAACAATTCAGTGCAGCAAGTAGTATTTTGGTTATAAGGGGAAAAGTTTAAATTTGACAATTACTCTGTGAAGTTCTGGAAAGTTAGGTCTGTAAAAACCTCCTATTTTGACAAAGCCAGGAAGGTATTAACATTCTTCTCTATCTGGCTTTCCTTGATGAGAAAAATGTGATTATAACTCGAACTAGGCTCAAAGATTCAGGAAATTCCTCATTGCTTCATAGTAGCCTCAACTACTCACAGGCTGTCTCCACATTATTTTTCCCATAATTTCACAGATCCTGGCATTTTTACATGATAAAAATAGATGGAGAGATGCAGGAAGATAACAACTGGATGAATAGGACACTGCTACTGGGACAGCAAATTTCTGATAGTTGATGCTGAGAAACCATGGCTGCTTTAGTAAATACTTAAGAGAACTTCTGCTCAGGAAGATGCGAATGATAACCAAAAATGTTCTCAGGTCCTCCAGTTTTCAGTAGCACAGTGACAGGTCATCCTTCTTTGCAAGGAGTTTATATACATTTGGGAAACCAAGTGACATGGATTATTTCTTCCTCTACAAATCCCGCACTATTTTCTCAAAATACTGTCAGGACCCAAGAGGTCTGTACTCCATGATTATCTGCTGCAATTCTAATCAAAATACTGTCCTAGAGAAGGAAGGCGGGTTGTTGCTCACACAAAATTCCCAGGAAGCTGGAAGATGGCAAAGGCTTCAGTGCCACGTTGGCATGTGCCCTGTGAAGCTGAGCTGGTCATGCTGGAGGGGTCAGCTGAAGTGATGGGCTGGTGGCTGCTGCTATGAGATGGGCAATTGCTCTTCATCTGCTGCCAAAGGTCTCCCTCTCTGTGGCATCAGTATGATCACTGTACCTGACTTGACAGGGTTTTCCCCTCTAAGGCTGTCACATTTCTGTGCTTTTTTTTTATGCCTGCCTTCCCTGCAGGGTGAAAAGTACCCTCTCATTCATGTGATAGCAAAATTTGCTTTTGCTTGTGCATCTGAGAGTCTTTTAAGCTGATTCTGAGCCTTTTTTTCTCCTGTGTATCTCTAAAACATCAATTGTTCCATCTGAAAGAGGTGGCAGGTGCCCAGGGTAATAAGAGGTTTAACATCTGGATGGTCATGATGAGGAGTGTTTTTACTGTTAGGTGTCTTGTTGAGTAGCAACTAGTCTTTGTGATCTGGACTAATTGTCAGCAGTACAGGAGGAAACCAGCTCTATCTGGCTTTCATCACATAAAATCATCCCACTAATCCCACTTGCTTTTGATAGAATCTTTTTATAGCTGAAGAGCTATTGAAACTGAGTTCAGAAGGGAGTTCTCAGAAGCAAACCATTCCTGTGGCTTCTTTCTGTAAGTCCCATAGTAAGATGGTTTGATTTCTACTTCAGCAATTTAATTGCTTACATCCAGGGTTTTGTCATCTTTATCTGTCTAAGGAAATCTGTTTCACTGTGCATGCATTTACCTGACTTTATTTGGGCTTCTGTTATCCCTGGTGAACTACAATATTTAAAGTTGATTCCTATAAAATAATGCAGTGTGTCTGTTCAGAAGTACGAATACTTGCAGGAATATGAGATCTGCTCTCTTCTGTTTTGAATCAGTTTCACAGTCTTGATCCTTATTATTTAAGATGTCCCCAAACCCAGGATTTCTTAAGGGGGAATGGCTAATACCCTGGTAAAAGCTGTTGTCAGTAATAGCAGGCTGTTAGCACAACTTGCCACAGTCAGGATAAAACTCATAATTTAATATATTTGAAAACTGCAATTGTAAAGCATTATGTAGGAACAAACAGCAGTAATAACTAGAAGAGTAATTCTGTAACTGCTTCATACTTTGAATAACAGTGTTTCCAGGTATGTTACCTGTTCACTAATGAAAAAGTAATAATACCATATAAGCAAGTTATAATAAGTAATTGAGTAGAGAAAGCAGTGGAACAACTTCTATTTGCATAACTTAGTGAATTTTACTGAATCAGTTTTTTAGTGAATCAATTAAGAACTAGCTAGTAAATAACACTACTCATCCCTGGAGAGGAAATTTATATTGATATTAAGGATGTCAGAAAGCATGGAGGAACTGGCAACAGAAGAGTCTGCAGATTTGAGTGGCAAGAACAATGATTAAAGTCAAACAGATCAAATTGAAATACAATTTCATATGTTCCAGAGGTTGGATTCCTAATAATCCTCAGTAGTTTAATACTGACATGTTAACGGTTCTTGCCCTTTGTCAGCATCTTTAACGACAGTGACAGTTGAAGCTGATGGACAAATAAATCTGAAGTTGAAATAAAGTGATACCTGAACTCTCAGTGAAAAGAGCTGGAGTAAACATGAACTGTACATTGCACCTGGAAAAGGACTTGCAATCATCCGTAGGAAGAAGAAAGCTGACAAAAAAAATAATAATAGACAAATAATTTTCTCCCGTAACCTGTGAATGACGATAGTAAAGCTGTAAGAAGCCTGATGAGTTGTCAAACTTATGTCAACTGAAGGTGCTTGTTCAGTGTTTGAAATTGTAGATTTTTCGGTATCTAAACTATACACACAGTTGTTATTTCCAGCTTACCTGGTGAATGTTCAAATTGAAAGTCCATCAAAATGTGAACAGTATCATAAAGCCTTCAAAAGAGAAAGTCTTGGAAATATTAGATGTGATAAATGGAGTAACTTACTACAAATGTTACATCTGGGTTCACCAAGTTACAGGGACTGAAGCTGGCCGACACAGGGTAACCTGTGGCAAGACTGTTACTCCTGGACTTTGTGCATGTAAGGGAAAATACAAAATGCAGTTACTATCTGGGAATAAGCCAAAATGCTTCACTGTTCCAGTGGAGAGGGCTGGGTTAGACTCTAGTCCAGTTAGATGTAATATGCAGCAAAATTTGCATCTATTGTAGGGTACCTACACTAACCTAGTTTGGGAATACGTCTTGTAAAGGACACTGAAATCCAGCATACTGATTTGCACCACTTCCAGTGCAAAGTTTGTGTTCCATGTGTAGTCTCAGTTTGAAAGATAAAATTATAGTTCCTGACCTCTGAAAACCTTTAGAGGTTCAACACAGAGAAAACTGAACGTTAGCACTGTACCTGTTTTTGTCTGTGCTGTTTTATTCTGCTTGTATTTTATTCAGGGAATCTTTTCTGCTCTTTTTCCTGCCTTCATGCCCTTATGAACAGGCTGTAAATCTTTGAAAGACATACTTAAAAAAAAGCAAAATGGTTTATAAATGGTTTTGTGGAATACATGAACATAGATAGGACCTTGTCATATCTGCAGTGAATCCACTGCATCATTGCAGGAAGCTCTAAAGGAGCAGTTACTTCTTTGCATGGCAAATTCATTTCTCTCTTCTCAAAATAATCTATTATAATCCAGTTTCTATAGCATAATTTCTATTTAAGAGATGCAAAGGAGGACACCACTAAGGATCCATTCTGTTCAGCAGTCAAGAATGGTTTCCGCTCTCTTCAGTCTTTTAAATCATTGGCCCTATAGAAACACTGTGCTAGTAATGAAGATAAAACATGAACATTTCAATTTGGATTATTTTAGATTATCAATTATTCAAGGAAGGCAATTTCTATTAGTGAATCACTTGTTTCAAGGAGGATCCATCCTGTTGTTTCAAAACTGGGACCGTGCAGTTCCCAGAACTGTTAGTGCCACTTAAAATTACCTGTTCATATTAGAGTATTCTGAGATTTTTCTTTCAACAATTTAAACTTCATCATACTGCAGCAGTAGGAATGGGGGTTTTCTGTGCCAGATGACTACCTCTGGATAAAGGTTTTGGTTAATTAGAGTTGGGATTTCATTGTTCGAGTTTTCATTTGAACTTTATCACCCCAGAAAATGAGGCTTAATTTTTAGGGAAAATAGACCACTTTGCCTGGTTAAGTCTTGCTGTCATTTCCTTAAGGAGATCCAGCACCAGCACCAGCCTATTTTTACAGCAAACTGCTGCAATTTCATGGGCAGGAAGATGGGTGGGAGGAACCAAACAGACAAGACTTGAAGCAGACGGTATCAAAGTATTTTAACTATTGAAGTACTCACTTTGAATCGTGTCATAGAACAAAAATCCCAAATATTTGTATTTAATTCTTCTCCCAGCAAATGTCTGTACAACCCCCTGGCAAGTTTGCTCTCTAGTGCCGTTCTGCAGAGGGGAGAATTGTTACTGTTAACGTGAAGCAGCTAAAACAGCAGAGATCTGTGCTGTGGCTCGGCGGCCTGAAGGATTCACATTGTGGGTCAGTCCCATGTGGGGGAATTCCTGACTTGGCAAATGCTGTATTCTGTATTTTTGCTCCGGGCAGCATGCTGCCACACGCCTTTCCCGAGTTGGATGTTAGCATCCCAAGGCCCGGGTTCAGACAGCAGGAAGGACAGGGAGCCCATCCCATGTGGTGTCGGTTTTGGTTGTCTGCTCACGTGTTAAGCTTGATTTGGGGGACTGAGGCTACTTGATTTCAATTTCTCATTTTCCACAAAGACCTCACATTCAAAAAAATAGAAAAAGAAATTGAAATCTGATATTCATAAAATATTTTCAGTATGTAAAAAAAGCATATAGTTCTTTGAAGACTGCATTTTAAGGTGCCTTTTTTTTTTTTTGTGGTACTTGCATTTGGGACTCTAAATCAGTACCTAAAGGGAGCTACAAGAGAGCTGGAGAGGGACTTTTTACAAGGGCATGTAATGACAGGACAAAGGGGAATGTGTTTAACCTGAGAGTAGGTATTAGGATCGAATTCTGTACTGTGAGGGTGGTGAGGCACTGGAACAGGCTGTCCAGAGAAGCTGTGGATGCCCCACCCCTGGAAGCATTCAAGGCCCAGGTTGGATGGGGCTTTGAGCAACCTGGTCTAGTGGAAGGTGTCCCTGCCCATGGCAGGGTGGTTGGAACAGGACGATCCTTAAGGTCCCTTTCAACCCAAACCACTCTATAATTCTATGATCATTTGATATAACAAAGACACTTAAGTAATTAAAAAGAGCTTAATTTCAAATGCAGCTCATCTTGTTATCTGTGGTGTGGTCTAGAAATTTGGCATGTGGAAGCCCCTCATTCTAGGTGGAGAGAAAGCTTGTTTGTTTCCTTAAAACCAGAAAAATCTTACAATCAGTTTTTTACTTTAAAAAAACAAAAATGCTAAATCTGTGTTACTTTTCTCCCAGGACAGAGGTTTCAGTACACATGGAGAGTTTGAAACAGGCAGCTCTCCATCCTTTGGATTATCAGTGATAAACTTTTTTTCCCTAAAGTACCAGGACTTGGGAGGTTGTCTTTGCTGGCCTTTGGCAGTGAAACTGTTAACGTTTTATTTTGGGACTGAATGTCTGTCCATTCGTTGTTTCATCATTTGGACCTATGGTGGGCTATTTTGTTCTTTTGCTCAGTATTGAGAAACTAATTTATAGAAGATAACTAATTTATTTCATTTCCCCCCTCTTCTCCTTGTGCTATTTTTATGTTGGAAAAATGAGGTTTCAGGAAGGAAAGAAAAGAAAATTTGAATATCAGTGGTGGTATATGATGGTGATAGTAACAGAAACATGTAGAATTGCTTACATTGTTTTAATCATCCAGAAATGTTTTAGAAAGTACAAAGTCTCTAAAGTTACTTTTAGCCAGTCTGGGCTCCACATTTGAGCAAAGCCAGCCAAAGAACATCAGCCTTGCTGTATTTGATGTATCTTCAGCATAGGTATTTTGCAGTAAGCTGATAAAAAGTTCAATAGCCCAAATAATGCAATTTTTTTTTTAATAGTCCTTTATTTTTGTTGTTTGCATGCAGGTTACCATGAAAGCCAAACAACTGAAGGATTCGGTTACATATACACCAGGTGTGTGCTACTGGATCCTCACTGATGCTTATGAAATTCACTGTATTTGGCTGATAGCTGTGTTTTCCAGGGTCGGCTTTGCAGAGGGACTTTTGCAACCTTGCCTTGCTCTGAGCAAAGAGGAAGAACTGATGGGTATTCTGAGGGAACATTTCCCTTTAGTTACATCCTCCCGAGCTTTCTTACTCATTTTGTTCTGGGTTTTGTTTGCTTGTTCAGGCCATTCTGTTTGTTTATATCAGTGTAGAAATTTAGTAGCACTTCCCTTATATCAGATAAGCAACTAATTGGCAAAGTTCATTGCTTCATCACCCTGAATACCTTGATTTCTCAGTAAGAATTTTCTTTAAGCTCTCAGTCAGTCCAGAAGAGATTTTTCTCCACTCTGCACTATTCCATGTACCTTTAATTTGTGGGCAGTTCCCTGCCTGCTTGTGGGATGGTTCACTTTTTCAGAAGTGTAACAGCAATACTTCTGACAGGTGTCATCAGGCTCTCAGAGCTTAAAACGCTCGCCCATTCCAAAAATGTCAAAGTCACCATGAATTTGCCAGATCACATAATCACCCAGCGAGAAAGGGAGGAGGAAGAGGAGGAGCAGGGGAACTACGATCCTGTAGGAGAGCAGGTGGATGTCCAGACAGATCCAAAGGAGACCATTGCAAGTGAAACCAGACACCGCAAACGAAGAATCACCAAAGCACCTGAAATGGCTGTGGTGGCCCCAGAAGAGAAGGGCAGAGGAAGACGCCAGAGAGATTTTGATAACACCGAGCAAGAGGACGAGAGTGATGATGAGAGCAGAAGAAGAGAGAAAAGCCGTGCCCCAGAAGAACTGTGGACTCAAAACCAACAGAAACTTCTTGAAATGGCCTTGCAGCAGTATCCAAAGGGAACGTCGGATCGCTGGGATAAAATAGCAAAATGTGTTCCTGGAAAAAGCAAGGTATGCCTAGTTTTGTTTGAACTATAGTATAATTTTATTTATGATTACCTTAAGAACGAGGGTCCATGGAGAAAGGTGAGGTCTTTACTCAGCCTATCAGTCCAGACACAGGTAACCTAAGGAGCATTACTGTCTGTTGTGTTTGCTGCTTTATTTTAAATATTCTGTCATTTATTTCAGTTTCTTTGGTCTATTATAGAAGATGTTGAAGTAACTCCTGTTTCATTTAAAATACCTACCTCTCCTCTGCCTTTCAGGTCTTCAATTGCAGGACAAATTAGATTTTAAACTAAATTTTGATTCAAAGTTAGTAACCAAATGTTGGTGAGCTACTTTGCTTACACTTTCACATACCTTTCTCAACCCATCTCAATGAACAAACAAAATAAGTAATCCATCCTCAAGTGTTAAATGCTCGATATCTAATGGGTTTTTTGTAAGTATAATCTTTTTAAAATAGCATTATCATTGTTATAGTTGGTCTGTGCTAGATTTCCTAGTAGTTGTGATAGCTCACTTTGCTTGCTTCATTGTAGCTGCAGAAAATCCTTGTTTTATTTGTGCCAAACACAGTGTGAGAGAGCAGGAAACACGGCAGGGAGGGATTTGTGTGTTTCTCTGGCTCTGAAGCTCTTCTGCAGTGTCTGGTGGCAGTAGATGCTCATTAGTGACCTGGAGGGCTTGTCCCAACTGATCTGCAGTGTGGCTGTACCAGAGAACTGTTTTAAATATTTAGATATTACAATACAGCTGTTTAATCACTGCTCCTGCAGTCATTGTCAAGAAGTGCCAGGCAACTGTTTCTTGGGTTCATGTGCTCTTCAAACAGATAAATTATCCATTTAGAAATGTAAATTGCAAGTTCATTTTTCTAATCGACTTTTCACTAGATGTAGATTCTCCTTCTGAAACTCAAGTGTTTGGCATCAAACAACACAATCCAGCCAAGGAAAAATTACCAAAACCCAAAAACCCCACAAACATAAGAAACCCCAAACTGCCCAACTCCCCCTGCCCCAGCCCTCAGAATCCAGCTCTTCTAGAATAAGGCGGCGTGTATAGAGTTAAAGCAGTACTAAAATACCAACCTTTAAATTACACTTTTGTGTTTCCTTTCAGGAGGAGTGTATAGCAAGATACAAGTTGCTTGTTGAACTGGTACAAAAGAAAAAAATGGCTAAAAGCTGAATGTTGTGAGCAGAAGAGAGGTAGCTCATCTTTGTCAAAATGAGGTTTTAGATCTCATATGCAGGAAACTGCATTTTTGTACCTCAGTGTTTCTATATGTCATGTGCCTTAGTAAAAGAAAACATTAATAAATCTTATACCATCTTACCTGTTTTTTGTGTGTTGAAGAATGAAGGTGTGTTTGCACTGAAGAGCTGCTTATGCAGATGTGTGATAACAATGTCTTAAAAATGAGTGGACCTTCAGGAAAACCCCTCTGATTATCACGTACTGGAACTGGTAGGTTTACAGCTGCTGAATATGGCATATAAATAATTTATATTTGTTTTGAAAGGGAGAATTGACCTGAAACTGTTAAGCAAGCAAGAGAGCAATGAAACTCTGCACTCAAAATATATTTTTCTTTCTTGCAGCTCTAAAGCCATGACCATATGCTTATAAATATCTAATTCTTATAAATACCTGGTCATATTTTGAAGTAACTAGTATTTCTAATCTTAGCTTCTGTGTACATTTATATGCACCTGCAATATAGCACCTTTTTTGCCAGCCCTGCAGTGATATACAGTGATATTTGACAGCATTGTTAATTTGGTAAAGTTGAAATGGGTGAAAACACTAAAGGCCTTAATTTTTTAATTTGAAATTAAGATAAATAAGGCACTTCAGGAGCACTTTTTAAGTACAAAATTGGCAAACATTTTTGGGCTAAGAGTTCTCATATTTGAGGATGGTTGTATACCTTGGATTCAATGTGGTTTGATTTTATATTTAAAGTAAATAAGGGTTATTATTCCATACTTGTTATTTTGTTTTGTGTAAGTTTTCCAAAATTATGAAAAGCTTAAAATGCTGAAATAAAGGTTACTTGATGGGCTGTAAAGGATGGTAGTAAATCAGAGCAGTGATCACTCTTTTGCAAGAAACATTAAGGACTTGCAGTTTTTAAAGCATTATTTACCACTCAAATTCTGATTTAATACCAGGATTCTAAAAACTTTTGAGCTTTAATTCAAAATCAGAATGAAAACTCAGAGGATCATGTATCTGGACTCAAAATCAGAACCTGGTGGCTGAAAGTCTCCATTAACTTTCTGTAATTTCCACTGCTGATTTCCCCAGTAACTGTTTGCCAATTGGGCTGCTTCTGACAGAACAGCATTTCACAATATTTCATTCTATTCCTCTAAAACTTTGAGGGTGAAGTATTTAGGGAATATAACAATATTCCATATGCATTCCTTAGCTAGGCACAAAATAATGCATCTAAATTTTGTTTCACAGAGAATGTCACAGGTTAACTGCTCTGGAAATTAAACATACTTTTAGAAGCTGTACTGTGGTCTAACAGTACTTCTGTGCTACAATTCACCTACGAAGGAAGAATCTTAGTGAGATTTGCTGAAAGAGAAGCTCCTGCTAACACAGCTTGAATGGCTAAAGTTGATAAAAACCACGATTTGAGATGTGATTGGCTGTCCAGAATGAGTTGGCTTCTGTAAGGCATAAGGGATGTTGTCAATGTTGTCAGTAAGTGGGATTTTGGTGAAAAATCTTCTGAAATGCAGCGCATTTTATCTGTGCTGCTCCTGACACTGAGCCCAGAGCAGTTCCCAACATGTGAGGGGAGCTCAGTAACCAGCAACTTGGCTACCAGGGACCTTGGCTTGGCTGCTTCTGAGGCATTCCACAGGGACAGCACTATTGGCTTTACTGAACTGGCGCCAAATCAGCCACAGACCATCATCTTTGATGTCAGGATCTTCAGAATCATTGAAACAAGGTTGGTTTTGACTGCATCTGGCCCTCATGTGACCTTGGCTTTGATGTGGTCTCTTTCTTTAAAGTGCTGGCAAATTGGATTTTTGTTTGGATGTCAGAACTGTCCTTTTCATTATTTCCTTGTTGTTGTTTGTTGGTCCACCAGGACTGTGGTACTGTAGAACACCCATTGCTATCCTGGACTGCTGGCACCAGTCTCTTGACAATTTCACCAGTACTCGTGTCTTTGCCCTTTTGTGCTCCTCTACATCGTGGCAGAAGACGGTACAGGCTTTAGGCACTCCCTCATAAGGAAAGGGAGGACTTACCACTTCTACTGGTCCCTCTCATACTGCTCCAGTAGGGGCAGCGTGATTTACTGATACCTGTCTGACATACAAAGTTTTTGGCTTTGGCTTAGGTCCATGCATAAAGCAGCAGTCCATGGCTCCACCAGCAGGGTCACTCAAGGAGTCCCTGGAGTTCTTTTGCTGAGGCAGAGGCATACTGTGCTTTTCTTCCCCTTCTTCCCATGTCTGGCAGTACAAAGTATAACTCCAGGGTTGCACCTGTAAGTTTTCTGCAGTCTCCCTTGCCAGCACTAACCACCAGTCAATGCTCACCAGAGCCAGAACACTGACAGCATGCAGGCCTAGAGCTCATCTAGAGGTTTAATCAGTAGAAAGGGTTAAGTCTTCTTTCAGGACTCCAGTTTTCCCCAGTGGAAAGTGAAACAATGATATTCAGTACTCAGGCCTCAAGCAGATGGAACCACATACAAATGGCACAGGCCTATGGCAACACCCCCTTCCTGCTGCTTGTCCCACAAGCTGCTCTCAGCCTGAGGCTCCCCCTCACCAGCAAGGGGCTAGAAATGGTGAGGAAGCCATAATGCATCTCTTGTCTGCCAACACCTGGACTGCCCCCAGCCTCACATTTTATCTTCAGTTGCCAGCAGAGGAAGTTCTGTTTGCTGCCTGGGAAATAAAAGACCAGAGGTTCAGCTGTGTACTGACCAACCTTACAATAAGCAAAGCTCATGGAAAAAAAGCACAGAGTACAGTGCAAAGGTTACAGCAACAACCTTGGCCCTCGATCACCTCAGCCCAGGCACTGTGCAGGCAAAGGACCCGTCCCATCCCAGCAGAGCTCCTGCCGAGTCACTGCTAAAACAACTGGGCTGGTTGGACAAAAACCACTGCAGGTTCAGTCACTGCTCTTTGAAGGGCAACAACAAAAACTGACATCAGACCCAGGGCTGCAAGGGGGCAGTTCTGTCCAGTAAGCAGAGATGTCCCTGAAAGCACAAATTTACATGAGCAACATTTTTAAAAACGTGTTATAATAAAATTTAGTGGCTGTATGCACATGTAATCCTTCTTTCCTTGTGTTGTTAATAGAAATACTCTGTTCTACAAGACTCACGTTCACACAAACCCTATACAATGATAAACATTATTAAAGTTTATTAACAAAAGCTTTGTACATATCTTTTCATACACTTGGAATTTTACATCTAGTCAAAATAACAGCACATTTCCATCTTACCTTTTGTACAAATTGTTACAGAATATCCACCAGTGGGGCGAGTAAGTAAAATAAACCACTGGTTTACTTTTGTAAAGTATCTACAAAAGTGATTTGTGACATTTTTAAAAAATTCCCCAGAACATATAAAAATAAATTATTTTTACTTTCTCAATTAAATCTACTAATTAGAAATATTACAAATCAAAATATCAATGTTTTCATATGAATTCTTCACAATACAAAACAGATTCACAAAACTTTATTTACAGAAATGAGGTAAGAACTGTGCAATGTTTAACTAATAAACATATTGCAGAATTAACATGTTCTTCCAAATAAGTACACAGTGGAGGTCTAATTACAGCTGGGTCTTTTCCTCTAATAATTCCCACCTTAATATTGATTAGTGGTCATTACCCCCATTTAAACTGTCCTTCACTGCATAGACTCAAGCCACGAAATCAGCAACTGCCAGAAGTGTTGTAACACAAGTTCACCCGTTTCAACCACTGGTAAATTTTAGTGGGAAATATTAACTCAATTTTTTGGTAATTTATTAATGAAAGTGACCCAGGTAACAATCTGCCTGAGCTCTCTACAGTGGTATAAACACCTCTAGGAAAGGCAGAACAAGGCTGCTGGTGCAAGACAGAATATTCCCGCTGCTAACAAGGACACATCTAGTGCATGATCAGCTGTTTGCAGCCATTTTGACAAAGTGGAGGTAGCAACAGGCACTTGGTTTAGGCCAAACACTACACAAACTCCTTCCCGTGTGGCCTGGTAAGGAAACTCTGTCACTGGAACCAAACCGGTTCCTTTAGAAAACTCAGAACTCTAAAACCTACACCAAAATTAATAAACTTTGGATTCCATACTGTTATTCATACTCAAGAAAAACTCCCACTATATAACAATAGGAATTTAAAGGAGTAAAAAGTTCAGAAGTCAATTCTCTTACGAGTCAGGTTTCAAAATAGGTATGTAAAAAAAGAAAGGACGAACAGCAAGTTCCAGCTGCCATTACAAGCTCAGTCTAAAAGATCTACTGCAACTGCAGCAGCAGATCAGATGGGCTGGGGTTGGGGCTGTTAAACTACTGCTTTGAAACCAAAGCAATGCTTGACTGCAGACAGTTTAGTCTTTAAATTTGTAAGATTAGGACTCAAGAGTCAAGTATATGTTCTGTGGTTGAATTTGTACTTAGTACCATCATATTGATAAAATAATTACAATTTGCAGAGTTTTATCTACTTCACAGTCTGAAACATTAAAAAGTACATCCATTTTAGTGCAACAAGAAAGCAAATGAAAGCCTACCAAAAATATCCCTATGAAAATTATTAACCTCTTGCTGTGCAGTAAGAGTTCCTTGTTGCATTTTTTCAATCTGCAGGAAGAAAAACCCATGGTTTGCAGCCAGATGAAGTGCTATAACAGCAGGACGTGCAGGTCTCGAGTGTCATTCAAATGTCAACTCTTCTCTGATGCAACTGGTCCAGTTTTATCATTGAGCCTCTGTGTAAGAGAAAATACTTCTAAAAATCAGATTATAACATACAGAGCTAAGTAAAATTAAGTTCATACAAATGACAAAACAGATAAGGTACATTCACGAGAGTCATCTAAATAGTAATTTTGCATTGTAAAGAATAACTATGTACTGTAGAATAAAATGTGGGAAAAGAAAGAATAATTAAAGGACTAGTCCTGCACTGAAGCCAACTAACGCTAAAGTCACCACAGCTAGCACTGGGAAACAACAATTTTGCTTCTACTTTCACAAGACTGGCTGTTCCTGGCCATGGGTCTCTCCAGAACCACAAGATGGTCCAGACAAATACCAGGTGACCTCTACTACATTTTGCCCACTGGAGAGGGCTGAAATCTACACTGCCCCAGCAGATCAAAAATACAATTTCCAGTTTGCTCCATCACAATTATCGTTCTTTCCTATATTGCTACAGAGACATTTCCTGCAAATGGTGAACAGACTGAGCAAAAACCTCATCTCGTTCACAGAGCATTCAGAAATACCTAAAAACCTGTTCCAGCTGCAGAGGAGATTAACACATTCTAGCTTTGGCAAGTAGAGAATTTATTATAAACAGTTCAACAATCCAGTGCAACCTGCCTCAATTCTAACCTTAAAAATAAAAGCCATTTCAAAAGAAATTTGTTTCTAAGGTTTTTGTTCAAAAGATGATCCAAGATTTCTTGGAAGTATTTAGAGCTCACTGTTACAGGAACATAAACTAGAACTGTAATGGCGTAAAAATATGCCACACTCTACAGACCTAGTAATGGCCATGTCAAAAAAAAATCAAGGTCACATAGAATAGTTTGGGTACAAACCAAATAGAGGGTCTCAATTCCATTGACTGAATTGTTTGAAAATGGGGGGGGGGGGGGGATAAATTTTAGACATTCCAGAGCAAATAGTGAACATGTCTAAATGAAGGCAGGCTTGGAGCCAACCCCTGTGACAGAACTCTGGTGTGCTGGCGGGCACTGGGACAGGAGCACAGCCCCGCCTTTCACGGTTCAGCCGTGGCACCACAACCCACCAACCCACACATGACAAGGACCCTGCACAGAGCCCACTGAATACTCACATACCTGAGTGGGAGGGAGCTGTTTCTAGGAAACACTGTCCTGAAAATTCAGCATTTATGTTTTGTGCCTCCCCTACTCTTTGGGAGGTCCCACAGAAGCCCAGCCCGAGTCCTCCACTACAGTGCTCCTGAAGTAGCTGGAGGCTTTGGGAGGGGGGAGCAGAGAAGGGACTGGTATGTAGCCCAAACCCTCCCCACCTGCTTTTGCAGATAAGCTTCCCTTCTCTACCACTGCCAACTGATGTCTTCTCCAAGGAACACTGGAACTTTATGTCTTCCTGCTCTTTTCATCTGTTCATCCTTTGCTTTTCCAAGTTCCCTTCATCCTCTCTTACCTTAATTGTATGACACTTGGAGAATGAATTCTATTCTATGACTTCTTGAAGAAAGAATTCCCATCTTGGGGATGGAGATTATGGGCAAATACTCAAGATAATGGAGTATCTTTGCCAGAAAAAAATGTATCTTGTTTCTTTATCTACCTAGGAAAGGTTTTATTACTCTATCAAGCAAAAGAGCCACTCAGCTTCCCAGCATACACCCTTGTTTTCCCAGGCCAAGATGCACGTAGCCCACTGTCCCAACACACATTCCACCTTCCTGGCTATGGGCTCCTCACCTTTCAAGTCATCAGCTATCTCTACAGGTCCACAGTGCCTGAGGCATGGTCAGGGCAAACTGGCCAAGTAAAGTGATAAAAGGAATGATCCACAAAACAGTGCTGGGGAGGCAGTGGGGTGAGGAGGACTAGGGCTGCAGTTGTATCTACCAAAAAAGGCAACAGTCCCTGGACTGGTGTCCTGATCCAGGGAAGCAGGAGTGTGCAGCAGACAGCTTCAGTGTGACTACAACTTCACAGAGTTCTGAGCATCATTAAGTGCAGCCCAAGGCTCAAGAAAAAGTAAAGAAAGAAAAAAAATTCCACCATCCTGGAGGTACTGCATTCCACCTCCACCTCCTGGAAGTACTGCATTGAAAGCGAGGTGAGAAGTATACTTACTGTCACCTTCTGAGCTGTGTTATCTCCATGAATTGTAAGGAATGGGTTGGTAGCAGCTGCATTAAGTGGCGAGGCCTGTGTGCCTGAAAGTAAGTTGTTTATGGGTATCTGTGCTCCTCCAGTAATCTGCAATTGCTGTACTTCAGACTGATGGTGTTGGTGATGGTGATGTTGTTGCTGTACTAGTTGATACAAAAGGGCCTGATGTTGTTCCTTGAGTAATACGAGAGGGAGGAAGAAGAAAAAAAAAAAATAATTGGTTACTGAAAAATAGCTCCTCCCTGGGTTCCTGCTTATCCAGATCTTCAGTAAGTGCAACCTTTAACCTAATCCCAGTTAATTCAGGTTACACTAATGAAGCTCCATGAGACTGTAGGAAAGGGAATAAAGTTCCTGTAAGATTTCCTGAACTCAGTAAGCTCAGCAGAGGTTCAGCTTAAGCCTGATGGCTTCATCAGGCCTGTCAGAACAAACATACCACATACTAAAACTACACATTTAACATTACAAATAATTAAATGAGTCACCTAATGGCCTATATGAATACTGCAACTAGAGCAAAGACAGCTCACAAGATGATACCCAAAAAGCTTTTGTTGGCATTCTAGTGGAATCAGAGAATAGTTCTCGGGATATTGTTAGAATCCAAACATGTTCCCAAACTCTGCTGCCCACAGCTGATGCTGAGAGAGACAACCCTCCATGTCCATACAAGACAAAATGAAACTGAAGGCACTAGGCAATGGTTCTTCTAGCCATACACACAGCCCAATAACATCCTGTCACTTAACATGACTATAATCCAAAAATCTTGAAACAACTGAAAAGCTAAAATATTATCAAAGCCTTTAATATCAACTTAAACATATTTCTAGTATTTATATTAGGCTGAGGACTTTATCCATGCCTTAGAACACCTTAGAATACAACAGAGGAATAAAGCATAATTAACTGGAAAACTTACTGATGTGAGTTGCTGGGTACTTAGTAATTGCTGAAATTGCTGGTGCTGTTGATGGAGTAAAAGTTGTCTCTGTTGGTCAGAAAGCAATCCTAGTCCCGAGGCACTGTAGGGTTTGACAGGGTAATACTGTAGTTTATATGAAAGTATGGGAACTTTTTACTTCAGCTTTCCATTACAGCAAAGATGTACACAAACAGACAGTCCCTACTGAACATTTTGATTGCATACGGCAAATATTGTCTGTCTATCCAGTTGCATTTTTGATACGTGCCTACATGTTACCACCCCCAAGTCTCATTTATATTGAGCAACAGAAACATCTTGCCTGTAACATATGTCTGCATGTTATTTGAAACTCAGGTAATGATCACAGGACAGCTCTTGCCAACCTTTAACACTTAGTTGCCAAGCATTTACTTTGCCTTGGTTTCCTTCTAATTCCCTTTTTCTGTGACATTCAAATCACTCGCTGTTGCCCACGTCTTGGCTGTAACTGAGCGAACACCTTCAGCCTTGCAGGGGCTAGTGGATGCTGCCATGGAATGAAGCTGCCTCTGCCCTTGTCAACTACTTCACTCCTAGTCCCTATTTTGATGGCTGCATATAATTCTCTGCAGTTATTTAGGAAACTGGGCAGGATCCAGCTGACAACTAGTCTGGAAATAAAGGGTTTCCTCAGCTAAGCCAGTTTACTGCAAGACTAACAGATGAAAAAGGGTGTGTCAGGAGCAGAAGACCAGGAAGACAGCTGGTACTCTTTCAGTACCAGCTTTTACTAGTTTAAAACACCCATTAAAATATTAAGGTGTAGTTTCGTGACAGCAAGGTTTATCTTGCTATGGAAACATTAAGTATTTCCCTTTCAGCTGTACATTTCTGTCCTCTGCCCTCATAGTGGCTCTTGCACAATTAGCTGCATCTCAAGGGAACTGAGTTGAACCTTAAGCCAATACGAAACACACTGAAAAGATTCTCTGTTAATGTAGATGAGGTCATTGTGTGATGCACAGTGCTTGTACCAGCAACAAGGTGTGCACAGGATAAGCAACAGGATGACCAGACTGCTTGCTGTGATTGGTAGTAAGGAATTATTAACTTAAAGCAGCCGCAAATCCACACCATTAGGCTACAGTCATTTAGCTCCTCAGCAGTAGTATTTATCTTGCATTTTTACAGTAGCCAGCAGACTGCAACCCAATTCCCACCATATTTTGACTTTTAACCAGCCAATAAAAAAATGCCCAAAGCATCACCATTCTCTCCTGCTGGGACAGGCCAAACCACATAAGAACTTTGTTTTATATTTTGTTGAACGGCCTCAGTGCTATGGAACACACCTGGTGGGCTACACCCATTTCCCATGGGGAATGGAAAACGCCTATCAATGAGAGGTCTATGGAACGGGATATGATCTACCCAAAGGTACTGAGGGAGCTGGAGAAAGTGCTCACAGAGATGCTTTCAACCATTTACCATCAGCCCTGGCTGAATGGGGAGGTCCCAGCTGACTGGAGACTGTCAAATGTGATGCTTGGCTGGAAGGAAGATCTGTGGCCTGTCAGCCTGACCTCAATGCCAGGGAAGGTCATGGAGAACATCAACTTGAGTGCCATCACACAGCACATGCAGAACAACAGATCAGGCCCAGCCAGCCTGGGTTTGTGAAAGGCTGGTCCTGCTTGACCAACCTGATCTCCTTCTGTGACAGGGTGACTTGCTTGGTGGATGAGGGAAAGGCTACGGATGTGTCTACCTGGGCTTAGGTAAAGCCTTTGGCACTATTTCCTATAGTATTCTGACTAAAATTACCACTGTCTCCTTCTCTTTTTACCTCACTTCTTCTGTATTCTTCTATACTGGAATGAATCTTCTCAGCTGAGTTTTTTTTCATTCTTTTATTCCATTCTTTCTTTTTTTTTCAGATCATGTTTGCACTTCTTTTTTCTGCTGTTGTTCTCCCTTCTCTTTAATTGCTCTGCCTGCCTCTCTTGCTCTGCACTGGTACTTGAAAGAAAATACCCTCAGTCAGCAGGTGAGATCTCAGTGTCTAGAAACTAAACCAAACTGCAGAAGACAAAACGGTGCAGGTCCCAAACTTCCCAGAAGAGACAGTTCACTGGATTTCACCACAACAGCTTTCTCTAAACCAGATCAGCTTGGAATGTAAATTTAATGCTTTTTAGCTTCTCATTCAAAGGTACACAATCAGTGTGAAACTCTCCATCCTACAGTCTTCTCTGGTTGTGAGAATGTAAAGAAACAATCCTATCTCTTTCCTCAAATCACTTAATCTCCCAGTTGCTAGCAATCTGCATTAAGCCATCTTTTTCCCAGAAAAGGATCAAGTATTTTTCTCTGCTGAACGAATGTGGGCTCTTTTACCTACAACTTGAAACTCTCTCGAACAGCAGTGTGCAAATCAGTGTTTTCTCACCTCTCAGCGTCCCACGGTTAGAGTTCACATGAATAAGGACAATATGCATAAAGAAGTTTTCATGTATTGGTGAAAACTCTGGCTATTTTTCTACATGAAACTGTTGGAAAATATTCTGAACCTTGGGAAGTTACTGTAAGCAGCAACTTAGCAGAACATCTGGCAAGTCTTTTAATTACAGAACAATATCCCAAAGTTCTCATGTGGCTTTCCAACATTTTGCCAATACCAATTTAAACCACCTTCAAACCTGACCACTACCACACAATCTAACCAGGCTCAGAAAGCTCACAACACCATGGCACCAAACCTTTGTGCCTGCCTGTGCCTATTTAATCTTCCCACCAGGGCAGTTCAAAGAGCAGCGATACCGTGGGGAATTTAACATTAAAGAAACAGTTGACTAGTTGCCACTGAAGCAGCATGGAGCTCAGGAGTGGCAGGTGTCCCACAGAGTCCCAGAACCAGTAATTTCAACCAGTGGAAAATACTTTTTTGTATTTTTTCCCTTCCTTCAAAGTCATCCCAGAGCCTCTTTGCAACTTAGTTCCTTAGTAACAGAAAAGTTTTCTCATATGTTTCACTGAAGCATTTGTAATGGAAGAAACAGGAATGAGCAATGTACATGTCATTATCAAAATCATATTAGCACTAATCACCATTAGTTCTTGCTTGGCCTGAACTTTTTTCTCCTAAATATACAACTCCCTGATAATGGGGGTAATTGTGAAACACCTCAAAAGGAAGGGGGCCCAGGAAATAATTTGGATAAGCTCAAATAAAGCAGAGAATGATGTGAAAAGAGCACTTTTAAATTTAATATAAACATTAAATCAGTATTACTGAGGGAACGAACAGAGCAGAATGAACATGCAAGAACAGAAACAGAGAAGTGGAAGTGCTGGCAGAGTTGCACATCATAAGCTTGTTGTAGCATAAAACAGGGAATCACTGGGAGTATTCCAGACTCTACTAAAAGTTAGGATGAGAGCTTATGAACAGGATACTATTTGCAGTATTTTGCACAAATTGGAGCATTCTACCACTAGGCTACACACTGAAGAGTTACAGTGGTTAAGACAGATACTAAAAAAGAAACGAGAACTTCTGCAACATAAAGGATTGAAAGTGAATCATCTGTGTATAAAATCATTTGAGAAAATAATGGCATGACTGGTATGTAGCATAACCAATACATTCTGGCAGTACCTGAAGTTGGAAAGTATTATGCAGCTGGTTAACATTATTGATTTTGTCTAGTATTTGTCACTCCTCCTCACACTTCTGGGGAGAGTAACACAAAAATTCTGTTTTTCACAAACCTCTGATACTCAAGAAAGAAGACAGCTTTTCACTAACAAAAATGTCTTTTGGTTAACCTATAGAACCTCATGTTCATATATGTTATAAAGCATGAAAAATACAGGCTCCTCAGTAAAAATGACACATCCAGACAATGGGATACACCTGAAAATACTGTATTTTATGAGCCTACTGAAGCAATACCACACAATGATATGGTACATGAACATTCAGGAGCTGCCAAACCAACAGCAAGGAAAGAAACTGGAAAAAAAAAGAACCTGGAAAACTAGGGATCCCTTCCACCATGTCAGTCACATATGCCTTTTTTTGGTGAGTAATCCACCATAATCTTCAAAACTAAACTCTAAAGACAAGTAATCCACTCCCTATTTGCAGGCATTTCTTTCTACACAGAACCCTAGTCCTCCTGCCTAAACAAAGGACAATACATGGGGTGGTGGGGAAAGGGAGTGCGCAGAATGAGTTGGCCCATGCTCTGCTCTATCCCAAAACACTTCCAAAACAAGAAGTCCATTCCCCCTCCTGGAAAGCAGCTATCTCCTTTTGTTACCCATTTGCCTTGCAGCTCAAGCAGCAGCAGTTTATGCTACTGACAGTACCTGGTTTTGAGGAAGAGCTGTTACGAATTCTCACACATGAATCTTTTTATGCCTTTAGAAATAATCCTGCACACCACTTGAAAAACTAATTTTGTTAGTTTTGGAGTCAGTGCTGGCAACTGAAAACACCATCCAACTGTATTACAAGTCTGGTTAGTTATGCCTATTACATCTTGAATTATATGACCATATAACCCTTCTTCTTCTCCCCCTCCCCCTTTCTTACTGCAACAAATAGTAGCTTTTCCAGTGTTCCTTTAATCCTGGATGAATAATTGGCAGGATAAAGAATATTGTTTTCTGAACTAAAAAAAATGAGCTGAAGTACATTTACATAATTACATTTGTTTGGGAATGTGACTTGTTTAAAAAAAAAAAGGGGGGGGGGATAAACAGACACTAGGATTCCCAAAAGCTAAACAGAATATATCTTTTCTTTAACTTGACTACTTATGCTTCCATTAAATCTTTACTTTCATTCACAGATCAGAAGCAGAACTTAAGTTTGACAATTACAGGCTAAGGAAGAAACAGTACCTATGGAGTTAAGACAAAAAATACAGCTAATCTGAAGAACAGCAGGCACTTAAAAAAAAAAACCAAACAAAAAACATAAAATCAGCAAATTCTTACCTGTTATTTAATGTGGTTGGCAGAGGATGCGTTGCATTGGGTGGCACGGTTGCATGAGTGAGAGAAGGGTTCTGTGATATTGTTGCTGGGGTCTGAATTACCCCATTTAAAGCCCCTACAATTCCATTGATTGCCAGCTGGCTGGCTGGCAGTGCTCCAATTATTCCACCCACACCAGGCACTGCAGGAATGGTGGAGGTTACAGTCTGCATACCACTAGCCAGTGCCCCCACTGTCACACCATTGACCTGCTGAACTCCAGTGACTCCTGAGCCTTGCTGGGCCGGACTCTGCCCAGCAGGTGGTGGAGTGGAAAGCGCTGATGAACTGCTGGTGCTTTGTCCGCTGGAGGTTATCTCCTGGTGTCAAAACAAACAACAAAACCCTCTCAGCTGCTTAAAATTTTACCTAACAGCACAATGCAAAGACTATGATGAGTTAACTGGCAACAAGTTTAGGCTTAGAAGGAAGAAATAAAAATTACCTGATTTAATACTGGAAGAGAATTGTCCGGTAAAAAGCTGTTTCCCAGATGAGGGCTTTTACTGCTGTTCAAGGAATCAGTGCTAGGTGCTAAAGTAATTATTTCAAAAAACACACAGTGGTTACACTTCTGTAACATGTAAAAAGATTCAGAATGATTATGTCAAAATAATGTCAAAGGTAAACATAAAAAATGTAAAGTCAACCTTAAAATTACTGCTAAATAGTAAAATATTAACTAAATAATTGGTGAATCCATAGATTAAAACAGATGTGCTCCACACTGAAGTAACAGAGAAACTGCACTGAAACAAGTAGTAAAGGCTCAGATAAATAAACCATTTTACTTTTAAACATTTAAACACATCAGCAAATACTTGGTCTATATTTATCTTACATGTATATGCATTTCCCATCAATGGCATGTGTGGATGAAATAGATACTTCACATAAATACACAATCAAACTTCAACACTTTAATAATCTCCTCTACTTACGTGCTTGTACTGGAAAGGCATGTACTTGATGAGAAGGGCTGGGATTTGAAGTTATTGTTGGAAAGGGCACCGAAAGCTGTGCATTGAGAAGCTGAAGCCGCTCCTTCTTAGCGGTCAGATTCTTTATCTGTTCTTCCAAGCGCCTATTTTCAACCTGAAGTTGGTGTAATGATTTAAGCATTCCTAAAACTAAGACAAAAATGCATATATTTCACAACTATATTCAATGAATGAAAAACATTTTCATTTGGTTTTAGTTTCTGTATTACAGTAAGACTAGCATTAAATCATATGTGAAAATATAAATAAAATTATTACAGAAGTTTGATTTTTACTGGGTAGATATAAGGTCAATTTTGTGTAATTTAAAGAAATTTAAAGAAAAAAAAGTGCACAGCGTATGATGGTAATCTTGGACTACATCTACACCCTGGCTTAAATACTGATAAAGTAGCATCATTAGGACTAGCATTCATTTTAAGCAAACCGCAGTTTGATAACTCATCCCCAAATCAGAATATAGAAACAGTAGTATTTTAGCAGCACAGGTTAACTGCATAGTTGGGGAAAATCCAGTTCAGCTGCAGTATTAGGTATTTTAAACATTATAAACCAGAAAAGTTTCACAAGTATGCATTCAGCTAATAAATACAGGCAACCAACAACATTTATTTAAAAACAATCAAGTTTGTAAAAAGGGAGTTTTTCTGCTTTAATGCCATGTACAGTGAATCATTAACATATAGAAACAATGAAAAAAAAAAAAAAAAAATTCATCCGGTGTGAAGTTCTCGGTGCCCACCTTGGGGGGAGCTGCGAGCAGCGATCTCGGAATCCCCCAGCAGGGAGCACTCTGTGAGCACCGCACTTACCCCCTGCCTTTTGCACAACAAGGGCATCACCTCCTCCACTAACCTGATTTTTACCAAGCACAGTTTCTCAAACTCCGATATGGTTTCAGAATTTGGATTTCCCAGCTAGTACTAAAGTATGACTGTAAAGCCACAAGGATAGCCTTTTTTTTTTTTTTTTAATTCTAAATTGTATTTGTTTAACATGACCTCTGGGCCTACTACAGACATAAGTCTACTGGTATAGGCACATCTGGTCATTTCCCAAGGATTTAGCTTTTATCCCTCCTCTTCAAGAACATACAAAGGAACCCTCAGTGAGCCCAAATGAGATGCAATAAGACTTAGCTAAACCTGTCCTCCAGCTATCATGTTTAAAGGATTATCCCTGCATGAATTTCCTCACAATTAGCATTTTTGTCAGGATACCATTCATAAAAATACTAACTAGATACCACTTTACATTACCAATGAGAAGAATAATACGTTTAATAAAATATAACACAAACCCCAACGTGGAATCAAATAAATTTTTTAACAGATTCAATGATTGTCTTTGATACTGACATATTGTTGAATATGGAGATCCATGTGATCTACTGATCACTTATGCTTTTAACGTATTCATTCTTGAATATTCCACTCTATTAAACATAACTCAAGAAAATTATATTTGCTTGCTTTGAGAACTTCACAAGAGAGGTAGAACATAAAAAAGACATGAAAGCTCAGAAGGATACCTGCCTAACATTTGTAAACATTTTCTTTTCAAGCACCAACAGAAGTAGGCAGTTTACAGTAAAAATGAAAAATAGAACAATAAAAAATTATTATGCCAATTTATTATCACACAATATAAAGAAAAGCAGGGAAACTGTGCTACAATATTTACAGTAGTAGATCAAAGAGTTCAGCATTCTTTTCCAAACTCCACAACTAACCAGCTTGATCTGCAAGATACTTGCTCTTGCTTGACACAATTTCTCCATCCATAAAAAGGTAGACAGTCACAGAGCAGTCTTTCGTAATCTACAGATGCCCTGTGCCACATTAAGAACTATGTTCAAATGATACACTACAGTTATATTTTGATTCACAACAGAAAATAAATTTTGTTAAACTTCTTGGACAAGCACAGAATAGCAGCTCTGAGTAATAGTTAACAAAAGTTATAATAAACAGACCATGAGTACTTACTGTCACTGGGGGTGCCTTGCTCTAATAAAAACTGTTGTCCTTCACTCCATTGCCTCTCCAGAAGCTGTTCTATGCTGGCTGCTACTGGGGGCAAATTCTCCCCACAACCATTCCCTGATTGATCATAGCGAATCTGCAAGCTGCTCACAGGGGATCTGTTGAAAATATTGCCATTTATTGTTTAAAGAAAAGGATGAAAGGAAATGTATTGGAAAAAGGCTGTTGAAATTTCTTATATCAGCCTTTAGCACCTACATATCTTATGCTTCCAAGACTAAGTTAATGCATCAACATCACTAAGAACAACTGGTTCTCACTGGCCAGGGCTTTAATAAAAGAAAGACATATTATTACAGTGTGAGAATTTATACTCAGAAAGCACATAACCTCTTCTTGCATAGAGACTCACAAAATCCTAACTGACAGCATTGAATTAAATTATACAACACATACTTCTACAGCAGAAAACCATTACATATGGATACATAGGGCACCACCTGTCTTTGGGGGGGAGGGAGGGAGGGGGGAAACCAACCAACACCAAACTTCAAATCTTTTCTAGAGAAAACTGGGAAAAATAAAACCAATTTATTAAAAACAGTACATAGAAAGGCCATATATAATTCCACTAACATGTTCTAAAAACAATTCTGTAAACTGAGATTTTTGAGGGACTATGTGAAAATATTACTTGACAAGGGATGCAATGAAAGTTAAGTTATCCTCTGCCTGTCCTGTGCACACTTAATATACCTCCTTTTTTAACTCATAATCACACATAGTTCAAAGAATAATTCCCTTGCCACAGTCTTTTCTGATTCAGGAGAAATCTAAATATTCAGCACACAGCCACTGAGAAAGATGGATACCTCTCTCAGGTCCTAAGACATGGCTTCTTTAGCATTGGATAGGGCAAAATTTAACTTGTGAGCAAAACCAGATGTTCGGTGTATTTCTGACTTAGGCTTCTGGTGTCATGTATGCATGGTCCCATTCCCCATACAGGACCAACACCAAAGCCCACTGAAAGTTGGTTGTTGGTTGGGTCTTTTTTTAATCAACTCCAGTGAGCTCAGATTCTCATATATAAGTTATTACTGTAAGCAATTGGTGCCATAATGGGATCACAGCCATAGTCTTCTACCCGTAGTGCAAACTTACCAACAAGACCACCACAGCCCCGGTGCAGGACAACACAGAGAGCTCAGGAAAGCAGTGTGTTAATTATGATTACCGTAATAAGCAGTGGTCACAGCACATTAGCTACCTAATGACTCTCAAGCATTTTGCAGGCACCAGAGCAAAGCGATTTTTACGAGAAAAGGTTGTAAGTAGGTGACTTAAGAGCTCTGTAAGTATTTATAAATAATTCCTCTTTTCCATACAGGATGAAAGAAAACCACTTGTTAAAACAAAAAGCCCTGATGAATGAGTAACCAAGGCAGTGTTTTTTGACAAGAGATGACAACTCAACAGCATTTAATAGTTCAGCACAGACATGGCAAAAACAGCCTTAAAACTGGCTGTTTACAGGATGTGCTGAAGCATAAGAAGGAAGGCTTATGCAGCAACATTCTAAACAGAGGTACTACACTTACACTCTACACAAAGAACCCACTTTAAAAAAAAAAAACAAAAACAAAACAACAAAACCAAAACCAAACACAGAAAACCACCAGTCAACTCTCCCAGCAACTTCTCTTTCTGTCTGCATGCTTCTGAAGGGTGCATAATGCTACTCTAACAGATTGTGAGATTTCAATTATAAATCACCAACAAAATACTTGTTGGGCTTTGGACTGTTTCTTATCAATTTCAAAAAGGTAGAAACAAAGCAATACATGATTCTATAACCTCTACAATCCTTCACTAGAAGCCTGTACAGGAGAAGAATTAAAAAAAAAAAAAAAAAAAAAAAACCACCCTAGATTTCCAGGTACTGCAACTTTAGTCAATCCATTGTATTCCAAGAGAACCCCTACCTCATTCTTTAGACTTGATATGGCTCCTGTACACTAAGTTTGAATCCTTATTCCAAATAGTATTTGACCATAGTTTTCACCAGGATTAAAAACATGCTGCCTGCCCTAGTCTGATGCTGTCACAGAGATGGGAATCCCATGTCTTATACCTTGCTTGCTTTCACAACTGTGTTTTGTTTAAATTTAGGGTACAGCTACTCAGACTATTAGAGCATTGATTAGAAGCAATACGGCATTTAGATACAAGCATACAGATTGCAATGCAGGTATTACATAGTATATTTTTAAATCTAAGGTTAACTACGGGGTAAAAAAAAAGTTTAAAGTGATACCTTGGAAAAGCAGCAATTCCTTTGCAAAATGGAAACAGCTCACATATACCAGGTGTATTTATATTTCTCATATATATATATATTAAAAGTTAAAATACGGCAGCTTAAACATCAAACGCTGTGGTTATATTGAGGTACAAAGATACAACAATATGAATTGGAAATGACCATACAAGCTCATGAGTCACATATGTCTTCTCCAAAGAGCTGCAATCGACTGCATCATCAACAGCAAACAAATGTTTCTGCAAGTGTTTTTGTTTTAAGCAACTCACTGAAAATCACATGGTTCTTTTGGAGAAGTGCATTATTTATGTATCTCATAAGCTTCAAAGGGAACAGAGTAAGAACTTGCAGCAAAATTATTTTAATAGATAAAGCAGATAACTGATTCAGAGTTGCAAAGTTTTCAGATAGCAGATTTTTAAAGTTAGCTTTTTATTCACTATGAACCGTATTTTAAGTAATCAGAGTTACTTATTTATTGAAGTGGGGAAAGGGGGGAGTTACCTACACATTTTAGAAACATTGACATACGTGTAATCCTTTTTATCGCACAAACCAGGGGTGAAATCTGCTGACTACTGAACTTAATTGAATGAGTAGGTTTTCTAAATCTTTTCCATGTTAGGTATTCAGACTAAGTTTTTCCATCTTTGAATTCTGTAACAGCAGCAATTTCTCCCCCTTCCTCTCTCACACAACAGGCCCCATATCCCCCTCTCCTTTCTGACTTGTTTTTGAACAAACCTACTGCCAAGCAAAATCTATCTGCTCTTCGCAAAGTGCTGCAGCTTCCACACACTGCAGGAAGCTTTCCGATTGTGGACTGAGGTGGTCTTTGTATCAGCCAGTTCTCTTTTACCATCCCCACCTAAACATCCTGGAATTTTACCATGCTGCAAGTACTGGACTGTATATACCCTGAACATACACTCTGCAGAAGCATCACATTTAACAAGTTTACCTTCCCAAATAATTCAACCAAAAGACAGCCTGAACACAACTGTGACCTATGCAAATAGTGCAAAGAGCGGGTCTTTGCATATTAACTAAGAAGGCATGAAAACTCCTAATTACCAAAACATTTATGCGTAAGAGGACTTCTTAATATATAATCCACAATTCTTGAATCTCCTAACTGTTGAGCATTTCAGAGCATCTCTGAACTTCCTTATCTGTATATATCAATTTTTATGTTCAGGTAAGTATATCTATTTATAATGAGAAAACAAGCTTAAACTCATTTGTAAATTCTCTATTATTTTAGAAGCAACAAGCGTTGGAAAGCTTAAAAGCAAGTTCATGACTAGGTAATAACACCTAAGAATGATAATGGACAATCTCACCCCATTGAGCAAGACGTCTTTGATTAATTAAGAAATATAATACAAAATCAACAACACCAGGCGTGTATGTTAAATTATCTAATTTGGAGATATTTGTTATAAATTACTGTAATAAACACATGCTATAACAATAAAATTCATTACTGCAATGCTATTTCTGTGTAACTACCATTTTTTAGCTATCCTAAAATCCTTTTCAGGATAAAATTCCCATGATCAGTAGCTAAGTAAAAAAATACAGTAATACCACTATAAAATCTAATTCATATGGGATCTAGTATGGAAAACAAAGCCCTTTAAGAACAAAGATTCACTTAAAATATATAGAAAATATTACTGAAGTATTTAAAACACAATATTGAAATTTTAACAGCAAGTATTTTGAAACAAAGTAATGTGATAGAGTTCTAGCTCATATATCAAACTTTTCTAGTAAATCTGAATTGCAGCAGAACAAAAAAAATACTTTTTTCTACAGAGAATTTTGAAGTTGTAAGGGAAAGGGCAGAAAATACTTAGTTGAAATTTTTACTGATATTTAATGTCTCACACCATCTTATGCACGTGATCACTTGTTAAGTCTATGGGACTAAAATATGATTGTGGTAACAAATCTGAGGAGATGAGTAGCATATGTGGATTAAAAGACAGATAAATCCCTCTGAAGCAAGTCTCCATTTCTTAAGTAAGGGAGTAAACTAACTTACAAATCTTCATTTGTAAACCTAACTTCAGTTGATATATAAAGGAAATTTCAGCATAGCTCTCGCGGTTTTTTAGAAGGACATATATATATAAAAATAAAAGTATTTATACACGTATGTATATACATTTATGTATAAAGGCTTTTAAAACACTTCAGTATTACTAGCAAAAAGACAGTGAAGTTTCCAAATCTTAAAACATTTCCTCTGCCTGCACTCTCCAATGTAAATAACGCTTACCGTGGTGAGAGACTTCCTCTGGGTGATCCTCCTCTGCCAGCAAGGCTTCGGCTATTATCTCCGAGATCTTGATCTGCAGTGTAAATATTTCACAGCTGATAAATCGCTGTTTCTTAGATAAGAGTTTTAATATCTGATGCAGGTATTTTAAAAATACCTTAAATCTCAACTTCTGTCTGTAGTTACCGCTGAAGAGTGAATAAGTAACTAGTTTAAAAGATTGCTGAACTGTAGCATGTAAGGTGTTGTCCTTACACATTTCTGAGGCTGCACCAGGCCATGGATTATGTTCACTTCTTTCATTCCTTTCAGTTTTACAGCACAGAAGCGTGGTTTGCATTTGCAGTACCCTCCCCTCAGCCACTTTTAATTTGTACGGTGAAAGTAATGAATCACAGCTGTGGACAGCTAATCTGTATGCTTATCACAGCAAATCCTGATGCTCTGTATTTTTTTAACACTTTGCATCCCAAAACAACTCATAAAATAACACATTAAACTTAACACTGCCATCTAACAAGCACAAGTTATTCTGCAAATTTACTGAAAACTTTATGAAAGCATATAATCTACTAATTCCTACTTATAAGCAGAAGCATAGGAAAGCCCCTTGCTAAAAAGGTAGTAAAACAAACAAAAAAGGCCTCATTAAATATACGAAAACGTTTTGCTTGGAAGGACTCAAAAGGGTTATTTTCCCTATGGCCTCTCAATAAAATAACCCTATCTGCCCCCTTCAAGGTTGCCCTCCCCCTATTCTGAGTCAAGCGACCTCCGACCCCTTGGAGGGCAAAGACATGACTGATCCATTCTTGGTAAACTGCTAAACTCATTCCCTTCCCCCAAACAGGCATGACTACTACGACATGTCAACAAATCCTTACGGAGGGAATGAAACAAAGCAAAGCCAGCGGCTCATTAAAACTGCAGCGGAGAGCCCGCGGTACCAAATGCCAACCGGTAAATATTCACATTATTAAATGCTGCACAAGTTCTCTAACGGGATCTCTTTCATACGAACTTGTATGTAATGCAATTTCATGAATTATGCAAATAAAGGTTTCAACTATTCACGACAAAACCCAGAGCTGTGTTACTCTAGTTGCAGAGAGCTGGGAACTGAGCGCATCAATCACAGGAGTCACAGGAGACACTGCTGCATTCCTGCCTGCTGATGGCTCTGCTTAAACATTTACATTTCACACACCGAGGGGGAAAAAAAAGGGAGAAGAAAACACGCGCTGTTCCACAGAACAACTGAGAATTTACTTCCAACACAGAACAACTTCATACAGACATTCAGTAACCGAATGCTGAGCAGAGCTCACAAATAAAATGTAACAATCTTTTTAAGAACACTGAGCTCTGTGAAGCTGCACATTTGCACCGGCAGCGGACGCTTACCTGCTTGGCTGTTTTCAGATTGAGCTATAAGTGCTGCCATGGCTGAATTTGGATTCAGCCTATTGCCGTACATGTGGGATGGAGGCAGACTGAGAGAAGATCCAGGTAGGGTGTTCGCCTGCAAAAAACCATTAAAACTTAAATCCTCTTTTTAAAGGGAGAAAATGCTCAATGTATTTTAAACAAGCCTTCCTACTGCACAATTACTATTTTTGTAAGTTGAATATATTTAAAAAACGATGTGTTTAAAAGAAAAAATATTTTTTCATTTGTAAGTATAGAAATAGAATTGCAGTACTTTGAAAATGTATCCTGTTTTAAAGTGTGTTGTACTTGTGGTTGGCAAGATATGTTAATTTAAAAAAAATAACAACAACGCTTCTAATGAAAAAGTACTGTAGCAAATATTGAAAACACCTAAATTGCATTTTAAAACAACCACGGTGTAGCAGGACGGGCAGACTTCCTTGTGATCCTGAAGTATGTGCTCAATGCTAGGACTTAGTAGCATGGCGACCATGTGGTTATCCTACTAATTATTTAATCTTATTAAACCATTTACAAAATAAGGGCAGGTAGACAACAGATGTCTCACAAATGCTTGGGTTCCTTACATCACAAGCCGGCTGTGGAGGTCAAAAGGTCCAACTTTCAGCTCTATAGTTTAACTACAGAGAGCCATATTTCCTTTGCTCGACTCTGTCATTAGTAAAACGTGCACACTATTTTGTTACTTCCTATTTTGATAGACTTGGAAGCCTGGTGTTTTTTTGTTTTGTTTTGTTTTTATTTTAAAGAACACAAACAGCCATTACAAGTATGTTTTCTATACAATAGGGGGCTCGGGGAATCACAGCTTTGCCCTGACCCCATATAAGGAACTGTATTTTTGGCAGTTGGCCAGCTCTACTTATTGAAGAGCTCCCAAAGTTTGTGTTCATTCATGTTGCTAACCACAATTCTGAAGGTCTCTGCTGGGACTTGTGCCAAACAAGCGAAAATGAACCCTTAAACAGATGAAGCTAAGGAGGCTGGCCAAAATCTTGCATAATCCAATGCAATAAAAATACCTTCTTCCTTGGCTGATTATGCTTTTTCCCTTTCGAAGAAAAGATTTCTGTTAAATGCTGAGTTGCAGAGACAGGCAATCAAAGAAATAAAGGCTACTTATTTAAAAGGCATTTTCCTACCTGATAGAAAATTATTTCAGAACAAAGGAAAGACTGCAAGGGGGGTGGAATCAAAAATACACAAACCTGTGTGATCACTGGTTTTAAAGTTAATCTTCTAAGAAAATGTAAACAACCTGTACAAACGAAACTTTTTTTGAAAAACAAAAAAAGAAGGTGAACAGTAAGGAACTCAAATTGTGGGACATTTTGACATGCATAACTGCACACAAGAGACAGGGAAAACATACTGATTATTACAGCAAAATATTACAGAGTATAAACTATGTCTCTGGAAAGAATCACACACTACCATTAAGTTTTGGCTTTCAGCCAACATATTAAACTTGATGAATGGACTTTTATGAATTCACACAACTGTTTTCAATGATGCTTTATTTACTATATACTGGTGAGAAATTGTGCCTGATACTCACATTCTTCTACTGTCACGAAGTTAGAAAAAGCCACAAGTAATTGCTTACAACGATCAGGGGTTTTTTCACTTTTTGGTTTATAGGTATGTGCAAGATTTGCTAAACATGGAACCACAGTGTCACTTCACATCTGGCTGTTATTTCTGGTTGTTTGGTTGGGGTTTTTTAAGAAATTAATATCTTTAGTAGAATCAATCAGATTTCTAAGTCCTAAAAACAATGCAGGCCTTTCCACCTATATATAACAGCTTGCAGAAATACAATACATATTAGTTACTGTGACATTGACTGACAAAGGCACCAACTCTGCACAGCTCCTCCTATTACCCTTAACAAATGTCTATAGTGCAATTCCACCTTAACTATTACTGTTCACTAGCAACCTTTAGCTGTTTTCCCCTCAAAACCAAACAAACTTCAAAAACAATGTAGTTTTTTGTTGAATCCTTTCACTGAAGAAACCTTAGAGAATGGAATATTAAGAGATTCAACCAGTATTACATTACCATTCAACCATATCTAAAAGGTCAGACTAGCAAAATAAAAGTCTGGATATACACTTGATTTAAATAATTGGTTGAGGTTACGAATTCTACTAATACAGTTTGTGCCTTTTTTTTTTTTTTTTTTTTTTTAAACTCCAAACACCGGGTCTTATTTCTTTTTAGTTTTAGAATATTTCGCTAAAAGATTCATTTTAATTCTAGCAAGTATTGCTCACATTTTACACAGAAGCTGCTATACTTCGTCTGTGGAATTCACTGCAACACTGCTCAAATGTGCAATAGTAACTATATATTAGTTTATGATGGCAGGGTAGCTATAATCAACAAGGAGAATACATGTTAATTTCACTAAAACATGCACAAATAGGTTTAAGAACTTTCTAAAAATATCCGAGTATCTTGAAGTGGGTTGCTAAAGTTTCTAAGTAACCATCACATCACAAAACAAAAGAGACATCAAAGGAATTGAACAATGTTTGCTAAGTGGGTTGATAGATCAAAAGACTTAGCAGGATTTAAACAATGTCTAAGAACTTGAGTTTTTTCACAAGTGGTGGTTTCACCCTAAACTTAACCCCTGTTTATACTTCAAAATAATAGCAAACGTGTCCTACAACAAGCTGGAACTACCAAAGTTCTAGTGCCATCCTGCATCCCATGAAACTCTCAAAGAAAAAAGATCGTAAGATTGTTCAGTAAGTGGGAGGCAAATAAAAAACTTTGAAAATACTTTTTAAAAATGGCAATGTAAAATTACAAGAATAATGATTTGCAACCTTTCTTATGAATGTGACAACTTCATCTGACAGGGAAGTAGCAGAGGTGGAGGAGTGCTACATTATTTAAAGGTGAAATAGGAGCTTCATGTTTCACTCACAGTCGAAACAAGCTGTAGCAAGCATTTATTAAAAATGCACAATCATCCTGTCAATACATATTAAGGTCACAGAACTGAAACATGTTATAAAATGCAGAACTTTTAAAGCTGTATTATTCTTTATTTCAACTGATTCCATTTAAACACTCAACACAATGCATGATAAAAATATATGAACTAATAAAAAACTGAGACTGCTAAGTATTTATTTTGAAAAGGCAGCACATTTTCCTGAAAATATTTTAGCAGAAGGATTTAAGCCCATCTAGAGGTATATAACACACTGCTTTCCTTAATGGCATGTTCAATAAATCAGTAAAGCCATAAGCAGCAGAGCAGCACAGAAGGATGATGCATTGTAATTCACAGAACGTGCATGTGCAATAAGAATAAATGACTGATATTTGATTGATGCTTAAAAACACTTCCTCTACAGCAAGAGAAAAAGTGCAAGTATATTCTTCTAATTAAAGAACAAAACTTGCAAGTTAACCAAATTTAACTCATATATATAAATATCCTCCGAAATACTTTAAATAGTTTTGTATTTGTTTGCATGACTCCAAACTCATATTTTACTCTAACAGTATGACTATAAAGTTTCCCAAGTAACTGAATATTTACTTATATTTCCAGAGAAAGCAGTCTCTTCATTTCAAAAGTTACATGTTCTTTAAGCAGGGAAAAAAAACCCAAAGGGGAGAAAATTAGGCAATACTTAGCTGTATGCAATTAGATTGTGTCTCAAAACTTTGAGACCCTGTGAACATGCCTTTTACCCTTTTCCTTTCAAGTTTTATGCTATGAAATATTTTCTGATAACAGGCCTCATTTCTGTCTCAGCTCCACACCAGTAAGGTTTTAATACTCAGCGTGTGATGAGAGATGAAACCAAGTGTGAACAACTTTTGGGTCCCATGAGTAGGCTGACTGTTGAAGCTGTCAGGTTCAATTGCATCATTCCACATTATTCAATGCCCCAAACTGCTCCCTAATTGTTAGGGGCTTAACATATTCAAAACCATTGTTTAGACTAATGCTGAAATGCCTACAGTTGAGTTTCCATAAAGAAAGGGGAGGGATTTAATTGTAGTTAAACCATTACTGAACTCTCCTCCGTTCGTGATAGGACAACATGGATGGCTGGACAACCAATTCCAAGACAGCTTCTTAATCAGTTTATATCCAATCAACATCCCTTTTCCCCTCTGCTTTAAAAACAGTCATTGCTATATTGTAGCTTTGTGTTATATCATCATGATGCTTTACTATTAGTGACAGATCACCTAATTACCTATTTCCGTCAATATCTATTTGTCAAAAATAATTTCAAAGGTTAATTTTATTTCTTGTTTAAAATAAAAACATATCATTGTTCCTGTGGTTGGTGTCATACCATTAACCAATCATACTAGGTTGTTCTTCACAGCACAATGCTGTGATATAAAGCACAGAACTCCTCCTTGTTCTCAGTAACACAAAGTACAGAAATAAAGAGCATTAGATATCAGAAATTACTCATGGCCAACTACTACTGAAAACAGTGTAAAAGATTTTGATGAGGATGAAGTTTAAAGCTACATTTTCTGCAAGCTTTTCTGCTGCAATTCTGAGATGTTACTAATGCATTTAATGCAGTTGCTGAGCTTCATGAAACATGAAAGGAAAATTCAAGCACTAGACCAACTATTAAAATCAGCTTACTTTGTCTACAAGTCATCGTAAGCTCATGTATTTTGATCTATGACAAGCAACATTTATCTGAACAATGTATTGATCGATTAAAACCTGCACTGCCAATTAAATGAGCTTAGATATGAACACATATTAATGCTAGGCATTATAATAACAAATTGATAATATGCGTATATATAAATTAATTGCTTTTCTTGAGAAAAGGGCAAGTGACAGCAGCAAAAGCAGCCTGGTCTTATGCTTCCTAGCTTAATTTGGACAGGTGAAGTATCTTTTATCCCTAGAATTTTTAAGGCCTTTGCTTGGGTATTGAAGGCAATGGGAAGAATACGCTATTGCTTCCTTTTACTCTTTCAGTACTTATGGTACCACCTCTAACTTCCTTTATGAGACATGAGGGAACCACCAACACACATCATCACTTGCTTTCTCCGAACTGCTGGCTAGCCATGCACACCCACAGAGGTGGTCAGACCACAGGTAAGCGCAATACAACCAAGCATCTGGGAAGCCCAAGAGGAAGTTCTGCCACAACAACTTCTCACGTATCACTTGATGCAACACAATCCTTGAAAATTTTCACCACAAATTTTTACCAAAATTTGCTTAGAAATCTTATCTCGACCTTGTCTCTAATGAAAAAAATTTTCAAATTCCTGTTTATTTTACTATATGCAAAGAAATACAGATGGAATGGAGGACAACACAGAAGATCCTCAATAAAATACTGTTTCCACATTTCTTCTGAAAATTATCATCTGACTTTACAAACCAACTAGTACAACACAAAATAATATTAATCTGCAGCATGATAATTATTATTTGTGTATTTTAACTAAGCTGGTACTTTCATTTACATCTTATTAAGACACATTTTGGCTGTCCTAAGTTGAACATAATTTTCAAGCAGACCATATCAACCACTTGACTAAAACAGCCCACAGGATCTATGGATGACTGAAAGCAGAGAGCAAATTTTTACAGCTAACCTCATCTCACCTGCTATCACACATCATCAGTGTGAATCAACTCCCAACAGCCACCGCAGTGTTTTACTCATTCATTCTACAAAAGCAATACTGAGACTAAAAATATAACACTCCCATACTGTCACAGTCACCATCTGCACCCCTTAAAGTTTGGGGTTTTTTAAAAACATAATGAAGATTCAATTACACAATAAATGTTTTCACTATGTGGCTGAAATAAAAGAATTAACTATTTAAAAGTCTAATTAGGAGGTTGAAAAAGTTAAAATTAAGAAAAAGAGTTTACGATGTCGTAGAAGAGCAACTTTTCATTCAAAAAGAAAAAGCATTACTTACAAATGTAATAATTATTATAATTTAAATCTGACAGGAAAGCTGTATGCATGACATGTAAAATCATTGTATGGATACAATATTCACATCATCAGTACTTTTTCTGTTACTAGCACAAATAAATACTTTGAACTCCTAGCTGAAATGAAGCTTCTCGCTTATGAACAAACAAATAATCAAACACTGTCTTTGAGAATCAATTGTTTTGATTAAACGTACAAATAAATCCTTCAATTAAATTAAACCATCTAACCTTCAAACAGCAGCACTCGAATATTTTTCAAGAAAGGCATGAATGAATGCAACTGGGAAACACAGTGGGATTTGAAAGGCAAAATGAAAAATTAATGGCACACCTACAGAAACTAATTTATACCTCTGCCCAGTGTACAACAAGGGCACATCAAGTCATTAAAAAGCACATGGATAGAAGGCCTATCTTCCAGTAATGTGAAAACACTATAATCTCAACTGTACTACCAGTTTACTCCTCTCCTCCATGTTAACTAAGTTGGATATTATATAAAATTTTATCCAGTTAAAATCTATTTATTTATATACCAGATATAAAAAAGAAAATTGTAAAAAAATGTACTAGAATGCTACCTCATTAAGAGGTCTTTTTTGGTTGGTTGGTTTTGTTGTTTAGGCTCTTTTTGTTTGTTTATTTGTTTTGTTGTGGCTTTGGGGTGTTCTTTTCAAATGAGGCTTTACAGAGATAAGACCCTGGGATTCCTCCAACTCCCCCACAGACGAAACTGAAAACAGAGCTTTCATTTCAACACGAAGTCCTTTTACCTCAAGTTTGTTCCTCCTTCCTTTCCATCCACCTCTGTCTTCATAGCACTTAACCTGTATGTGCTCTGCCTAAACAACTGGAAGCACTATCTTGCCCAACAATCTGTTTTTCGTAAGAACTTTAACCTATATATGAGGAATCACAATTTCACTCTCATACTGACTAGCAGAAAAAAACCACTTTATTAGGAAACAAACTCGGTATACCCATACAGTAATCTATTTTCTTTGTATGAGTATCCCAAAGAAAGCCAGACACTCGTAATATATGGCAAATAATGGATCTGAGAGAAAAGCAACTATTTTCAAAATCATATATAATTTCAGAAAGAGTAATAATAAAAAATCAGCTCTAGCTGTTCACAAACACTGACACCTAAAGTAGCTTCATAAATCTCAACAGCCTTTGCTATTTAAGTGATGAAACAAACACCTACGGTAGAAGAACTGCTGCTGTGTAAAAACGCTTGCAAGCTCCTCAACATTTATGCAAGGCCTGTAAGGACACTGACTCAGCAACCAACTTTGCAGCTTGTAACAAAGCACACACCATGTAAACTTGAAATCTTTTCCAAGTCAAACCTAAACATTCAGTTCCATCTAAACAGTTTTATTATTTCCATTGCATACAAACGAGAAAGTTTCACATTTTTCACATTCAACACCATTACAATTGTCTCAGGCAGCTAAATTGAAGTAGTGCTACACTCAGTTCAACGAAGAGGTCAATGTGCCTCAGTTGCTTGGAGACTGATGGTTGCTACAGCAGCACCAGATAAGCCAAGCTAAATAAGCTTCAGCTTGAAGGCAGAAAACATTTATTGCTAGACTGAAACATTGATGCAGTTGTCTCAGCATGCAGCCTGAGCAAAATCAGGCAGCTGCCGTTCAGACTACCTCTATATTGCATAAGTCTACACGAAGACAATCTTACTGAAGAGCAAGAGGAAAACACAAAAAGATTTTCATTGGGGTAAATACTAGATTACTTGCAACTATGATTCCTTTGTTCTTCCAGCTGAGCCACATGTTAGAAGGAATTTTCCCTCTGGCTGTAAATTCTTGCTCCTTGCTACTCTCATTCACCCCCACCCCAAAAATCCTCAAGTTAGATTACATGAGAAAAAAATTAGCTTTTTACCCACTTTGCCTAGAAGTAACAAGGAATTAAAACCTCTTTTAAGTGAGAAACAAGAAAATTATGACGGAAAAACCTTTACTAGCACAGTTCTTTTACATTTTTCATTTTGCAAAACTCAAGTGGCTGTGACACAAATGTTTTTGAAGGAAAGTGCCTGTTTAGCATTGACATCCTACACCACTATATCAAACCTCTTTGTCTACAACATACTGTGGGGTGCATTTAGCACACTTTCTGAATCTACCAGCACTGGCAATTTCCTATGGCAGTGAGTCCCAAAGATGAGCAACATATTCTATTAAATATTATTTATTTTTATTCTGGATGTGCAAATTATTTCTTTTTATTCTGGATGTGCTAACTTTTGTATCTTTTTGTTAAGTTATGAGATGAGGAGAACCAAGTAATTTTGGCATCCAAACAGTCTGTGATCCATATTGATATTCTACCTTTGGCCCAGTGAATAGGAACCTCTTTCAAGAGACCTTATAATCAAGAGGCCTTTTGATAGTAACATAAAATATGTTAATTGGTTTTCATGTATCCACCATTTCTATTCATTAGAGAATTTAGTACCACAGTAAGGACACAATTTCCTTTTTCTGGAAGCATGCTGCTTAAACCGAGCAACATCATTATCTCCAGATGTTTTAGTATTCTCTTTTTAATTATCATTCATATTAAAGGTCATACACATCATCTTTACAAAGAAAATGCAGAAATATCCCCAAACTGATCACACATTGGTAAAACTGGGTGCTGTTTTGCATTTTTATAAAACAATAATCAAAAAATGCCAAACAAACAAAAACCCCTCACAACACCACCACCACACACTGTATGACAATGTATAAACTGAACTTAAAAAACGAACTGATAGAACTTACTTATTTTGGAGAAATTTAGCAATGTATTAATGTACTGTAATAAAAGCTGTCTATGCTTCACCTTAATGACTAATTACTAAGGGCTGACAGTTTCACCACAAGGCACCCACCTGTTACTACCTCTGCAGATATGCAGTAGGAATCTATACCATCTGCACTCTGGACTTCCTAAGAACTTACGACATTCAGTATCTCAATGATTTCTGTAATTAAGAGAGTTCACAGTGGCTTGGAAAAAATGTAAAAAAAAAGTAAAGTTCTTCCTAAGGTCTGGAAATCATCTCTGATTACCTGTCTAATGCAATTTAATATAATTAGGATAAGCTCCTTTGCACTGACTTGCATACGGTTGTGATGTGCATTTTTGGGAGTGAGGCAGGAAACTCACTTAAGCAGCCAACCTTTTAACTACAGTCTGGGATTGTCACATATGTCTCATCCCAAAGTCTAGAACTGAGGGCAAGTTGTCTTTTTTTGTGTGTTTGTTCTACTCTTGAAAGAAAAGTTCATTAAAAGCTGACAGCTATTAGAGTTGTCATTTTCTAGAGCTTCCACAGGGAGGATAACCCAGAGACTTGCCTTAAAACACTGCAGCCTCCTCAGCTCTAACAAAATTCAGAAGCTTAACTGATACTTTCCTTTCTTCCTCATGTTTACTTTGAACTAAATAGTAAAACATAAAGCAAATAAACAAAAAACAAACCAATAAAAACAACCCCCCACAACAAACAAACAAAAACAACAAAACAAACAAACAAAAAACCACAAAAGAAACCAACCCACCAAAAAACCCCAAAGTAGCAGGAAACAGAACATGTTTCTCTGACCAAGACTGGGAAACCGAAGTGAACAAGAGAGTATCTTCCATGGCCATACTGTATTTGAGAATGTGACATCGATAATTTGAAGCTTCAACTGCAACCTTGGCAGCAGTATCAGTCAGTTAGGTGCATTTTACTGTCCTATGAAAATGCTCAAATCACCCTCATGAAGACTTGCAAAACCTCTCTCAACTTGAATTTTCAGCAAAGAAACATCTACTTGTTTAAGATGTACTCCTAAATTCCCTCATAATTCCACCCCTGTTGTGAAAGGTATTAATAAGATTACTCCCAAAACCACTCCTAACTTCTCTGTTGATAGGGCCAAGAACCAAAAATAGAGTACCTATTTCCTGTATTTTTACTTATTTTCCCATGAGTGCCAGAATATAAAATAAAAAGGACAAGAAAGATCCCTTGATAGCATGCAAAATGATGAGCAGACTTAAACTATGACAAGGAAAAAACCCATTGGAACAGGGAGACAAAAATAGTGTAGACTAGTGATGTGGAGAAAGAGCAGGGGACTACAGAGCTCCAAAATTAGGGACTGGACTAATTCAGAAAGTGAGAAAATATAAACCACAGGACAGATGCATCTGAAACATCATATGCCCTACATTCAGAACTTGAAAAAGCTTGGGATTCCTGAGCTTTCACATTCCTTTGTGGTTAACAAACAACTCCAAACCTACTGGAAAAAAGCAAGTCTTATCTCCCTCTAAAAGGTGGATCAGACAAAGGAGAATAACCACCACTCTATGACTGCTAAAGAAAACCCTGCTGTTTTTCTACTGCTCCTAAGGGGAGTAAAGCCAAACGAACTTCAGAAGGGACAATGGAAGTGAATAAAAAAGAAATTTATTTCACTCAGAATTGCAACTGAACAGCAGCACCCACCTTCACGATTATCCCATCTCCACCTTGGAGGCAGTAGTGCACTACACTATGTACAAGTGGACCTATCATGCCATCACAAAAAAAAATCCTGGACATAAAAGAGTAACAAACACCAACTATTCCGTTTCTCTATCTCTGTGCCAGACATAAGGACTGCGGTTACAGATACTTCTTGTCCTTTTCGTTCTTCATTATCTGCCTCTGTGGCAAAGGAAGCATAGCGCATAAAGTAAGAGTTGGAAATTCAGGAAGAAAATACAACAGAAGCTGCAGAGATAAAAAAAATGAAAGAAGAACCCAGCAGCAGCAACAGAAAAAATAAATTCACCATAAGAGAAAATCTTTTGGATTGTATCTGCAGAAGAGCTTAGTGCCAAGTACATGCAAGATTGCTTGAAACTGCCTCACAGATGTGCTCATTACAATCACTAAAAGCAGAGATACCATCATGCGATAGAATGTAAAAAAATCTACAAAGTCAAAATTTGATGTTGAATTTTCAAAAGAATTATAAATCCCAAAAATTTCTGAAAAAACTGAGATTACTATAATGTAAAGATCATACATTACTGAATCATACAATACCAGTCCCAAGGACTTGATGAGCTACAAATTTTTAAAGTAAAAGGTTGTATATTTAAGCAAACTCCTACGTATCCTTGCCGCTCCCACTAAAAATACCACTGAAATGAGATGACAAAATACTTGGATGCATTTTTTTCTTAAAAGCAATACAGTCGGAGACACTAAATGGTTTCAATACTCAGTGACTGAAGAAAACACAGTCAAAAAAACCCTTTCCTTTCAATCCTGCAGTTTGATCCTGCATTCAGAACATGGAGACCCCAGAAACAAGCAACCACAGAGCACTACTAGGGTAATTTCACTTGTTTAAATCATGAAAAAGAACAGACAGCTCAATTCATTTCAATCTCAATCCCAACCAAAGTAGCAAACATTCAATTATACAATACTAAATCTACTAAATAAAAATTTCAGGGAAAAAAACTTTTCAATCTAACAATCATTTCCTGATGAATAAGAACAAACCTTGCTGTGCAACACCAGAAGACAGTGAGGCACCCAAGTCACTGCTTTTTTTTACGAACATGTTAATACTAAGAATAACTTACCAGAAAGAGTAATACAGCAAAATGTTACAGAACAGTGTAACAGGCTGACATCATTTTGGCTATAATTATGAAACACAAGGAAATCTTTCATATAAAAGCTGAGCATAGGACCTTAGATGGTGTAATTTTCCCTTAGAGGGAAAAATTAAGACAGTATTTGAACTCCAAATGCAAGAAAGTGGTTTTTCTCAACAACAGAGGACAAAAATTTTACATAATCATGTAAAGTTAAAGACACATTTCTAAGAGAAAAGGCCGAAGTTTGGGTTACAGTAATTTGCTGTTACATACAAACCAGGCAGTACCCACAAACATGTCAAGAGGACCAATTCACCGGAAAACCAGATGCAAATGTTTGTGTGGACTGTTCTCCTTCTCTCCTGTATCCCTTTTTTCCTATATTGTTGCAATTCCTCAATGCATTTATGGTAATAAAGCCTCACTGAGCAGCGTAACCTATGTGAGGCTATGCCCAAGATATATAAAAAAAGAAGAACAGGATGAAAAAAAAAATTTGCACTTCCAGCAATTGGCATTTTTACTAGTCCAGTGATTCCCACCTGGTGAGAAACACCAGCACTTAAATTCAGTTATGGCACAGCATGGAACACAAGTTAATAATGCCTTTTTGATTTATTAGATTGAAATAAAAATTACGAATGGCACGAGAGAAAAGAAAATGAGACAGAAAAGGGGATTGTAACAAGGTCCACGCTGTATTTTTGTCTTAAAAACAAACAAAAACTACAGTATGGGAACTATCATACTGGTCAACAGAATGAAAATCAAAATCCAGGATTTTCAAGTTGTAGGGTTTTTTAAGCTTTAAAATCAGTCTTGTTTACTTGTTGAAGGAAAAAGCAGCACTTCAAAATGTTGATCACTGAAGTTTTATATAGGCATATAAGTTATTAAAAATAACAAAAGTTATTTTGTGGAGTAGCATTACTTTAATAGTAGTATTATTTAATAATACTATTACCTAATCTAGGGCAATTGCTTTCAATTACTTCCAAGTTTTTTTTAATGCTATGAACAAAATCTTCGGTACTGGACATCTATCATACCATCCTAATCAAAATAAATCAGTGAATTCGGGTATTTTTTCCCACAACACCTTCTCTTTAGAATTTCTTAAAACCCTTTCTTTTTAAAAAAAAAAAAGGGGGGGGGGGGGGGGCAAAAAAACCCACCAAAAATTGACAAAA
>JAWWEU010000081.1:17948942-18045077 GCA_035583155.1 Acropternis orthonyx
CCCCCCCCCCCCCCCCCCCCCCCCCCCCCCCCCCCCCCCCCCCCCCCCCCCCCCCCCCCCCCCCCCAAAAAAACCCACCAAAAATTGACAAATTAATGATGTCCCCAAAATCATAATTACAAACACCCAACAGAGATATAAGAAAACAGTTGAAATCTTACAGGACACACTTTAGCAGTACATCTTTGAGGCTATGCCAATTTTTAGTACTATTCCAATTGCACATCTGCCACCCTGATCAAATAACTGAGCAGCCAAAGTTTGGTCATACATGCTCTCTACTAATAGTAGTTTAAGTAAAACCTAATTTTTAACTACTACTTTTTACCTGCCATAAAGGTACAAGTTTTCCTTAACTTATAACCTAGGATAACAATTTTCTTTTAATCAGAACACTACACAAAAAAATATATTAGCACCCTCTTATTTGAAGATTTCCCTGGTCAAGAGGTGGGTAAACACTGGGAATATATCCAGAAGAGCCCAGTAAAAAGACACTGCACTTTGATGAAACTTCGCAGAACTAAGTAGGTAATCCCCAACCCTTGACTCATTTACCCTAAAACTGCAGGGGGTGGGGCGTAAGAGGACCAAATAAGAAAAAGTTTGCTTCAACTGGAGAACAACTGTCTGGTAAACTAGACTCTCTCAATTGAATCTCTTCCAACTAGCAAGGACCTTATGTACTAAAAAAAGACTCACTGAAGCAGTGGAGGACTTTGTTAATTCTCTGTTCAAAATCAAGAGCTCATCTTTAAGGCTGTCAGCTGAAAATTTTCACCATTTGAATCTCCCTGTACAGTTCAGAACCAAAAGACTCTTTAAATGATAGTACCTGTGAATAAGATCCTGACGAGTAAATCTATGACCACTTGAAAACAAGTTTGGTAGTGGAGGTAAGATACGTAACTCCTTTGCTTCTTTGGGGAGGAAAAAAATAAAAGTCCCCAGGGTAACTCCCAAACACCAAAGCCAAAGAAGTACAGGAACTTTAAGCACTTAACTTATGGAGGGCTCTCTAGTTCAGCTAAATAGTACGAGAAAGTCTATCTCCTATGGTATACTTCTCTTTTTTTGTGATAACACGATGAAAAAAATCACTACGGTACTTTTTTCCTGATGGCTAAATACGGGTTTTGTTCTATTACTTTTTGAATCTGTTTATCCTTTGACAGAGGTTAACAAATAGAAATGATGGTGCACCACTCTTGCTTATTTAACTTTTCCATGTCAATTTATTTTACAGACCTTTGTCTTATCCCATCTCAGTGTCACTTTTTCAGGCCAAGAGTCCTTCACTATTTACTCACTCCTTATAAAGATGTTCTTTGCCATTGTTCACTGCCACGGCTCTTCTTGTACCTCTTTTGGCACGTACCATATCTATTTTGAATAGAAACTGTCCTTTCACTTTAACATTGATTTTATTTGCCCTCTTACCACCTTGTCAACACAGGCTGGTGAGGTCTTTCAGCAGCTTGTGACAGCTGATCTTCCTAATGGCTCATTTTGTAACCCAGCATAATCAGCAGACTTGGCATCTGTTCCTCCTCCTTTCCCTAGATCATTTATGAATAAGTTGAGCTGTACAAAAGGCCAAGTCTTTCCAAGACCGATGGCAAACCTTTCCACTGTGAAAACCGAGCATCAACTTGTTTGGGTTTTTTTAAATCTTTTCATCTGCTACTAAACTATGACACAACCTCTCCCCTTATCAGTCTCCAGACTGTTCAGTTTAAGTATCTTCAGTGAGTTACAGTGTGCAATGATCTTTGGAAATGGGGCGGGGGGGCGGGGGGAAAGAGAGAGAGAGAACTTGCCAAAGCACCATATTTTTAATTAATTTCTTTAAAGTAGTTTCTATCAACTTGCACCAACAGAGATGTCACTCAGTTTTGGGTGAAACCACTTTCTTTCTTTAGGAAACCAATCCAGAAGAATGATGTAAAAATATGAACTGCCACCTATAACAAATTGTTATTTGAAATTCAAATGTATTCTGTGTTGGTCTCCACATAGTATTATTGCTATATATGTACTACAGACATCCCCACATGCACATAAACACACATTAAGCTTGATTTTAATTCTTCATGTTTGTATCCACTATCTTAAATCATTGTAGACTTTATAAATTAAAGTTGATTGCTTATGTGCACACAAAAAGATATATATTCGATACATTCATTATAAGAGAGATTCCCATCAGAAAATGAGACATAAAAGAAAAAATAAATATAAAAAAATTAAAAAATAAGATCATCATATCCAGTGTAGTATTCCTTCATACTTGCATACTAATCATGGTGGCTTTCTACAATTATCACTTTGTACTCTCTGGTCTTGATAAACGTAATCTTGTCCAACTTAAATTCATACAAAATACTATCGTATTTTCTCTGATTCATTACTTCAACTATGCCATCGTTCTGCACTTCTCCCATGCCTCCCTTGCTCCTTCATGATCAAATACAAACTACATATCTTCATTTGCATGACCTTTCAAATACACAACTATAACATATATGTCATGTCAACATTCATTTGTTATCAAGATGTCACTCTTGGCCATCTCTTTGCCAGGGCGAGGGCTAGCCTTAGTTGTCCATTTGTCAAATCTCCCAAACAAGCCCTCAGTTCTTTAACTGATACCAGCATTTTTGCAAAAAACATGGAAAATTTTATGTATCTTCCTCTTTTAAACCCTTTCTTAAAACATTGTTCTGATAAAAGACATTGGTTAGAGTATTGATGAATTGCAACCAGAATTTATGCTACTAGTCATAATACAGTCATTATTACTAAGCACTTTCTCAGACTATTTTTTAAAAAATCTACATGCTCTACAAAGATGAGCCTATGTAATATTATTGGGAACTTCTAGCCACTGTAACATTTTCACAATACATACAATGTTTATTAATCTATTTTCCAAACAAATTATGGTTTCTTTTAACACTGAAAACAAGCAGGTCAGTAACATGGTTTGCTGTCTTAAACTCTTGTGATAGTTTACCTGAGTTGCAGCAACAACAGTAGTTATAGAAGGCGCAGTTGAAGGTGATAGAGCTCCCACTTGCTGCAAGTGCCCTGAAGCCTGCTGAGGTAAATGAGAACTGGAAACGGGAGTGCTAGATCCTGAGCCAGATACTGCATTTGGAAATGATACTGCTACATCATTGCTGCTAAAAATACCTGAAAAAAATTACAAAAACAATTACATGCATCCTCTCTCTCCCCCTCCCTCTGTGTTCTAGTAACCATGTAAATATGCAGTAGAAAAATTAATCAAGACAAACAAGATCACTTAATACATAATGCAGAAAGCTCCTGTGTTGAAATTCTAACCATGCTGATTGATAAAAGTGCTCTCATTTGACATTCTACAGTTCAGGGAACACAGATTGATTCAGTTTAAAGTTTTTGTAAAACATGTGTGATAAATCAAATATTTATGTGCATTACAAACTGCTCAAATATTAGCAGTAGCAGAAATTTTGGCTAAAATGACTGCCTTCAACTGAGTCTGCTATCAGAGTTTGTTCTTTAAATGAATTACTGTTAAGCAAAGAATGAAGTATTGGTCTATATAACTGAATATATACAAATGGAAAAAACACTTTTTAACTTTAAAGTGAATGTTTCTAAACAACATACATTTGTCCAAAACTGCAATTTTGACAGTTAAGGATTGCTTGTGCTTTTTCAGAAAAACATTGACAGCAACTCTGAGGACAAAGTACTCAGATTTGCCAGTAGAACTGGTGGTATTTCATTTATTCACAAACTAAAATTCCATCCATGATCTATATGAATGCTTGACTAACATTTCTGCTAGAACAGCCAACAAACAAATTACTAAACACATTAACATTAGTCAGACTTGTACGTTAGCAATTTAAATAGGAAGAGTTCATACCACTCTGTGAAGCCATTACTTCTGTTCATCTACATGCAGGGTAAAGTTCATTATAGAGGTTGGGAAAAAAAACCCTACTGACCAGAAGCCCAGGACAAGAAGTAGTACCTGTCTATGAAACCGTTAGGCTCCACGTGCATTAGATAAGTGAGCTGTCAGCTGGCCAAGGAATATCAAGCATGGTAGCACTGAACTGCAGTTAGAGGAAGAGTGCCACAGGGAGTAAACAGAAGTAGAATGAACATGGTTAGATCAAAAAAAGCAACAGAACTGAAATGCCAGTTAGAAGGCAAAGGGTGGAGCTAGTTTGTCACTCATACAAATAATGATTTGAAGAAGGCAGTGACAATAAGAAGATACGCAATGTTTAAACACCACTCGCCACCCAGATATCCCTCTGAGCACAGGTAGTCAACGGAGACTAACATCATCCAAACCCACACATAATATGCAAACACTGATGCATCTTAAATTCCCTGCCTCTACTAACTGTCAAGAAAAAAGGAACAGAAAATCAGCCAGTCCCACTAGAGAAAGAAGATAGGAAAAAACAGCTGAAGACACAACCAGACAACACCTTTTTCCTGCCTAACCAAGGTTAGTGACTTGTCATCTTCTCCCCAACCGCTTCATCATAGAGCAATTCCATACCTGCTCTGCTTTTCTTCTGACTTCTGTATGTTTTTCCATTCAGTATACCTCCCCCTCCTTGTTTTTTTTTTTTGTTCACCATCCCCAAAACCTACAGTTACGGCACTATTAGCAGTTAAGATCCTTAAAGTGTCCACTTTGCGATGACCTTTTTCCAGTTTTATCTGCCTCATCTAACTAGACAGTACATTTTATGGATCCTGCTCTAATTTATCCCTACACATCAATAAAATGAACACAAATAGCAAACAGCCCTGTTACTGAGTCTACTCTTAAATGTGATATAACTACAGTCAGAAAAAACTAAATACAACCCAGGTCCTGAAAAGATTTTTTTTTTTTTAATCTGCTTTTAATCAGCAATTTCAAATTACTGAAAAGGATGAGATTTGCCCCTTTGCGATTTTTTTATGCATTAAAACAGTTAAACATACAAACATTCTTGAAAAATATTAGATACTCATGCAATTATCAGGCTTCAGGAACCATAAATTTTAAGAGTAAAAATAATAAAATATCACAACACCTATGATGAAATCATAAGAGCTCATCACCACCAATACTATCACTCTCATAAAATACCAAGAGTAATGAGAGGAGAAAACAAAATTTTTGGTGAGAGTCAAGTACTAAAAAAGAAAGACATTTTGCCAGAAAGGGAAAACAACTCCAAAATTTTCAAGCTATTGTAGATTTTTTTTTCTTAGTTTTTAAAAATCTTACATATTTAGTAACTGCAGACCTTCTGCTGCTTCTAGTTTAATGATAAGGTTTATTCTTCCTCTTAAAAATAAAATTCTGGAATACAAGCAGATAGTTATGAAATCACAGGCATAAAAATATTTCAAAAAAAAAAGACAAGCAGTAAACTAGTTTGCCAGTGGAATGAGGTAAGCTAATATTTGATGCCACTTGTTGCAGTAGTATTAAAAACACTATTTGTTGCTGTTGCAAAATGCAGGATAAATATGACCTATCTGCACACTCTGTTTGGGCTAAGTATTTTCATTTAGCAATGCCCTACTTAACACATAAAGTACATGCACCTTCTGGAACTAGTCATGCAACCAAGATATTACTACATGCGAGCATTCAAATAAGAACTGTATGCTAAAAATACAAAAAAATCCTTGATTTTCACACCATTTCAAAAAAACCTGTGTAAAAGCTATGTGCATATCGTATTAGAACGTCAACACATTTGAAATGTCTCAAACATACTAAGCTGTCCTTTGGGGAGAGATAAATCACTTTCTGGATCAAGAAGGAATAGTAACGAAAGCCTGAACAAATCACTGTAACCCACATTAATGTTTGAAACAAACAAACTACCTTGAAGTCCTTCCCATATTACTGAAAAGCCAAGTAGCTATAACTTGTGATGAATGGCATTGTGTAACTTGACAGAGGCATAAACAGCATGGTCAAATACAATCTTCAACATTTTAAAGAGAACACAGTTCTTCAGCTCCAGGTGGAAATGGACATGTAACATTCGTCAGGTGAAGTCTGACTGTAACACCACTAGCACAGCTGCAGAACATTGATTTCAGGTTCTAAGAGATGAACTGCACATATAGCCTACACTGCTGGAGTGAAAAAAAAAAAAGAAAGAAACAAAAACCAAAAACCAACCAACCAAACAAAACCCAAAATCAAAACAAAACAAAAAACACAAACAAACAAAAAACCCCAGCATCTGTGGACAACGAATAAATGCCTGCTTAGCACAGAAAGGTAGTCCTATAGAGCAGGAAACACACTGGATAATGCAGATTGGAAAAAAACCTGCATTCTTTTTGCTGACAATCCATGATAAAACAGCTAGTAGAGGAAAAAAAAGAAGTTCAAGAACAGTGAAAAACCAAACAGCCTCAAGCTAAACTAGCTGTGCAGCAACATACATCAGGTGGCACACAGAACAATTTTAGTGATTTTATTAAAAATCTCAAAAATATGTAGCTTCAAGAGCAGAAGAATTAACAAACGAGACTAAATTCTGGCTTTCAACAGTGTTGCGTCTCACAGATGATATCAATACACTAAGCTTTCCCACCACAGTTCCTGTATCTTAGCTATGAAATCCTCTGGTCTCGTTTTCTAGTACGACAGCCCCCTCCATTAACCCAGCTCCCTTACGTTCCCTTCCTACGCTGGTGACAAAAATAAGCAGTGTGACTTTTGTAGCCATACACGTCCATTCCTATTACAGGAACTTACATGTTTTGGACTCCTGGTTTTTTTATCTGAAAAATGGACAGTGAACGTAAAGCTCAAAGCTTACTGTGGGCCAAAATCAAGAGGGACAGTGTGTAGACTGCTTCCCTAGGAAGCCTTGAAAATCTTCTCCCTAAAGCTGTATTTTCTTTTGTAGGTCAGTAATCTGAAACTCTTGCAACAATTGTGAAAAGAGGAAGTTATCTGAAATACCTGTCAGAGGTTGCCCATCTTAGCATTCTGACAAAACTTCAGGAATAAGCAGCATATAGTCAAGGAGATAATTTTTTAACTGTAAATTTGCAAGTCCACAAAAGTTGCACAGAACTACAGAACCTTTCTACCTTAAGGAGGACAGATGGACATGGGGCAGGCACAACCACCTCAAGGGGAGTTATAGTAGCACTCAGAAATAACAGGGAATTTTGAGTTATAAGAAGAACTTCTTTACAAAAACTAAAGCTATATAGAGTTTCAGTACCTTCACTTCCTCTGGTAATCTCAAAAAGTCTCCCCTAAATCCACTGAAACTTCCTACACAGAGAAAAATGAAAGAGTGCCTTTGCATGAAGCAGTTCATTAATTAGTAACTAAACATGTAGAAAAAATTGATTTAAGTTCCTTTACACAACAAAGCATATATTCCATTCAAGAACAATGTTAATAGTGGAAGGAGTACCCCACTATTTTATTTTGTAATATGTACATAAACTTAAGTGAATCTAATGCAAAACACGAGCAAATAAAAACGGTTATTTTGACAGTTGTCTTAAAGGAGAAGAAAGTTCCATATGAAACTACTGAGCTAGCAACAATATTTCATTTCAATTTATGAGATAATGAGGTTGGATGCTAAGGTTCAATCTGTTTCCTTCATGAAGAAATCTGAAATCTAAGAATCAAATAATCAAGCAGTTCCCCTGCTGCTGATGAACAAAGTGGTAAGAGTTCACTTTCAGATCGGTTTCTACAAGATTCTGAGCAACAGTTCTAGAAGTGCGCAGCAATGAAAGTTACTGATCTGTAGCTGGATAACAAGCTACCATTTCCCTCCCCTTCTGTGACTGGGCATCCATTTTTGATGGAGGCACAGCAGCCTGTCACAGATCAACAGTCAGTGCCCTCCATTCACAAAGGGCATTCCGAGTACTCTCCGTGATGAGGTAGAAGGAAAAAAGCTCCCAGACTCGAAGTGCCCAAAGAGTACACATTGCTGGGGGTAGAAGGGAGAAGGGAAGACACAAGTGTACATGTTTTCAAACTGGAACAACTGTTCTAGTTTCGTACCTATTGACAGAAGGCAGACTGCCACAATTATCCACTTTGAGAATATTCTATAAATTGGATTTATAGTCAAAGACCAAAATTCTTGACAAGAACCTTGACACAACTGAGGAACACAATTCAGCATGGCCATATCACATATATGATGAATCCGTGATTGCCTCATCTGCATATACAACAAATACCTGAAGTCTGCTACCAAACTCCATGAAAATTATCCCCAAATCCTTGACAGCTCTTTGGTCAATCTCTTCTGCCTACTCCCATCCCTATGTTCAAACCCCAACTGTACAGCTATCTACTGTCAGTCAGAAATGTATTCAGTAATGGGGTGGGGATGAAGGATCAGAACTGACCTGTGTAGTTACTAAAATGGTCTACTCTTGTGTTCAGCTAGTTCCACCTGCTATAGTGAACAACGGTATTTTATACTTGATTCCACGTTCATTAGTGACCAGACATGTCAGCAGTGATAAACAACTCACCCTTCAATAAATAGCAGCAGTAAGGAATACATACACCTGCTAACTAACACGAAATAACACTTATGAACAGCTTAGACCAAACTCAAGTCAGCGTGCAGCCCTGAACTAGTCTTTTATTTCCACATGTAGACTTTCAAGTACAAGATTTCAAAACTGCCTAAACCCCAGTCAGAAAGGTTACAGGTACCTGGAGCAGTGTGCCTTTTCGCACTTGAAATTAATCCAAGCAGCTACAGGTCTTACACTGCAGAAGGGTTCAAACCCACATTTTTCATAGCCCACCCAAGATGAATTTGCTCTCTGAAAGAAAAGGTTTGAATGTGATACGAGAAGACAGACGAATGACACGCTGGTCTAGGAACATGGGAAGAACTGTATCATTTTTCTAGCCCACTGTATCCATCTCTAACAGTGAACAATAACAGCTACATAACTACAAAAAAAAAGAACAAGTATGTAGTAAAACTTTCCTCCAATGTTCTCCCTCTAGAAATCTATAATGAATGGATTTTCAGTTTTAGGAACAGTCTTTGTAATTATCAGCCTTAAATTTGCTTCCAACCTTGTCTCAGTGAATTTCTTCCAAACTTTTCTGAACAGTTGTAACTTTTTTTCATACCTGTCTCATGGCAAAGTCGTGCCTTAGTTAAACTGTGCAGTCTTTTTCTGGATGGGGTGACAGTGGAAGGTGGTCAACATAGGGACAAACCTCCTTTCATTTCCTCCAGGTGATCTGGTTTCCCACAGTAATTTTTGAAATGCTTTATAACTGCCTGCTTATGTTTCATAGTTAATTCAGCTTTATGAAATAAGACACGTTAAGAATTTCATGCTTATTCTAGTCTGATTTAAGAAGTTTTGAAGTACTCTCCTAGAACAGAGCACTAAGATAAAGAGCTCCATGATCGTATCTGAGACACATATGCTCAGAACTACAGTAAAGACCTGTAGTTGAAGTGTGTCACAGCACAGAAAGATCTTTCTAAAAGAAAAGGTTAGACAGGTATGGAAGAACAATTGATAAAGATTTTAATTTAGTTGTTCACTTTTGTAATGGTGAGCCAATACACACAAGCGTAAGTTACTTAAATATGACAAACCAAAACCAAAGCCATTTGGGGCTCACTTAGTGAGTATTCCTGTGTAGGAGCATGGTACATGTGATCTACACTTCTTAATGATTTTCAGAGAAAATTCACTGTGTTTGCTTAGGATCTCTGAAAACATACCATAGCTTCAAACCATTCTGACAGCAGTCTACCTCAGCACTGAAATGGTGAGTCACTGGAAGCACCAGATTCCTCTTCATTGTTAATATAATATAGCCTTTTACTGGAGTTTCTGCCTCAGAAGTTCCCTCTTTTGGATTCCAGTGGTCTGAAGCTGGGCAGAAGGGAACAGCTGTTGCACAAATTGCTGAAAGACTACATAGAGCTGTCATTAGCAACACTTAAGCTTTGAAGTGGTATTCTAGAACCTCATGGACAAATACTTATGCTTAAGGTTGTAGTATCTGACAACCAAAAAATAATACTCAAAAAATACTCAATACTAAAAAAAAAAAAAAAAAAGTGCATAAAGGAACTATTTCAGGATGAATTTGTCATTTGCCCTTATCTTGTTCTTCCTTTTTTTCAAATTTACGTAGTTCAGCTGAGCACTATTGTCCCCATGCTTCAATAGACACAGATGCCTTTTTATCAACACTGAAAAACTCTGTCCAAGTTGAGCTAGATTCAACAATCTTAATTCATGCTCAGTACAGATTCTGTTTAGTTTAGATTACCTAGTTAAAAAAATCGTACCATATATACTAAATTTTGCCTGCACCAACGCAGAGGCCAAAGGCTACAGAACTGAAGTTTCTTTGGAAATGTTGTCTTGCAAAGCCAATCACAGCACTGGGACTTGGCACAATGGGTATCTGTTCTGTGCTATGACTCTCCTCACTGCAATTCAAAAATTAGCGTAAGACAAAACAATCAAAAACAAAGATCTGAAAAGAGCAATAGGAGTATGAAATAAAAGACAGCAGACAGAACAAGACAGCAGTAGCCATAGAAAGGCTACAACAAAATATTACAATTTAGAGCTAACTCTAACATGAAATAACCAGGTCATTGTTTCCCATGGTCTTTTTTTTTAAGTATACATTAAAATCAACAGACATGTATATCTGTGCTCTCTCTTGCTCCTTTTTAGTAGTAGGCCCATAAAAGAAGAGAGGAGACTTCAAGGTCAAGTCAAGAAAGTTTTATTGTAAGGTCCAGAGTAAGACTGAGAAGGACAAAGCACAGTGCTACCACACAGTGATTAGCAGTGAAAGCTACATCTCTCAACTGCAGTTTTTGGTGGTTTTTTTTTTAAAAGAAGTTTTTGAAAAAGCATAAAAAATACAGGAAGTTGGCCGTAAACCCATGAAACACAGCACTAAGTATATGAAGTCTCTTACAGTGTGCCACCGTCTGCCTTGAAGCGTCTTGACTGCTTTCTATTAAGACAGGCATCTTAATGGAAAGATACAGCTTGCATTACTCCATTTTCCAGACCTCTTTTTTAAGACTAGACCCCTTCAAACCATGTTCAATACTTCAGCTATTATCTTTCCTCCTTTACAGTTTGTCAGCACCAAATTTCAACTGACAGGCTACACCCATCACCTGTACAACATAACTATCACAAACCAACCTCTCGGCTTCTAACTTCTGTTTGTCTCCACTCAAAATAAAACTTAGAGTTTTTCTTTTTTGGTCTTTTATTGCTGATGCACAGTCAGCTTAAACTCAGTGCAATGCAAAAACAAGCTCCTGATACAGACTCCACCAAAACTCTTACTGACAGTGATAATCCTCAGCATTACCTGAGTCACAATCTGTATACGCTGTTGGAATAAACAATCTTCCTGTATTTGAATATTTATCTCAAGCTTGAATACTTCCTTTTCATCTTATATACACACACACGACAGGATCTTTTCCTTGCTGTTCATGTTTGCAAAAATTTCTACCTACCCTCATTGATTTCAGCTATATATATGCTTCTGCTAGAGTAAGAGCCCTGCAATACTGGGGAGGGGGGGGGAAGAGCAAAAAAAGAAAACCTGCAGTACTGGGGGGAAAAAAGTAACCAACTTAAACATGAGAAGGTACCATGAAACATGACCATCATTCCCAAAAATGGTGGATTAAATGATAAACCCTGTCCAAAACACCATTCTAAAACATTATGCTGCTCTGCAACAGTAAGTCATATAAAGCATTATTATTGCCTGACAATATATGTCTTTCTAATTTCTATGCTATTTAAAAAACAAAAAGTGCAATGTAAAAAGAAGTCACAAATGGTGTTCCATCAATTTCTATTCTGTATGCTGTTGTGAACCTATACCTCTTCAACATTAAACAGCAAAAAGGCTCTGCTTATAAAACAGCAGAAACTCACCAAGTCCAAATTCAGCACATTTTGTCAGATACCCTTCAGATGTTTTATTTTTGTTCAGAAAAATGGTGAGCTTGCTTGCCTTCATCTCAAAGCTGGTTCAGAGCACTGTACACCTGGGAGAGTGAGAGGGAAACCCTATATCAAAAGGCAAAAAGCTAAACCTATTTTACTAAAGCAAAGCAAATATAGAGAAATTTCAGTATTTCTCACCACATGTAGACTATGAAATATAAATTTAATGTAATACTAATTTATTAAGAGACCCACTGCTGTAGACATCTGCCTAACAGATGTAATTCATAGTTCTGACAGTGTGAAAAGCAAAACCTTAATGATTGCTAGCTTAAAATGCAAAGAACTTCACCATGCAAAGTTTCAAGCATGTAAATTCTTTTCCATATGCTGAACTCCAAGTCAATACAATACAGTGTATACAGTGCTGCTCTTCCAAAATACTTGCGCAGCAATAAGAACATTTCTATTTGGCTGACACCAAAGGATAAAAAATTCACATTTTTATTAACAGATCACCTGACACCAATTAAATATCACACTGGGAAATAAACTTGATCATCTTCAAACTAGCCTTGTGAGAGGGATTTAAATCTTTCAGAAACTTGTAAATATAGATCTGGTTGTTTCCTACAAATGAACAAAAGACTTGAAAGAGTAAACCAAGTTCTAATTTAATAAGATATATTTCATTTCCATTGGCTATGAGTGAATACAGAAATAGGGGTACAAAGCCAATATTGAATAGCAAAGTGAATCCGCAATTAGATACATTGAAGATTCAATATTTCTCCCTCTGAAACTCTTCTGTTACCAGTGACACAAATGAGCAGCATCAGGCTGTCAGAACAAAGAATGGACAAACAAGGCTACCTTCACATGCATTACTTGTAGTAATTTAAGCAGTCAGGAAGGCAAGTGGGAGAATGCCTGAGGTAGACACCACTATAACACACCTATGAATGGAGCACAGAAGAAGAACTAGAAACACTATTCACAAAATTAAAGAAAAGAATCTCAGAACTGGAATAAAACTGTTATCGTTTTACTTCACACATACAAAAAGATCATAAAAAGAGAACTCAGGAACTATTGACCTATCAGGCTCCTGCAGACAATCTACAAAGTTTTCACTCAAGTACCGAACAATTGACGCACTGCAGACCTGTATTTCACCCAATCCATAGAATATGCAGACCTTCAATCAGGCTTTTCCACAAAAGGCTACCCTTTGTGATAAATGAACCTCTGAAAAAGATTCTAATACAACTTACCATTATGTATGGCATTCATCAACTTCGAGAAGGCTTTTGAGTTAGGAGAAAAAGGGCTTCATGTTAAGATCATGTTTAACAGACGCACAAAAGAATATACGTATAGACAGGAATTTCAGTGAACAATAATATACCTGAATACATCTTTCTTGTATTAGAGCTCTGATCATTTACAGTAGCTCAAATAGTAAAATGGATTTATTTCTAGCCACTATAATTTTTTACTTATATTTCTTTTATCAGTGTTGGTTAGATTTTAAATGTGGAGTATAAGAACATTCCAGCACACACCAATTAGCTGCATTCTAAAGCTACTATTACAAATAAAAATTCAAGTACTTTCCAGAGGCAATCAATCCTCCAACAAAAGGCTGATTTTAATTTCATTGTCTGCAACAAATTTAGAAACTCAAATGAAAGTTGCCTTGATAATTTTAATCACAAGGCATCCATCTGTTTTTCTTCACTGATAGATTGAGAAAAACTCAAGCAATCAAGAAGTTTAACAGCAAACGGTTGTGTCTCCCGGAATTTAGAGATCTCAGTTCAAGAAAACTCAGACACACAGAGAGACAGAATGTCCAACTTGTGGTACACCAAAGGAGATGCTCACAAAAACTTTCCTTTGAGAATGGTGTTTTTAGAGAGTATTGATTTATGATCTTGAATTGCCCAAACACACTCACTCCTCTGATGAGTAAGGTGGAAGTCTCTAACGCAGCCTCCACAGCACCACAACACTTTAATGCCCAGTCGTAGTGATGGCAGTCATGCAGATGCTGGCCCTCTTCCACTTACACCAGCAGTTTGTTCCTGCTTAGAATAATGACCTCATGACTACAGAATTATTTTAGTTTCATAGCTCACCAGTTCACTCTTTCACACTACTAATGAACAAAGCCTTCAGCTTACACATCTGGTTTGACAAGATGATTGAATGAAGGATTTTACAGGTGAGTGCAGTGAGCACCTCTGTCATACTTCCATGGGTGGATTTTCTACCTACATCAGCCTCTGAGGTCTGCCTGTCGTAACTGTTCATCCTCCAAGAGGGTGACTGCCTTGAATGCTTTATTTTTCTTCTTTACTCTCACCACAATTGGAAGTTACTGAAGATTGCTGTCATAACCCATTTTTTAACTGCCAGGCTACTCTGAACATCAGGATTTAAAAGAAATTAATCAAAATCAAAGACATCTCAAACTTCTGTCATTGATACTCAAATATTACAAAACTAATTCAGAAGTAACTTGTAAAAAAAGCCTTGACTTTTACCTACTGACTCAACTTGAATAACTAGCCAAAGGTACTTCAATGGAAAAACTTCTAAAATTTGGAAAGTTTTAATTAAAGCGCTACGTACAAAGTCTTTACTGTAAAAAATACGAACACGAATGTTGGGGATTTTTTTCATTTCATGGTACAGAAAAAGAACTCATAATATACAAAATCCTGCATCTTGACAAAAGTGCAGTAATCTGATAAAAGTGAAACTAATAATTCTAATTAACTTCCTCTACAGTTTTCAGAGAACTAACAAAATGTACAAAAATACACTTACAAGCAAAACTACAGAAGGAAAAAGAATTACTAAAATGCATAGTTACTATGGCTGGAATCACATATATTATACTGTTTGGACAAGTTCTGTCTCAGGTGCAGAGAACAAAATGCAACTGCAGTCTGTCACCTTTCAAAACAGGTGACTCCTGTTGCACTCATACTTACTCCTCACAGCCTTTATTTGATTATATCAGTTTGTTCCAGTTAAGCTCAAATTTTGTGCACAAATAATAGCACCCATTTTGATCCACTGTTGATATTAAGGACCGTCCCTTTAAAATTTTAGGAGTCATCGGGTAGGTTGGAAGTGAGACTTGGAGGAGGTGGGGCGAGTGGTACCTCAGCCTTAGATTGCCTGAAGGTATACCTTTTGCTTTTGTTTCTTTAAAACTGTACCACACAGGAGCTACCATTAACCCAACCAATCACAATACAATGAGCATCACTCAAGAGGTATGAGAAAGTTTTAAAGCAGAATACATTAGATATGCCACAATACAAAATGTGCTACTACAAGATACACACTTCACAGACAAATGACGAAGAGATACTGTTAATGAGCTTACAAAACCGTTCAGCAGACCTAGACAGCAACAAGGGGTTAAAACTGCACTTGTCTGGCAACTCAGTAACACAAATAAAAAACAGGAGAAACAAACTGCAGTAGCACCACTTCCAACTGCAGCTACTAAATGTGGGGGGAAAATGTCTTTTTAACACTGAGGGTATACACAGTCGTTAAGACAATAGCGCAAATTTTAGGACACGGGAATTACACTTTGACAGTCTGCTACTGTGTGAAAGAACGTTTTGCAATGATCATGTGCTACAATTGAAGAAATAGGTGAGGAAAGGATTCACAAAACTTTGATTGTTACTTCAAAGTCCCTTTTCCTAGAATCCTTAAGATTTCCAATAGGGAATAGAAAAAACTATCATGCAATGATGAAAAAAAAACCCAAATACAGTGTTTCAAATTATCAGAACTGAACAGAGAACGAAACAAAAAGCAAATTATAATACTTTAAAAATTCATGTTGCACCTGTATTTCAAATATTATCTGCATCTCTTAAAGGAGGATATAGTAGCACTAAGAGAGACCTGGAAGAGTCAGAAAGGATGTAGTATGAATGACAAACAGGTACTGAGCTATCTAGGTCTAAAAATGGTAACGGGGAAAATTACAGACTTTTATCAATTATGAATACTTTAAAGATGCTGAACACTTTTAATGATTATTCACTGTATTTAGAGTATCAAAACATGACCAGCAACAGTTGCAGAAAAAGTACATCCTTTTACAATGCATAAAGATATGAAACTCTCTTCTCATGTTTCAGGTATTGACAGCATAAATGGTTTCAAAAATTACTACACAAATTCATGGAAAAGACCAATTAATGGAGAAGATTGATAGATGCAGATATCCAACCTTGAGAGATATGCAAAGAATCCTAGTAAGAAAACATTCCGTTTAACTTAATTCCTTTAAAATAAACTGTTCTAACACAGACCTCATCCAGTCAGATGAGGAAGGGCCAACACTAGATCAGTCCTCCTTGTGACTGACGGAGCTAATTCTAGACTCCCCCCAGGCCTCAGCACAGAACAGAAGGAGAACTGTTCCCCTACCACTATTCCCTTCCACACTCCATAAATTCATAGAAGGCAAATGAAAAAAGGTGTTTTATCCTGAAAGGAAAAAAAGAGCTGCTGTCTTGGTTCCGGGTACAACTGCCTCTACTAGCAGCTCCGTCTTTCCTGACTTTCCTTGTGCTGAAGTGCCCTCACAGTCACCTAGCTTTCTCCCACAATGTATAGCCAAGCTACTGAGCTCCAACATTCTGAGGTGTCGAGAAAGGTTAGGGATGGTAAACTGTAACCATATATATGCCAAAAAACTACATGTTGTAATATCTGGACATCACATTCATTCTTTTCCTTTATTTTCTATCCCTGCTGCTGTAGGCACTTTCCTCTCAGCCTTGGCTAGAAGTTTCCTTTCTTTATCCAGTCCTTACAGTAGCTGCTATTGCTTTATTTGTATTGATGCTTACAGCTCATTCATTTCTATTAGTTTCCAAATATTTCAGAACTGACTGTGTAGTAATACGTACATCCAAGTCACCATTCTTTGGCTGTTCATTGCTTGTTTTTAAGGGAATTGGTTATGCATACAGAAACTAAAGTTCAATTCTAAGCTTACCACTACTCCCACAACAGAAGAAAGGCCTAGTGGTTTTGTTCCTTGGAAGCATGTCATTTGCTGTAATGAACCACTAAATCCCTCAGATCACACATTTGTCCATGACAGCTATCACACTTTAAAGAGACAAAGGGAGGAAACAGACAACAAAACCAAAACAAGCAAAATAAAACAGACAGAAAAACCCCTCCAACAACTTGAATTTGAGATTCTTATGTGAAAGATAACTATATTGACTGCTTATTTTTCATTGTTTAGGAGAATGGAGCAATGGGGGTGGGAGAGGGGTCTGTTTCTTTGGGGTTTGGAGGGCTTTATGTTTGTTAGGAGATTTTTTGTTTTGGTGGGGGGATTGTTTGTTTGATTTACTTGGAACCTCTGGTCATTCTTATTAGGAAATCTTTCTCAAATGTTCCAAACAAACAGTGGGGAAACAGAAATACACAAAGCAAAGTACAAAGGATCTGATAGGATTACTCACACACAAGCGCCAGTTGCACGTTCATATTCTCCAGCTCTGTCACCCACTTCCATCAATCTCTTCTCAACTCAAATGTCTAGAGCTACACAGGTCCAAAGACCACAGATGCTCACTCACCCTTTCTTGACAAAAATTTTCCATTTTTTTTCAGTTACTTCGTTTAATGAGAACCCTCTTCACAAACTTTTTACCACTGCATGTAATTCTCCCTCACAAAAACATATGCAGCAAACTAGAACACTATCAAAATTAAGTTTTCATACTGCTATCCATATGGCCTTCTCACAGACATCTCATGTATCTACCAGATCTGACACCGAAAGAAGACTTCTATTTCAAAGCTCAATAAAAATTATAGAAAGAATAATATGAAGTAAGGAGTTTGCATCTAAATTAGGTGTTATATCCCAGTTTAGTTCAAATGGACAAAAAAATCACTTTAAATTCAGGATCAGAAAAAAGTAGCTTTTTCAACAGCATAAAATAGTTTATTTCACTTACTGTTTCCTGCATTACCACCACAAAAACACTGATAAGAACTGTCCTGCTAAGTATTTTGACAGCACACTCAGTGTACAGCCTATCTGTATATCAAGCTCTTACAACACTTTTTCAGGTATGCCGAACACTCCTGAAAGAGAGGTTTATTTGAGTAACCTTCTGGAAAAACAGTCTTGGTTTACCTGTGCTAATGTTCTGCATTTTATTTAGCTGGGGAGATTTACTAAAAATGAGCACACATTCAGGTTTATCAACATGAAGATCTTGCAGGTTCAAGTAACATTTGTAAGGTACAAGGTAGTGCCATATAGTGAAAAGGTATCTAGGTACATTTAGTACACCTAAGATCCATCTTTACATCTAGACATACACTGGATTCCACAGTTTCCCTTTTCTAAGGTGTTTTTAATACAAATGCTACTGAAATCTTCAGGTGTACTTGTAAAGCTATCCCAGTTGGTTCCTGCCATTTTTAGTGCAGCTGGACATTCAGTCAGTCATCAGCCACAGCATATGGAGCTGCCCAGGGACCACCTGACAGCAAATCCTTCACTCCTCAGCAAGGACTGGCGAGGGGCACATGCCACAGCGTTATACCAAGTGGCACTACAGTACCACAGCACAGGCTATCTAGAGCTTCAGAAAGCTGCTGTTCTTAGTCCCATCACATCCATATGACCTATTTGAGGAAGTACAATAAACTACTTACATAAAAAGGAAGCGTAAGGAAATGTGGACTTAATAATCAGACACTTGGCCCTACTACATGTTTTAAATAGTACAGCTCCTGTACATCAACAAATGAATCTGTCCAATGTAAGTCTTAATGGATTTGTCCTCAAGCAACGTTTTTCAGTGAAAAGCTCACTTATTTTAAGGTAACTAGCCTTTTTTTATACCACTGCATTATTATGTTAGTATTTCTATTTAAACCTTTTGCTTTCTTTTTGAACTTTACAAACGAATCTCAGAAATTATTACAATAATCAACAACAGCTCTAGACACCACAGCCTCTCCCTGAGCGTAATCCTGAAACAACCTTCAGTCAGTTTAACTTCTGGTACTGCAGCTCTTCACATCAAATAAATGGCAAATGTAAATGCAAATTTAAAAACCTGACTGTAGTGCTGTCACCTCTGAGTGACAACAACAACAAAAAAAGAATTTTACCATCTGAATTGCACAGTCTTTAGAGGGACAAAAACGCTTCAAGAACTATCAACACATACATATCACTTATTTTTCAGCTGTATTTGATTTCTGAAAGACTTGAAAGTCTGTAAGATCTGAAAAGTACAATTTTCAAGGAGGGGTAAAATCCCTACTGCTCCTTTTATAGTCAAGCCTCTTCTCCACCCTCCCCCATGCAGCACACTTTTTTATGTTCCCATGTCACCTTCAACAGATTTTATGGAGTTAAAAGACTGATTGCTATCTCACATTTGACTTACAAAGAATGCCATACTCCAGTAATTGACTCCAGATGCTGAAAAATGTTCACACTCAAAAAGACAAATATTTTAATTTTAAAATCTATATATAAAAACTCTCTTCATTTGACACCATTTTGTAAGTCCTTTTTTTACGTTAAATTTTAAAAGGAGATCCTGGAAACTAAACAGTTGCAAGTAAGCAAACAACACCTGTACCTCACTTTATTTTCCATGCAGCAATAGCATTCCTCCTAAGGAGTATTTCCTTGATGTTCAGGAAAGGGATACACCTCTAAAGCAAATACCAAGTTCTGCAACATCTGATAGAACAGAAATCTTATTTGCTTCGCAGTGTCTCCTCATTTCCCTGCTCTATTTTAAATTCTAGTTCTTAGTTTTAGAATAAGAGTTAAAAAACTAACATAATCTAAGCATAAAATTGGAAGTTTCAGTACATTTTCTCTTTCTGCCTTTTTTTATTTTTAATTTAATAATGATAATACCACATACTTTTACTCCATGTATCTGCAAAGTCAATCAGCCCCTGGAAAAGCTGGCAGTTTATTTTCTTCCCTATGCAGACAACAATAATAGCAAAGCTGTCAGCTACATCTCATCCATACAGTGTAGATTACCCAGATTACCCAGGCCTAAAATAAGTGAATTTTTATTAGGAATTCAAACCTAACACCAAATATATACAAGACACTTTGTAGGCTTATGGGTCAAATATAATCTAAAAGCAGTATATAAAAAGCTCATGGACTTCTTTGAAAACCTTCCCTTACCAAACAAGATTTATAGTTAAATTTGAAAAGTAGTAAGAAATTGAAGTAGCCTTCAAGTCCTTCCCATGTATCTATATATGTAGAGAAAATATGTCTATATATACAGAGAATATGTATCTATATTCTCTACCAATACAGGTAAAACTAACAAATAGTGTATTCATACAGATATTTATTATGTTTCAAATGTTAGTATTTACATGCCAATTCTGAAAAAAATTCTGTATGAGCAAAATCTAGATCTGTAGAATTTCTCGTATTTGTTATTAAATTCATGTTTCGGTAGAAGATTCACAAAGCCTGAATAAAAGCAAGATTTCAAACAGTTTAGAAATATTTACATCTTTTTGTTCAGCTGCTTAAAATTATGATGCCTTTCTCCTGAAATTAATAACTACCAACATTTTCTTTATTTTGTTATGAAATGAAAGACCTAAAAGGGAAATTAGGAAAATACATATTCCCTTTCCTGTATTAATTTGCTTTTTGCTTTGTTGCATTTTTTAGCATCTGGAATGTATTACAAGTTCATAATTTAAACATACTATTTGCTGTTGACTGTCAGAGAACAATAAATAAATAAATAAATAAATTATGACATATTTTGAAATTTAAATAGAAACTAATGCCCAGGCTCAGCATAATTAAGGAATCTAGCTTAAAGATATAATCTTCAAATTTTCCACTTTAACCTGACAGGCATATTCTCATAAAACAATTAACTAGTCAAGTCATTTCCACAGCTTCCAAGATCTTCTCCAATATCAGCAGGCCTTAGCAGCTTGAAATGAAAGCTCTATCCTAGTTAACAGAACCTTCCTTCCCTGGGACTTTTTTTTTTTTCACTTCAGAAAGACCTCACATCTGTTTTCACTCAAAAAACCCCACCACTAAATTTTTTTGAGAAAGGAAAACTTTGTTTTGTTTTGCTTTGTTTTAAATCAAGTTTTGTTTCAAAGCAATGCTCCACGAGTTTCTGGTCCTCCAACATTCACAGGGGGCATGACTTGTATCTCAAGCACAAACCAGTGCTTCCATGGTAAGTCAGGCAGCTTGGAGACTTCAGTAGTGGAAAGGCTGAAAATATTTTGTTTTCAGCAGCCCATCCAATACAGGTCTGTATTTTCCTGTCAACTTTTCTTCCTGTATAACAATTATGATCATGCTCTTAAACATTTTCCTAAAGGGAAATATTCTCAAATTAAAGATATTCCAGTCTAGAAAACAGCTTCAGACTCTTTGAAAAGGACACTTTAAAAACATCAGTCACTGCATGCCTCTTCTCAACTTCCACATTTATAGTCATATTTTAGGAGGAATTTAGTATCATAATTACGGTACTCTGCTACCTGCAATATCCATGGAATAATTTCAAGTGACGTAATTTTACCATCCCTTCTTGAAATCAGTGTCACAGGGATGACAATAGCCTCTTTTTTCCATAAAGCATCTCAATATGAGATAATATTCAGTTTTCCATCATTATTCAGAAGTTCTTCCTAATTGTTTTCAAACACATCTCTGTTAGAAGGTTCATTGTTCAGTACTTTTTTGCACATAGCATTCTTAATCAAGGAATTCATTACATCCAAGTACATTTTTTACAACATATATTTTTAGAAACCACCCTGAACCCTGAGAGCAAGCAGCAAAGATGACTTAATTTCTTACCGATCTCTGATAAAAGCATAGAACATACTGTGTTGAAAACCAACTTCTACAGACCCATGCTCCCTGACAATTCACTACTAACTGCTGTATTTTGAAATGCATTATTTGCCCAGCTACAGACTATTTCGTATGCTAAACTGATGCACCATGCTAATTTTTCTTTTAGAAATCAAAGGGATAATACAGTACAGAATTAGGTTCATAAGTAAGAATGAAAGAAGGATCTCTGCAAGCACATTGATTTCTTAGCTCTAGAATGTCCTGCACCAGCAAATCCAATAAATATGCTCAACTAAACAGTATCTTCTAGAAAATACATTATAACTAAATTTTCAGAACATGCTTCTTCCAGTCAATTGAATACTTCTCATGGTTCTTCTTTTCTTTACACAGAGCAGACAGCAGAACTGTACACAGTATTCAAAGACCAGACATGCTCTGGACATAGAATGGCCTTTCTCATCTGTTTGCTGTATATGCATTATAACCTTTTTAAACACAGCTCAGCACTGGAAACTCAAGACACAGTTGATTTTTTTCTTTACAGCCCCTCCTTTCCCAGCAGGCCATCCTTATCCCGCAAATATACATCCGCCTTTCTAAGACATAATCTTTTACTTTAGCTCCACCAACTTAACTCTTAAGTTTGTATTACCGACCAAGACATTCATTTTACCCTGTCCTTATAACCAGATTTTTTTTAAAAATTGCAGAGCTTTCCAATAGATTTCACAGAATATTCTGAGTTGGAAGGAACCCACAAGGATCATCAAGTCCAACCCTTAAGTGAGTGGCTGTACAGGGATGGAACCCACAACCCTGGTGTTATTAGCACCATGCTCTAATCAACTGAGCAAAAGGTTGATGACTGATGCAAGGGAAAGCAACGAAACAAAGTAAACACTGGTTTAATAATTCTCTGATCAAAATTAAATTGAGACTTATCTATTAACTACAGTTAATGACAGGATTTGGTGACTTCCTATAATTACAGGTCTTTATTTAAAATTTCATGCTCTAGCAATTGAACTGTAGACATTTACTATGCCACTTTTATTAAAAAATACTTAACAAAATTATTTTAAAATAGACAGTAAAACAAAATTAGTCCAATAAGTGATTTTCCATAACTCACAATAATCACCATTAATCATTACATCTTTGTATCTCTTAAAATCTTTCTTTCTTCTGTCAGACACATCCTAATTGCATAACATTAACTACTTGTCCATTTCTTACAACTTTACAAGGTTTAAAGACTTGCTGAAATTTAACACTGACAGTCTAAAAACATGGAAATACAATGTATTCATCATCAGGAAATGTCAATACTTCTAGCTGCAACTTCTAGTAACAACTGTTTTAGTTAAGAACACTGATGAGGGGATCCATTTCATGACAATTCCTGGTTTTATAAGATACTACCTCATGTGATTTCTCCCATTACCTGATTAATGTCTCCACGTTTTCTACACCAACAATCATCAATTTTAACGTTTTAATCTTATACACCATTCACCAATCTCAACAGCATTTCTGCTGAGCCTCAAATATGAAGAACAAAATTCTCTGCACATTAATTTTTCCTTGTGTGTTTTCTACACCAGTTGCTTAGTCCTAAAAAGCCATTAATATCTAATAACATCAATTTGTTCTTTGTATTCTATCTCCCCTGAAATACAAACTGGCTTTTAACACAGCAAGACTACTTCTGCTTTGGTGCACCTAGCAGATGAATGTAATAGCATAAACTGTTTCAGAATAATTTCTTCTAAACTCTTTCTCACGGTAGATGTAGCTAGTAAGTCAAACTTTAAACACAGCATCATGAAGATCTAACAAATACTGAGGGACTTAGTATCTCAGTGAGAATGATTTCAAGCTACTCTTCCACTTCGAAAGTCAAGTGCTCTCTTACATCACCAGTGTGATAACAAGCTTAACAGAACAAGGATCTTGCACAGCATAACACTTGTAACACTTGACAAAGGTTTCATCATTGTTTGAATCAGATGAGAAAGGAGAACAAAATACATAAAACTAAGCTGAAGCATTTAGCAAATTTGTATCTAAAGTTGAAATTTGACTGCACAAGACATAAGACCAACTCAGAGGGACCTGTGCCCAAAAAACAATGTTTTTTCAATCAGAGGTTGAAATATTGCTATATTATTCAGACGTGTCCTTTTTCCCAAAAACTGTCTAGTATTACCAACCAGAGCATACTGAAGACTGGTTAAGGGCAGAACATATATGATGCAGAGATAAAAACACAGGAAGACAAATGGTAAGTTTGCCTCAACTGGGAAAAAGGAATTCCAGAAGATGGGAAGAGCAATTGAGCTGAAACAACAGGCTAACCATTTCGAGGCCCAATTTGTAATTTCACCTTCTCAGTCTTTGTAAAGAAAAAACATAATTACTTTATAAGCTTTTTTAGGGTTTACAGTAAGGGCACAAAATCAATTATACGAAAATTAAAATATTGAAGCAAATGATCCCTTGAAGTACTTAGGTACTGAAGCTGATACTATACAATTTGTTGTACACTCAAAACCAGGAGTAGAACTGGGAAAGGCAGAGAAGTGCCTGACGCACTGTAATACCTCCAGCAGCAAGTATCCATGGCTGAACTTGAAGACAACTGTGCCAAGAACTTTATCTACCATGAAACAGAGATTTCAGTTGACGTCTGATACTTGCTTGCTTTCCATTTTACCTTGCTGTAATATTTCACAAAAGTCAGAAGGTACTGTATGCCACATAAAATGTTCTTTTCCCTACTGCTCTGGGACACAAGTTCTCGTGAAGTTCTTCATGCGCTGGAGCATACTCCAAATAAAGAGGGGCCAGAGTCTACATAAACTGCTTGACAGAAGAATGCAGAACATATGAAAATTGTTTATCATAACTGGGTTTTTTCCCTTTCCCACCACCTTATTAGCTTCTGCACTCCTGCTGAAATAAAGTGCAAGTGTGGTAAAAGAACATTTGAACCTAGAATCTGCTACTGGAACAAGGTACTGCTCATCTCTTCTAATCCCCAGCCTAAGGTTTTCTATTCTTTAATCAATATTGCAGTGAAAAGAAAAAAAATTGTAAGCCTTCAGAAGAAGGGATCAATGCTTTACAATACTACAGATTCTGTAAGTATTATTCCCTAGAAGGATGCTGAGAACACAACTACTGCAACTTAAAAAGTTAAATAGTTCTTTAAAATTGTAGAGTTCAGCTGAACTCACCCTCCCTCCCTCCATCCACCCCTCCTGGCCCCATTAAAATATTCAGATCCTGAAATCACTCCAAAGACCAGCCCATCTGGGGTGAACCAGTATCAGCTTTATATAACTCCCACTGACAACTGACTCAGGTCGTCTTAGACAATAACCTTACATTGCTTGTGAATTCCCAACAGAAAGATAAGTATGGTTTGTAAATCAGCTGTTATTAGCTAAAGAAGTTTTCTGTTTTAAACAGAAAGAGATGTACTACTAAAATGTTAATTTACTTTAAAAATTCCTTATCACCCTACCTATTGCATCTTATAAAATCTTATTTCAGTGTTTCCTACCAGGTTATAAATACATTTCAGAAAAAACTTTAAGGACTATAAAGATTGAACATCTAAGTGACCAAAATCTGAACACAGACCAGTTGCATGGCAGCTGTAATACAAACTGTGTACGTGTTGCAGCAGCTTTTAATTACATGTCTTTATATTATTCATGGTACATTTCTGTTCTTATTACACAGGAAAGCAGACATCCTGTGGACTGGATGAAAGCTTGGAGAGGACAAGTATTTTCACAAAATGAGCTGAATGTACTTATTCTGAATAAAACTTTCATGGAAGACATTTAATTATGTATAAATAGCCCATGATGAACCTGCATTACCTTGTAAAATAAGCTTTCCTTTATATTTCATCTAATTTGAACATTAACTATGAACACAACTATCACACAAATGTGAAGTCATGTTTTTCATAATTTTTATGGATCTCAACTGAAAAAGAATGGTAGCTTCAGATAGCTGCATGTAGGAAGGTTATTAAAAGAAAAAAAAAAACAAAAAAAAGAGGAGGAGATTCTTGAAAAAGCAGCTCAAAAGCTTTGTTCAGTATGGTCTAGCTCATTCCTGACTCTGTTTCTTTGAAGTAATAAGGCAATTCCAAGTAAGAGTCAGTAAAAACTTTTCGGCTTAAGTACCCTGCATTTTCTCTTAGCACATTTATGTGCACAAAATCTTATTTGGGCCTTTGGGTCATACAATTTAGATTCACTTGTCAGATTTTGTTACTGGACAATGTAGACACATTTCAAAGGGAAACATCCACATAGCATACCTAAGAAAATGTATGTTTCTGATAATACTCGTAACACTCACATGCCCTTCCTCATTGTAACAAAGTTGTAAATGAACTGCTAAATCCAGAAAATGCTTATGGATGAAGTGAGGAAAACAGCACTACAACCATAAGAAAAAGGGCAAATGAGTGAGAAGAGTACATTAAAACAGTATGTTCTGATTCGAGCCGAAGTTTCTGGATGAATTTAGAGCTCATGCTCAAAGACAAAGACATCTCACTTGGTTTTGTATCTTTGGATTTTCTTGGTTTTATTGAGGTGATATTGTTTGTTTTTCATTCATATTCTTTGGCAGCTTCAGAAAATATCAGTTTTAGAGGACGGGTCTAACACTGGCTACCAAGAATTTAAATATTCTTAACAGAAGTAGAATTATAGGCTGAATATTATGATAAAAGTAATAAAACATACCCAGTATTTCCAACCATGTATTTCAAAACATTTTACAAAGGGAATTTAACATTACCACTGGCATTTTATAGATGGAAGAATGAGATCTAATAAAGAGGAAAGAGGAAGCAAGAATAGATCTGGCCATGGAAAGACCTGTTGAAGGAGCTGACAAGACCGAAATATTCAGACAAACGTAAGGAGCGAAACACAGGTCATTCACTTCAAACCAAGACTTTGGACTTCCATCTGTTACCCCAACTACAGCTATACATAAGCCACCTCAAAAAGATTACAAAGGATTAAGAAATATTACTATAATAATCAGAACACTGATGTGAGTCTGCTAGATGGTCTGTTCATAACAGACACAAGGTGAACTTGTTTTTAAAACTGTGTTTTAAACAGAAAGCTACACAGTGAGCTGTAAGTTCTGTCATACACCATTTCTCCCTGTTGATTCCAACACAGGAAAAATATTTTTTAATATAGTTGCCACTGCTATTGCATAATAAAATAATTTTTACCCATAACAAAAATCATTATTTGCCTATATCAAAGAGATTTAAAACAATGTGGGTTTGAGATCAAGTTTTTAAGTACCTGCTTCATTCTAGAAATACAAAGTTTTTTGTTTCTTGATGCATGTAAATTTTAAAAGTATCTCTTGCTCATACAGTGAAAATATACAATATAAAAAGCCAAAAACTGTGCCCACAAGCAAATATTCAAGTTTCATTTCTCTTTTCCACCATAATAGAAAAATTAAGCAAAAATCCCATTATGACAACAAAAAGGACAAAGTTTCAAAAGCCAGGTAGTTTGTTATGTTTATCCAAACACAAAAGCTTTGAAAGAAACTCAGAGCAACAAAGACTTTGGTAGATACAATGTTCTGCTAGGCCATTCCACACACATGTTTACTGGGAACAGAAAGCCTCTCACAGCCCCAGATGCACATAACATTTAGAACAGAGGAAGAACAAACCAGCCAACTTCAATTGCTAAAAAGCACACAAGAATGTAAGAATGTCATCCAGCTGCACAGGGGTCCAGATTCAGAATACATTTTTGCATATTTAAACTGGTGATTATCCACACAGACATTTTGATTTTTAGTTAAGCTAAACTGGGAAAAAATAATTGAGGGACATACTCAGCACAGCTGACATGCCTGAGTACCAATTTTGTTTTCTCTGTGTAACACAACATACAGACAATACAGTCTGCAGTAACTACCACTTACTTTTAGCCAAACCTGTCACATGTAATTTTCAAATAACCTATTTTCATGCAACTTACTTTTCCCTCTACAGCTTCAAAACCTGCACTTATATAGCCACAAAGGCCAATTACACATGTCAACCTACTACAGCCACCTACAACACAGTGGCACCTCTACATGGAACAACTTACTCTTCCAACAGTCTCATTCTAATTTTTACCTTTTCCCCCCAGTGCGACTCTCATGATACTTTAAAAGATACTCTGTTCTTGAAAAGCATACTTAGAATTAGAGATAAAATAATAAAAATGTATTTTGAGGTAAGAAAACAAATCCAGTAATTGCCTACCTGAACCCACTGGAGATGAACCAACACTAAGACTTTGTAAACTTCCATTCCTGAGCAAAGTTGGTGATTTTTGAAGACCAGAGCTTGTCACACTTCCTGCAGCAGATGCCACAGATGAAGTAGGGGAAGCAGAAGAAACTGAAAGATGGGAAAGACTTTCTTGACTTTTATTTCCTTTGGGTCTACCAGGCCCATGTTTACTTTGCTTATTTCCTTTCCGTTTCTTTTCTGTTACAGTTTCTTCTTCTATTCCAGAAGTTTGAGCTCGTTTGTATGCTGTAGAAGTAAGGCTTGAATTACCTATGTCTCCAGGTGAGCTTTCAAAGTTTTTAGATTGGGAAACAGCTGATGATGAAGGGAGACCAATTAAGGAAGTAAAACAGTTGACACCTCCCTCTTGACTCCCAGCCTCTCCTTTATGTATATCTTTGGTTGACGAAGCCTGTTGAGAATGAGTGAAACTGTCACTTCGCAGATCTGTGTCTGTAAAACTCAAAAAATCTTGGGGAGACTGAACTGAACTTCCAGAAGATGACTTTATGCTCCCAGGAGTGCCCAAAAAGCTTCCTGAAAGAGAAAAAAAAAAGTACTTTTTTTTTTTTTAACCTATAGTTGATGAAAATTGATGGGAAGTATTACTGTCTTAGAATACGAAACTTTAATGTGGAAGGGTTTTATGAAAAGCATTACCAGGAGCTAAAAAGTTTATTTTTTAAATAACTCATTGGTTCTCCTGTTAATCTTCACTCTACTGGAGCAGATTCTCAGATTCCTGTCTGAGATTCAGATTTGAATTTGGAACACAAACAAGGTAAAAACAAATAAAAGGAGGGTAGCAACTCTGCTGCTTAAGCAACTTTGACATCCATCATGTTTTGAAGCCATCACAACAAACACACATTTGGTGCAAGTCAGCGAAGGTTTTTAAACATGCATATATGTAAAAAGAAGGCTGATAGAAATGTGCTATGATCACATCTATGCTATGTCTGCAATCTTCCTTACCGTTCTACCCAAAATCAAGGGTCTGGCACATGTCAAGGGAAGAGCAATTGCACTTAGTTTGCCCTGGCTGAGAAGGTGTTCCACAAAAGAGGTATTTTTCAAAAGCACAAGAGAGTAAGTGAAAAATAGTGTACAAAATTGGCATTTTAAGAATTCTTTAGCACTGTCACAGAACCATAAATATCTTTTATATAATAGAATTACACTGCTTCTGTAATATTTGGAATGCAGTCATGTCATCACTGTATTAGTGCATGCAAGGCAGAAAATGGAGCACTGTTGGGAAACACAAACATCTACTTACACTGAAATTCAGTAATTTTATATGAGCGGGTGTACATGGGTACTGTTTTGCAGAACTCAGACTGATGACAACTAACCCATCAAGAAAATATTTCCAAATATGACATTAGGTATAATAAAATATGTCCTTAAAAAATTAGTCTTTTATCATTAGTACTCCATTAAACATTGTTAAGAATGCAATTTGAAATACAATTTACATTAAAACAGTAATTCAAGGAAAAAAATCATAAAAACATCATTGCTTTGTATTTTAAATAAGTTACACCAACTTCACTTAGTGTAGCCTTAAAGAAAATATAGGCACATAGTAAAGATCTATTTTTCCATCTGCAGTGAGGAAGATCTTTCTTTAAATGAAGAATTGCAGAAGGCAATTTTCAAAGTTTTGAGAATTTAAATGAAAAAACACTTCCATTTCTTTCAAGTAAAAAGGCCTGAAACACTGGAAGAGTTCTAGACAAATTTACAAGTGTTCACTGCATAAACAAACTCAAAGGAAAAGTGACATCACAAAGTATAAAGGACAGTCAGCTACTACACACCACAGTGAAAATTACCGAAAAACAACTACTTTATAGGAGGTCTGATTTGCTGTGTTTCAAAATAACATGTTTTATTGGTTAAGGAATAAAAAAATAAACTTTAATTTTTTTTAAATCTTTCTTCAACTCTGACAAAGATGCCATAATAAAATTTGCTTTTTAGAGGTGTCACTAGTGCATGTAGTGGGTTTTAGCATGTTCATGAAGTAAAAAGTTCTGTATTACCTAAGGCAAATAAACCGTACATACTTGTTCCATAATCATCTTTTGCTTATATATTTAAAAAAAAAAAAAAAGTTAAGTAAAAAGGTCTTTCACTTTGAATAAAGTGGTATACTTTAAATGTCTGTGTTTTGAAAAATTATTTGGGCACCACTGCAACCTATACATAGGTAATCCAGTTTCATTCTAATGTGCACTGACTACAACACATTACTGTTGCTCCACTAAAGAACTAAGAAAGAACTTTAGACTCAAATTCATGTTACAGTTTATGTCAGACTAACTTTACAGCATATAAAAACACCTATTTTTAACAGATAAAGAGAATACCTTAATCTGAACAAAAGCAGCAGTTTTGCCCTTTAAGATGCATGACCTTCTCTTTCATGTTACAACAACAAGCTTTTTGGCCTGAAAAAAGCTGGTTTTTTCACCAAACTGAGATAACATTCTCATTATTAGGGATGAAAGATGAACTACTTTTCAAGTTTTAAATACATAAAATTTCTAATTCATGTCACTACAACACAACAATCTGTACCTTGCTGGAAAGGGCTAGCTGCAGTCACAGTTGTTCCTGGATTTCTTCCAGCAGCAGGCTTTCTTCCCCTCTGACCTGAGCTGTGACCTGCAGATTTCTTGCCTTTGCTTTCTGACCCTCTAGCCTCTGAAGAATCTTTTCCACTTGAAATGTGTGTAGGAACTTCCTGGAAATTTGCATTTGTAAATCGAGCTGTGGTATCTTCCAATCGCTTCAAGGAGCCTGACATGGAGTTATTGCTAGTGCTTGTGTATGTCTAGCATTTTGATAAGAGAGAAGAAATAAAAGAAACAGGTCACATAAAAAAACTGCAACAAAGGAATTGTCTAAAAGACCCCATTCTTTCAAACAAAGCTTAGAAGAGCTCAAACACTAACGTAACTGGAAACAGCAGGAGTTACAGAAATTGAACTGCGAAGTAAACAACTGAAGTACATTAAAACTTCATTTTGTGAAAAAAATGGACAAAACTAATGGCTTTGGTTGAAACTTTTACTTCACTGCGTTAGTCTCATGTCTGTGGTTACAGTCTTTATAATCTATTTAAATAGAATATTGTTATTTTGTGCTTAGGATTAAAAATTAAAAACTAACTTTATATGCTCTTCCGAACATAAAAATTTTATACAGCTTTTTTTGTCAAACTGGAAATGTTGTTCCATCAGCAGTGGAACTGTTAAAGACTTCAGAACCTAAGAACATGCATTTTTATGACTTGATAGTCTCAACACCAAACCAAAATCAACTCCAACAAGCCCAAATGCCCCCTATGTCTTCCCACCATCACACCAGGATTCCCTGCCATCTGAACTGTCCCATTCATCCAGTTCGTTAAGTATCATCAAGTAAAGAAGACACATGAGATCTACTCAGCCGAGACACACCTACTTCAAGCTCACTGTCTGACAGAAAGTAAAAGGAAAATACACTCTTGAGCTCCCAATGCAAATTTCTTCTTCAAACTCCACTCACCCCAAGAATCCTGGCTCTTATACACTCTTCACAGGGCTTTCAAAAATTTTATCTTTAGATCCATTATTTTTCTGTTAAATTTTGTCACAACTGTAAATATTGGTGAACAACAGTCAAAAGAGGTTCACAGAAAGTAATTAGGCGGGCAGGGAAACTGCTTGTGCAACATTCAGAAACCATACAAAGGAACAGAATTGTTCTCATGTCTTAAAAAAACATAGAGCTGTGATAGCAGAATTTTAGTAACATAAGAAAGAAAATTAAAGCAAAATTAGGAAAAAGGAGAAAACATTCTTACACTTCAATCAGCTTGTAAAATAGCTGTTTAAAGTTTCTTTAAAAAATATGGATCAAACCCAGAAGCTACTGTTCAAAAAGAGCTTGTTTTTCAGTTCTTTATAGAACAGAATTTTAAAGTATCTAAATTTATCCTCATTAAAGACCACACAAACACATGCCTCTTAATATTGAGCATATACACCCATTTTCCCTTTCCCAAGCGGGATGCTTGCTGAATTTAGGCCTACAGCAGAACATTTCTTCATCTTTACAAACAACTTTATATACCAGCCATACAAAGTTTTCTATATTTTACTAAAACAGCTAAGACATTTACATAAACCTTACTTTTCAATTGCAAATGACAGAAGACAACTAAACATGCAAGCTTTGAGGAAGGCAAAAATTCCAATCTATTTGCATACCACTCTATGAATTACTATGAACTGGTATAAAAATATATCAGAGATTTTCTGAACAACAGTGAAGAAAAAGCACTTTGAGTCTGTTACAGCACAATGTTAAAAATAATTTTCTTCATATTCATATAATTACACTGGTGTTTCTAATGAAGACGGAGCCGACTCTAATGTAAGTTTAGTAGTCAAGCTTTTGAACTATTACAAAATCTACAAGTATGCTCAATTTTCCAGAAACTGGTATGTCACTGATTTAAGAAGCAGTGGTTCAAACCTGGGCCACTTGGAACAAAAGGTTTCCAGACATGCAGTAACCCAAACCACAAGTCAGGCTTTTTCTAGGATCCAGTTACTATGTCTCTTACTAAAAACCTTCCTAGACTAATTCATATCTCTTATCAACTCACTTAGGTATTAATTGCAAGCATAATGCCCTATAGGTATCAATATAGTTTAATGCTATCTAGTACCTCTTCCCCATTCCTGCAGGATTTTTTAAATATTCCTTTATTTTAAAGGGAAATAAAGTGCTTAACAGAGCTGTACAGACTGGCCAGGGCTAGGCAGTGACAAGCAGGCAAATACTGTGTGGAAATTTGGTTTGCAAGCCTGAATCCTGTTTCTGGCAGATTGTAGAGAACATACGTGCACAACACAGTTCTGCTTTTTTTTTTTGCTCCAACAGTTATTTTTGTTTCAAACGGTGCTCTAACGTGTACTGAAATCTACACACTTAGAGGATCTTGAACACTAATATGACGCAATACACCCTAAGCAAAGTAAAATAAGTATCATTTGGTTGGTTGGGTTGGGGTTTTTTTCCCCCCAAATTACATTCCTAACTTTAAGGAATTAATTGCAACAAAGTACCCTAAACCAGATACACTTATATCAACAGCTTTGAGAATCCACAAAACATGTAAGAGAATCTAAGGTAAAACTGCAGCACAAACCTTAAATTATTAAGCTAATTGGTTCATAGAATAACCTTCCCACCACTAAAAAATTTGCTTTCTAAAAAGCGAAGTTCTAAATGGCAAAGACCTAACGGAAATGTTTCAGAAAAACCTTAATATACCATGGTAAAGTTATACTATTTGTTTGGTTTGGGGTTTTTTTTAGGTCAGGAGTGCGAGTGGCAGAGAGCAAGAATCTGTGGATAGAAGCAGAACAACTTTATTTACTGAATGGCTTCAGCCTCTGCAGCCCCCATGAGATTACAATGCTGTCCCCTCCCAGCATATGCTTTTTAAATGGAATACACTCCTCCAGGCTGCTCCATTCACTGCTCACACCACACTCAGTCACTTTCATTCATTTCAATATAGACACCCTCCAAAAAGTAGATTCCACAGATGCTGTCACCCAATGCCAATCCCTGGTTTGTCTGGGAGGACTTGACTATTTCATGAATGTTAAACATATTCTCAAAAAACACTCAGTATTTGCTGGTGTAATTACCAAGCTAACTCTGTGCGTATCGGGGTTCCTTTACGCTTCCCATAAACCAGTCTGCAGGGTTTTTCCCAGAAAGCACAATTTCACATTGCCCAGTTGGTGCACAGAGAGCTACTGTCATTTTTACGGTCCCCATACATCACTCTGTGTGCCTTAAGAGTTATGCCATCCATCTGCAGCAGGTCTTAAAATTTCTGGAGAAAGCCTCAGATTTATGGTAAAGGCATAATAATCATTCTTGCTATACATAGTATGTTCCAAGGCTTGAGCAGGCTTTAGCCCTAATACAGATGTATAAGGCAGTATTCTTGCACAGAGAAGGGAAGGACCACGGCAGGTAATCCTCCACAAAAATGCCAGGTGGTAAGAGTAGAGTCCAAAACCAACACTGGGTTTTGCATGACCAGGTTTTGGTAATGGGAGGGGCAGGCTACAGGGGTGGCTTCTGTGAGAAGCTGCCAGAAGCTTCCCCCATATCCAGCAAAGCCAAAGCCAGCCAGCTCCAAGACTGATGTGCCACTGGCCAATGCTGAAGCTGCTGACAAATGGTGGTAATTAATGCCTCTGTGACAACATACTAAACAAGAAAAAAAAAGTTATTGGGCAGAAGCCATTTTGGCCAAAGAGCAGAGTGAGAACACGTGAGAGGAACAACTCTTCACACACCCAGGTCAGTGAAGAAGGAGGGAGAGGAGGTGCTCCAGGCCATGAGGCAGCTGTGCCCCTGCAGCCCATGGAGGACCATGGGACTGCAGAGATCCACCTGCAGGCAGTGGAGGTGACCCACACTGGAGCAGGTGGATGCCTGAAAAGGGCTGTGACCCTGTGGGAGGCCCCTGCCAGAACAGAGTCCTGGGAGGGATCTGCTGACCTGTGGAGAGAGTAGCCCAAGCTGGAGCAGGTTTCCTGGTAGGACTTGTGGCCCTATGAGGGACCCACACTGGAGCAGCCTGTGCCTGAGGGGCTGCACCCTGTGGAAGGGTGACCTGTGTTGCAGCAGTTCATAGAGAACTGTTGCCCATGGGATGGACTCACGTTGGAGAAGTTCAAGGAGAACTGGCTCCTGTGGGAGTGACCCCACGCTGGAGCAGGAGGACTCTTCTCCCCGAGCTGCAGCAGCAGGAACAACCTGTGAACTGACCATAACCCCCACTTGCGTTTCCCTGTACCACTGAGGAGGAGACGGGAGCCTGAGAACAAGGGAGAGGTAGGGGGAAGGGCTTTTAATATTTATTTCTCATTATCCTGCTCTGATTTTGTTAGTAATAAATTTAATTAATATCCCCAAGTTGCGTCTCCTTTGCCCATGAGGGTGATCACTGAGTGATCTCTCCTGGTCCTTATCTCAACCCATGAACCCTTTGTTATATTTTCTTTCCCCTGTCAAGTTGCAGAGGGGAGTGACAGAGTGGCTTTGGTGGGTACCTGGTGTCCAGCCAGAGTCAACCCACTACAACACATATACCCCACAGCCCACAAACACCAAGCTGCTGTAGGATAACAATGTTCAGTTACATCAAACAGAGATTTCCCTACTCTTTTCATTCTCTTCTCTACCACAGCGTGGTAGGATCTGAGCACCTCCCTTGAGAAGCAGGTTGGGCTGATAGGTTGAACTGCGGAGGGTTATCATCATCTCTACTGTTACAGCTGAAATTCCATCAGCTGTACTTTCTGTTTGCAGTATCTTTTACCTAGTTATTGACTAAATTTTGAAGGCAGATACACTTGGGTATCTTTGCATACATCAGTGTTTTGGAGGGTTTGTTTTAATTAGTAACATGCACCACCTGGGGAAAAAAAAAGGGGGGACAGGGGGAACCTATATTCTTCTGGAGCTATTAAACCACACATATTTTTGAACTCCTGATATACAAGGCAACGCTCAAAACTTGAAACAGAAGTTCTTATCAGGAAAAACTACAGGGCTGATGGCTCTTCTAGACCAAGAGAAAGGCTAGAAGAAAAGGCAACAGGAGAATTCAGATTCCTAAGTTATACTAGGCCTTCTTAAAACATTCTGTATCTATGTCCCAAAAGTGAAAAAACTGCTAATACGTTAATTGAAGAGTAGTCAAGAATTTCTTATTTCCAACTTTTTCAAACTTCACTGATTCAGACTAAACATTTGCTGAGACATTACAGGGATGCACAAAAATGCCTCTCAAATTGGCATGGATTGGAACCTCAGTAAAATTTCTTGAAATTAAATCCTGCAGAACCAACAGGCAATCCACATACACTAATTCACTCAATGTAAATCCAGAGTTTATTCCACAACCTTTCATGATTCTATCTAAAGAAGCCACTCATCTAGATACAAACATGTTCTAAGTCATCACCTGCATAAATGGTCATTACCATTATGTCACAAAGGATTTAACATCTTTAAAAAAAGACCCCAGATTTAATTTCAATTTCCGTTCCCCCCACAGGAACACTATGGTAGCAGAAGTGATTATATACCATGACAAAGTAATGCATTCAATGTAAAGAGAGACTGCTGTGACACAGACATCAAGTCCAAATCAATTCTGAACACTCTATGGAAAAGGACAAATAAAAGTAACATGTTAATGCAATATTCTAAACCAAATGTTAAGCTCAGAAGAAAACAAAGCCTGTTTCATTACTGAAATTTAAAAATTTTGAGGAACACATCATGATTTTAGAACCTAGAAAAACAAATGCATGTAAAAAGTGTTGAAAGGACTTAGGAAAAAAATGAACTGAAGGAACTAGCCACAAAAAAATCACTTTCAAATATCCAGTAGATACTTTTTAAAAAATATAATCACACTTAGTAATCTCAGTTAAAACACTGAAAACCAATTTTCCTGATGATACGAAGCATTATAAAAAGAAGGCAGTAAAATAAGCAGATAGTTTAGGTAAAGAAAACCCACAGGATGCAAAAGGTTAAATAAGAAAACTAAAAGGGCATGTGTTGACATTTACATTCCACAATGAAGATTCTGATTTAGTTTAATTCAGTTATAACTTAACTTTTATAATTAGAGAGTTTTCGTTTACTTTAGTAACTTGCTCTAGCTTACTCTGTGACTAACCATGGGAGTAAACCTTGTAACTAGGAAAAGGAGGACAATGCAACTAGAAATAAGCTTAGCAGAAAAACAGAATCCAACTGTGTCTTTGGCCTATTAAAATATTAAAAGCCTATTCTAATAGGCCAGATGCAAAAAATAATCAATATTTTAATATATTTTCTTTAACTTTTACCAAAATATACAGTAATATCACCTCTTGTAAAAACTTGTTATTATGATTAAGTAACCAAAGTACAAGAGGGATGTAATTCAAGAAAGATCAGATCATACATAGCATAAAACCTAAAACAAAGTTGTTAAGTTTATAGGAAGTTCCCACCCAAGAAGCCTGTTTTATAGGCTATGAATTTTACAAGTTGTCTCAGACTTGAGAGGAATATGTTTAGGGCAAATTAATAAAATGAAGTAGCAAATCACATAGACCAATCAATACTACTCAAAGTGTTCTACAACTTAATTTCAATAAAAACTGTCACACTCACTGATTGCAATCTCTAATTGCTCTTAAATCAAAACAGCAAAGCGGCAAATTGACTCTACCTTTCCTTCTTTTTTTTTTTAATAGAGTTATTGAGGGTTTCAGAAAACCACTGAATACTATTTGACTTGACAGAACAATGTCAAAGCGAACAGAGTAGAACCAGAAACAAGACTCTTAATAGAAGCGTAAGTCACAACAGGTTAACACGTATGAGTTCACAACTTAATAATCTTACTACTGAGAATAAAGAAATACGCAAAGCATACTAAATATCTAACTTTCTTGGAGATTATTCTTGAAATTGGTACCACTAGCTGAGTGAATACTCCAGAGACTCAGAGAGAAAGTTGGTATTTCAATCTCTTCACCCTGACAATGTCTTGGTGTACCATAAGCAGACACACATTTGTCGAATGTAATGGCTCTGCAATCAAACCACGTACAGTTAACACAAGCCTCAACACCTCTGGTAAAACACGATCATCTATGTACTGATCCCTAATGCATTCAAACCATGATTCCCTGACGCTGATGCCAAGCATTTCCACATGAATGGGAAAAATGTTTTCCAACTTTGAAAAGGAAAAACCCATTTCTCAATAGTACTGCCCACTCTGTAATGCCAACATTCCTATAATTTTCTTGGTGAATAGCAAAAGTGATTCTTGTCAAGTACCATGAGAACTGTCATTATTTAACCCTGCATGTTGCCCCTGCACGTAGGTATTTGCTAGCACATTATCAGGAAGGAAAGGCCACGGAACCTAATAGAGCAGATGGCTAAAAAGGCAATGTGATGTAACAAGTATATGAAGCATGAGCTGTAATTTCATAATTACCAGTTTTATATGCTTACAGGTTCAGTGTCAACTTAGCACACACAAGTAAATTTCAAAGGAAAGGCTTTCTAAAACTTCTCAAATTATTAAATATAACTCAAATAAAATTTACTGGAGTATCAGTGGCACCTGACTGGGGTCATTAAACCCCTCATGATTTCAGTAAGAAACTTTAAGCCTTTCTCCATATGGTAAGTCTTAAAGTATTTTAGGATTTTATATTATAGAGTACCAACTGTGCTTGATAATTATAGAATATATGCTATTATAAAGCTCCTGTATACACCGTGGAATGATTACATCATGAAATTTCAACATACATAACTGAAGTGGAAGAGGAAAAAGAAATATATTGACTTACTTTTTCTGTTGTTACCGTAAGAGATGGAACCAGGGACGGTGAGGACTCCGACTGCTTCTTATATTTTTGTTTGTGTTTATCTTTCTCTTTATATTTCTAGAAGTTGCAAAAGAGAATACAAAGTTTAGCTTCATCTTTAACATTTTACATAGCATCAAGGCTTATCAAAATTTAAGAGAGATCATAATAATACTATTTGGAAACCACATTAATGTTCTGAAATTTTTATAATATAATTTTATAAAAGCAAATCAAGTATTTATGTTTGCTTTCAAAGTACACAAACAGAAATTCTTCAATTACAGCCAGCATTTATGAATCCACTGCTGTTAGTATTATCCAACTTTCCAATAATAATTAACCAATAAAAGAAACTGGATTAAAAACAGAGACATGGATGCTGCTTCAAAAATCTATTTTTCACCAAAGATTTCTATTTTTCTGCACCCGTACAGTATATTTTGTTTGGGTACTAATGTAAATTAATGCAAGGTTTTAGCTTTGGCTCCCTTACTGATATCTCTATGCATAAGAATGTAAAATCTGATTTAGATTTCATTTCCAAAAAGGTGAATACATTTTAGAGATTAAGTAAGTATCTTCCATGGTAAACTGAATAAAATACTAAAAGCTATAAAAATTAAATGTACCTTCTACAAGAGTGGAGAATTTAATGGGGATTTTCTTAATTTTAATTTTTAAACACAACATAAAGCATTGGCAGTGTGAATGAAATTGTGCAAACAGAGAGAAAATAACTTCTTAACCCACAGCCTTTAGAGTGTAAGAGAAGTCTTTCATACTGGCAGAAATCAATTCTTAGGGGATTACAGAATCAGACCCAAATTATATTTATTTAAACATTAAAATACTTCTTAAAAAATACCCAGTCTGGCAAAACCAACATTTAAACTTAGAATAAAGAAGTTTAGTATTTTTACCACTTTAATAATAAATTTTTCCTTAGCTTCATAATACAGTTTATTTAGACAGCCAGTGTCAGAAGATGCAGAGAAACCACAGGTTTGAGACAAAGTTACTTACAAGCTACTGGCATGCAAGCATTTTGTTTCTTTAAGTATGGTATTTGTGGAATTTTTGTGTACTAACAGAACTCTGCAGAACAGCACAATGTGTGGCTGTTTGTTCAGAAGGAGTGTTTCAACATAAAGCTAGTTAAGAAAGTGCATATATATGGATTGACACACGGGGTTTAAAAATCCCACTGAGCAGCTTGAAAACATGAGGAACACAAAATGTGTGCGTCTGAATAGCCATATGAAAACTCAGTAACTGTTTTGAATCTTAAAAATTACCCATGCTGATCTTTCTCTATCAAAATGATATCCAGATTCTCAAATAAAACCATAATTTGTTCAACAGCGACCACACAACCACTCTCACCAAGCACCGGGACAAGAGAAAATACATCCACGCCATATCCGCGTATGACCAAGTACAAGGTTTCTATTTCAGTCACAATGGAAGAGATATCAGAGACTTATTTGATAGGATCAGCCTGAGAGAGTAAGAGAATGGGTGCTCAAATTTGCTAATAAAGTAGAATCAGTTATTTGACAAACTAGATGCAAAGCTGAAAGCAAAGTACATCTATCTCTACTACCAGCTGACTGACTTAAGAGACCACCTAATCAGCACAAATCCATATCACTGAACTTATACAGCCTAATTTTTCCAGAAAGGAAATATAGTTTAACCAAGAAAGTTCACAAATAAAGTAACAAAGTTATTGTCACGAAAGTATCATGTAAAAATACACTTGCTAGAATACAATGTATAAAGTTCTTTTAATTCTTGTACATTTCTTAAAACTCAGAGGGAGGTACAAGGGAACACTTTAAAAAGCTGATGGGGATTTTTTTCCACTGTGCCACAGAGATAGAAATATGGAGTTTTCCCTTTCCTAATAAAGTGTGAGGGTGATATAATGACAACAACGTACACCATAGGGTAGGATTCAAATTTTTGAAACCTAATACAGACTTATTGAAGGAGTTTTAGATCAGGGAGATTGTTTCTGTTCTCTTTTGTGTTTTTCTGCAGGGCAGATTGCTTGTTTCTTTTTACCTGGAAAATACACAGTTGAAAGAAAACAAAATATGGAGGCATTCAAATGCACCGCACAGTCATTTCAATAATATCTTAGATGCAACAGTCCCAAAAGTGCTACCCATACTACCAGAAAAACAAGCAGGGCTCAAGAAAAAACAGAAGCATCTACACTCAGACTGCCACGCTGTTCAGCAAATCTGTTGAATCAAGACTTTCACCAGTGCTAGTTACATGTTTAGATAAACTCAAGTAACAATTTCACCGAAGTCCAGACGAGCCTCAAGAATAAAGCTATGAAATGGCTAAGCCACTGCCTGATTGTCTTTAGCCTTCATCATTTTACTATGAAATTCAAATCACCCTAAAGAATTTATTTATAATCTTGAAGCCAAGGGGCAATGACTTTAATATGCTTTAAGATGAATCTTCACAACAGTATCAGTAAACAATAGGAACACTTTTAAATGAACATGTTTTACAATCTCTTCTGTTGACTTTCTAGTGTTCTTTTACTTTAAGTTTTAATTTTGCCTAAAAGGCAAAGAGACATAAAACTCTGATCAAAGGAACAGTTAGTACAATGTACTGAAATCACTTTGACAGGAGTCTCAACATAAAAGATGGTGTCAAGAAGGAAAAGGGGATACAAGAACAGTAGGAAAGGAGAGGGCATAAATTACTAAGAGCCTGGAAATAATATGCTTAATTTCTGTAAAGTGAAGCATCGGCAACCACATCAAATTCCTCTCCCAGATCCAAAGCATCAACATAAAGTCTGCCAGGACAGCTTACCACTCAAGGCCACTGGAGGGGTAACCCATCCAAAGGCCTTTTACATACAAATATCTTGTTCACAGGAGACCTGCTGTCCTTAACTCTACATTCCCTCCTCCTTCTAAGTTATACCTCCTCTAACAATTTTTCCTGTATTTTTTTTTCTTTTCACTTTTTTTCTTCCTATGGAAAGTTAAGAAGTCTTACTTCTGAATGTGAATTGACTCCAGATGCATATAACATCAAAGAACTGGAGAACACTTCACTGCAGGAAAACCTTTGAAAGAAATGCTCAGATTTTACCCTGGTAAGAACAAAACTTTCCACAACAACCTGCTGAGATGAACAGACATAGCTCCCACAATATGGCTCTTTGCAGTTGCACCCTCTTCTCATCATAATGATGCATACAAGTATAATAAGACTTCTGCAATATCCACTTTGGAATCCAGAAAAGGAATAATAGAGGAACACGAATTCCCACAGTATTTAACAAGTATGACAGCTTTTAATCGAGTCTGTCTCAAAGGCCACACAAACTAGTCATCTCCTCCCTACCACCAGAAAAAGAAAAAACCATTAGCCCTTCATGGACAACTCTGCATGCTTCACCTTTGTAACATCTCTGTTCAGTCACAGCTCTAAAAAAACCCCAAAACACACAGCAGCAGCTCACCAAGATAAACATCCTTCCAGAAAGGCACATGGGAACACCCCATTCTAAGGAAGGTAATCATATCCAATGTCTAACCTTCTACAAGCTTTAGAGTAAGGAAAATAAAAGGCCGAAATTACTGTTAAGAAGAACTAAAAATAATATTCCCACTAAGTGAAAGCTAAGGGAGTATTAAGGTCAGGCAAAACCCATTCATATATTTAAGCATGACTTCAGATGTTCCAAACACCTGTGCAGAGCTGATAAATGCACTCCTACATTCTGTAAAACCAAGATTTAGCAGAAGACACATTCCAAGGAAAAATATAGTAAAAAATACAGGGCCAACTACAACACTGACAAAGGAAACTTTAATTCTGGTTCACAAATAAGATAGTTCAGCAGACCAGATTCAGGTAGTCCCTGAAATCTTTGTTACTGTAAGAAAAATAAAGTGTGATTGCCATGCAGCCATTAGGTAAGCAGCTGTAACATTATTCAACCCAGAACCTGAAGAGTTCTGATTTATGGGACAGCTAAATACCAATACAGAATACCTAGAGTTCATATGTCATGATTAATCAGAAAGCTTTATTTATCACCAGACATCTTATTTTTGGCTTTTGTCTCTTATTTTAAAAATTATGTAATACCATCTTAACTCCAAGAGCTATATGAAGCAAGGTAAGATAACAAATCAGGTGCAAGATTTCTGGAATTCTATACCATCTTCTGTACACTGCCCTCTTGTGGGGCAGGGGGTAGGCAGACAGAGAATCAGAAAAAAAACCGCATTCTGATAATTTCTATTTCTTCCACAAAGAGTCAATCTACAAAATTATTATATAATATGACTTGACAAATACAGTTTTGTTCCAATTCTTCCTTTTTTTAGCTCATTTACATGCTGGATCACTCTAAAGATCAGCACTTACTCGTTCACTTTCTTTAAAGTATTTTCAGAGGAACACTTATCAGACTACTAAATGAAAATACCACCTCATCAAAATATCAAAAAAGGCTCCATGTATATGCTCATTGTAGCTCAGATCTGTTACCAACATGTCCTAGTTTCCGCCAAGGACCGAGCCTGAAGCCGTGTGGGCATGTCTGTGTTGTTATTCTACACCACCCACGTCAGCATAGGAGGGGGGCAGTAAGCGATTCTCACACCCGAGAAGAGGCCTGGCTTGCAGTCAGGAAGCAAAGGTGGCGTGTGGAGGGTCCATCGGCCATTCTGTCCATTGTCTCAGGGGTTGCACTATGTCAGTGAGCGTTCTGTGTGTAGAACACCCTCTCTTTTATACACCATTTTTATTAGGATTATTGCTGTTACTGTTCATTTTCTTATCTCATTGCTGTTTCCAGTAAATTGTATCCCAGCCCACAATCCCTGCCTTTTGTATCACCCGCCAGAGGAGGAAGGGGAGTTAGCATGGGAGGGGGGCAATAAATTAGGGAGTGCCATTCCTAAACCATGACACCACGAGAACAGATGTTATCAAATCTATCTTTTTGCACTTTGTACCCCAGTATTTGGGAAAACTGAATAATGCAAATGAACAATAACTTTTTTAGTACAGATGGAGTGGATGAGGTCAGCTTTTCTTTTAAATGACATTATTCATTCATAAAATTTCCACATGGAAGTATCATTTAACTTGCTGAAGGTATTTACACTTAATTGCAATTCATTTTCATCTCAGAAATGCACAGCCTTCTCCAACAAGGTTCCAGAGTACTTAATTTCATTAAAATACATTCTAAAGTGCAGAATTTAACAGTTCTCTATTACAAAGGAGAAAAAAAAGGTTTCTGACCCTGCTCTCACCTTTCCCAGACTATTCAGCTTGTCAGACCTTCTGTGTGCCCACTCAGACTGCTAGAACAGCAACAACAAAAAACAAAGCAGAGAGTTTTCTGCTGTTTTAGTGAGCCATGTTAGCTCTGTGAAGGAACATGAGAGACGGACAGTAACAGGCACAAGAACAGGTAAACACACAGAACAGAGAAGCAAGAGCTCACCTGCTCAAGGAGGAAGAGACTAACTTATATTTTTGAAGCATTAAAACACTATCACCAATCATCAGTGCTTAGTCCTTCAAAACAAAAATGCTCCGATTGACATTGAATTATTCCATTTTTATCCCTTCTCTCTTACAAAAATCGTAAACCTCTACTTACTACCTTTCGTTGTCCCAAGTTTTCAAACCTTAACAACACTTTCAGATCTATTTTCCTTATTGATTATTGTAAGCAAAATCACCTGAATGTCTAAATCACTAATTTTTCTGCTGCTGTTTTTGACTCAGATAATCCCAATGTATCAGAATGTTCTGTTAGTACAGAGTATTTAGATTGGTGCTTTTGTCATTTTTAGATTTTCTGAACTGTCATTGTGTCTCCGAAGACTATAAATCCAGAGTTGCCGCCATCACAACTAATCTGAATGCAAAACTGCACATAGCTCTTGTTAATCCCCAATACCAGATCTGCTTGACCTCTTACTTGGGACTAGGAGATACTAGCAATATAACAATTCCAGAATGAAAGATGCCCAAGGGTGCAAAAGTTTCAAATTCAAATCCTAATTTATCTTATTTTTACAAGAACAGTCCTTGCTCAGACATTCATCTGGTTATCATTTTCAAATGGTATAACCCAAAAATTCAATGCAGCAACAGTGTTGCTGCAATCACAGTAATAAAGGGAAATAGGCACAGGATAGTTTATAGGGAGAGGTTGAATCCTATTGCCAGCATTATTCAAATACATACATATGCAGCTCTAAGGATAAAATTCTTCTTAAGTACCAGTCCCTGATATAATTACTTAAATACTCAAAAGCCTCACTTAAATACAGGAAGAATGGTACAAATTTTAACTGTCAATACTAAAAAGACTCAAGAATCAACAATCAAAGTGCCACCCAAAGCTTCTATGAGGTGCATGACTACCAGCTCTTATCCAGAATGAGCTACTCTTCTTTTGATATTTAACATTAAAATACTTTTCTTCTGTTATTTGCACACTTAAATATTAATGTCTAGTAATGGATACTCAATGCTAAACATTTGAGTTGCACTTCAAAAACGGTGCAAGATTAACTAAATCAATGCAACTATTTACTGTCAATGCTCACCTTCATTTATTCCTATATTTCAAGTATTAAAATTTTAAAATACGTATTATGTTACATACTGTGAAATGTTCCCCTGTCTCCAAGGTAACTTATAGCTATCTGTCAAACATATGTTAAAAAATAGGCAAACAGAATGGCAAACAAAAGGAATATATTCAATTTTCCTGGTTCAGCTTAACATTGCAGATCATCTTTAACTCCATATGGTCTGCCAGCACACAAAACACTAGTGAACAGCATATGTATGTGTGCACAACTTCATAAAAAAGTATCCAAATTACCTTCTAGAAATTGTTACAAAGTACTAATAATCTTGTATTAATCTAAAGAGAAGAAAAAGTATTCTAACACACCTTGCTTCTACATCTCTCACAGTTATAGCTATAGGATTGAAATTGCGCTGGTTTTGAATGGGATAGAGTTAATTTACTTTATAGTAGTTGGTACGGGGCTGTGTTTTGGATTCGTGGTGGAAACAGTGTTGATAACATGGAAATGTTTTCATTTTTCCTGAGCAGAGCTTACACAGAGCGAAGGCCTTTTTCTGCTCCTCACCCCAACCCACCAGTAAATGGGTTGCAGGGGCACAAGAACCTGAGAGAAGACAAAACCAGGACAGCTGACCCTAAATGAGCAAAGATATCCCATGCCATATGGTGTCATGCCCAGTATACAAAACTGGGGGAAGAAGAAGGAAGGGGAGATGTTCAGAGCAATAGTATTTGTGTTCACAAGTAACAGTTACATGTGATGGAGTCCTTCATTCCTGGGCACGCCTGAACACCTGCCTGCCCACGGGAAGTGGCCAATGAATTCCTTCTTTTGCTTTGCTCGCATGCACAACTTCTGCTTTACCTGTTCAACTGTCTTTATCTCAACACCCAGGGCTTTTTTCACTTCTGTCCTTCTGATTCTCTCCCCATCCTACTGGGGGAGAAGGAGCAAGCAGCTGTGCAGTGCTGAGCTACTGGCTGGGGTTAAACCATGGCCAAAGTGTAGGAAGATATACTGCTCAAATACAAACAAAAATGAAGCAGGAACCTTAATGATCTATTTTTAATATTCATGTGTCACCTAGTTTTCAAATTAAGACAAACAACCTTGTTCAATTTTCTCAAGCAAGAAATGTTCACTTTTCTTCAAAGTACAGCTTACCCTCTACCTCAGTTATTCCAAAGTTACACTCTTGTGCCTCATAACGTGGTGGAGCACAAACACTGAGGAGCAAATGATGCTACAATACACTCAACTTGTAGAAAGCTCAAAATCATAATGAGACAAAAAGTCTTCTCCTAAAATTTTGTGAAGACATTGATGAATCTGGAGTTACTAATAGGATAAAAACAAAATAAGCAAAAGTAACACCTAATAATACCTCAAGTATATCATAGCAATTTTTCAATGAAACAAGTATTTTGGTTGGTCCCTCCAGCAGATCTCTAAGGAAGACATCCCGAATAACAATGCAAATTTTCTTTTAAAAAATTGCAACTCTTGTTTGATGAGCACAGTAAGAACTTATTTACAGTACAGATCTACTCAAAATTTCACATCTCCTGGTATTGATCTAGATATGTCTAATTTCTTCCAGTAAGTGTCTGAGGATTTTGCCACCCATGGATTTTCAGGTTTACAATCTACAGAAACAATTATCACTTATTGTTAGTTCATGCCCAGTTTTGAGTTTATTTTCTTCCGCAGTGAAAAGTAAAAGATGAAAATGTGTACTTTGAGGGGGGAAAGGACAGTTGCAACTTATGCAAGCCTTAAAAAAAAAAATCTACATCTTACAGAGTAGTTTTTAGGTCTACCTGAGTTGGTGTGTTTGTCATTTTGATTTTATGATAATTAATGAATGCCAGGTGACAAGCTTAATACTACTGAGGCATTTGCTGTGCTAGTGGACACTAAAAGCACTACCTTTTTTTTCAGTAATATATATGGTGTGTTACTGTAAGGTTAAAAAAATAAGGCAATCAAATCAGTAATTTCATGACGTGTAAGAATGATGACAGAAAGTTCCTAGCTTTTCTCTTACTAAAACTAAAGAAAATGTAAATAAAAATGAGCTTATCTGCTTATATAGTTCTTCCTGACCTCCACAAGAGATCATTTTGCTGTGCCATCTATATATACACCTGCTGGTGCCAGTTCTAGTAAATTACATGCAGTTGATTATCAGGATAATAACTGAATATACAGAAAACAGCAAAAGGTAACAGAATTTTAGCAGGCAACAAGATGTCACGTTTCCTCTTAATCCTGCAGATAAAGATATATATTACTGAATATACTCAGAGTAGCTTTCTAATGAAATTTTGTTTACAGTCATACTCTGTCAGTCTTCCCAAAGAGTTAAGACTCTCAACAGAATTTGACATAAAAATATCTATTAAAAAAGAAAAACCCCACACCCCTACGAAAGTCAGTACAGAACAGGTGCCCCGAAAGAGAAATAATATTCATTGACAAAGAAAGCACAGACTGAACTATGAAATCATCCCCTTTTCTGAACCATGGAACCTCCACAAAAATTCAGTTTAAAACAGGAACTGGGGTCTGCATGTTAGATATCTATTAAAGACCACCTATACAGTGAGATACACATGGTACATATTTACTGACCAGCTTTTAGGGGTGTTTTTTTAAAGGCATTCTTCTTTCCCTTTGACCAAACAGAATTTGGAGTAACTTAACATGGCTAAGCATCACCATTAGCATCCATACCACATGGTTCTCATTTGAATAATATTTATGTAATATTACTTGAATTATTAAAATTTCAGTAATTTCAAAGTGGTTGCAAACCACTTTTCTTCTAGTTATCTTTATCATTCTTACAGTTTTGCTTCATACATCAAGAATAGCTGAAAGGATAAAAGAATCAAATCTATTAAACTGATTAACAAAAAATTAATAAAAATGCAATGGGATACTGCATTACTGAGATGAGTCAGGGGCTTTTCTCTCTAAATGCTACACAGAACCCCCAGTGTTCAAGTAACATAATTTAGTTTATGAAATGCGGTAATTAATAGAGGAATGACACAATTAGAATCGCCTTTGAAACACTCTATACAGCCCTGTAAGTTGACCCTTCAGGACTCAAGTCAGATTTATCTTTTTTTCCCCCCCTCTTAAGGAAAAAAAAAGAAACCATTCCTTATGCAGCTGAATGGCAATCCAAAAAACTGAAATCTGTTCCTATTTTTGCCACAGAATCGTATGTGATGCACGGCAGGTCAATTTTACCTTTTCACAGTTGGTTACTCAGACAGTGAGGAATGCCTCAAGAAACTTGATCTGAGTGTTTACAACTTGACTTGTAGCAGCTCACACAGAGCATTAAAATACATTAAAAAGCATCAAGCACCTTTATCCCCAATGAAATTCACTGGCCTGACACATGAACATAGGCTCCTTCACAACATATTGGGAAAGTTTGGGCAGTTCAGAACGTAGCTCCAAACCTCAGCTCTCCTACGGAAACTTCCAATGCATAGAGACGTGTTTTAAACTTCATTTCCCATGGGCCTAACAACCCAATTCACAGCTGCAGTGGAACACTGAGTGTGATGCAGTGCCTCAAGCTCTTCTCAGATGTTCATGTTTCTATCCACAAAATCAGAGAAGCTGTAACATTTCTTTAAGAAAAGAACAAGCAGCAAAGAATTAATCAGAAGCTCAGTGTTTCAAACAAGTATCCTGGCTCCTGTATTTTAGATTCTCCTCGGACACTCTCCAACTTCTGTAACAGTGGCCTGAGGCTCCTTGTCACTATTTTGTTCTTTTTGCCTGTTCAGCCACAATTTCTTACACATTTGCAGTCTTCAGTCAGAAGCCCATTTTTGTTTAATTTAAATCATATGAGGCCTCATAGCAAAGCTCAGACCAAAGCGCTTTTAGTAAAAAAGAAATGTGTGTAATTCGGCTGCTAGAAAGTAGTTACTTACTAGGTAATACATCCACATTTTTCAGAACGCACAAACATATAATGCTAGTAATCCTGCCTAATTTTCATGCAAGTGGCTAAAAAGACTTCTTTTATACAAAGGTCAATTACAGATATGTTAAGTTCTTTCTTTAGTCCTTCCAAATGTAAGACTGCCAGGAACACTAACGCAAGGTGTTCTTCCACAGCCTCATGGTGGCCTACATTTTTTCTAAGAAAGCTTGAGGTAAACACCTGGGCCCTGAAAAAAAGGGATGTTATATTGGAGTGTCAAGTAATATATAACCAACCCTATTTATGAGGGATGCAGCCTCATCACTTATCATTTCTGAATAGTTTCTCTGCCATAGAAACTAACAATACTTAGGCAGCAGTAATCAGAAAAGAATGAAGTTTTTTATTCTGTAGCTTCAAATTCATCATTAAAATTAAATCATACCAAAGGTTTGGTTGGATTTTTTTGATTTTTTTTTTTTTTTACTATTACACCCTTATATACTTGTCATCAATTTTGTTATCAGGGTGCCCAGAGGAGATTTAAACATATGATGAAGGAAAACACAAGTTTTCAGCTATGTCAATGTTTCTATATCAATGTTATCAGACCAACCTCTTCTTACTCCAATACAGTATTTCATATGCACAAATGGACAGCTTTTGAGATCTGAGAAATAAAAACGGTTCCAATCCACAACTCATACAGCTACTGCTTGGCAAAAGGGAAAGCTTTAACAATGCCTGCAGATCAGATCATCCAAATTTCCAAAGAACAAAAACGAGAAAGAAGAAACTACAGTGGCCATGGGCACAGGAGAGGTAGGGAAGGGTTGTGCCACAAACACACAGACACTCTTGTATCTGTGAAGAAAGATATACATATTTACTGTAACATGACAACAATCTAGATTCCAAACAGATTTACAGAAGAGGAAATAAGGAAAGTTACCCTAAAAAATGACCTTACTCCCCCAAGATGCTTGATACAGCATACCAAATATACAGTGTAAGACATCACATGTAGAAGATAAGCAAATTTACCAAAAGAATGAGCCTCCATCGCACACACAGTTCACTAACCGAAGATTAGGATTATGCAAAGAACAGGTTGTTCTTCAATTACAGAACGTGTAAGATTAAGAATGACAAACAAAAAGTCTGTAGCCACAAAAAATTAGATGATTAACAGCTTTAGGAAACTACAACTTTTTTCACCACTGGGTGGTTTTAGATAGAATACTGTTTTGTTATTCTACGTGCCATGGGAAACACTGAATGGTAAATAATATGTTAGTGCTTCAAACTGCGTTGCTTCACTTGGTACTGCAGATCATGAGATCTCTTGGATTACCACATTTCAGTTCATGAAAGGTAGAAGAAACTTCAGTATCCTACTTCTGGCAAATTTCAAGTCACAGAAAAAGGCCAGGACTTGCAAAGGCAACCACAACATTAACTATATTTCTAGAAGGTCTACATGAAAACACTTCCAGAGCAGGAGAGGCTGAGCAGCTAGCTGAAAAAACAGCTGAAACATTGACTGAACACACTGTTAGAAAGCCCCTCCAAGTACACCCTGAAGACTTCACAGGTATTATGACCTGAAGAAGCACAGTATCTTCAGTCAGTCATTTAAAAAAACCCAACCAAACAAAACAACAAAACAAAAACCACCCAAAAAACATAAACTCACCAGGCTTACAAGTTTTGTCAATGTGAGTAAAAATCCATGCACATATTTTGACAAAACATGACCTGAAATACCACTGTGGCGAAAAACTAAGAAAAAAATATGGCAAATATTAGTAAGGATTTCCCTTGCAGCTAATTCTGTAGTCTGTGCTTCAACATTGGTTTTTGCTACCAATATGTTACTAAGAAAAACAAAAAGGTCTCCCAAAAACCTCAATCTTTTATTATTTTAGTCATAGATTTAGACTTAAGAGGTAAAACTGCAACACAGTGCACTCTTGTCTGCACTACCAGATGAACATGGAACTATTCATGTACACCATTAACCAAATCTAAAGATGCTTTCAGAAGATTATTCAAGAACAACTAGAGATCAACATCCATCCAAAATGGCAGCAACCTTAAAACCCAACTCAAATATTAAGGCAACTAAGAGTCTGAAGACTGACATTTGTTATTTGACTTCTTCTTACTATAAATATAGCTCCTTTGTACAATACAAATTTGGTCAAAAGATTCTTTGATTTCAATTTTTATGTAACGATTTTTAAAAACACAAAACTAAGTTTACCCATATCCACACAAAATTCTATTAAGCTATTTGTACAGGATGTGTGCAAATGAGCAGTTTTGCATGTATTCTTAGAGGGCTAAAAAAAAGCCAAAGCTTATTTGCATTATTGTGCCACAGTTTGTAATCACATCCTATTGAATTCAGATGACAAATTTCCTATAAACAACTGTTAATCCAGCAGTAAGAAACAAGTAAAGTAGCAATCATCATTTTAAAAATACGCTAAGTCAAACTGTTAAATGAATACACCAACATTAGAAATCATTAGTCAGTTATGTTCTTTGTACAGGAAGATTCCCAGGTGAGTAACAAAGTCTTCTGCCACCACAGTGGGCGTGACCACCAGTACCAGTAAAACGTTACAAGAAAAGATGTCAGTTCTTTGATGAGAGAAAAAGATATAGCAGGTTGAAACATAAAAAATTAGATCCACCTGTTTAGCTGCACACTTGCTAAAATGTCTACTGCTGTTTATCTTTCCTACATTGTCACAAAGAGCATACAAGAAAAACTCTAAGGGAAACCTATAGCAAAGGAAGTTGCATGGAAACAGCCTATCCAGTGGATGTACTTCAGTGTGTATCCCAAATGCAATGATAAATAAGAATAGGAAAGTGCATGTACAAATGCACCTGAAAATCTTTCCTCATTGAATGCTAGTACCTCTATTATTATTCGGTGCTTAAGGAACAAGATTTCGTTCATGCTTTTCAGCAAAATTTAAATTTATCAGAACGTGCTACTATTAAGCAGATGTGCCACAGAATTAGCAACGACAAATCCACTTACTTTTTTCTCCTTCTCATGATGTTTATCCTGAGAGTGAGAGGAAGAATCACTTAAACTTTGATCATATGACCTATTAGATCCCCGTTTGCTCTTTTTCTAAAAAGAGAAAATATATTTATGGACAGAGAAAAGGAACCATTTCAATAAATAAAAAGTATAAAGCATTTCAACTGGTAAGATGCCTTATTTCTTGAGGGAAAATAATTCAGTACTTCAGTTACTGAAAAACTGACACTAATACAATTCACAAGACCACTCAAAGCACATCAGGAAAAAAGCCTATCCCTATAGTGACTTTTCCACCTCCCAAAAACTTGCAAGATATGCTTTCCATAGAGAAATTAAATATGCCACTTTTTAAAGGTTAAAAAATGCCAGACACATTTTCAAGTTTTCATAACATAAAAAAAAAGAGATGCTGCTCAAGCAAGCATCACACGAAGCCACAGTAAAGCCCTGACACACGCCTGAAACGCACTGTGACGTGGCTGTTTTGTGGCTTCATGCCTTATTTATTATTCAAGTGATCTGTCTGTAGTATTTTCATTGAAATGGATTAAGAACCAGGATAAAGAATGCTGTAGTCATGTATGGCTTACCACCAGCAGATATATTGTCTGTATTTCTGCAGTGTCTGAGAGCCTAGTCCAGGACTGGAAATACTTTATGCTAGGCCAGTGTTCTAAATGTTTATTATTTCATTGTAATTGAGGCATTATAAAGACACTTCAGGTCGGTGTTTTGTCAACCAATTTTCAGTGGAATAGTAGATATACATCACCCAGCACCTTCAGCAGTAAATACTAAGAACCTGTACGTACCAGGCATTAATAGTCACAATAATCCTAAATAAACACTGAAACACTTAAAATGATCTTGCCTGTCTTTACTGTTCTTACCACTGTAACTTCATAATGGAAAGCTAACTAAATATATGAAAAATATGGAGTTATGTCTTTATCATTAAACTTGCTTTTTAAATGAACATAGATGTTCTCAATCATAGCAGCACTGCAACACTCAAATGAAATGCATAGAAGTGTAAGAAGGGCTTGTCTTCACTGCTAAGTAATAGACCATTTTTGCTCTTTTTGTATATGCTTAGCTCAAGATAGTAAAAAATGGCCTAGAAAGCCATGACATCTTAATTATGAAGCAAATTTATTGGTATTTACTAGAGCACAGAACTAACCTCACCAAGCTTACCTTCTGGAAAGCTAAAATGGTTGACTGGTCCTGTGTTTACCTCACTGGAAGCTATTCAAAAGTCACACAAAGTATTCACCTTTTTCAGCAGTAAACACAAGTAATATGCAAGTTTAACTATACTTACAGCAGTATCTGAACATAAGCCTATATATTTTAATATTCATAAATAAAATTTTTAAACCATCAGTTAAGTCCTTCAAGTCCACACACTCACACGTGTACACAGAAACAGGTATCTGGAACTGTCAAATTGGTAAGAAGTGATAGGAAAGACTCCAAAGATCTGATCCAAAACTTACTGAAATAACTCAGAAATTTCAGTGTTTGCTTGTTTGTTTGTTTTTTAAAAATCAAACCTCAGGTCACTTCCTCAAGGTTGGGTTTAAGAGAATGTATAGGCAGAGAATATCCACAGCCCACACAATCAGAGATAGAACAGAAGAGGTGGGCAGAAGAGTAACAGTAGCAGAAAGAAATGGAGGGCTTCTTTATTCTCTACAAGTAGTATTTTCTAGTTTATTTCAAAATGGACTAAATTCCTAGAAGGGACCTAAACAAATAGCAAAAGAAAACATTACAGGAACTCAATGGAAAAAAAAAAAAATCTCTAAATGTGTACGCTATTTCTGGCAGAGGGGAAAAACCCACACATCCAGAAAGCAACCACTTATAAAAACATTTTCAGCTAGTACTTCTGTAACTGTGATTAAAACATTGTTTTAATAAAATACAATCTACTTTTTGAGCTACATGAAAATATTATTGCTAGTGTTAATGGCAATTCTGAGTGAAAAAATAAGTCAGTGACATTTATTTATAGAATTTAACAAATACATACCAGTTTATTAAAATGGTATTTACAGTAGCCACAGTATTGGACGTTATCTGCACCATTGCCTTCCTCTTCACAAAGAAGTCCTGCAAACTGTGCACTAAAAATAAATAACATTCAAGGAAAACAAATTTACACCAGCTTGTACCACAATACCACAGCTGATAATGTACAGATGCTTATATCTGCAATTAATAAGAGATTTCCACACAGGTGATTTCCAATGGCATTCGAGCACATAACCCACCTTTGTAACCCCAGCAGAAAGTACGGTTCACACTTTGGCCTGATGCCTTTCTCAGAGTCTTTAAGCCACTCACACAAGCTTACAGCTTCCAAGTCTGAATTTACTATGCAGTTACTCCCATAAATAAACCAACCAATCATTTACAATTATTCTCAGCTCAAATTTCAGCGAAAAATTATCTATGGAAATAACAGTTTTTAACAAAACCATACCGTAGATCCAAAGATTTTTTTTTTTCAGAAGTTGCATACATCCTTCTCTGATTTGCCAGGTAAATCACTTTTTTTTCCCTCTAAATAGAACTTGAATTGCATAATAAATCAAACCATATCTATTAGCTTAAAATACTATGGCAGGTTAATCTCTTTTAAAAAGAACAGGACTTAAAAGTTGCCTTGCCTAGGCTAATTATTACCTTATTCTACTACATTTTTTTTCAAATCAATTTTGCTTTTCACCATTTGTAATGTTGATTTATTTTCTTTATCAAAACTAGATATTGAAAAAACAGATATTCATTTTCATTTTCCAGGTAATTTTCATTACCATAATAATGCAATGTTACAGCAAAAATAACGCACAGGAGTATTTAGATGAATGAGCAATATATAAGGTGGTTTATTTTCATGCTTTTTCAAAATATGATCTTGGGAAATTCAGAAATGTCACTTCCTAAATACATGCACACCTACAGCAGATACCAACTACAAAAAACACTTAAGAGGATCTCTTTAAGCAAAGATTTGTTGTTCTAAGTTTGTCATACAAAAAACAAATGGACTCAAGCTCATTCTTCATTAGACACTAGTTTTGTGAATCCCAAATTGATACATCTTGCCCTGGATTTCTGCCTTCTGTAGCTTTCACATTTTTCTTCCATTTTTTTAAACATTACAGAAGCCTCTCAATATCCCCAGTCAGAGTACTCTCCCGTTAGATATCATTTTATAGTAAAGACCAAGCTTCTGAATCAAAACATTTAAAAACTGGCAAGATGCATGTTTTAATTTTGAACATAAGCCTCATGCTCATCATGGCATTCACTGAAAACAGAGTTTTGGAAGAAAGCAAAAAGATGAAAAGGACCCTTGTATGCATCCAAGTATTTGAAAGGAAAGAAACCTTTTCATACAAGCACTTGGATGTGTACATTTTTTAACATCTAAGTAATCCCTTTACATGGTATGCACGCTTTGAGGAAAACAATCCATTTTCACCATAAAAAGAAACTTGACATTGATCACATCCAATGAAAAATTAGATGCTTACGAAAGAATAAAATCCACAAAATAGTCAAGTAATTAAAAGGAAAAAAAATTAAGAGTTGCCAAGAAATCAGCACCAAAACAACAGAATTAAATCCTTTAAGATCTGCACAAGATGTACAAATTATCACTTGGTTAAACTGAAGCAAATATCTTTAAGTAATTTAAGTAGATATGCAAATACTATTTCCCTGACTGAACTGGTCATGAAGCAGCATACTGGGGTAGATCATGAAAGACAGGTAAATCCACAGATTATGTAGCTAGACAGCCTATATAAATCTGATAGCTATCTATAGCAAAATAACTTCAGCTGAATAAACAAATAATGCCTGTAAATTTGGGGGTGGAACTATTTTACCTCCTTTTACCTTTTAACACATCATTTAATCTAATTATCCAGACTCGTTTAGAAATCCATGAAGTGGGACAAACACCTCCCGAATGCAAGCAAATTTAAGTATCTTACAGTGGAATGAATCAGATGGTGTTTGTCTCCAACAGTAATACATGAAATCTGAATAGTTCAGGATAGATCTGTATCATTCAGATAAAACCAGTGAGGTGAATTACCCCCAAAAGTTTGGATACCTGTACCGGAATGGGTGAAACTAGTGCATTTTTACATATAGCTCAGTAATTTTCCTACTGATTTACCAAAAGTAAATATCAAAATCAGTTAGCATGTAAACAATGTCTTCACGCTCCCGTATCCTAATAAATATCATCTAATAAAAATAACCTAAGACCAAGAAAAAACCCAAAACTCCCTAAACCGTACTCACAGGAGCGCACACCATTTAATACAGCCCAAGGAGTACTACCAGACAGCTTCTCCAGATGACAGCAACATCTGTGCTGACGCTGCCATATTGCTAGCAAACCCTATATAATAAAAACAAAACACTTTACTGTATTTCTTTACTCAAAAATGAACTAAATAAAGAGTTTATTTGCTGCACTGTGTGCATTGACTCTGGAACATCAGAGACGTTAGATAATTAAATATACTAATATACTTACCATGTTACGTGAAAAGCTTGTCGACATCCATGTTTATTACATGTCATACAAGCACCAGTGGCTGCTTTACTTTCTCTGCCTTGTTCATCACAAATATAGCATGTCTATCAAAGAGAAAATACTTAACATGATAAGAAGCATACAAATAAGTTCTGTGTTACAGGAGATTCTAGCCTGAGAACTACTGGATTCTGCAGCTAAGCCTATGTAAGAACTTCTTTAATGAAAGTCTAATTATGCTTGTTTGCAAAAGGAGATCACCTGGTAGACTCTTGGGATTTGTGTAACACTTTACAAAAAAATACTTAAAATACAGTAAAAATACTAATTTACTTACATTCCATACCACTATTCAACTACCCAAATGCTTAAACAGCCAAGAGTTAATATCATTAGGCTTAAAGACTGTCCTTGCTTTGAAGTTTGTGTTTATGTCCTTTCAGGTTGCAATCATTTTCACATTCATTTAACATAACCCATATTGGCAGCATTGAGAAACACCAAACCTGACTGAGTGCCTAATGGTACGGAATACCGTATGGTATACATGGGTATGTCTACACAACTACAAGCAGAAAAATTGCAAACTTTTTGTTTGTACATTGGGTGCAAAGAATTTTCAGAAGTATCATAGCATGCTTCAATACACATATGATGTTCACGTTTAATTAAACTGGTGTTTCAAAGAATTCTGCTTTGATTTCAGCATGACTTGGACAGCCCCATAAACATCTTGGAAACTAATCAAGCAAGATCCTTCTGCAAACAAAGCTTAAATCAGTATAACAAACCCATTTCAATGTCCAAAACAAGCTAAAATGAATCCAACCCATCTAGTACCCGAAAATCTTTTCATAGAATTTTTGTCAATTTATTTGTTTTACTGGGATGCTATGGCAATTTTTAGTATTTTTGAAACCATTCTCAGTAAAACAGAAGAAAAAACTTATGACCAAAAAAATCCAAATTCTTTCTCATTATTCAATTATTTTTTTTAAAAAACCTATGGCAAATAAACATGGATACGTGCTGTATGGAAGCTCACTACTATACCAGACATCACTAAAACGTCTCACCAGCATTGCAGGGAGAAACATCAGGCAAAACCAAATCTGTTTTCAATTTTTTCCTGTCTTAATTACCAAAACACCATTTAGAGAGATTCTGTACCACATCACATTTATGTGCAAAGTGTAACAATTTAAGAATAGATTCTTAATGAAAGTATCATCCAGCACTGGGGTGATTAAATGTTTGTTTTTAAATGAGAGAATGTCTTACTGGGTAATAAACATAAACAGTACACTGCTACCTCTGTAGATATCCCATTGTAAGATCTTATATGAGAAAATATAAACTTCTTTATAACAAAAAAAAAATCTCTATATTTAAACTTATTGCAATTTTATCACAGCCTCCCTTAAGTGAGACAGAGAATGAGTAGAATAATAAATAAATAAAAACATCAACCATGGGTAGTAGAAAACACAGTTGAAGAAAAATGGACTGATACACCACTGAAATAAAAAAAGATTTATAATGCAAAGCCAGTATTAGTCAGACATGAAAATGAATTAAATTCTAAATTCAGAACAGCGTTTTACAGAGATTTTTAGAAAGCTTAACATGAGATGTCAGCCAACTAAAGCATTTTTGTTAATATGCAAGGCTTGAAGGTAGGCAAATCATCCTTGTATAGTTTCCACAAGACTTTAAAAAAGCATTCAACCCCATAGTCAATATATCCTACAATCATACCCTATATCCTAACATTTGAAAGATCAGAAAGGGGATAATCCTACTTAATTCTTTGCCTTGCTTCTTTTGTACATCAAGGTGGTGTACACTGATAATTCAGTTGTTTGACAGGGTCTGAGACAGGCTGTTTTTTAGCTTTCCATACCACAACCTGACACATTAAGACTGTAAGAACAAACGAGGTCATAGTCTATCGACCTCATCTGAGTCACTATATTAATTGTTAGCAACTTCAAAGTAAGATACCTCTATAAACAGAGTTCAACAGACCTCATAAAACTTAATCTCCAGTTACTTTCTGGTTTTTTTTTTTTCAGAATTCTGCCTTAAATTCTTTATTCTTTTTCCACACTGAAGCTCAGAAAGAAAAGCAATATAAGCATTCTACTTAGTAGGGATGTAGACCCCATTTTTTCCAGCATTTACCCTACAGGTAGGGTCTGTGTTTCAGGACATCTTAAACCAGTAAAATGACTGAAAAATTACAACAAACGACCAGTTACATTATGAACAAGTTTAGACACAACAAGCTCAAAGTACTTCTATCTTTGCTACAACAGTCATGAGAAGTATAAAACCTGTTTCCTAGTCTTTCATATGAAACAGAGCCAAAGAAGGCTCATCCTCTTCTTCCAACATGAACATTAAGTTCTCTATAGCTGAGCTTCTCACACCTTATACCTCCCCTTAAACACACAAAGAATTCCAGAAGCCTGAGAACCTTTGTCTTTCTTTCACAAAGGAAGACTTTAAGGCATTTGCAAATCAATTCAAGTGGTACACCTCTGAAACCTCTGGAATGTGGAAGTTTAAAACTGGCAGTGTCCCACCACCTATAGTGACACTGCTCTTCAAAGTTCTTAAGGGAAGAGAGTACTCTGACTTCTCCAAATTCATTGGAAAAGAAGCAAAACATTACACAAAGCTTTTGACTCAGGAAGAAAATTTTACTCAAAAAAACCACAGCAAATACCTTAATTTCTTTAAAGGCAAAATACACATTTTGCAAAGCTGCCTTTGTGTTTCTGCCAATATTTGCCCTTCAAAGATTCAAAATTTAAATCTTTTTGGCAAAAGCAAAGACAGAAGGGAAGATAAGGCAAAAAAACCTTATAAAGCAAGAAGTAACTGAGAAACCATTTACTCATAACAGCTACACAATGGCATTCCCTGATCACAGAATCAAACCTAGGAATTGTATGGAAATTTCTCACTGTTGCAGCAAGTGCTGAAGGAGAAGTCTACCAGCTGCCTTCACTACTAGGCAAATCAAGAAACTCCAAATATACTTCTTTTTAAATCAGTTCTTAGAAGAGATTCCTAAATTACATTCAATTATCACACGGTTTCAAATGAACCTGAAAAAGACAAATACAGCTGACATAAAATAAAAAGATACTATCCATGCATAACCATTCAATAACAAACATCTGCTAAACAGAAGAGCAACTGATAGTCGAATTCTTTTTGGAAGCAACTGTGTAAGAAGAGCTTTCCTGATAGCTAACCCACTAATAAAGTCATTCAGTGCATTCATTCTGTAATGTGATGGTTTTTATACCAGAAGCAAGCAAACTTCAGGGAAATACCAGCCAAATGTCTCTATACTGACAAGCCTCATGCTTTGGTGTCTGCTGCATTTTTTCCTCACATTTAAGATTACTGTCATTGGTAACACTGCATATTTTGCAGTGTTTAATAAAGAAAAAAGTGCATAGAAAAAAAAACAGTAAATTAAGCACTATCTCCTGGTAAAACTCCAATATAAAGACTACAGTATAAGTTCTTCCTCATGGTAACATTCTTTGGCCTCTATTTCCCCTCAATTCCATATGCTGGTGCTCTGTATGTATCCAGCCCTGCACAGGGAATTATTTAGAACTTCACAGGAAGTAAAGTCTTACTTAAAATCATCCTATTCCAATCTGCGCTGACAAACAGAACAAACTTATTACTAAACCTCTCTATAAAGAGAAACAGTTCAAATAATTTTTTTCCTAATTACATGTTAATATTTGTTCTCAATGTGTAACAAATATTTTAAGAACTCTTTGCCGTATCAGCTTCTCAAAAAAAAAAAAAAGCTTTTCTTTCCCATTTTTTCCCTAAAGTGATAAAGTCAGAATGAAATGCTTCACAAAATTTCTTATCTAAAAAAACCATATTTCAATAAAACACAATTTATACTGGATAGCAATGGGGGTGGAAGGTGAAATTATTGCAGGATACCTGCAAAGAGACCTTACAGTTTTATTGATTTTGGGGGGTATTGCTCAAAAGTAGCCTACTTGGGAACCAATGGCAGTTCAGCCACAGCAGTACCAAACTCAGCACTGGCTACAGATATATTAAAAAAATTGAGAGCCCCATGTCAGCCATTACCTCTTAAATTCTGTGCTGCTACAACCAGACTGCTGTTGGCAGGGAAGTTAAGAATGGTTAAGGAGGTTTGCTGCAGCAACTGCACTATAGGCATTTCTTGGATTCTCTGAACTCCACAGCTACTATCTCCCTGAACCAAACAGACTAAATAATGACAGCAAAATCTGAGCTCTGTAAAAAAAAGAGAACAATAATAATAATTTGCAGGCTAGGGGTGTGACTCCAAACCTTGATATTTCTGACAGAGGTCTCATTGTACTTTGCAATATACTGTAGTGCGTTGTAAGAAAGTAATTTTAGGCTGACTGTTAACATGGAAAATAAGTCCCAATCAGAACACCTGCCAAAAGTGCAGAAAACTAAGAGCTGGACAACATCAGGAACTCTATCTACATGAACTGTATGGCACTAGTAACTATCTAGTAAGAAAAAAATCATAGTAACTACAGACCGACAAAGTGCAAACTGGAATTTTAGCAGTAAAACACAACTATATGCCACATATGTGGAACAAAAACACTTCTAGAAAGAAGCAACTTTAGTTATGCCAAAAAGGAATTAGACTAAAGACAGAGACCAACAATGGGTCTTGTGAACAAGCAATAATAAAAGATGCAGGGTACACATTTTGAAGTTAAAAGTATTTTCTCATCCAATATCTGTTACTAAAAATGGAGACAGTGTAAGATGAAACAAAATCCAAAGTGTTCCATGAAATTTTTGAAGTACATTTTAAGTACATTAGGGAAGAACCACTACCAATAAAAAAGATGACTACTATTCAAGGAAAAATAAGAAAACAGATGTTCTGCTTACTCAGAGTTGAGGAGAGAAAATAAACTCATCTGCTAGAGCAAATCTGTACTGCTTTGTGTCCAAGCACAAAAAATTTATTAGTTCTGCATTTAATCTCACTGTTTCATGTCCTTGCCAACGCAGAAGGAAGTCAACAGTGAGGTGCCAATAGAGATGCTCAGATAGTACGTAACAAGAAAGCTTGAGAAAAACCTAGACTTTAACTCATTTTTTCAGCTACATTGGTAAATAAGATGAGCAAAACATACTGACAGCAACTGGAGAATCTGAAACAGACAAGGAAAAGACAAAAGAAAAAAGGATAGAAAAATGGAGGGGGAGGCCATAAATCAGAGCTGGAAACTTGGAAGAGGGGTTTGGAGGGTGCAATGAGGTCACAGAGACAACATGAACAGGACCAGTCTCCCTGCTGAAGGAACACAAGAGGTGATGCATGCCTTTTATTTCTTTCTCTCTCTTATAACAGTCTATTCCTCCTTTACTGCAGTGTACAGTGACCACCATAAAATAAAGTAGAAGGAAGAAACTGGAGGTAAAAAGAACACAAGAAAATTATGTAACATAACTAATCAGAAATTCCGACAGTTTGTTGCCTACAGAAGGGAAAGATGTAGTTAGGTCCAGTGAGGAAACAGCAACACAACTGAAACAAGTAGAAAAGTGTAACTATTAATGAAGAATACTAATAAGTTACTGTTTCATTGCTTTGCATTTTGGTTTTTCTATTTAAACTCTCACTGCACTTTATAAAATATTCCATCTCACTGACCCTTATTTAGGAGCAGTTCTTCTATAAGCAAATAATCCCACTAAAGTGAATGTTGTTTAAAAAGGCAAAAGTCTGCAAACTTTTGTTTAAATATATTAGCATACCTTTTCTTCCTAAAAGGCATGTTTATGAACATGTTTATGTTCATATCAATACTTAAAACAGTAGGACTTTGTGGTAATTAATAATAATAATTCAAATAAGCTGTGACAGTATTTAACCTATAGGAAATATTTCACGTTTCCTTCAAAATAAACTGTTACTAAAAGATCATGATATTTTTAATTAACAAAATAGTCCCTAACCTGTAAAAGACTAATGAGACATGGCAGATAACCTTACATCTTAATTTAATAATATAGCTTTATTAATTCTTCAATTTATCATAAAGTCATAGCAAAAAACATAAAGCAGTACCCCACACACTGACTAATTTTATATAAAGTGCATTCTACGAACTGTGTTTTTATGTTATTAGAGCTCACAAGTTTTAAAATAAATACATTAGATATAAAAAGACATACAATTATACCTTATTATAACGATCATGAGGAACAGACTGCAACACGATAGGTTCCATTGTAGAAACATTTGCAAACTGCACCTCGGGAATGTACAGAGCACAAACCACATGAGCCCAACCTACAAAAAGTTACAATTGTATTTAATTTTGATGTTTTCTAGAAGCTCAAAGGACATTTCAATTACAGTACAAAGAATCTTTTACAACACTTTTTTTTTCATGGACTATTTTAACTGTTTAAAATATTACAAACATTATGTTTACATTTCATTTTTGTTATCTAAGGCTTAGATGAGCTATAAGACATTTTTTAATTTAATTAGGGGAGAATTTATACAAGTAATACTCCATGAAATTCAAATACTAATGATTTATACAAATAGTGACACACAAACGGAAAAACAGATTAGTCTTAAAATTTCTTGGATTAACACAGTCGTTGCATAAAAACTATGCAAATTCCTGTAAAAGGGAAATATCATCTGACCAAACTAGTATTCATGCAAGTGACACCATCACAGAAAACGTCTGTTTGTAATTTTAACTTAAACAACATCATTCTGATTTGAACAGACTCATGTTCTCTTTCTATAGAAGGAAATCCCAACATACAACACACCCCCCACATCCCCCTCTATGAAATCCCTTCTTCTCCTTATCTAAAGATATGGCCAGCTCATTTTTTCATAGGAATACAAACTCCGATATCCAGTCCTATTCTAATTCATTCATTTGGAGTCATCAACAAATGGCTACTTACCATACTGTGCTTTAGCGACATTTTGAGAAGCCAGTTTCTAACTGTCTGACATTTGGTTGGATGGGGGGGCAGTGGGGAAACACCAATTCAGAAAGAAACTTACTAATTACAAGTCTTTTTTTCAATACTAGGATCCTGAGAGTTGTTGATTTCTTTTAGTGGAAGACGGTTTGCAGTAATTGTAAATTTAGCAGAAGCCGCTACATAGATAACCCAACATATTGCTACATTGACACTAATAATAGAATTATTAAAAGTAATAACACCTCATCTAAAGGTGAATTTGGTGTGGCTAATCATCTGGCATGAATTCTGCTCTTTCCCAAGAGGAAAACTAAAGTCTCTTGTCACAAGACCTTCAGTACGCTTTAAAAATAATTGTGCTTTCCTCCTACCCAGACTTACTTGTATGCAAACATTAAGGACATTAAATGACAGGCTTACATAATTAGATAATCTAGCAGATTATTATATTAGGCAAGCAAAGTAAATTATCACTGTGCAAATGCATGCTATAATGAAAATAAAAAAACCCCAACAATAATAAAAAGCCCCACACATAAAACTCACCATACTGCCTCACTGCAGGCCTTTTTATTTTCATCTTGGATTTTCTCTTCTCAACTACTCTACTGAATCGAAAGGTTTTTCATTTCTTAACCTAACTGTACTTTGACTCAAACTGGGCTAAAAATAAAGCTGTACTTGCTTACAATAGTACTGTTGAGACTCCAGAGCGGTATTTAGAATAAAAAGTACATATGCTTTTCTTAAAGTACCAATCTTCTCTAGTTGCTTCCAACGGATCTGGTGTCCCCCCGCCCTGTTTACTAAATTGGTAGTTATAGTTTCTATAGAAAATGAAAAGTGCACACACATAACAGTTGCAGTCAACATTCGCAGTCACCATCACACATATTCTGTACTGCAACTGCAACTAAATACAGTATCTGTGCTGCTTCATCATTTTATTCATAAGTAGTTTTTAGAATTATTCTATATGGAAAAGGCATGACACTAATAAAAGTGTAGGGGGGAAAAAAAGTATAAACTGACAACTTGAGCTGCTTGTAAAAACTGTTCCAACATACCATTTTAAAGTTATCATTAACAGACAGAATGAAAAAAAACTATGAAAACCAAAACTTTTTTTTGTTCTCTCCTCTACTTGAAATATCTTCAGAGAGTAAGTGTTTATAAGGGCTTTTCTAAGACTTGCAAACTGCTCTAAGCTAGAGTCATTTTACTAAAGACAAATAAATGTCAACATGGTGTTAATGATATTTATCTTTAAATCTCCTCTCAAAAAATTAACTCAAATAGAAACACCATTCATCTAATAAAGCCATTAAACCAATAGAAAAGTGACATCAAGATTTGGGGAGAACAACCTTCTTCACAGTTAGCTACACATAATCAGATGGCAAAAGCTTGACTTCGGATTAATTAAACCCATCCTTCAGTTACACTTACATATAATGAAAAATTATTATGTTTATATACGAGACATTAAATAAATAATCACTTACTAAGCCAACTGAAATTTAGGTAAAGAATTTTCATTACAAGAAACCAGTTTCAGGTTTAACTTTAACTGAATACTGCTCCATCAGTATCCAAAAAACCAAGAGGAAAAACTAAACCCTATAAGCTTAATATATTCCTATTTCCAAAATACAAAGTGCACATCCAGGATACCCATGGGGAGTAGCCCACTTTCATCTTTCATGAGAACAAACCTAGTATCTATGTAACAAAAAAAATGAAGTATCACAGCAGTACTTGAACAAGGGGTCAGTAAGTGCCCAGGGAATTGAGAACAAGAGACATTTTCTATTGGTTTCCATCTGGCACCTTCAGGTTCCAAATAACCTGACCTTGCTGCAAATTACAATCTGTCCAACAAAAATTTAACCGTAAGGGTGGTTGCAGTACCCTTATATTACCAGCCCCAAATGCCTCCATCAAATAAGAAGTCTAACTCTAGCACCAACTCCCACTAGGACTCAGACACCCTGTACACAATTTCTTAAATTTTCTTTTGTCCAACGTTTAACCGGTGAAGAAATACAGAATTCTCAGAGAGCAACAGCCAGCTCACCTGGAAAAGTCAAAAGAGACAGAGGGTTAGCAGCTGCCTCTGAAGAAAGAGTAAAGGAATGTATTTCTCCAGTAGAAGTGTGGTTACGGACTAGTTGTCTAAACATGCTGTAGAATCCCCATCTTTGAGAACTCAAGGTCTGTAGACTCCTCCACAAAACTTTTGAATTTAAGGGAGGTCAAGAAGATTCAGTTTTGCCATATAAAGACCAGGCAGTTAGTGGAGGAAAACAGAAAACGAAGCAAACAACCACCATTTTCCTAAGCATCAAAAGACTAGTCGCTATTGTTACAAACCGTAAGCACTGGAAGTCAGGACACAAGAAGTCTTGACTAAGTTAACACAGCACAAAAACACCTTCCCAGTCCTCTGCTGACACTTCCTTCTCTTATAGACAACTTCTCTCCAGCTGAGCACAGAGCTCAGAATCCCAACAGAATAAAGGATCTATTGCCATGTCTGTCTATTGTTTCCTTCTGGGTTACAATTACTTACTTTGTCTGCAGGGATAATGAAACATTCCAAAGAGACACTCATCCAAACTGTACATAAAAGCCCATAAAAGAAGAAAGCATTTAAAAGTATTTATGATATTAAAGACTACATGAAAACACATACTTTTCAATTTACTCCATTCAAGCCATAAAGACTGCACTATAAACTTCCTATTCAAATCACTTCCTACATTATTCTTGGGCAACTATAATTTCATCAGCAACTATACATATTCCCCCTCCTTCCCACCCAGAAATAAAAAAAACACCATTAAATCCAGTCCTTTTGATCTTTACCCATGTTTATGTGTGAAAAATAGTGCTGTACATCTACGTTTTAGATTTTAAAATAAAAACCTCCAACAGAACTGTTCCACACATTCAGTAACATTTAGAACAGTCTCACTAGTTTCTGTTGCAACTGCAATCATTTCCTCAGCACTCCTCTTCAGACAAACACCACAAAGAAATAACAGCAGGATACTCTTATTTTTTCCTAATTGTTCTCCAAATTTAGCCAGGAGCTCATGCCATTTCTGAGGTCACTTTTGTTCCAAATGAGTTTATTAAACCCATCTCTATAAACCATATCATTTACTGTTTAAATCAATGACAAGCTTCCATTCACTTCAGTTGTGCATGGTTTGAATCCAAACAAATGGACACAGATTTATGACTCACTTTCAGTTTACTTACAGAACTTAGAGTAATTGCTAACAAACTCTTCTCACTATTCTCACTGAATACTTCAATTCACTTTTGTGACTTCAATTTACTTTTGGACTTTTGGCTTTATCTCCCTTTTGGGACAGCTTGAACTAGAAGGGAGGGTAGGACACATATTTTTGCAAATGCAGGTATTGGCAACTGGCAAAACGTTCTTAATTTTTTCCCTATAGTCAAGATTTTTGGTTTGTTATTTGACTATTTTCCAATCTTTGAAAAGGCAGCCATTTGACATATATGCCTTTTTTAGGCATTTTTACCAGATGACAATGCCGGCTTGCTTACCTTAAAATAAGCTTTATTTCTTTTTTTTGTTTTTAAACTAACACCTAAGAAATGTATTATAAGGATTCAAATCAGCCATCAAGTTTTCTCGTTTCTGTGCATTCTTATCAGAATTGCTTTCTCTAAACTTGCTGGAAAAAAACCCTCAGGCTGCCATGGACTGACAGATTCACGGCCTCTCTTGTTTTAAACAATTCAATATTCTACAATAATCAATGTCTCTATCCAAAGATTGTAAAACATCATTAGTTTTTGCTCTTACTTACTGGTGATAGACAAATAAAAGTTAGAAATATTTACTTCAACTGCGCATTCAAGCTCAATAACTTTGGGAAATGCTACATACATTTTAAAAAAAAAAAGAAAAAGTGTTTTTTCTAAGAAAACATCACACAAACATAGCTAAGGCATTTTCCTTTGAAGAAATTTTAGAAAACAACTTCTACCAACATTAAAACATCAAAAAATATATATAAACCAATTCCAACATCTACTTTGATAACAATAATAATGAAGACCATTTTTTCCAATATCAGAAATTGGAAATACTTGTTGAAAAGTCTTTAGTCTAAATATACCTTATGAAATTTCCAGCACTTCACTGGAGTTCTTTCTTATTTTGACTTGTCCCTCAGAAAGACACAGTACCATATTTTCCCAGTTTTTATGCTTCATTCTAGCTTGCAAAATATTTCATTACCCACACAGACTTATCCAAATTTTACCAATCTTTCACTGAGATTTTTATTTCCAGTGACTAACTGATTTTTAACTCAGTGAAAACCTAGCAGTACATACTTAGCAGGTATAATTTCATTGTACATTGTTCATTAACATTCAGAGTAAAAAATCTCAGACTCCAGACCCCTCGCTGATCTGCTATCACAATGTGCCAAAGAACAAGAAACTCCTAGCAATTTCATCATCAGCAAACATAAGACTGTTGCCAACAAAGAGCCCTATAACTAGAAGCAAACTCTACCAAAGTAAGCTAAAATTAACAAAGAAAACTAGGAAAGATAAATAATACACAGTATGTTATCCATATAACTAAATTTTTGCCTTTACGACTACAGCCGAATTCCCCAAAAATTGACAAGCACTTTCACCATAAATAAACTCACAGTACTTTTGTATCATCTTCCAGTGCAAATTCTGAAGTCTTGCTTTTACAGTCTTTCAGTTCATACTCACAAACTTAACAGCAACTGACTCATAAACCATTCTACCATCCAGACCAAGGGAAGCATACATCTGCCTTGCACAGTCCCTACTCTACACCATGACCCTTGGTCAATGCTGAAGCTATGCTGCAAAGCACTAATGGACTGTAGAGGTCAGAATGATGAAGTCACACTGAGGTCCAGCCACAGTGCCAACCTGGTACCACAAGAGAGCTCTGGGATATGATCACCATCTCCTAACCATGCATCCATTCTAGAGCAAAATTTGTTTATGCATTCTCTTTAACTTCCTAAAGAGTCCATTATATCTCATTAAGGAAGTTTTACTTTATTTCTAAATACAGCTCACTCCCAAACCAAGTGAAAGTATTTATTATTCTAGCATGGAAAAACCTGTTGAAATGCTAGTTCCTTATTAGGGTTGCTCCAGGTTGTCATTTGAAAATACACCTCAATCCATTTCAAGTATGGACTGCCACTAAAAAGTAGGGTCTCACTTCACTCTTCACTTTCAACTGTGCAGTCTTGTCCTCTTCCTGCAGTATGAGTTTGCCAAGTAGCAGGGCAAATAATTTCTTTTTCCTCTGACTACCTAACTTGTGGGAAACTGCAAAGTTTACCTTCCAGGAAGATCAGTAAAAAGGTTGATGTAATCCACTGAGGTCATATGATTACCATACACAAAACCACCAGTGAAGAAGCACCTGGTCACCAGGAAAACACAGTCCACTCCTTTCAGCAGAGGTCAACAGCTGTCCTAGATTACAAGAAAATTGCACCCTCCATTTCCACAACTATGAGATCTGTTGACTGACCCCCAGACTGAGTTCTATCCAACTCTGCTGAATTCGCCTTTCAAAGATGTGCTTAAGACCATTACCACTTGCCAAAGGGAAAGATTAAGTACTATTTTAAACCTTAAGTTAAGAGTCTCTTCATTAAGGCATTCCATACACTTTTGTTTTGACCCTGATCTTCCTTCTTTGTAAAAAAAAAAAAAAAAAAAAAGGAAAATTTGCAGAAAATAAATCTGTCAGCTTAAGTTACTGTCTTTTCCTTACTTTATTCAATACAACTTTAGAGTTTGCTATTGTTAATACAGCATTATTCACTACATTGTTTGATCCACTCCTTGAAAAGATGGGTAAAAAGCAGGTGCTCACAGTAACCGCTAGAGCTCACACCCCTGTTGTTGGTAGTCAGCCTTATCATTGATATAGAATGGACAATTCCTGTTAAAAAAGTAAAATAAATACTATTCATCTATAAAGAAAAGGCTTCATCCTACAGAGTCCTATTATTGAATTTCACCAAACTCTCCATTTAGAAAAAGGTGCTCCTCAACTAAAGAATTGATTTACTTTGAATCATTACACAGCAGTACAACAAATAGTTTGTTTTTAAAACTGCTACAGATGAAATACCATTGGTACACTGAATAGCTCTAATAATTTTATCTGGCACGCTATTGAATTAATGAGTTTCTTCCACTACCCTCAAGAAATCCTTTCCTACAACAAAAGGAAGAAATATCATACATAAGCACCTAAAACTCTCAAAAAAATTTCTAAATAAACATTATTATAATTGGCAAATGAAATCATAAATACACATTACTGAAATACATGTATTTATATTACTAATATATTTTGTTATGAATTTTTACTGTCTTTCCCAGTTAAAAAAAAATACACAGATAAACTCCTGTAAATCTGCTCAAAAGGATCAGAACATTTGTAGCTAAGCAGCTGTAAAATGCATATGCCTTGGTGTGTACATATGACATTATACCATCTACGTTCTTAGACATTAACACCAAGAAAACTCATCAGAACGTAAACCTGACAGTGAGAGCTGTTGACTCTAATAACAGCAACAGGAAAACCTAGTATATAATGTTTTATAGGCTTGGGAGATCCCAGTGCTAATCTAGGGCTGAGAAGAGGGCCTGATCATGACATAAAACCACCACATTGTTAGCTGGCCTTTCCCCAAGCAGCTGCATGAAAGAAGTCTTGGGGAAAAGTCACACAAAGAATGTTGTTACACAGCATTCCTCATCATCATCCAGTGGAATCAGATTTCAAAGTAACAACTTGTACAGCAAAATCAAGCCTTTTAGGCTTACAGAAAATTGTGGTGAAAGGTTACTGCAAGAAAACTATTTAATCAGGAGATGCACAATACTAGATACAAGTGAACTTAAAACCAGACTGCATAGTCAGCATTATAAAAAAATAGGGATTAAAAAAACTATAATCAGTTCAAATGGTCATGATTTTATTTCCTCCTCAGTGAATGTCAAAAATCCATCAATGAAACATTACTGAACTGAAAGGCCCCAAACTGTCAAACACAAACAGTTCTCAAGTATCTTAAAACAAATGCTCACTTGTTACTGTTTTGCTTATCAAAATAATGTGGTTGTATTTTATGCAACTACCAATCCACATACAAGAGTATCAAGCTAAATAAAAATTAACCCTTCAATAGCCTTCTTACGCTGTCCTAGTTACAGGGGCCAGGACCAGTTTAACACTATGTGGGTATAACCAAAACTGTGTATTCTACACTCTCTGTCATTTAGGATGAACTGTTAATAACGGATCGTTTGCAGCAGTGGCCTGGCACATACCAGACACCTTGGGCTACAAGCCGGGTGTTAAAGAACCCTGCGAGGCAGGGAAGTGTTTCTTTGCCTTCACACCAATGCTTCAGCCATAACTCCCCTCCAGGGAGGCATTAGCACCTTCACGCTCAGCCTGAGGGGTCATGTCTGCTAATGGGCCATAACAGACTGGCAGAATAGGCAGCTGCAACGACCTGGACCATCAAAAATTCCAAAAATATCCCTTGACTCACAGAGTTAAAACACCCATTGTGAAACTCTTCACCCTGGGGGAGGTACTGCGCATTCCCACCTGAACCTGAGCATATATAATCTTCAGGTTTTGGGACTTCTGGCACCACTCACTCGATCCAAAGGAGGACCAGAACCTCAACAGGACTGTGACTGCCACTCTTGACAAGACTGTAATCATTACTTTGACAGAACTGCGACCATCATCCTCACCAACAGGTTTTCCTTTCCTTTTACTTTGCACTCAGGGGGACCACATGGTGCACAGCACAGAGGCTAATGAACTCCATTCTGTTTGTGCTCCAGGGTGCTTGGGTTATACATCTGTTTTTGTGGGTTAAACCCAGGTTTTCTCTGTATCGCTGTATTTATTGTAATCTGTTCAGTAATTTTAACTCTGACTTGTAATCTCTCTTGGGCTGGGTTTATTTCTCCCACCAGTTTACCTTTAAACCAGTACATACACATAAGACAGCAAATCAATAAGCAACTCATATACATTTCAGGTTTTCTTATTTTAAAAAACTTTAATATTTAGTTGTGTTTGAAATCACAATGGTGCTCCCTAATGAACATGAATACCAAATTTATGATGGAATTCTGTCAATAAATATATTCAAATAGGAAAGTTCCTTTTTCAATTCAATCTTACCTTCCTGCTTTTATTATCAATAAGAAATTCATAATAAAAAAATTAATAAACAGTACATAGCTTAATAGAATTTACAGAACTCCAATCTCTAAACACTGAAAAGTCCTAATGCTTATGTAAAAAGACCACAAAGTCCGTATATAGGGAAGATAATTTTTGATCACAAAATCATAGCTGTAATAAGACTGCAAGTCCTGGATATTAGGCAAAGTAATAAAACTTACTCAAAAATTACTCCTAAAGTTTCTGACAAATACCCCCCTCATAACTGTAATGTCCTACTACTCTTAACAAACTAATTAAATCAAATATCAAATATGCAGTTAAAGTCAGTTAACTCCTAATAATCCTTAGGACAGATAAACCCATTGGCAGGTAAGCCACACCATGGATACTAGTTCAGGCTACACTCTGCTAAATCCAAGTGTATTGTTTCCAAGATCTGTGCAAGTTCAGGAGCAGAATGACCATTTTCACAGAGTGTGCAAAGACTGGACAAACATGTGCGAACAGACCTTATCTGCTTCTGTTCAGGGTCAGTTCAGGTCTCTGACAATGGAAAGCACAGAAGGGACACTGAAGCAGACTAGGACATATTCTGCTCAAATCCAGACAGAATTACTCTTTGGGCTTGCTACAGGTTCTGATTACAGCATCAGCAGTCACCATCGCCAGGTCAAGAACAGGCCGGTATCTGTGTGTTCTCCAGTGTTCCCAAAAAGGTTACAGGAAGAGGTATTGGAAAAGTGAACACAGAACAACTGATCTTTGCCACTGCCTGTCATTTCATAAGTGCCAAGTGCCATCAAATAAAACCACAAGGTAACAAACCAGTGTACTCCTTGACACACTGTACAGCTCAACTGCAAAATGCCCTTCCACACAACATTATGGACACTAAACCTTTATACAGAAGTGGACACTCCAGTAGTGTGATGGACTCTTCTTTCATTAAACACAAAAATACCACCTTCGATTCAAGAAGTCCCAAGGCATAAATACTTGTAAGGTTGGGAAAGTATTCTGAGAAGGCACACAAGAACTTTCCCAAGAATCTAGATCATAGTGACAAAGAGAGCAGGCCAAATGTTATTTGGCCTCCATGATATGCTCCTCTCCTCTTACCATCTCAGACTGTCACTTTTAAGTCCTCTCTAAAATCATGACAGTATTGCTTCAAAAATGCTGTATTTAAGGTATCACTGAAAATTGTAATTCTGTATTTGCCATAGATGATACTGGAGAACCCAACATTAATCCTCAGCAACTGTACTGGTGAGCACAACCAAGGCAGAGTAGATGCCTCCAACTAGAAACACAGAACCTAAAAAGCAAATTTAAAGAAAAGCTGATCTCCAGAAGGTCAGATAAACTACAACAGGCAAGTAAAGGGAGAGGGAGGAGGAAGAAGAATGAACCCAAAGGAACCTCACACCATTTGGGGGCAAGGGGAGGGACAAAAGAACTCACAAAATACCAACACAGCCAGACCATACACCATCAAAATGTATAGTCAATAATACTTATAGTCAGTTTAAAATACTTATCAACAACCCAAGTTTGATTCTCAAACTACTTTGTCATATATTATAGTGCTCCAGAGTTCTTAAAGGCAAGACAACACCATTATAGAAGGGCTATAAGATTAGGCTGCTTTCAGTTACAGTTGTGAGACTGACTGAAGACAGCTGATGTACAGGCTGCTGCTGCTGAAAGAACAGTCCTGGTCATTCCCTTGTATTAGCAACAGCACGGGCAGCTGGGTCAGGGAAATTAATTCATTTAGCTGAAAAGGAACCCAGGGGGATAAAAAGGAGATAAGTTTTAAATGCCAGTACCATCACAAAGGAGGAGGAAGCAATGTATAGCAAGGACCCTCCCTGCAGTAACAGCATCTTACTGCAGGTTAACAAAATCATGGAACCCTATAGTAAAAGCTCAGTAGACCATTAAGATTCCGGACATAAAGCAAATCCAGTACCTTCAATGCCAAAACCACATTTCTTCACCTTATTAAAAAGCAAATATCCAGAAGACTGTTGAAAAAAAAAATCTACAAAAGCAGCAGACCATGTATGAGCTCAGCTATGTGAATATTCAAAGCAAAAATTGCAGTGGTTCTCTGGCTATAAAGTTACTTGTTGCCAGAAGGAGAAGGAAGCATAACTTTATATCACTGACATAAAATCAGCAATTTCTTCACTTGTTCTGAAAAGCTAGGACCATTTATTTCTATACTTAGAGAAGGACTCCATAATTACAAGTTCATAAAGCTAGATCCTTATGAGGTTTATCAGAAATGTTTGTTTCAAAGTTACTTCAGGAATACCTGCATCTTTTATCATTTCACTTGGCAACAAATGGTGTAACAGCATTAAAAAAATTTAAGTATTAACCCTACTGCAAATGTAATTTTCAACTGGAAAGCCCATTACATGATTTTTAACAATATTTCCCTAAGTTTTAAAGTCTTCTGGCACAATCTCTTGTTAGGCAACTCTTTGGAAGGAAAGCTTCAGGTTAAGAATACAAATTTCTGAAATGCAACATCATCCAGAGTTTGTTTTTTCAAAGGGTCACATCCTTCTGTAACACTGTTACTAAAAGGACATTTGGTCCATAAGGTAGAATTTGCTGTATTCAACACCATGGACAAGATCTGCTACTGAGGCTAGATGTTTTCAGAAGGAAATATAAAGTCTTAAGCCTCTCACCTATGAAATTTTCACTATGAAGCTTTCACTGATGAAAATATTTGGACATTAAAATTATAGTACAATGTAACACTTTTGCTATTTAAACTTAAATAATTTCAATCTTATACAGTAATTCACTTTCAGACAAGAATTCATAATTACAATAGAGGCATAAGAGAAATAACAGGATGCTCAGATATTTGATGCACACTATCAAAATAAGTTCTCAAGACTTTATGCAAAGAAAGTTTCAAAACCACCACAGACAACAGCAGAGCATTCCCAAATGCTACTTTAAGTATACAACCTGAATACACTTGAGGTACTTCATACTTCACACATTTTACTCTGTATTTCAATTGGTTTCAAGCTTTCTTATGAGTTATTTCCTAAAAAAGAAAATGCCCACCTGCCATTTCTGAAGAAATTAATTCAACACTGACATGTATCAACCTGTCAAGGAATAAGACTAAAGTATTGGGCTGGCACTTAAGGTAATTTCACTGACACAGAACAACACAGCCTCAATACAATCTCACAGCACTCACAAATAGCACCAAGTTGACTAACGTGTTTGAGGGAACAGACATGAGAATGACCATAATAACAAACAGAGCCGTCCAAGGGTAGACAAGGGAAAGGGTAGATCAGCCTAAACATGAGCAGGCTCCATGTTCCTGCAACATAACTGCAACAGAAATAGCAAAGTTGCACTGACACTAAGCTAAAATATAAATTCGCTAGAATATTTATGTATGCAGCATAAAATCTGCAGTGTGCAATTTACATAGACTGTCCAAATGAAATCCGTAATTCAGATCAACATTTTCTCCTATCACCAAGAGAAAGACCTCGGTATCGAAATGACCAGGGCTATTTACAGATAAATGATGGATGGGAATTTAGAAGTATCTAGTGAAGAGAGAAGAAGGAATTCCAGAAGTGATTGAAAAATTCATTGAAATTTTTCACTCATATCACCCAGTTATTAGTATAAACATAATCAAGACAGGATATTCAGTGGATACCTTCTCTAGCAGTTCTACTCAGCAGGAGAAGAACTGAGGATAACCTGAACAGTGAAATTAGAAAGATGCAAAGGAGGGGTAATCACTACTGCAACTTTCCAGTCTAACTTCTTTGTTACAGAACCTACTAGTAAATCAGGCATGAAAGGGCCACCCTTTGAAAATGCACTGGTGCATTCAGTCTGGGCTATAGACATAAAAATTCCACTTTCCTCCATGAATGGTGCACTTTCAATGGCTTTCTACAAACACTCAGTCTTCAACTAAATAGACATAAAATTTATCCATTTTACCCATCAAAATCTTATGTTAAAATGGAGTTGTTCCATTGTAACTTTTTTTCCTAAAAATGAAACTAAGAATAATGATAGACGTTCTCAAACTAAATGCCACTTAAATTGGACAAATAAAGATTACTGTCAAATTGTTATCTCTTTCTAAATCAGTCAGTGTTTTTATTTATGTTTAGGATTCCTATAATTTTTTTCCCCCCAGATTTATTTCCCTCAAACAAAATAAGAGAGTTCACAAAAAGTAAGAATAAAACTTACCCCCATTATCTGTTCTCTTTAAAGCACCATCCTTATGAGGGCATAATTCACATCTCTAGGAAAAAAAGCAAAAGTAAAATAAAAAAATGGAATGATCATAGCAGCATTGAAAAAGAAACCACACACATCAAAACTGTTATCTGACATTAAGGAAGCAACCATTCTTTAAAAGTGAATGGGCATGTTTTCCTTTAATCTTTACTTGAATCTTAATGTTAATCTGTGACAAATGAAGCTTTCTCCTCCAGATATTGAAATTATGACATCTATTAAAACTACTCGCAGTTCTACCCTAAAAATTTTATTCCTGGATTCCACACTCTGGAATTCTGGAGACAAGCCTCCAAAACCTGTAACACAGAGTAGACTTACATGTTGAGAAACCCGGGCACAGTCCAAACAATCTCTATATTTCCTTCTCCAAGGATCTCTGTATTGGCCACGGTGGTCAATCACAACGTTGTGCCATGGATGTAATCAGCACAGGTACATGTACTGCTGACGACCAGTCTCTGCTGACTCTTACCAATTCTGAGACAAAAAAAACCCTACTTTCTGCCTCAGAAAAAGGAGGTCAGAAGTTGACTCATCCTTAGAATTCTTCAAGACAGCATGCCTGGAAATAAGCAGTTTGACATAGTATTCTTCCGACATACACCAGGAAGGACCACAACAGAACAGTCTTTCTGCTACCACTGCCTTCTATCAAGTTCCTAATATCAAATTTATCTCTAAGGGTCCTAGAGCAGTGTGAACCAATTCCAAACCAGAGATGACAGAAATGGAACAGGTTTGACACACATTTCACTTTAACTGCTCCAAATTACATGCAAAGGAACACCATTATAGGAGATCCTATACCTGGGAATCACTTATTGCAACCTTTATGATTTCCAGATTAGGGACAACTCAAAGCATACAAACCTAGCAAGTGAAGGATAATCTGATAATCAGACACAAACCTAACACCACATCCTCCAAATAGAGAGGGACACCTGGCATTAGTATAGGCTTTCCTCATGTTCCCTGAACAGATCTATTCTCCATTACCAGCTAACTGACAAGACAGCAGATATAGGAGCCTGTGATGGTAGAAGTGCCTCAGAAACAGTGTGTGCAAACTTATTTGAGTAACTAGAAATTCCATTCCTGAAATTCATGTGGACTATCTCTCTTAACCTTTAAGACAAACTTTTTTAACCTGTAAAAAAAATTATATTAGCAACGAAGAGGCTTTCACAAGGGGTAGAAGACAAAAATTCTTAAATTATTTTTGCTCATGTATTGGTATAGAGAGGTGCACACAGAAAGAAAAATCTTTAGGATTGTGGCCTTGTCTTCTGAATCATTCTGTAAGCTGCCAGCAGACTGGGAGTGTTACACCATTTTTTTTAAGTCAAGACACTGAAATAAACTGATCAGTTCATTTTAAGCAAAATCCTAATATGCAGCATATATGTGAGCTGAGCTGTATCTTAACACTTCAGCTCTCCAAACATTAAATATGAAGTGCTGCAAGACATACAATCGTAGTAGTTTCATTTCCGTGAATTCATCATACACTGAACCAGATTCCCAATGCAAGAAGCCTGATATATATTGATGGTAACAGTGCAGTAAAGTTTGTTCCCACCCCAAGGCTTCAAGATGGCAGCTAAAAGCCAGTGAGAAGAGATGACGTATCTGAGACAAGGGAAGCTGCTAGCACAGTCTACCTTGCCCCACCTCTGCAATCCTGTGGAAGTTTGACATACATTTTCTCTAGTGGCAAAACCAGTTCAGGAGGTTCTCTTCTTCCCTCCACCACTCCCTCAGCTGCTGACACAACTATCTGTAGGGCTGCCCTTTAAACCAGATCAGTGAAATGGAGTGAAATGAACTTTTTAACATTAAGCACAATCCCATGATCAGCTGCACCAGCAAAACCAAAGGCAGGGAGCCCACATTAGTAATTAAAGAATTAGCAAGCTTCTTGAGCAAACTTTACCACAAAAATCAATCAAAATGATCCCAGGACACTAAGCTGCAAGGAACTGAACCAGTCTTTTTTGCGGAAGGGTTAGGCACGCTCCATTCAGTCTCATCAGAGCTCAGCTTCACCTGATTTATTTTTGTCTATCTCTAAAAGGACTCAGGTCCATTAGGTCTTCTCTCATTAATTCTCTGCAGTCCTGGCTGCAACCCGTCAGAGAAGATGCAAGACAGAAAACTGAAGTGGAGGAGGGAACTTTGACAGGAAAAGAAAACTTGAGTGCAGGGAGTTGTGTGGAGTATCTTCTCACTGGCAGGGAGCAGGATGCCTGCACTCACCTCTCATGGTGCTGGAGATGGGCAACTCTGCAGAGACATTTGCACTCTAATGACACAGAGCACTTCTGGTTCAATGAATTCTGGTTACACTCTGCAATAAAGTTAGCACCCTAGTAAATCAATACATCAGACAGGGACCCCTTCTACTCCCTTACCTGTTTATGAACCTAACTCCTTCCCAGATTTCACACTCTCAGATTCTAATTTGTCACCCATTTCTACTCTGCCCTATTTCAAAATACACCACACAGCAACACCAGTAGCTTTGCCAGGTGGGCAAACCTCATCCCTTAGAGAATTACTCCCTTTTTTTTTTTGCTTTCTTTAAACTAACACTTTATTACTAGTTCTAAAACAGATAAAGTTTTAATCTTTTTGTCATGCATGTTGATGATGCAACACAATACATGGAATAATCTGATAGATGGTCTCTAATATTTGAGCACACAGAGCATGGCATGTCTCTTTTCTCCAGTTGTGTATTTTAAGTCTTATCTCTGGCAAAGGATTTCTGACACAGATTTATTGTCTGAGCATCCAGAAACACTGTGGGGAACTACTAAACTAGCTGTGGGTGGCAGGGGGGGGTGGATAGCAGGGGTGGACACGACACCCACAAGATAATACCACAGCATAAATAGGGCAAGCTGCTACAATTGATCAACAATTCAGATAAACACCATCAGGTTAAGCTGTGCAAATGTGAACACTAGAGAGGCTGACTGTGATCCAAGAAAATAACCACATCCCTTGGTGTGCTGAAGGACACTAATCCCATAGCAGGGAAGTGCAGCAGGTACAGGCAGCTGAAGTAGGTCTGAACGGGAGTGAAAAAGACACAAATAGTGGCTGAAGGAACACTGAATGAAGTTGCAGAACATGACATCATCCCTTTCCTTCCTATCCTTAGAGAGTGTAACAGGGACATCTCGTTTTTGCAGCTCTTTGGTGGAAGAGCCTAGTTCATGGATCTAGCTTCTGTGCAAGCAGAATTGGGGTGAACTCTCATCAAGAATTGCTTTGGACTACAAAGTCTCCTGCAGAAGGCTAAAGTGAAACCAATCTCAAAGCTGTGCAACTGGAACAGTCTGACAGTGTGACTGTCACAACTCACTTCTGAGCTACATAAACACCAAATTAATTAAGCAAACAAAGACTGATCCTGTAACCTTAGCATTCAGGCAAATTGAGACTGCCTGGGCCTGATGAAAAACCCACTGCTTCCTGAGAAGTCCAATCTTTAAAACATCACCCAGCAGAGAATTAAAGCGGACAGAAGCATGAGAGACCCATGCAAAAGGGGAAAGAAACTTTTTTTATTAATTTAATAATGTTAGGGGAAAAAACAACCAAGAAGAAATAAAGAACATTTAAAAAAAAAAATTAATGGAAGTATCCCACTGAAGATATCCATCAGAAAAAAGGTTCAAAATTGGAAGGCCAAAATAAGAAAAGAATAAGCTAACTAGTTCCAACTTCCTACACTGAATCACAGTCCAACCTGGCTCCACTGCACTGACACAAAGTGTTCTCCCTCTATTTTAGATAAATATACCTTTCCATATACCAACCAGGACTAAAAGCTACCTTAACCAGCAGTACTCAACATTAGATGAATCTAACTACTAATTAGATAACTCTAATTACTTTTTGGTTAACCTAATTCTACCAATTTTTCAACTGGAAAGGCATAGAGAAGCTGATTTAATCCAAGAGACTACCTTATTCAAGTTGAATGAAGAGCAAAAGGCACATGGTAGATAGGGAAGACAAAGACAGGAACAAGACTATACAAGTAGGAGAGAAAAAAGAAAATAATAATAGGAATATAATACTGTTCTTCCCTCAGGGTTCTGTAAATTTGGAGTACATTCATGAAGCATCATCTGCAGACATCCATTATATGCTGTCTCTTGCTATAAGAAAACAAAGGTCCAAGAATTCTTGTGCAAGTAATTTACTGAATTCTGGTCCCAGCTAGGCCAATGGAACCATTCACCTGAATAATGACTGTCAACCAAGTAAAGTCCTGCAGGACTGAACTCCCAGCATTGCAAAGAGGCAATAAAACATGTCTCTAAATATGACCTGCTAACCTAAATAACACATGAAGATCTACAGCAGGCTAAACAGATCACAGTTCCTTAAAGTCAGCCTAGAAATCAGGCTGCAGTTTCAGCTGTCTTTACTTCAGGCTCATTTCAAAGTAACATAATTGCACAGTGCTGCCAGGAGATCACTGGCTGTCCCTTGCTGCGTACTTTCCTCTGCCTTCCTTGCTCTGGGAAAAGCATTCAACTGACTACATGGAAATCCTAATCAGCAACCTCAAAATAATTTCTTTCCCCCCAGCCAGATCACTTCTTTGAGCCACTTTTCCATAAGGCCATATGGACAACAATGTCAGATAACAAACATAAGAGGAACACAGATATGGGAGTCAGGAAAGGATACAAAGAATGTAACTACACTGTTCAGGAGGGGGCATCACCTACATTGGTTATAAATGGGAGTGGAAGTCCAATCAAAGGCCTTACTTTAAATAATAAATAAATAAATACATTTTAAAAACCATACAGCACACCAGAAACAGATTAATTTAATGTTGGTAGTAATATAGACGAATTTCTTGGGCACAGATCCAGACATTTATTAGGTCAATTTTGTTTTGATATTTCCCTGATATTCATATATACCAAGATTTTTAACAGGCATCAGCCATATACAGAGACTGTTTTGTTTAGAATCTTATTTTCCTTGCCAAGGTGTACTATACCCAGCATGACACACTTCCAGAACAGCTTTAATCTCCAAAAGTATGTTTTGATCACAGAATTACTGTTTCATATTGCTTGACAACAAGAAAAAACAAAAAACCCAACAGTATTTAACTGAAACAACTTTAAGAGAGTGCAATACATGATCCAAAAAGTTACAAATAACAAAATAGTAACATGAAATCAGCATCACAGGTCTTGAAACCTTACACTCAACCTCTTCCAATTCTTTCATCAACAGCAGTTAAAACTTGTCAGACAAAACATTTTATACTTCCCCTCATGTTATTTATTATTTAAACAAAAGAACAGTTAAATCTGTTTGTTGTTGTCAATTTTAGTTCACATGAGCTGGAAGACAGAGACAAGAAACAGAATCCAGACCCCATAATCCAGGAGGAAATGGTCAGTGACCTGCTATGCCACTCAGACACACTTAAGTCCATGGGGCTGAATGGGATGCACCTGAGGGTACTGAGGGAGCTGGCAGAAGAGCTTGCAACTTTCAACCATTTACCAGCAGCCCTGGCTAACCAGGGAGGTCCCAGCTGACTGGAGATTAGCAACTGTGACACCTACCTACAAGAAAGCATGGAAGGAAGATCCAGGAAAATTACAGCCCTGTTGGCCTGACCACAGTGCTGGGGAGGTAATGAAGCAGAACACCTCCATCAGGTGTTCTGTACATGCAAAACAACCAGGGAAATCAGGCCCAATCAGCATGGGCAGGTCCTGATTGACCAACCTGATCTCCTTCTGTGATGAAGTGACCCTTTTAGTGAACGAGAAGAGGCTGTAGATGTGTCTACCTGGACTTCGACACTCTTTTCTCACAGCACCTCATGTCTAGCGTTTCAGTTATGGCAATGCTACACATCCGTCATCCTACCTATAAGTAACTATTTGAAGGTCTTAATTCACTTCTTTTGATGAGAAACTATGTTCTAAGCTCAAAATGTTTGTTATTTATCTTCCTTCTCCCCTAAAGGATATGAAATTAGTATTCCATTTTCTCCAGAGGAAAGAGTCTTCTATTTTCTCATTTCCTTTTTTTTCCCCACATCCCTTTTACCCCAATGTGTTTTCTTTGACAAGAAAAAAAAAAAATAACACACGTACATTAGAATGAGAACATTGAAAACAGGAAAAATTTCGTTTTCCTCCAATAAACCCAGAAAAATTTGGCATAATTTTAGTGATTAACCTATCTTAGATTCATGCAAATATGGCACTGAACAACGAATGCAAACATAGCGCTGTCTATAAAGAGACACCATATTCTAAAGACACTTCAATTAAAATGTGCTAATTGAAATTAAGAACCAGAGACAACTACATAATACTTAATAGAAAACCTAACTCAAATTCAGCTAATCAGAGGCTATCTACAGTAGAACAAATACCTCAAAGCCTACAAAAGAACAGCTTTTGCAAGACCTGATAACAAAAAGAAGAAAAACCCACAGACAATTTAAAGAACAGTGCAAACCGGTATACTGGTGCCAAGACATTTTTATCTGGAAATTCAGATCTTGGCATAAATTCTATCAATAGATGAGAATTCACAGGCAGTTAGCACAAGAACAGACCCAGCAACAGGATGTGCACCAGACTGACCATGTCTGCATCTGCTGGCAATAACTTACCCGAGCTCTCAGAACAGTGACATATCATCTTTCCATTCACTCCTTCAAGCCATCTATGAAGCAAAATCACTACTGCCAATGTACAAAGACTAACCAGAGAAGATCAATCTCTCAGCTGTTCCAACTTTCCAGAAAATCCAAGCAAACTCAGAAGCATCCCCAGAAGCAGCTGCAAATTATGGAACCTCTACTCACACCAAACTTAGGCTATCTGTTCATACCAAATCTTTTTACTCTATTTTACTGATCTTTTCTTTGGTAGGTTTATTTTTCCTTAAAACCAGTTTGGTACTATGAAAATCCTCATTAGAGTTTCATTCAATTTTAACACCTATGCTTTGTAACACTTGCCAGAGTCAAAAGTTCATTTTTCACTTGCTCAGTGCAGCAAAAAAGATGAATTGCATGCCCCTTTTCCAAAAGCTTCTTTAGGAATACACAATCCAGCCAAAGAATAGACTGCTATCTACAAAACCAAATCCACATTTTCTTACTTATCAGTTTCTAAACTATGGTGGGATACCTTATCAATACCTTTTCTCACCCTGCAGTATCTTCAGACCTTACTTATAAACCCATAAACTATTTTGATCTAAATGGCTCTATAAATGACAGCTTGCCACCATGCAAGGATTTGAAGCAGAAGTCAGCAAGTAGCTAATTATACAATTTTTCAACCAAAGTGTCCAAAGAGAGGCAAACAAAAGTTCAAATTATTCCAACCTATGATTCATGCCAGACTCCAGCGTTTATAAACCACAGTGAAAAACCAACAGGAATCAAAAGAGCTTCTGCCACATCCAAGAATCCCCAACTGGCTGACACCACTAATAGAGCAAACGAATGCATGCTGTCAGCTCTTCTCTTCCAAAGTGCTATGTTCTGCAACTTGACAACTTCGGAAATTAAGTCATCTCCATCTTCAAATAACCATTTCTTGATGCTGACAAATTTGCCAAATCTCTGCCCCATCTCTATTCAGTCATCTGTCCCAGGAGAAGGAAAGAACTTTATTTTAAAGCAGACAGTTGACAAGTAAGAGAAAAACAGACTGACTACCTGAAGCATTTTGGGGTTTATACCTGGATAAATTAAAGAGACTCAACCCAGTTCTTTTTATCAAGGCATCAGATAAAAATATATGCAGATTCAGTTAGCTCTGTCAAAAACATCTACTATAGATAATAAATTTGCAGACTATGACAAGAAGATTACAGGCACTCAACATGCAAACCTGCATTCTTCCAAGACCATCCAGTCAGCACATACTACAGGTGCCATTTAGTCATACTTTTACTCACTATATGTAAGGTAACTAGAAGAGAGAACAGGGAGTGCAATGTAACCCTGTGATGACATACAGCATGCATCATGATCTGGCTACTCCAACTTCGAAAGTCCAAACCATCAATCTCTCACTACATATAAAATACTAGTAAGCCCTGCTAGATGTTGCAAGAATCCAAATTATAAACATACACAAAGTTTTTAACATTCACACATTGATCTCTAGTGGAAAGCATCAGGGGGCTATGAGAAATGCCTGTCACATTTGGCTGCATTTCCCATTAAACATCCAAGTTTTTGTTACCAGCCCGAAAATATGCTACTAATCCAATTCAATCTACATGAAGAAAACACAGTATGTAATAGTTCCCTTCAGTGTTCTTCTGCAACATACCACAGCTTATCCTAAAAGTTCCTAGCTATAAAATGCTAGCATGCATTTTAAGTAAGGTTTCTCACAGTTGAGGAACTCCTTGCTTACTTTAGAGACTACCTCTGCCAGTGAATACAACGAAACAAACAGTCATAAGACATCTCCAAGTAAGAATTAAGCAATTCCAGTAAGGGAAAATGTTTTGTTCTAGTCTCACTTTGGTTAGTAATTTTGTCACAGAACCTTTAGACCGTTTACTGAAGTACCTGTTGTATTGACATCTCTCTTTTAAAGTTTTTTGATCAAGTAGTACTTGAGGGATGGAACACTGTTTTAAAGCCTGAATATTCTATGTATCCATAATTAGCATAATGTAATTATAAATTACTGCACAAATTATGTGTACATTTAGGTAAACTGTAGCTAATCAAAACTTAAAAAAAAAAAAAGTAGACCTTTTCTGCTGTAATGAAGTGCTTCAAGTAAGTTTATGAACTCAGCTGCATATTTAGAAACCAAGTAACAAGTATGCCTACAAGCAGGGAAAAACACAGCACAAAAAAAAAAGCAGGAAGGAAGGAAGTACAGTCAGAAACAGCATTAATATACCCACTTCGACATACAGGGGAAAGTACAAAGAAACTATACTGTACTTCTGCAGAACCTTCTGCACTTCTGCAGCACCTTCTGCACTTCTTGTACACCTAACCTTGATTACCAGACACTATGCAATGCTAAGCAATTCTGTCATCTCTTGAGGTGCAGTACAATAACGTTACAGGTCTGTGTTCACTACATACACCAATAAATACTGCACAGGAAAAAGTATTTTCTTGTACTCATGAAATGCAAAGCAAACAACACTTACCCATCTACGCAATGGACCAGAAACACATCACTCAATCAATTGTATTTCAAAATAGGAATTTTCACTTTCACCACCCTCAGAACAACACAAATTCTCCACAACCATTCTGCTTTTCTCTCTCTCTAGCTCTGTTCAGTCCAAGTTTTGCTCGCTACCTCTCCCAATTACTATCCTTATCTTGACTTCCTCACACCCCATCTGTGGTACCAAGACAGACCATGGTGAGTTGATCCTGGCTGGATGCCAGATGCCCATCAAAGCTGCTCTGTCATTCCCCTTCTCAGCTGGACAGGGGAGAGAAACTGAACAAAAGGCTCCTGGGTCAACACAGGGACAGGCAGAGCTCACTCACCAGCTAAAGTCATGGGTAAAGCAGACTCAACTTCAGTAAAAATTGATTTATTACCAATCAATTCAGAGTTGGGTAATGAGAAAATAAAAACTAAATCTTAAAACACCTTCTCCCTAGGCTCAACTTCACTCCCCATTTCACAATCTCCTCCCCTGCAGCAGCACAGGGGGATGGGTAATGGGGACTGTGGTCAATTCATCACACACTGCTGTCCCTTTCTCCTCAGGAGAATTCCTCACACTCTTCCCCTGCTCCAGCATGGGGTCCCTCCCATGGGAGACAGTCCTCCACCAACTTCTCCAACATGAGTCCTTCCCATGGTCTGCAGTTCTTCACAAACTGTTCTAGCATGGGCCTCTTCCATGGGAAGCAGTCCCAACAGAACAGACTGCTCCAGCATGGAATCCCCATAGCGTCACAAGTCCTGCCAGTAGATCTGCTCCAGCATGGGCCTCTCTACACGGGTCCGCAATTCCTGCCAGTTAGCCTGTTCCAGAGCAGGCTTCCCATGGGGTCACAGCCTTCTTCCAGCACGTCTACCTGCTCTCACATGGGGTCCTCCACAGGCTGCAAGTGGATCTTTGCTCTGCTGTGGGCCTCCATGGGCTGCACGGGAATCTCAGCCTGCCTTCCCAAGAGTCTTCAACCATGGGCTGCAGGGGAATCTCAGTTCCAGTGTCTGAAGCACCTCCTTCTCCACTGACCTTGGTGTGTGCAAAGTTGTTTCTCTCACACATTCTCAGTCCTCTCTCCAGCTGCAGTTTCTATGGCTCAGGGGGGGTTTTATCTGTTCTTAAATGTGTTATCTCAGAGGCACTGCCACAGTTGCTGATTGGCTCAGTCTTTGCCAGCAGTGGGTCCATCCTGTAGAGCCAACTGGCTTTGGCTCTGTCAGACACAGGTGAAGCTTCTGGCAGCCTCTCAGAAAAATCACTCTTGTAGCCCCTTTACTAGCAAAACTTTGTCATACAAACCCAATACATGTTCTGCCTAAGTATCTTTAGGCAGACTTTTTATTCAAAGTATCCAGCTACAAACTAATATTCATTTCCTTCTAGACTGCACAGTCATTTATAAAAGCTAACTGCATTTCTGTAAAAGCCAGACAAATAACAAAAGCACACAGATCAATTTTTCTGTTGTACACTCAAAACTAAAGCAATTTTCCTGCTAATATTTGTTACAGTATTCTTAAAAGTAGGTATAGCAATATCCTTTTCTAAAGACTCCTTCATGGAAAATTATGGACACACATTAAAGAAATATTAATTTCAAAATTTCTTGCAGAATTATTTCAAGAGATATCTTCAAAGACACTAGATAGTATATTAGCCCTTATTGGGGGACAGTAAGAAGAAAAGAAGAAAAAAAAGAAAACAGCAAGCTTTCTTCTCCTAAAATAAAGTTTAGTTCACCTGTATTGTGGCCATATTTATGAACATCCATTCTAGTTTACAGATACAGGTGTAATAACAACAGACAACCCACTCCCCTGCAGGCGGCCTGCTGAGCCTGAGCTGTCAGAGCTCAGATCACTAACCTGTCTGCACATCAAAAGGCTACATTCCTAGTTCCTCCTTCTTTGCCTCCTTCTGTTTAGGCACAAAACAAGTAATACTACACCTATGGTTGTTTTATACTACAAAATGATGGGGCTGAGGCATTAAACTATGGATACATCAAACAATTCTTGTGAGCAACTCCACAAAAAAAAAATTTGTAGATGCATGTGATGGAAGTTTATTTTAAAAAAGAGGACTTGGAGAGAGGTACAACCATTGTTATATCAATGATTTTTTAAAAAAGATTAAAACTCAATCATTCAGAATGTGAGTCATCTGTGCAGGAACAGCTCGAGTCTGGCAGGAATTTACCACTATGAGCTCACTATGTATGTGAACTGGGTGTGGAGGTAAACAGCGTAAGCTGCATTTCTACCGCTCTGAATCCTTATGTCACAAGTACTGTATGTTCTAAACTTACTCTGTAATGACAATCTTTCTGTCTCCACACCAAGTTCCAAGCAAGACACGTGCAAGCGCAGAGACTTCAGTTATGCCAGACTGTGCTGAAATCCAGATGGATACTATCTGAAGTCTTATGTGGCCAGCTCCACAGGGAGTCAGCCCCCTCAACACGTTCCCCAGGACTAAAATCCAGGTGGCTTATTAGACAAGCTGTAGTGTTACACAAATGTGCTGACTCAGTTCTGGGCCAGGACTGCATTCAACTTCATAAGGCACCCCATCACAAAAAAAAAAAAAACCACAGAAATGCCAAGTGAAAAACACAACATATTTATGACATTAGAGTAATTTGTACGAAGTCCAAACTGATTCTTTCAGATGCAATGACAGGCATATAATACACATATTCCAGAGAAACAGATCAACAGCATAGAAAATTCACCTGCAACATAAGCAATCCGACCTCACAGCATCTGAATTGTGCTTTGAGGTAATAAAACGTCCTGGAATTCATAACTCTGAAGTTCAGTACTGAGATCTCCTGGTCTGTCTGAATCAAGTTGGATTCACAAGGAACAGCACCTACACATAGCTAAAAAGCCTGACCAAGCTGATCTTGCAAGCACTGAACACCTCTGTGCTGCCTGGTATCTCTATCACATGGATTACTGCAGGTCCTTCATAAGTATGTACAGTAGTAGTAGCTTGTAGTAAACCATAAACATTGTCTATTTATACCCCATCACATACTGTATTTAAATCATTCTTCAAATAAGATCATCAAGGAAGATGTTTGACACATAACAGGATTATGGGGAGAAAAGTCTTTTTGAACAACAGTTGTCCTACAGTTCCTAAGTTTAGTCTCTCCAGTCTCTGGGTACCAGAACCATCAGCCCTTGGACAACATATATCCACTAAGCCATTTCTCAAGTCAGGACCCAAAGTCCCTTACATACTACTCCATATAGATCCTCACACGGACCCTAATATTAAGTTTTCCTCCATCAACATATATCTGCCCTGCTTTTTGACTCAGAAGTTCAGGTACCTCTGAAGACTAAAAGGACCCACTATGCAGGGTAATAAGAGCTAGTGCTGGCACAGACAAAGCTGGGAGCAGTTGCCACCCATCTTACAGAGATTCGCGCTTCAAGCTCACCACAGATCAGCTATGGAAAATTAGCTGATTTACAGAAAACTAAGACTTTTTGAGAAATAGTTAAAAACTTACACAGTGATTGTAAAAAGTGCATTCAGGGACTACAATCTTCTATATATTATGTACTACATAAGCATAACTATAAAGTAAGTCAAATAATTACCAGTCACCTCAATATGTCCATTATCCAAACTGTTCAGTTTTATGAAAAACCAGTGCTTCTCTAAGCCATACAAAACATGACCCAGCTGAAGCCAAAACTCAGGATGATTTGTCTGACATAAAACAGCACTTGTCCAGCTAGTGACTGACCATTCAAAACCCAAGACACAGGCTACCACCCCACCAACAAAAACCCATGTCAACCAGCCAGGAGGCTTGTGTGTCTGAAGAAAACACAGCCACAACTTTCATTCACACCCAGTATGTCCCAGCCTAGCAGCAGCACACGGAAGCAAGGGAAGAGAGTACATATTAGTGTGTAACAGCTGAAAGTACATGGGAAGCCAACTACCCTAATCTGCGGTTAACTTCTCTGGAGACCCACCAACTTGGGTTATGTGCTCCCAGTTTAGTCTAGTTCTTTCCACTGTTAAAGCAGACTAACTGTAATGTGAGCAAATAACCACAGTTTATTATCAGAATGAATTTATTTGCCCAGTAACTGCAGCTTAACAAAATAAATAAATTTAAAAAACCAAACAAACCAAGAAACAAAAACTACACCCCAAAAAACACATAAGACACACAGCATCAGCATGGAAAAATAGGCCTTGACTGCAAGACTGAGATCTAAGATTAAAAGCAAGCAGAAGCATATTAAATGTAATATGGTTAATTTAATTCCAGTTTTGAGACAAAAACACTAAGAGATAAACTAAGCTTCAGTCTCATACAATGATGATAAGGATGTTTGCTTTCATAAGCAAGTGTATTAAAACTTCTGCATCTGATAAACTGGTTACAGTAAAGTTCCAGATTCCACACTGAAGTCTGAATGTTAAGAGCTTCTCCAAGACAGCGCAGATACAGCCACCATGTTTCTCACTCACTAACACACAAGTAGTTGCTAAAACTTCAGTTTTTATGAATCTGTTATACCTCACATGCAATGAGTTTCACCTGAGAATCACTTAAATCTACACTCCATTACAAATGGGACTTTTTTTTTTAACAAAACAAAATCACTAATCAATCTGTTGAACTAAACAGACACTGTTCAGCAGAAACCAGAACACAATATACCAGGCAGAGAATTGGCTTAAATTCATGACTATTCCTTCTTCACTTCAAACAGCAAAGAAAAGCAGTATCTCTATCAAAGCAATTCTCATTGGTAAACTTAAGAAATTATCAAAATGCAGTAAGACACTGTTTATTGTAGAACTCTGTACAGTTCTCCTTCATTCCTTGTGTCAGGAAGAAGAAGCTAGGAATAACTACATCCTACACGCTGATGAGAATTCCCTATCATGCACCTGAAAAATCCTCTTTATAGCCACCAGCTCTCTTTCCCCCTTCTCTGTATTTTTAACTGTGCCATCAACCTGTCTATATATCAAACTCAGTAATATTAAAAAACACTACTCTTAAAACTTTACACTGCTGACGGTCTTCCCAGGCAAAAAAACCTGCCTTTCTTCAGAAAAAAATCCACAGAACATTAAGTCTTCCCACCATTTCTACAGTACTTTATATTAGAAAAGGAAATAGGTACAGTCACTGACAGTAACTGAAAATCTGGTCCCTGACTTTAGACATGAAAATCAGAAACAGTTTACACACTGCCCTAAGATGCTGCACCACCTTCTCTTCCAGTGAAATTTTTTTTCAGAGGCAAAGGAACAGCTTAGTCTTTCTAAATTCTCTCACTTCTCACACTTTATCTTTTGCTGGAAGACAAACTAAAAAGTGACAATTAGGGAGAAATGTGACTCTCTTCTTTTAAACACTCCTGATATCACACGGTTTCACCTAACAACATAAAAGTGTGACCAAAACAAAACCTCATATAATGAAGGTTTAAAAAAAAAAAAAAAAATTATCTGAATCCCCAGTATCTACCATAAAAAAAAATAAATTAAAAACCAGAGAAAGAAAACATTTCTTCAATTGTAAGTATCATATTCCAAGTAAGCATTAGATTTTGAAATTAACACTACTACATATTGGTTAAGTGTTCCTAAACTGAAGCTTTCAACTGGCAATCTAAAGTTGCTGTAAAAGAAAATTGGACACAGATTTTATTTGCTTCCTGTACCTAACTTACTAAGATCTAAACTGACAAAATTAGCCAAAAACTACATCATGGACAAAAAAAAAATCATTTAAATGGTTAGAAAAACAAAAAAAAAACCCCCCAAACTAAAAAAAAAAAAAAAAAAAACCCCCCAACCAAAGCAGCACCAAATAAATAAAAAGAACCCTCACACCCTGAAACTGTCAGAATATTTAAGAGACAGTTACCTATTTCCATCTAGAAAATAAGAAACAAAATGGTCTTTCTGAACAGCATCTAGGTGGAATCACAACAGAAAGCTAAGCTCTTTTCTACTATTACTGTAACATTTCAGTAAATATTATCCACACAAGGATTATAACCAGTATTACTTAATAAACAAAACACATACCACTCTGGCTGCTCTTTCCTGAGATTCACACTTCCTGCAAAACCATGGTCCAGTGGGTACTTGAACAATTCCATAGCAAGCTGTTTTGAACAAAACAAAACATTTCAGCAAACATAAGCAGCACTACAATACCACTAATATGAATGTTATCAAAAAAAAGCTTAGTATAGTTGATCTCACATCATCTTGTCAAGAAAGTCAAATTGACATCATACATTGCACATGAAATCCTATCACAATGGTACTAGAAATGAAGTACAAGAAGCTTCCACTTAAAAAACTATGCAGAATTTGCTAAAAGGAGAAAAAAACCCAAACCATTACCTTGAAAAGTAATATAACCCTTCAAAAGCAGCAATGCTTCATATGTGATTTGTTTTGCTATATATTTACCTCCAAAACAGGTGAGACACTTTACTTTAAATGATGGATACTTGTGACGTCCTTTTAAAGAGAAAACTAAATAGCGGATCTGAGTTTTTGGTAAGACGTTCATTCATATGCTTACTTAATATCCAGTTCTTTTACTCTTTAAAAGTAAAATACCTTGAGTAGAAAATCCATAATAAACTGAACAAAGATACAAAGTTTGCTGGTTTTCCCCTGAAAATTCACATAGAGCTGCAAATACAAACTTAAAGCATCAGGGCTAGGATTAGTCACAACTACAGCCAGAATACAAAAAAAATTCTTAGGAAAGAGATTTTGAGACAATCAGGTTCATCTGCAAGACTGTCATCTATACTTTTATAGTATATCAAAGCAACTCCAGGAGTTTGGTAAGAAATGCCACACAAAAAGAGTTCAGTAATTTGGCAATACTGTTTAGGTTTGAAATGCACACATCAAGCAACTTTAAGAACCACTAAGGAATGAAAATACAACAACACAAGTGCTTCGAGTATATTCTAATATTTGTATAGGTGTAACAAATAACAAAATCAAAAAGTCAAACTCTTTCCTTAAAAAGATGCTTGTGAAATTTTAAAAATATGATGTCAGACTCGATTCCCAACAATCATATGTTACTTAAATACAAAAATCTGGTTTAAGTATGTAAATAGGAAAAAAAAATCACATATAATAAACTAATAGTTACGAAGAAAGCTGACATTAAATTAGTAACTTCCAGCACATATACAAAAATATTACTGGTTTTGTGCTAGCTTGAAGGAAAAAAAATAGTAATGTAGTAGCAATACAAACGCATTTTTCCCTCTATGAAGGAAAGCCAATGAAATAATTTCCTATTATATACAGACATATCATCATATTAAGATCAGTTTTCAGATTTTCAAATACTTTATCCAAGTACTGACAGGACAAATTATTGTGATAAGCCCTTTCTACTGCACAATAAAGTTCTTTAACATAAGCAAAAAACCATCTTATTTTCCTTGCAGCTATATTAGCCCTGATGGGGGAACGCTGAATTCCTCTCAGAAATGAAGGGGGAGATTTGAAATGTGCAATCACACGTGCAGCTTAGCAAGTGACATGCAGAGTAAGAAACGATTATGGAACGCAACTCAAGAGACAGGGCTGGCAAGTAGACACAAAGGCAACACAAACTGGGCAAAGACCGAAGTTGAAATAAAGTACTTCTATGTCTGCAAAGGCAACAGAGTACACCTAGAGCTCAGAAGAGTCCATCACTGGTTTGTGCTCTGAGATACTGTGATACTGCTCACAGAATTCGAGCTTCCTTTGGTTTATACTTCCATTACTGAGCAAAGCTTCTTTAAACACATGAAGTGATTCTGTCCTCCACAACTCACCACTGACTTACCACTTGAAGTTTCGTCTGAACTTAAAATAATTATAATAACCAAAAAAAAACAGTGAATAGAGCTCATGGGTAATACTGCTCTCTGGACTTGAAATACAGGCTATCAGCTTTAACCAAGAGAACACTACATTTACTACAGAAAGGCCACAAAAAGAGTGGGCATGTTTCCCCTACCACCTTCGTTCATGTGATGTATGTAATGTAAAGTATCTGAAAGATAAAGCATCAATGATATAGTAAATCAAAACACAAAGTTCTTCTTTTCTTAAGATCTCTACAACAGCATCTGGGTTTAGAGAAAGCAGTACTTTGCACACTTCCTGACAGTTACAAATTCAGGTTTGGATATGACTTTTAGGAAAAAAAAAGTTCATATTCTTGTACCAAAGCTATGGAAGTATGCCTCTCTGTATTAGGAATATTTCCAATAATTAACTTTCGTTCCCACTATTTTAGCTCCAACTGCTGCTAACATCCAGTTCTTTCACAGAAGATACTGGCAATGCTCTAGATACAAGGGAAGATACCCATGATGAGGCAGAAGTATTAGCTGGTTCTGGAATAGCTTCTAAAAGTATTCATGTTTTAGTGTTCTTCATGATCCTAAGACTTCACAAGAGCAGAGTTAACTTACTGTTTAACATTACTCAGCTCTTAAGAGAAAACCAACTCAAAATCAGATTAATTTCACAGATCCTGTCGGACCCCTTCTGCGTTCAATCGAACATTACAGGAATAACTAAATTCTTTTGCACAGTTCTGTAAATTATTACTATCTCCCACTATTTGTCCGCTTACAAAGGAGCATATACCTGAAACAATCAGTTACTATATCATCTTCAGCACAATTTAAGATCAGAAACAACCAGTTACTATATTAGATCATCTTCAGCACAATTTAAGACCAGGCATGAGACACTTATTAGTAGCATTTTCACGTGCATAGGTATTCCAACTAATGAATTGGATTTAGGATTTTCTGTCTCCTCTAATTTGTTCACCATCTATGAGTAGCCAAAGAGCCAGTCACAGAGTTCATATGACTGCTTAGGAATTGGTATAGAAAAACTACCATCTTATTCCTTATTTCTGCTACCATAAAGCAAAATCCATGATGAGTTCCTTTCTTACAATGTAAGCAACAGAATCCAATCTCTTCTTCTCCTCTCACACGAAGGGTCAACCCATCGACAGAAACAAAACAATCACACAGAGGGAACATGCCAGCTCCTGAGCTGAGCTGGAAACCAACCAACAAGCCTCCACTAAGCCAAACAAATCCAGCATCAGCCATTCCGACTAGCACCCTCCCCTTGCAGAACACAACAGGAAGTCTCTTCATCTACCAGGAAACATCAGCCAAATGACATTCAAGGAAAGGCAGGCAGAAGTAAAAATCACATGATAGCTAAATCTTTCCTACACACGTCTCTCTTCCAATCCTAAGCTCTCCTTGTCTACTGGCTGCCCCTCAAACAAATTTTTCAAACTTGGAAAAGGCAGGGACAACAGGGATCAAGTACAGAAGAAATACAGCAAAAATTGCCAGAACAGAGAATAGTAACAAGTTCTGCAAAGGGGGAAAGGAATTTTAGATAGTCTTTGGAATGCTGCAGCCGCGGTTAACAGCGTGCAAAAGAAGACTGAGAAGCATAGACACAGAAAAGGTACAAGGGGAAGAGAAAAAAAAAATAGGAAAGGAGGTTCTTCCTTTCTCACAGCCATAATATATGAAGTCACAATACAGTAAATCTCATGTGAGGGAAAAGACAGGCAGACTGGAAAGACAGAGAATGACAAGACAGGTCAGACCAGAAAGCACGTGGCCTTGGAAACAGGGAAGCAGGCTTCATTGGTAACGAGAAGGCGCTGGGAAGGGGAAGGAAAAATGGGGAGCAAAAGGGCCGTGGGGGGGCGGGTGAAGCAGGCCCAAGGGAAGAGGACGGGGACCAGCCAGAGGGAAGCGGCGAGACCGGAGGCCGGGGCGGGCGCGCTGCCCTCCCTGCCCGCTCACCTTGATGCACTGCGACATTGCAGCCGTGCCCGTCGCAGTAGACGAGCGGGTTCTCGGCCCAGCCCCGCTCGTCGGAACACACGCAGCAGCCGCCGATCATCTCCTTCATGCTACTGGAGAACTCGCCCTCCAGTGACACCGGCAGCAGCAGCGGCTCGCTGGAGACCATCTAAGGGTTAAAAACACCGTCGTCAACACCGCGCACGGCACACGCGCCTCGCCCTCCGCCTGCCCCCTCCCCCGGCGGGGTCTCCCCTCAGTCGCTCAGGCGCCGCCGCCGCCACCGCCGCCACGGCAGCGCTTCGAGGCCCATGGCCGCCGGCTGAGCGCCTCGTCTCGCCCCCGCCCGACCAACCGGCCAGGCTGTGTCGGCCGGGCCGCGGCGGCCGCGGCTCCTGA
>JAWWEU010000081.1:18062906-18085632 GCA_035583155.1 Acropternis orthonyx
GCCCGCCTTCGCCGACAGCGGCAGCAGCGACTCGGAGTCCAGCTGCTGCTCGGGCCGAGCCGCCCACGACTCGGACTGCGGCTCCAGCCTCTCCAGCTCCAGCGAGGGCAGCTCGGAGGAGGAGGACGAGGAGGAGGAGGACGAGGAGGGCAGCGGCGCCTCGGACTCCAGCGAGGGCAGCTCGGAGGAGGAGGAGGAGGAAGAGGAGGAGGAAGAGGAGGAGGAGGAGGACAGCACCTCGGACTCCGACTCCAGCTCGGTCTCCAGCCAGGTTTCGGTGCAGAGCATCCGCTTCAGGCGCACCAGCTTCTGCAGCCCGCCCGCCGTGGTCCACGCCAACTTCTTGTACCATCTGGCGGCCGCCGCCGTCCCCCGGCCCCCGGCCCCGGCCCCGGCCCCGGCCCCGGCCCCGGCGGAGCCCGGCGGGCTGCCCGCCCTCCGCGGCGCTCCCGGCGGAGTCAAGCCGGAGCTGCCGGAGCAGTGGGGCCGCCCCGGCTGGGCTCCCGCCGCCCCGGCGCTGCGCTGCTCCGGCGGCCTGGAGAGCTGCTTCGCGGAGATAAGAGATGATAGGGTATCCGAGATCACATTCCCACACTCTGAATTTTCCAATAATGCCAAGAGTACTGACCTAACAATTAACTGTGTTGCAAAGGGGGCCTCTTCACCTAGCCCAAAGACAAACAATGCATTTCCACAACAAAGAATACTCAGAGAGGCAAGGAAATGCCTTCAAGCAACTACTACACACCGTGCAGATAACAATACAATAGCTGCTAGGTTCTTAAATAATGATTCTTCATCAGCGGCAGCAAATTCAGAGAAAGATTCCAAAATCCCTCATTGTATTGAATTTGCCACGGATTTGCCCTCTTTACAAACTGATCCTGCGGAGGATGCTGCTTCTCCAGGGGCAGCAGCAGCAGCTGAGCTCCAGTGCACTGATATAGGCAATAAGGCATTGCCATTCCTGCACAGCATTAAAATCAAAATAGAGGACAGCAGTGCGAACGACGAGTATGAGCCTGATCTTACAACACATAAGCTAAAGTGTGAGTGCAATGATACTAAGGATGAGTTTTACGGTGTGACTGAGAGTAATAACCAGGACGCTTTATTAACAGCCAAGGAAGATTCTGCATGCACTGAGAAAGAAACCACTTCCTTAAACCCGCTGACTCAGAGTCAGGTCCTCTCATGCACTTTAGGTACTCCAAAACCTGAGGATGGGGAGTATAAATTTGGAGCAAGGGTGAGAAAAAATTACAGGACACTGGTTTTGGGAAAGCGACCTGTACTGCAGACTCCTCCAGTCAAACCAAATTTGAAATCAGCTCGAAGCCCACGTCCTACAGGTAAAATCGAGACACATGAAGGAACACTGGATGATTTTACAGTTAACAATAGACGCAAAAGGGTAGCCAGCAATGTAGCATCAGCAGTGAAAAGGCCATTTAATTTCATGGCAAATTTTCCCTGTCCACCATCACTAATTATTGGCAATGATGGGGATTTGTTGCCAGCTTATTCCTTAAACACCACTAAGGATTCTCAACCACCTCACAAGGCCCATCCTGTATGGAAATGGCAGCTGGGCGGTTCTGCAATACCTCTTCCACCTAGCCACAAGTTCAGGAAATTTAATTAATAAAATAGTTTGGAAAATATTTTCTTGAACAACCTTTAACTTTCTTACCTTTTTTTTTTTTTTTTTAAACTCTGCAGCATGGTTTGTACAAACCCATTATTGCTATACATACTTTTGGAATCCTGTTTTATCACACTGTGAAGACAGAAACCGGATTACTATTTTATTTACCATTACAACAGTGGTGGGATTTTTTTGGTTACTTTGGTTTTTTGTTTTGGGTGGTTTGTTTTTGTTTTGTTTTGTTCTGTTGCGTTGGGGGTTTTTCATTTTATTTTATTTTGTTACATTCCACAGAGTACTTCAGGCTAAAGACTCAAGTTAAACTCAGTTATTATGGTAAAGCTGGAACACTTTACTGTTTAAATGCTAATAATGCACCAGTACCTCAATTCAACTGCTGCAAATAAATGTCAAAAGGTTGAATAATAAATATTAGAATGAGCCATTAAATTTATGCACTAGATTTCGAAAATGGAAGTCTAACTGTTAATTCAGTTAAAGTTTGTTAAGTTACATGGTTGCACAGTAAGGGTTCACTATAATTCAATGTGGCAGCAGTCTACTTTTTGGGAGCTTTGTTTTCGGGTGCAGGGGTGTCTTTTTCGAAGAGCAGTTGCACTTACTCCTTTTTCTCTGGTTTGGAAGGCCTGGTGTCCGCCTGCGACCCCAGTGCTGGGAAAAGCTGCCTCATTTGAAACCAGTAAATAAATGTGGAATTCTATTTTTGGTAAAAGGGTGTCTTTTTACTTGTACAGCCACTCTTTGCAATTGGGAAGCCTTTTTGTTTCACCCAGAGGTCTTAAATAAGGTTACTGTTACCCACTAATGTCATACTTAAGTTGTGGTCTGAACATGCCCCTTACAAACTTGCAAAGCAACTGAAATATTTACCCGGCCAGGAGTACAATTTATGGTCCAGCCCCTCACGCTGGCTGAAGGAAATAGCAAAGCAGTAAATACAACACAGAAAGTGAAATGAGAGGCCATAAGTGGAAAGATTACACAAAACGAGAAGACCGTGTTATTCATGGCTTTTTGGCACCACAACTCAAACGTTTCAACCGTGTTACACTTCCCGGTTCTATCCTCATCTCTTGAAATTTGCTGTTGTGGGGGTTTTTTGCCATGCCATCCTCTCTATGTAGCAGAAACATTTCTACTGCACGTGACAATCAGAGGCAATTATCTATATTTGCACTTAATATCGAAATAGTCGAACAGGCAGACTTCTAGAGTCTGGCCCTCGGTAAGTCATGCTGGTATAATATATTGTGATGATGGAAGCAGTAAATCAAAATTATGGAAATTTGCACTGTTGAAAAGCATGCTTTAGCTTTATTTTCAATTAAAAACACTGTTTTAAAAAATCCTGATTCCAAACACTTTGAATTATTGCAGAGTTATCCGTGGTTTCCTCTCCGTTTGTAAGTTCACTGTTTTTATTTGGAGGAAATACGCTTCAAGAGGTTAACTTTTTCCCCCCCGTCCCCCCCCCCCCCCCCCCAACCTCTCGAAAAGAAAGGGAAGGAAAAAAAAAAAGAGAAAGGCTGGAGGCCGAGGTGGAGGCAGAGCCGAGGACGGGGAAGGTCTCTCTTGCGGGGGGAGGACGGGTATAGCAACTCTGAAAACAGCCTGAAAAGTTTGCAGCTTGAGAAAGGCAGTAATAATTGAGTTGCTGAATCAGCAGAGTTTAGGATGAATAATTGCTGGTTTCTTTCTTTGGATTAGCATTTTATTTATACTAGATCATTCACAAATTAAATTTCAAGGATTCCACTCATCGATCAATCCCGGGAGAATAATTTATCATAAATCAAAAAAGGAAAACAAAGCAACAATGTAATGTTTACTGTGTGACTCAAAGTCAACATTTCTGCTGGCAATCCACTGCCTGGGGTTCAATTTTTTAATTCCTGATTTTTGTGATGCCCTCTCCCAACCCCTCGTGTCTCCAAATATTCCAAGTAGTCACTAACTGATTTCAGCTCTGTTTACTATATCCACACCGGAGTTTTCCTCTCATTGTAAAAGGCCTAGTCTAAGAATACCTGCAGCCAAATATATTTAGAAAGAGTAAACAATTGCCTTTCAGTGGAGTTACCCTTCCCCCCTGCATGCACACGTACACACACATGCACAGACATCACTTTAAGCTGCCAATTGCAAAAGGTGCATTGCATACTTAACTGCTCTGCTGAAATTACGATGGTCATGAAAAATCTGCTTACTGAAGTTGTTCTGAGATGAATGTTTACATTCGTGTGTTTAGAGCTGCACAGATTGTGGCCTTATTCCCAGAGACCTGTAAGTATGTACAAAATGTACTGCTCAGGAAAGACCACCGCTCCATTAGAAACTGTGTCTGCCTGACAGAGGTCTTCCCTTGACCAAAAAAAAAGAAAAAAAAGGAAAAAAAAAAAGGGGGGTGGGGGGGTGGGGGGAAAGAGCCAAAAGCTACAAAAGTGCAATATGCAAACTTGAAACCTAAAATTTCGCCTTGTCAATTAAACAACGTATCACTTTCAAAGTAACTCTGTCCCCTGACCCTGTTTACTTCCAATTAGAGATATGCTGATTTGGCCTGGAATTGTAAATTACAGAGGTGCTTTTTCAGGTTCCCGAAATAATCCTGCGGGGGGGGGCGGGGGGGAGGAAGAGGGAAGAATAAGCGTAAATTTATACCAAATAGGCTCTGCAGAGCTGAGGATGTGAAATAGGGCGGGCAGCCCTGGCAGCAGCCCGGGAGCTGCCAGCACCCCCGGGCACCCCTGGCAGGCTGCTCCGCCAGGCTCCCCTCCGCCCAGGCAGCAGCCAGCAGCAAGGAGTTAAACAGCCAAATCATTTTCACACGTGCACACCTCAGTTTAGTGCAAGCCACTAACTGGGACGTTCGTGTTTTTACTGCCGTTGGAGAAATTAGCCAGGTACAATAATTCACTAGGGAAAAAATAAATAAAAAAAAAAGGAGGGGATTGAAAAATGCTATTCTCTCCAATTCTGGTAGCTTGGTAACTGTTTCTGATGACATTGTAATTATTATTGTGATCAGAGTTCATTGTCATTTCAGCCTTAATCATGTGAAGTCTTATCACATAAAGGTAAGTTCCAATAATGAGGAAAACCCAAGGTTTTCCTAGGGAGCCAGGCTACCATTTTGTTGCAATGTTTACAGGAGATAAAACTTAAAATGCATTAGTAATGAATCGCCACCATTTTCCAGTTCATGGTGTACACGAAATTCAACAGAATTTTCTAGAGGAAAATGCAATTGAAGGAAGTGCGTGTACTTTATGGACTATACTCCATAGGTATTTGCTACAAGTAGAGTTCACCAGTAAATTTATTGGGAAGATTTCTGCTGCCAGATGGAAGACAAAGAAAGTTTTGGACTCTGTTTAATTCTCTAGAGCATTAAAAAGGGAACACGTGTAATGCCTTCAGTAACGAGGTATCTTGCCTTAAAAGATGTAACTTGCCGTTTCCAGCAATTTACTTTAAGAAGTGATTGTTCTATAAGCTACATTTACTTGACTACAGTGGGATAATCTCTTTACTGGTTGTTTATTTAAAATGCCACTACTAGCAATAATGCAAAATAGTGGTAGCTGTTTTACGAAGTTTGGTGTTTAATCAATTCACAGGGTGATTTTTTACATGGTCTCTGATCCCTTTACCTCTAACAGATTTAGTTGCCAATAAATTAAAGTTTCTGCAGAAATGAGAGCCATGCTATCTTGTTTGTGTTTGACACTGTTCACATGTGCGAGTGGTTGAGACAGAAAGGGGTAAAAAAACTGGCATTTTTGACACACAGTGGTAATCTGCAGGAAAATATCCCACATATGCAGTATGTTGGAGGACATGAAACATGGGTAACCTTGTTAATTGTGGTTTTTATGGTTAAGAGGATTGCTGGGAAGAATATGTAATGGTTCATCCTGGGATCTATTTGGTCAGCTCAGAGGTACAAAAGGAGGGCGAGTGCCTGAAAATGGAAAGCCCTGGCTAGCCAAATCAGGAGAGAAGCATTGGGATCTGTGTTGCTCAAGTCAGACATTCCCCGTTCCCCTGGTGCTTGGCCCTGCAAGCCGTGGCCTAACGCTCCGGCCTGCCCGAAAACCTTTGGGAAGGGACAGTGAGCCGGGCTTAGGCCTTGCACGTTGCATTTTTTCACTGCGCTGATATAATTATTTCCCGTGCCCTAGGCCCCTTTCTCTCCCCCTCTCCCTTTCTCTCCGAGGCGGCCTCACAAGCCCCCGCTTTAAAAGGCCCGAGATGTTTTGCATGAGGCGCTCACAATAGGGGTTGAGGGAATTGACAGTTTCAAAAACAAGGCGCCCTGTCCTTCCCAGATGCCGCGGACCCCTCTCCCGCACCATCTCTCGTTTGCTCCTCGCTGCTGGTGGCTTTACCCTTAGCATTGCAAATACATGGCAACAGCTGTGTTTGTAAACAGGGGGTAGGACGGCGGGAGCGCCGCCGGCCCCGCTCCCGCTCCGCGCTGTCGCTGCCTGGAAATTACAATTTTGGTGGGGGAAAAAAAAATAGAAAAAAGGAAAAAATAAAAGAAAAAAAAAAATAGGAGAGGGAGATCAAAAAACTGCGGGAGCGCAGCCGGGGCCCCCGAGCGCCTGGGCGGCCCCTGCGCGGCGGGGCCGGGGCACACCGCGCCTCAGGCCGCCATCTTGCCCGGCGCCGCGGAGCTTCCCCCGCTCCGGCCCGGCTCCCGGCCCGGCTTTCCTGGCTACCGGCACTGCTCCCGGCCCGGCTTCTCTTGCTCCCGGCCCCGCTCTCCCGTTCCCGGCCCGGTTTCCCCCCGCTCCGGGCCCGGCTTCCCCCCGCTCCCGGCCCGGCGGTCTTCGGGGGCTCCTGTACTTCAAAGCGGGGCCGGGGCTTCCACGCCGCACCCCCCTCGGGCCACTCTGCCGGGCCGTCCACCTTCCCCGGGCTCTCCCGAGGCGCGGCCCTGCCCGCCCCGCGCCGAGGGTGAGCCCGCGGTGGTTCCGCGGGGTCCCGGGGACCGATGCCGGGCGAGGGGTCGGGGGAAGGCTCGGGGCTCCGGGCTCGGCCCTGCGCCCGCCGCCCCCGGCGGAGCCGGCCCAGGAGAGCACGGCGAGCGGGGTCAGCGCCAAAGGTCCAGCAGGGCTGTTTGCTCTCGCGGCTAAAATGCAGCCGGGGCTGTAAAGCGTGTGAAATTACGCACCGGTCTCTTAAAGAGTGGCTAATTTATAGTAAATAGCGAGGGCTTTGTAAATGGATTTATTATGTTGTTTCTTGTTAATTGTTGAGAAAATCCCCATTGTTGAGTGTGAATGGCTTTATGGGCTAGCCCGGGTTGCGCTGCAGTCCCGGGGCAGTAAATGGCCGCTCCGCTAATGTGGCCCGTAGCGAGAAGCCGGACCAGCCGCGGTGCCCTTTGGGCGGCGGAGCCGGACACAGGCCCTGCCGGAGCCTCGTCCCTGGGCGGGGGCAGCGCCGGGTCCCCGCCCGGGGTGAGCCCTGTCCCGGCCCGCAGCCCAAGCAGCCGCGGCCGGACCCGGCAGCACCCACGTGCAGGAGCCGCTCCCCGCCTTTGTTCGCGGCCGCGCTGCCCCGCCCGCCCCGCACCGCCTGCCCCGCACCGCCCCGCACCTCCCCGGGTGCCCCTGCCCGCAGAATGGCACGTCAGCATGGCCAGGGGTGCTCCAGCGCTGCCCCGGGCCTCCCACGCCGCCGTTCCCCTTAGACAAATAAACAGGAGCCGGCACCTTCAGCCCCTCTCCCCCGTCCCGGAGCGGTGGGGGAGGGCATGGGAATAGGGGTGCCCGAAACTGCACACCGTGCCCCTTGTTCTTGCGGCGGGGAAAGGCCCGCCGGTGCTCCCGGCGGTCAGAGGGACCGGGACGCGGGGACTCCCCCGCCGCGGGCACCCACACCCCTCCTGCGTGCACGCGCCTGCTGCATATTGTAAAATACAAATCACGATGAAATGTAAATTCTACTCTAGCAACTTATATTGGGCTATTCTCTTTCCTGAAATCTCTCCCCCTCTGATTTCGCTATTAGGAGAAATCCCTTGGGTTTAGAGCACTTGTTCCACGGATTTCTGTACAGCCCACATCTGTTGCCTTCCCCTCCCCGGCTCGGGGCTCTGCCCCTGCTGCAGGCAGAGGAGGGCGCGGGTATCCCGGCGGGACGAGCCGCGGAGGGGCCGCCCCAGCCCGGCCCTGCCCCTCGGAGCCCAGCGATTTTCCGAACTGCCTTTTAGGATCGGGATTGAATTGCAATCGTGTCAAATGCACGGCTCCCTCTTCCCCGGGACTTGTGCTCGCAGCGCTTTTTCAGGCTGATTAGTAGTGTCGGAGCTGCTAGATAGGGCTGTACAGACCATTTCCCTCAAAACAGGATGTTTCCATCAACCTGCATTTGGTTTTCCCCAAAGAGCAGCGGAGAGTTTAGCTGGGAAACACGTCCCAGCTAAACCCTCGCCTTCAGCTGCCACTCGGGTCACTTCACATCTCTGTATTATATTTCATCCTGTCATTCTCCTTTCTGTACCTTCCCGGGCAAAAATAAATAAACTAACAAACAAACAGAGCCTTGGAAAAGCCTCTGATGTTGGCGAAGCGCGGGCCCGCGGCACCAGCAGCGGCCGGCGGAGCCGGCCAGTATCCCATCGCCGGCCGAGGCACTGCTCGGTCCCGGGCACACCCTCCCCGACCTCCTGGTTGTTTGTTGTAGGTTGGTGTTGCTCACGGAGCAAAATCCCCCGCTCTCCTGGACCACCGCCCGCCTGGCTGCCCCAGGAGCAGCGCGTTTGCTGGGATTTCCAGGGTCTTTGTGCGTTTGTGGAGATGGGTGTGAATGGGGCTGCGAGTGTTAAAGCTGCCACATAGCCTGTGCGAACATATGTTTTATATTTACTTGCGATGCTTTTGTATTCCCGAGATTCAGGGGTAAATTGCCCGAGACAGTAACAAACCTAGAATTATTATCTAGTAAAGTGCATGGGGAAAATTAATACGTAAATAAATTAAAAAAAAAAAAAGAAAGAAAAGGGTTTGTTCTCTTTTGGAAACACTCATTTCCCTTTTCATGGACGAGACATTTTGGTAAGGGTAAATAGCGATAACGTCCTATTCCGTGCACAGTTTTCCAGACCATTTTAAAAACTTTTCTGTGTCTGCTGCGGATTTTTGAAGTAGCACATTATAAGCAGAAGGATTTTCAGGTTGTTTCCCACTATGACATAATCGTCGCCGTCAAAATCTAGCTAAGTTCGCCGGAGGGAAAAAGATGTTCATGCTAAATGATGTGGTAGAAGAAAAGAGCGAATGGCGTTTAATACGCCATATAAAATAATGTCAGATCTCCCCGGCTGTGATCTCGCAGTCTCTCTTATATTTTAGAGGAAGTTTATAAATGGTTACCTGGGGTTTACAAATTTTGCTAGTAAAATCTCATTAATTCCATTATGATTTCTGTATCCTTCTCCCGTAAAGGGGCCTGTAAAATGTAGCCATTCTACACAAGCCCTGCCATTCATCAAGTCCGTGAACATTTGTATTTCCCTATCTAGCTGCGTAGAGGACGATAAATAGAAAGGCTCTCCAGATAATCGCTGATATCTCTTGCCCTCCACCCAGAGCACTTGGCGATGTTTGTTCCGTCCCGGAAAACCGAGCTTCTGAAACAGGCTTAAAAGTAGGTGAACTTTTAAAAACACACCTGAAAGTTGGGAATCTTTATATACGTGTTTGCATTACTCGTGGGGCAGAGAGGAGTATACCCAGCAGCAATTCCTCATCAGCGGACTTTAAAGAGTCTCCTGCCTTTCCCGAGGCCTTTCTGCCTCCCTCCCCTCTGTAAACACGCGCGCACAGATGCGGCGAGGCTTCCCGGGAATGCCCCAGCCTGGAGCCCGGCTCCTCTGCCAGCTCCTGCCGTGTTGCTGCGTTTGTTCCCCCTGTTTTCCGCAGAAGAAGGATGACACCGGGTTTAGGAAAATGCTCCGGAGGGTAATTGAGAGTTCAGCGGCTCCCAGCCCCAAAGCCAGCGCAGAAGTGCAGGATGATTTTGCTGCGGCTTCGTGCGAGCTGCTTCGGCTTCACAAAACCTGCAAGCCCGAGCCGCCCTTCATGCAAAATTTACTGCTTATATTTGGTTTAGCAACGCCAATGGCGTCTGATCATTCAGAAAGACGAACTACATAAACATCTGATAGTTTGTATTAGAATCAAGCACAGTGACAATTGCACAGAACTGGTTTTAATTTTATTCCAAAGTGTTTACACGTCGACATATGGTGAATTTATCTTCGTAAGAAAGTTAAGAATCAATAGCGCTAATAGCTTTTGCATAGGCATGATAGCGATCAACATTTCTGCATCTCTACCAGCCCAGGGTTTCTGAAGAACACTTGGGTGCTGAATGAGAAAGGGGTTTCCAATGAGACTAACTGGCTCTCCCGCAAAGGTGCTCATGGTTTCGTCGCAGGCATCATCGAGTTCAGCAGGACGTGGAGAAGCAGCAGTGCCCTTGCTCCATGTTTATCTGTTTTTGCAATGCCTTCACTCGCCGGTACCTGCAAAGCTCAGGCCGAAAGAGCAACTCGCTAGCTGCCGGCGAAGACAGTTGTTCTATGATAAAGGGCTAGAGCCTGGTTCCCCCGAACTCCGGCTGGGATGACAGCGTTTTTCAGGAATCTCTCTCGCTTCCAGGGAAATGGGAAAAGCAAAGCTGCTGAGCTCGCTCCCTATCTCACACTTTCTATCAAGGTGCAGCAGATCCTTTGCTGTACTCCCTGGTTTTCCCAAGGGCTGTCCAGCGACATCCAGTCATAGCAAACTGAGGTGGCAAAACCTCGGTTGTTCTGGGATATTTGCTATAAACGAGGAGGTGGTCCCAAAGAGATCCTTAAACTAAATATCTGTGTGTACTGAAAAAAAAGAAAATCAAGTCACACGCAAGAGCCATCGACATTTGCAAACGCTGCTAATGCAACAATTTTCCCCAACGTTGAAAGACTACTATTTTTAATTTTCATATGGTGCTTTACGAAGATCACGAAATCACTCAGAAACTCTAAGCCTAACCCAATCCACAGATGTCTATGCACGTCTCTAAGTCAAACAGGTCAAATATATTTTAAAGACGCATTTACCAAGAGAAAAAAAAAAAAAAGGCATCTAAGCTGGAAACCTGTGGGGGCATAACAAAAGGAAAGAGACCACAAAGAAATATCCCACAGTGGATTACAAGGTTATGGGACAGGTCACTATAGGAAAGTTAAACAAAAAATGAAGGGTACATTATATAAACTTCACATAATTAAAAAATAGTTAGTTCCAATGTTCTAGTTACACCTTCAGATATTTGTTGAGTTTGTTGTTCAAGTGCCTGTGAATTTATTGGGAGATTATTCTGTTAATATGCCTTTATTTACCCGGCGTTTGCTTTTCCAGATAATTAGAAAACTGACCGCAGCCTTTAATGACTGTGTATTTAATGAAGACTATGATTATTTTACACGCAGACAGAGGCACAGAAAGAACTATTATAAGAGAAGACGTAGTGAGACAAGAAATAAACCCAATCTTACAGAGAGAGGACTCTAAGACAGTAATATATTAAATATTGCAGCGATCGATTTCAATACCCTGAGTGGAGACGGGAATAAAAATTCACCCCCAAGATGAAATGATTAGGAATTCTTTGTTGTGGGGAAGAAAATGCGATTTTTTTTCCAGATCCTTTTTGTTCAGGTTAGAGGAGGGCCGGGCAAGCATCTTTCAGGCTCTCGGGTCGCGGTTTGGGATATAACTCTAGAGGTTAGCCTCATCTCAGTGGCGTTTCTCCGTGGTAAAAAGATGGGTCTTTGTCCGGAGAGAGCCGGATTAAATATCAAGCCCGGCTCCGGTGCGCGGGACAGGAGCGGCCCCCCGGCAGCCACCGTCGGCAGGGCTGCCCACCGGGGCGCCCGGCGGGAGCCGGCGGGGGGGCCTTGTAGCGGGACCCCGGGACGGGTAGGAATGGGGGGGGGGCGGCGGGAGGGCAGTGGTACCGGGCCGCCCCCCGGCAGCCCCTCCGTGGCCAGGCCAATTAAAGCGGCACACAAAGCTTGTGCCCCAGCCACCCTCCGCTCCCACCGCTGTCCCCAGCCCTCTCTTCTCTTTCTTCCCCGCGTACCTTTTCCCCCTCCCCTCCCCACCAACACAGCCATTCTCGGCTTTAATTAATAATTAAAAGGCAGAATGAAAATTAAAGAGGGGGCAGAGGAGGAGCGAGAGCCCGCGGGACCCCGCCTGTGCACTGGAGTTGGGAGAGAAGGTGGCCGGGCGTCGTGCGGGGCTGCCAAGCGGGGGTCCTCCCGCACCCTCCGGGCCACCTCCGTCCCCCTGTTCCCCCGGGACACCGGGGTGGCCCCCCGGCACAAGGCTGTTCACGGTAGGCCGGGTGTGAGGCTTGGCAGGGCAGCGGCCGGGGTGCTCGGTTTTGCTCCGCTCCCGCTCGGCTGCAGGGAAGAGGAATTACAGCCCAGAAAATGCGAACCTGTTGACTGCCACGTCCCGAGTGAAAGGGCCGGTAGTCTTTTACATTCCCAAACCTATGAAGTTGGGATGCCATCGCTGGGCCCCTGGATTCACCTGTCACTGCAATCACTGCCCCCGAGCACTGACAAATATTCACAATAAAAGAGTGAAAGGGTCTCTTAAGGTTCACTGATTTGTGTGTAGAACTTTGGAAAACTGCAAACAAGCGAGAAAAATTGTCCATTCTTGTGAAGGGAAATACAAGTTTGCACTTAACCGTTCAGCGACAAAACCCAAGGACTGGCCAAAGAGCCGGTGACATACACTGTAATCTCCATAACAATTTCATTTCCTCTCTTCCCTCTCTCCCTCTTTACTGGTTAGCAAAGGGGAAAATCTAAGGGTTTAATCCCGAGAAAGGCTTTCCATTTATTCCCACTGCAGGGAGAAGGGGATATTAAGAAAAGCCAACAGATCCCAAACAAAATGGAGAGGGAAGTCCTCAGGCTCCGCGCTGGGAGAGGCGGGTTGGGAGCATCCAGCCAGAGGACACATCCGAGTCAGAGTGAAATAGAAACTGGCCCTATTAAATTTCCTTTTAAGTGTGCCTTTGGATTAGTTGTACACGGAATCTAGTAATTAAGGCCATTCTCTTTAGAGAAAACCTTTTCGGTTTCGTATTCCAGTGTCGGGCATGATTGCTGCGTGCTCGAGAGAAAAAACATAAAGGATCAGTTTTTCCTTTGAGCGCAAAAAGTTGCTGCCACATAAGTGGTTTTTACTAAAGACGACACTAAACTGTAGGGTATTAGCAGTAATCACCGAGGGATCTGTTTTGTACGGTCTCAGGCCTCAGAATCTGCTGTTACCGTCTTGCTGGGACCAGGAAAAAGCGTTTCCCGATTAAATTCTGCATTAATAGAACTTGGCAACCGGCAACAAAAACCTTGCTTAAGTGAAATGAAGAGACAAAAGGCACTTTAAATGCTGAGGTTGGGGGGTGGGGAGCTTATGCCACTAATTTTAAATGAAGACGACGTTCACGCCTTGCAGCCAGCGGCGAGCCCGTGCTCGGGCTGGATGAGGGATAGCACTAATTCTCCTCTGTGGGCTCACTACGAGGCTCCGGGCAGGGCTCGCCGCTCTCCGCGCCCCTCGCCTTCCCGGGACGCACCGCTGGGATCGAAACCTGGGAGATCCGCAAAAGCAGTGCCCTCGGCTCCCTTCTTGGCAGGGACCCCAGCTCCTCGACCGGGGGCTGGAGTGGGGGTGGTGTGGGGGATGTGCCCACGCACTGTCCGGAGCGTCCGAAACGGGACATTTCCATGTCCCGCTCAGGGGAAGGTTGTGTCACCCCCATTTGGGACGCGGATGGCGTACCCCACGGAGGGGCACGCGACCTCGAAAGCCCCTCGCCGGTGTCCATGAGCCCTGTGCTGCTGTGTGGTGGGTTGCGGGGCAGCGCCCACGCGTGTCCGGCGCTGCGGGACGCCCAGCCCCGCGGCGGGGAGACGCAGCCCTCTCCGGCGGGGGCTGCGCGGAGCGCGGAGAGGGGCCGCAGCCCGTGCCGGGGCCGGCTCTGGGCGCGGAAATAGAAATGTAACATCTCCTCAGACAAATTAATTTTTGACGGATTTATGGCACGGTTTGCTTTCAGGATATTCATTGGCTCCTCCGAGCTGTAATAAAGTCCAGGGTGCAGAAGTATAAACACGCACCGTCTGCTCGGCGGAAACCCTTCAGCAGGATCTGCCAACCAAAGATCAAGACACTTTGTGCATTTTCCACAGATAATGCCCATATTCCGAATGAGTGATCAGAGAACTCCGGTATTGTTAAGTAAAATGAGAGGAAGGCGAGTGACGTGGGAGTCGAACAATGGCATTTCTGAATCAGTTTGGTTGATTGACATTTGGGGGCTTCATGACCCGAGGGAATAGGACTCATTACCGTGAATACACCAAAACATCAACGGAGATTAGAACTCTGGATCTTTTAAAAATCCCATTTCATTCTAAATTATAGTGGGAAAATACCAATTCTAAGAAAAAAGAAAGAGAGAGGGAAGAAATTACTCCTTTATGCCCCTTTAATTGCTCAGAGCCCCCAAAAAGAGTAAGAAATAGCGTTAAGATTTTAGGCAGCATTTAAGAAAAGAAAATTAACTTTCCAAGCTAAAAATGTTGCCGCTGACAGAACACCGAATACGTGAAAACAGATATTTCTGGGACCTGCAGATCTTGCACCGAGCCGAGGTGAGAATGGGCGCACTGTGCAGGAATAACTTAATAAGGGATATCTGACAGATTGATATGAATAACTAATTAGATATGATTCCATGCTCCTTTGCGTTTTATATCTCAAATTACCAAGAAGAGTACAAATAAACTTGAGGGAAAAAAACCAAGGGGGCAAGTAAGAGGGTGAGGGAAAATATGTTCCAACCAGCCTAGAGAGTCAAGAGAAGCAATCATGAGGCATGCTATGGGAGTCTGTTTGGAAGACCGGCTGTCTCTGAACAAAGTCCATTTCTCACAAAATTGTGAGGGAAAAAAAAAAAAGAAAAAAGTAGGTAGGGTATGTGGCAGAGTAGGGTAAAGTCTCTGAGAGCTGGTGACGGCGTAGCCCCAGCCAGAGTCGGTGGCCCTCACGATTTGACCATATTCGAACCCATCTCTGTATCCTGACACCACAAACACAGTCCAACACAGGGCCACGGTGCCTTACACAGAGCTGGCTCCTTCCTATCCCTCGGAAAATAAATGCTCACGGTGTTCCGACACAGGATGAGGCGCTTAACCAATGCCATTCTGAATGTGGCTTGCAAGGGGAGGTTGTTATCAAATTTTCGATCACTTCTCAAAGCTGAGGATTGCCGAGGAGTCATTGCTTTGCACAATAGGAACAAGGACGGGATTATTTATTCGGCAACCTGAAATACAAATAATTAGGACCCCGGCAATCCCGCCAAATGAATTTAGTGCTTTCAGGTTAAAACACAGACACACAAGGAAACCCGATGATTATCTAAATGTTCAATTATACATTTACTAATACGGCCATTGACTCGCAGCAGCCGCATATCCAGATAGCATCTTTATACAGAGACATTTTGGCTTTAATTAATGACTGCTTTATTCTCATTATTCTCGGGGAAAAAAATAGGTGTCACGTCACATTAAAATTAAGATTATTTTAATTTATTTAGGCTCTTCAGCAAAAATCAGTTTAATTGTATTTGGAATTACGAGGGAGAGGCGATTGAACCGATGGGGAAGTCCGAACAAAGGCAGGGCACCGGTTCCGCGCAGCGCCGAGCCGGGCAGGGGGAGCCTCCCCGTGCCCCCCGTGCCACCCCTCGGTCCCGCAGGGGCGAGCACCGGGACGGGCCGTGGGAGGCGCCGCGGACCGGCAGCCGGGCCGGGCCGGGAGCACGCCCGGGCACGGCGGGGACACACCGGGGCCGCGGGGGGCACGCCGAGCTCCGCCGGGAGGGGCGGCCGGCCCGGCCCGCACCTGCGCGGGCCCCGCGGGAGCTCCCGGCCGCCCGAGGAACAAAGGCGGAGCCGGGGGGCGGCCCGGGGGGCCGTGAGGGGCCGAGAGGAGCCGTCAGGGGCCGAGAGGAGCCGTCAGGGGCCGCACCACCGCGCCCGGGCCGCGGCCCCGCCAAACGCGGGCCGGCAGCGCCCCCTGCAGGGCGGCAGCGGCACGGCCCCTTAAAGGGGCCGGGGCTCTTAAGGTGGAACGGACGGGGCGGCGGAGGCGGCCCCGCGGCGAGGGGAGCCCCGGCCGCACCGGCGGAGCGGCCGCGGGAGCTGCCGCCGTGTCAGGCCCTGACCCCGCGCTGTCCCGTGAAGGCATCGCAGTGTTTGCAGCGCATGCCGGCGAAGCGCGCAGGGCTCCCGCGGGCGGAGGCGCGGCCCGTACGGCGCCCGGTGGGCTATCGAGGGGCAGCGGTGCCGGGGCAGCCACCGCTGCGACTGCGGCGGGGACATCCTTGAGAGGGGATGCCGCTGGAGCTGCTCGGGCCGACCCTCGGCCCCCACGGCCCTCGGCGCTCTGTGCTTTGATTCCTGCCGGGGAGCAGCCCGCACCCCCCGGAGTATGGACGGGCCCCGCCGCCACGTATCATCCCGCGGGACCGGCGGCAGCTCCGGGTTACTCGCCGCTCTTGGAACACTGGCCAGGAGTGGGGATGGGAGCAAAAACAGGGGGAAAAAGGGAAAAGAGAAGTAGAGCCCATTTGAGTTGTCCTGCCCCAGGCACCAAGCTCCTGCCAGCCCCGAGTAGTTTTGGCGAGGGGTCCCACGGCCCCGCGTTCCCCCCGCGCACACGGGCACGGCGGCAGCGCCCTTTCGTGGGGCGCCGCGGCCGCGGGCCGACCCTCCGCGGGTGCCGGATAGGCCCTTCCCAGCAGGCTCTTGCCGCGGAGCATCCTCTCCCTGCCCTGAGACACTCGTTCCTAGAGCAAACCAAATAAAGTTAACTAAGAAAAAATTTAAAAATTAAAAAAAAAAAAAACCAGAAAAGGCTAAGGGGGGCAATTCTCTTACACGGTGTTTTGCAGCTCCCCAGAAGGGCCGTGCGATCCCTTCGCGCCAACCCCAGGGCACCCGGGGGATGGAGGCGCCGCTGTGCACGCTTCTCCCTGGATCCCTGCCCACCCATCAGCCTTACTGAGCAGTGATTTTATTCTGGCTTTTGGGGTTACCGGGAAGGCGCGGTGACAGCGCGGAGCGCCCTCCCAGGGAAGCGCCGGCGCTGAGCCCCCGGGGGTCCGCGCAGCTCCGCTCCGGCTCCGGGGAGGCGGCGGCAGGACGAGGGACACCCCCATCGGCGCCTCTTCTACCGTCCGAAATGGAGCCGAAAAGAGGCAGGCGCGGTGCCCAGGGATGGATCTCGGCTGCGCGGGGGCGCAACCGTTGTGCCGAAAAGTCAGTGCTGAATTACTCACCTTTTCAGACGGGGGAAGGATTTTTTCGGGGGGGGGGTGGGGTGGTTGGGGGTGGGTGGTGGAACCTAATGAAGACAAATCTGCATTAGAGCTACTCCACACAGGCCATTAAGCACGACGAGGTTTTCCTCTCGTGTTTTTAGGCGGTGATCTGTGCGCGATGCGCAAGGCGGTAGCGGTGGGGTGGCTCCACCGCGCAGCGCCCGTGCCCTCACGGCGGCCGAAGCGCCTCAGCCTACACCGAGCCGGCCGGAATGGCAGCGAAATGTTTTCAAAATCAAACCTATTTCCCGCTCCTCCCGCCCCTCTCCCCTCGCAGAGGAGCCGAGGGATGGCGGCTGGAACTGCGCGGCGCGGCCACGACCTGCCCCGCCGGCTGTTCTGGGCTCAATAGCCCAGCCGAGCTCCGAAACAAGGCGAGGGACGGAGAACCATGTCCTCCGCGCTTTGCCGCCTGAGTTTTTGTTTATTTTTGTGGTTTTTTTGTGCTCTTGAAGTTTATGCATATTAACCGAGAAATTAGCGCTGGGGTTCGCCCGGACAGAGAAGATCCCCAAAACTTGGCATTTGTGTGTTTAGCTTGCTCGTAGGCTTTCATGCAGGGTAAAGCTGGAAGCTTAGAAAAACAGACAAAAATCTGCACCCCGCGAAATTACCCAAATACCGGAGTGGGGAAGCAATGTTTCACCCCGGGGTTCATACATAAGTGAATCAAAAATAATACACGGCGATTTATTGATCAATCTAATGTTGGAGCGAGTAGCTGTAAAATCCTGAAGGGGCAAGCTGTGCCATGAGCAAGCAACAATCCCATAGTCTTCAGCGGACCGTGTCACAATAAGCCATAATAACCGCGATTAAAGCGGCAGCAGCAAATCAGGTACCTTATCTTCCCTTTTTATCTAACGAGTCACAATATTCTGTCTTGCCTTAACAAAGAAGCCCTCATCCAAAGCATTTTTTTCCCCTTGACAGAATGAAACACATTTTCCTCCCCAAAGTAAACATAATGCATGTGACTAACACACTGGCAGGGCCAACAGCAGGGAATTTAACTTTTAAAGAAACCGATCTCTACCCGTGATTGATGCTGTGTCGCTCTGACAACAGAGAGTGTGTAGCTAATTGCCTCTATAAACGAAAAAGATATTGCCCTCATTTTATCAAACACATTCTTTGTCCGGGGCTAAAACAAGTGTCACAGTAAATGGACATGACTGTAGAGATTAATAGTTTCCCAACAGTGAAATCTGAATAAGAACCCCATGTTGGCAGTGTCTGGTTTAAACTGGGAAGGAGGCTTACATTAATTTTTCAGGAGCTATTTCCCTTCCAAGGATCCATCTATTGAACTATGATCACTTGGGAACTGCTGGACAGGTTGACCCACAGGTCCTGTCACCATGACCTCAATGAACTCCTGGAGGCGCTTGGGACCCCTCCAGTCCTGGGGACCCCTCTGGCCCTTAGAACTTCTCTGGGCAGAGCTTTGGCCATGGCTGCCCAAGCAGGCTGATCTGCAAGATGCAGCTCTCCCATCCACTATCCACAAGGCATCACGGAGAAGAGTCTGCAATGGGTTTCTTTTGGGTCTCACTAAAGGACAGGGTACTCCTGACTTTCTTGCAAAGGAACTTTGGGTGTTTTCTCTACTCTTTAAGAACATTTTGTTTTCTTTACATCTTGAAGGCCAACAGACAATATTAGGAAAAAAAAGAGAAAGCTTTACAGCAATATTTATACAAACAGGTAATAGCAAGTTTTGTGTGAGCACCCAACAAGATAAAGCTTCGTTTTCAGTCAACAGGCTTCTGTGAACTTTCTCTCACAACTGCCCAGTTTATATTTTTACTTCTATCCTTTCCCTTACAAGCCATTCCCTCAATTTTATATCCAGGCAGGATAAAAATGTCCTGTTGTACTCTCACTTTTTTAAGGAGTATTGAAATTTTGAAGAACATGGAAAAGAGATTCTCCCCTCCCACCTTTGTAGTTTGAAACCCGAAAGTGTTGAACAAGGTGCTCGTGGAGCATATCCTTTCTTAAGGGATCAGATTATAACAGGAAATACCCCCAAGAGATGGAAACATGAGGTGTAGAAGCTCTCTTTAACCTAGCAGGGAAAGGAATAGCCTGAACAAATAGCTGGAAACTGGAGCAAGACAAATTTATGTGTGAGGAAAGTACACATTTGTAGGATATTGCCCAGGGAAGTGGCTCATTCACTGTTACTACTGGTTTTAAGCCTTCCTGGAAATTATATTTTTGTCAGGTACAAGTTATTGGACACAACGCTGGGTGAAATGGGTGAAATCTAATGCCCAATGGCCAATCTTTAATATAATATATTTTTGTAGATTCAGAGAATTTAACACTGAGGGTCACAATTTCTTCTTCTGTTAGTCCAAACTTGGTGGCAGGTCAAGAGGCATGTGAAGCAAGAAGTGCAGGTACCCTGAGGCTGCTGTTGAGTAATTTTTTGTTTTCCTTCAGTTTATCTGAGGTTGTTACTGACAAAGTACCTTCGGAGCAAAGCATCTTTGCATAATTATTTATGCTTAGGCTTAAACTCTCAAATCCCTTCCCTTTGGTTTTTTGTTTGTTTGTTTTTTTTTTTTCTCTAAGAGTTTGCCTCTTACTCCATCTAATAACAAGCACATTCTTGGTGCTGATATTTTCCCTGCTGAACCTGCCTTACAGATAGCATGAACAGTGCAGTTATGCCTATTAGTCACAGTGCTCGGCCCTGGTGTTAGACTAATTTGGAAAGACTTCCTGCATAGCAAGAAACAGCAGGATTTGATCATAGTCAGAGATCCATTACAACATGCAGCAAGGCTCTTTAAGGAGCCCTTATCACCTGGGCCATTTAAAAACTGCACTCATGAGACATCAGTAGAAAACCCATGAAGAAATATTGCATTCAAAGGAAGACTGATTGCTCGATCTGCTGGATCTTGTCTGTCACTGAATTCTAGGAGAGTGATTAAACAGTAAAAATAAAGAAATCTGGCAAAACAGGGAGAGAATGGACAGCAAATATTGACTCTTTAACTACTCTATTTTGCAGAATATTAAAATAACGTTCCTGCACCATGTCCAGGCATCAATCCTGATCTCCCTGGAGTCAATGGTGACATTTCTATTGTCTTCCATGGAAGAGGACTATTTATCTGAGGGCATCTTGATCAAAATAAACACAATGAAATAGATTGTACTTGAAAATATTTTGAACTTCCTTTTGCTTGATTTGAACAATTGCTTTGGTCCTAGGTTATTAAATCTTGACTTTACCCCAAGAGAGGTTGCTGTTGTATTACTATTCTCTTCCCTTTGCTGCAGGGATAATCAAACATTTCAATAGCTTTCTGTTGGCTGTGAGACTATAGTTATTCTTAACCCTTTTTCAGCCTAGTCAAACAAAACTGTTAATGGAAACATCTCTAGACAGTGCTTGGTCAATCTAAATATCAATAAGACTTTTAAAAAAACCATGGTGCTTTATAAACTGTTAAAAACCAGGTATTTTACAGACAGAGAAATATACTTATGCACTTTGTACTGAAAAGAAAATCACCTTGTGAATTTTGAGTGCCAGTACCTGGCAAATACACAGATTTTGATGACATCTTCTGTTTTAAAATGCTACCCCAGAGCTCAGCTTACACTTTGGTCTCATCACAATGGGCATCTTCTCTTTTAACTAAATGAAACATGCTGATTTTCAAATGAGCACTACAGGGTAAAAAAAAAAAGCATCTCTTCTGGTTTATATTGGACAGCCTTTTATTGCTGTCTTCTTGTAAGCCCCTCTCTTTTTTTTTTTTTTTTTTTTTTCCCATGAAAGCATCCCAACAGTAAGATTTAAAGATATTTACATGAATGTCTAACTATTAGCTGCAAAGGGGGAGAGCTACACACTTAGCCAGTTATTCTTTAGTTTTAACTAATGTAGGTGCCGCTGAATTTTTCCCTTGGTTCCCAGGACAAAAGTAAGGAGTACTGGGAAAATGTGGATGGTTTTCCAAATGTCTTTTTGTATGATCCTGTAAATAATAGTAGTCAGAAGCATGCAAGGTGTGATCCCGTTATATTATGAGACCTCTTATGTACCAACAATGTGCATTTATATAGTTATGTAGTTTATGTACTCAAGTTGCCAATAAATACAGATCAATACAACAAACTCAGAGCAAGCATTTACCATCTGCATCTCGGTATAAAACCCTTTCCCAATGAGTGGATAATTTACTTTCCTTGTTCAGCAGTATAACTCAGCTGGGCAATTAGAGGCTGCGGTATTTTAACAAAGTTTCCAGGGGCGGAGGAGGCAGGGAAGGGTTAAGCAGAGACGGGTGAGAAGGAAAAGGCCACAGGCTGTGTCGACTGTTTGGTCAGAGGAGAAAGCTTTGTTTGGTGTTACTTTGTGTATTAATGAACCATGCCTTAAGGGAAGGGCCTACAAGAGATTTGGGAGTTTCCCGAGCAGGCAGGGGTCTCCCCAGGCTTCGAGGGAGCGCGGCGCTCCGGAGGGATGCTCCGGAGGGATGCTGAGACCTCCGCGCCCCGGCTTCCGGGGATACGCGGCCACAAAGCAGGCAGTGACACAAGTTATCCCATCCAGAGCCACCTCACACGTGTTCCCTCTCCAGCCCAGTCTCCTTACGAGCCCGCCTGCCTTGGCTCTCCCGGCCCCTGTTGAGCTCCTCGCAGGGCAGCGGCACCGGCTCCCCCTGCCCAGGGGGTAGCTCAGTCCTGACTTTCCCCCGTCTCTTAGAAGAACATCGTGCCTTTACGGTCGCGGGCGCCGTTTCCCGAGGAGGGAGCCTCCCACGCGTGGGAGCTGGCGGCCAGCGGCGGGTGGCGCTCCTGCGGAAAACCGGGCTCGAACCGCATCCATCGAGTTCACAGGCCGGAGGGGCTGCGGCGGTTCGGGAGCATCTCCTGCCCCTGCGGGGACCGCGCCATCGGTTTTACCCAAGTGCTTAAAAACACACAGAAGGGAATTTTCCTCCCCATCCCCTCCTGCCCTGGAGCAGCCCGGGGTCCCGGAACGGCTGCTTGGGCGCAGTTTTTTGGCACTCTCGCAGGAGCTGGTGCAGGTCCGCTGCCCCCCGCTCCCTCTGCTTCTCACAATTTTCTGCGCACCCTCCCCAAACCCACCCTCCGCTTTTCCGCACATCCAGTGCCTTGAGTGCAGCGAGTAAACAAGTAACACCCCGTTTCTGGTATTCCCCAGGAGTTCAGAAAACTCCTTTAGGGAAACTAAGGATGATAGAAAACTGGGAGGTACCTATCCATAGCAAAATCTAACGCTGAGTCTCGATGAGACAAATATTTCCCTAAAAACAACCCAATTCATTACACAAACCTGATTAATGCTTTATGTCTGTAGCTGTTTATCGGCTACCGATTCAAGCCTTGTGGAAAAAGAAAAAAAACAACCCAACAAATCCTATACATGGTTGTGCAATTAAAGACTGTCTTCCTGTGTGCGCACAAAAACAACTAATCAAAACCACACAAGCAGCCGTATGCCGGCATCCTTACTCTTCGGTACTTTTCATTGTAGGCTGGGTTTTCTAAAGGTGAAACCAATCTCTCTCTCTACCC
>JAWWEU010000081.1:18085732-18104584 GCA_035583155.1 Acropternis orthonyx
AGCTCGCCTCAGATCCATCAGGGGGTCTCTGGGATGTTTTTTTTGCGAGGCAGGGGATGTTTGGTTCTTGCAGGATCTGAAACCCGAACCCTCAGCCGGGCACCACAGCTTGAGTTACAGGAATACCCGCGCGGCTCCCACCCAGGACAGCAGCGTTATCTTGGGTGTGAGAAGGTTCCCGGAGTAAGGCTGGGGCTGCGCACCCCCACGGCTCCCCCTGTCATCCTCCCGGATTGCTTTCTGACCCGTGCCGGGTATGCTAGAGCTGCTCACACAGGAGTGTCTTGGCCCGGCCTTCGGTTGAAATGTGCATGCTCAGTTATTTTTGGTGTGGCGCCACCATTTTTGTTGAGAACTTGGTTGACAGGAATGTTTGTAGCTTTCTATTTTGGCTAAATCATATCACATAGTTACAGGACTGAGAAAAGGCTCCTTTCTGGTTCTTAGTCTTTCCTTTTGCTAAAATTCAAAAATACTTTGCAAGCAAGTTGAAGATTTTATAAATTCTCTAATATTCCAAAAGTATTTTATAAAGCAAAGCATTTTGCAGCACAAGTATTAAGGTAACCACTTACTTAGTTTGCTAATATTTTAATTTAATTGTATAAATTCCAAGGCACAATAGACAAAGTGTTTGCTGCTTGTGGGCTCCATAGCCATTTTATAATCACTACCACTTCTGTCATGACAAAGGACTGATTTCATCATTGCTGTCTGTGTCTGCATGTGAAAATTTACCACTAGAATGATTTCTTTTACAGAAGCAAACAGGAAAGACTGTTTCTATGCTTCCATTGCAAGAGGTCTACTTTTATCCTGTCAGATTTCTGCAGGTCACTGCTGATTTTACTAAAACTGAAATGCTTACTTTGACTTTGCATTGTGCATTATTTTAACAGCAGATGATGGCATATAAACACCTTTTATCTACTTTCCCTCCTACTGGGCTTGCAACATCAAAGATAGTCCCATTCATCTTTGTTTCAAGGTGGGCTGTAAGTTTTCATCTGGCAGGATTGTTGAAAATCAAACTGACTGTACTTGATCACAGTGGGATCTGCATGGAAATCCATCTACAAGTTGAGCTGTAATACTTACCTGTCTAGGTCAATTTGAGAACAACAAGGATGATAAGCACATAAAGCTGAAATAGTGTTGTTTCACAGTAGGACTGTTCCACCACCAGCATAGCAGATAAGGCTGATTTAAGTAACTGTGGAGCTGCGTGCAAAGCCACATGATTTTATCCCAGAGCTTATTAGATACAATTCCTTGTGATAATCTGTCTCTTCACTTGTCCTGACTTTGTATGCCATATTGCTGGGGTATTATCCCAGGGGAGGAAGGAGGATTAAGGTATGTGAAGGAATGTAGTGGAATTGTCAATAGAGGTTTCCTGTTGAGTAGGGGAAGAGCAAAAAAATCCATGCATATGCCTGGTGTCATGGGAAGAAAGTGCTGATTTTCACTGAGGCTCAACTTGTCACTGGAAAGCTGATGAGTGCAGGATACATCCACAGCAGGCACAAGCTGGAGTTTCAGCTTCAGCCTGCCTTTGGGGGTGCTCTGTGTGAGTCCATGTCTTATTGGTGGTTGTAGTTTTGGCATTGCTAACCAAAACAGACCCAGCAGCAGATCATACAACAATTTATTTACATCCTGTTATTCTAGTAATTTGTATGTGCAGAACAGTGAAAAAATGAGAAAAATCTCCTTCCCTTTCAAAATGAAATGACAATATGCTACGGTGTTCTACCACTTTTATGCAGTCTCATGTATCAAATAACCTAAACTATACTAAACAGATAAGTAGGCACTTTCCCCCTGATAGTTAGCCTTGCTTTAAAAAAGAGTTTCTTTTGACTTAGATATACTGACTCTGCATGGACATGAGTAACACTGAAGAAGCTGCTCCCATGAGTAAGTTTTGGACCTCATAAATTTATTTGGAAATTCAGTCATCAGCTATGTGTATCTTCCCATAATTTGAGAAAGTTTGCCAGATATGTGTGTTTTAGTGGCTAGTCTTACTGCCTATAACTAAAGCTTTCTGACTTTTTCCATTATGTGGCTATGCTTATACCTCAGCCAAACTTTAACTACTGGGACTGAAACTTTCCAAAGAAATACTGAGCCTGAGGCAGAACTTGAATGGAAAACTAGCTAAAAGACTTCAGATTTTTCTGAAGAGTGAGAAATTTGTTTGTTTGGCTCATGTTAATACACAAACAAATTCCAAATCTTACAGAAAAGCCATAGTGTTTTCTGTAACAGTGTCATGATCCAGTATTTGGGAGAACAACAGTTTGAAAAGACACTTCAAGCTGTTCCTAGGAAAATGTGTGGGAGTTCAGTTGAGCCATGATCCTCAGAGCAGTTACAGCTTGTATGTGTTTGGGCTTTTGTGCTCCAGTCTCCCAAGGATTTGACTCGATTGGAGTTCTTGTTCTTCCCAGCCTTAGAGGCTGCCATGGGACTGAAGTCCCTGGAGGGGCTGGGACAGCACCCCAAAGCATCCCATGTTTTTGGGCCAGATGGGTTGGTGGGAGAGAGGTTGTGGGATTCTGCCTATCCTTTTCATTAAGGATATTTCCATTAGGAAATTATGTACAAAAATAAGTGGAGGTTGTAAAGTCAAGTGCTCAGGAATTAGGAAATGCCAGAGTGAAGTTTCCTGTACTGTCTTCCCTCTTTGTCCCCCTTCTGTGTTTCGTTATGATGCAATCTTTGGGCACTCAAACTGTTTTTACAGATTTCTCATTAAAGTTCTGCTTAAATTCTTTTTTTTGGTGACAATTAAGAATAATTTTAAAATATTTTTTAGCAGCAATAGCCCAATGGCGGTGTATATTACTGAGTAAAAATGAACTTTTTCTTGAGCAAAATGTTGTCATTTTTTTCTTTAGATTAAATTTTGATGCTCTTGAAACTGAGTGTCCTGTGACCCTAATGGAGATAGACATCAGTAAATGAACTGGATCTGTCAGAGCTGTTTGTGTCTTCCTTGTCTTTTGTTTATTGCTGTCTTGTCATTTTTGATCGGTCTTGGTCCTTATCTTAGTGTTGTATCAAGGAGGTCAGTATTCAGCAAAACAAAAAAATGCTAGCTAAAATGGAGCAGTTTAGGTTGCCCTAAAGAGGAAGGAAGGATGCCTCTTCCTGCCTAACCGATGGCGTGCTCTGCAAGGCGTTACTTATTGCTCTGCTTTCCCCTGCCTGTTTCCTGGAGGAGGTAGAAAGCAAATGATAAACGTCCTTGGCTGAAAGTTGTACAAATTAGGTTACAGAGACAGATTACTCCCCAGATTTTCTTATTGTATAACCTTGTCCGCTTTGTCTAAAATCAAAAATAGGCATTCTGTGTATTCCTGCTCCATTATTGCCTGCAAATATATAAATTAAACATATCAAAGCAGAATAGACTTTAATTGTGTCAGATACAAGTCGTGCTTTCTTCCAAAAAAGAAAGAAATCTGACCGGGGAAAATATAACAAGAGTTGTGAAGTTCCTACTTTCATACCGTATCACCACAGATGTGGCACTGCGGGCTGAACCACAGCATCACAGAGCTCTTCAGAGTGTCTGTAACAGTTTCAAGCTCCTTTTCATGCTTCAGCAGCTCTGTTGTTACCTATTTTCAGATATGTCATCCACAAGAAAGTGGCTATTTCCAGATTTTTAAGTCCTTTAAATTAATCGTTATGAACTCCAGGTGGTTACTCTCTTGTACTGTATTTGAACTGGGGTCTCCTTTGACAGACATTATTGTACATAAGAAGTAAATAGGATCTTCAGGTCAGTCTTGTCTAGTGTAGGGAGGCCAGAGGGAGCTTGTGCACACTTGTGCCTTGCAAACAGCAGTTGCCGTTTCCTTTTGTTTTCTCTTGAGCTGAGAATATTTATCTGGCTGGTTTGTGAATCCATCTCCATGGACGTCTTGCTAGGCTGTGCTTGATAAGGAGTTGCTACAGGCTGTTGTGAGCCTGTGTACACTGAATTCCTTATTGAGTAAATGTAAATGAGAGGATTTCAGGACTTCCACAACAATTGAACTCTTTAGTCCTGTAGCATTTAATCTGTGTGAAACTCATCAAAGGGCACCTATCAGCCTCACCAGTTCTGGATCTCACCAGGAGATTTTGGGGCATTGCAAACGCCCACAGATTGAGGGGTGGTTTTGAAAATCTGAACAAAACATGGCTCAGAAACCGTTAATTTGTTTCACTCATCAGCTCTTCTTCTTCCTTTGTTCAAAATACTTTTTTCTTAAATAACAAGATGATGCTGTTGGTTCTGATAATGTGCTCAAAGGTTTTATAAATGTGGTGTCTTCTCTGCAGATAATCTGTGGTTTTGCTGGTATCTTTTTTGTTTTGTACACTTTCTGGTGGTGTTCTGAAACTTTTTACCTGTACTCACTGACATTATGCTCAGGATGCAGCTCCTTACAGACTGCTGTTTGTTTCTTGAGGCTTAAGCCTTTAAAACCTTAAAAATTGTTGCCATTCTTAATGTGTCTAATGAAATATGTGAAGGCTTCTTCAGTACTCAGAAACAATACTTTGAACTGAACTAAAATCTCTTTAGTTCTTTAATTTTTAAAAAACTCTGTAGATCCTTCAGTAACTCTAAATTGTGCCTGACTCATTCCAGGTTCAGAAGACACTCTGAAGCACTGAAGTGACCCAAAGGCACAGTTTATTTTCTGGGTCCATTGATCCGGTCCTTACCTGAGTTTATCCAAATTAAAACTGCTGAAATGTCTTGCTCCTAATATTTTATCCGTGGTTTTGACCTGCCTGGGCATTACATCTCATGTAAAAATGTGACATCATAAAAATCATAAAAACAATGCAAGTTTTTACGTCTTTTTTTTTGCTTTTGAGAGTGTGCAGGTAGAGATGTCCAGGATTAGGCATGTTTTCTAGTCAGGCTTACCTGCAGAATATGTTACTCAGCTTCACTGTTACCTAGTAGATGGGAAATTCAAACTGAAAACTGCCTGCCCGGAACACTCCTTAGTTTAAGTGCAATTCGATGTTGCACTTGGTCATATCTTGACAAGCTCCCCTTTATTCCTGGAGGATGTACTGGTGCAGCATTATGGCACTTCTGCTAATTGCTTCCTTTCACTACCTTCCACCAAGGCTTCTGTTAAGTCAATCCTTAGCTTGTGCTGGCCAGGCTGCCTCACCACCTTTCACCTCTGTTACTGTCAGAGGTTTTGAGATGCTGTCTCCTGTGCATAGCTCATTCCTTGCTTCAGCCTGTAAAATTCTTCTGCTGAACAGCAGTCTGGTTTTGCAAGGGAACTATATCTCATCATGTTCAGAAAAAGCTGGATTTCTGCTGTTGCCTGCAGCAGGTGCTCAGCAATAGCCATTATTTTAATTTGCATAGTCCACTCTTGTTTTCCTTCCAGCATGTCAGTTTGTCCAAGAACTAGAGTAATTTCAGATGTCTGAGCTATCACTGTGGAGTCCTCAACCCAAAGGTGCTCACACAGCTCTTTGCATGGATCATATTAGAAGTTGATGGCAGTGGCTCTTTTGTACCAGCAGCTTTTCCTCTGGAGAACCTGTGCTTAGAGCTGTTGCCTGACTAGCGTGGCCTATGGGCATAACCTGGCCTAGGACCCAGTGGGAGAAAAATTGTTTTTATCCACTGTGGGTTGGAGCTTCTGGCCCATTGCCCTCTCTAATGGGGTAATTGCTCCACTAGCCACTATTTCTTCAAGTGCATAAAGGTTTGACAAAGGAGCCCTCCCCTGATAGCGAATTAACATCAAATCTACCTAAAGTACCTGCATTTGTTTTAACTATTCTAATTTCCCAGCAGTAACCTAGACTAAGATCTGTGGCTGTGGAAAGCAGGCAATTGCCAGGGCACTAAACTACTGAAGATTTGCAGAATGGCCAGGGATTTGCAGCCTGTTTTGCTTATACCAAGACACAAGAAAACATGGCTGGTTTCTTTTCTGAGGGAAAGCAGATCGTGCAGGGCGGCAGCCTCTGGCAGCCCCCTTGCTGCTCCCTGCTCCTCTCTGCTGCGTGTCGGTGGCAGCAGCAGCCCAAGAGCTGGGCTCTTCATCTGGCTGGTCCGGCCAGCTCTGTCCCTTGCCACTAACCTCTTGTTGCAGCAGGATCCTTGCTGGGCTGAGCTGGGCCCCTCGTTGCCAGAGTGCAGATGTTGTCACCTCCCTCCTGCCAAGCAGCCAGCTGGCTGTGCCCTGCTCTGTACATTGCCGTGGCTCCCACCCCTCCTCTGGCAGGGGTGATGCGGACCCCTCAGCGCGCTGAGCTCTCCTCTGCGGGTTGTCCTGCCAGGCTGGGGCGAGGGGCAAACCCCTGCTCCCGGCCCCCTCTGCCCCGAGATAGCCCAGGGACGCTGCTGGCTGCTGCCTATCAGCTCTTCTTTGTCACCTGGCAGGGGCTGAGCCCCCGTTTATCTCTGGCTGTCTCGGAGGAAAGGACTCTAGCGTGTGCTAAATCGTCTGAAGGTGATAAAAAGCAGCTGCGTGGGTATTTTAAACAGAACATTCGTTACATCTGTAAATCTGTGAAAACAAATGCCAAGACAAACCTTCAATGCGTTTATAACCCTGTTTTGTGTTTCCAGCCCTTCAGCTCCAGCTCTTCCAGCTCTGTGGAGGGGATGCCAGCAGCACAGGCTTGGGCCCTCAGGTACAGTCTTTGGCCAATGGCCCAAATCTTTAAAATTCCATTTATTTTTCCGTTTGGGTGACTCCTTTTCCTCTTTGTGATTAAGAGAATACATTTATCGTCTTTCCTGTGTGAAAAGATATGCAACCTGTGCATTAGTGGATGACTTTGTGGTCCACTCATTCCACTGCTAACCTCCTGGATATACTGGCACTGTGGCTGTTTTGAGAACCTGCATTACTCCAGATCACATCATGGGGTTGAAATCTGCTGATCAATAGCAGTGAAATGGAAGGTGTGTCCTCAGCCAGGTCACAAAAGCTTTCCAATATATTCCTTGCAGCTTATGAGTCCGAAAATACTCTTTTTTCCTTTACCCATTTTTCTTCAGCTTTCCAAAGCTCTTTGCCTTAGCCATCACTTCAAGTCTATTCAATAAAAATTATTTACTGTCAAATTCGGTTAATTCCTACAGAGGGATTGTTTCTTTGTTTCACACCTAATAAACCTGTTACACTGTGGTTTTGTCCAGTGAAGAAATGAGAACTGTAGTCAGAGCCTTGGTTAGCTGAGGGGCTGTGAATGGTTTGTGGAAGGCAGGACAGGGCAGAAAAAGGATTTCTTCTCCTTTTTTTCTCCTGCAGGCTGGGCCAGGAGATGGCAGGATCTTGCTCCCCCTCTGATACAGTGAACATCTGTGAGGTAAATGCTGGAAAGGAAGAAGAGCTATTTAAGGTAATAGACAGAGTTGGGTCAAGTGAGGTATAGACTGCCAATGAATAAATTTTGGGTAGAAATTAACAGGTTTCCCCTCATTACAGAAAGACAGCTTTGGAGGCTAGATGGTGCTTCCTGAGTTTGTGTGACATTGTGTGTTCTCCAGTTGGGACCTCTGGTTAGTTTAAACTCTATCTTCATTCTTGACCTATAGTTATAAGCTGGGAACCATGTTTACAGATTTAATAGACTGCCTGTTTTGATGTCAGAATAACATATATTCCTCTTAGGATCAACCTGAGGAAGGACAGGTATTTTTATGTCGTATTTGTCTGTTTTCCCACTCATATGTCATTATGGCATTAAATCTGGCATAGGACAGTGGTATAAATATTAAGCACATTTTATACCTTTGTAATATTTATTGTAATAATTACTTGGAAACTTGAAGTTGGTATGCACCATGGATAGGAGTTTGAAATATGATCTACCAGAAGTGAAGGGCTGGGCTTTTGCTGGTAGACTGCTGAAACAGGAGACACAGAGCCTCTGCAAGTTGAGATTCCTCCCTCCACGCTCCTATCTTTCTCTTTAAGGTGAGAAGATGTCAAATGTCTGAAACTGGTTTCTGTAGGTAGGTTGAGGACAGTCAACCATGAATTATAATTTGTATGGTGGGAGTCCCTTAACTCCTACACTGGATCCACTTAAATGCTTGGATATGTTAAGCTAATAAAGTTGCAGGCTGCCACTGAAATCCATCCCAGAGTCTGTCTTCAATAGCCTCCTTGTAGTGATTAATGACAGCAAGCCCGTTTCTGTTTGCAATGAAGGATTTGCTTGTATCTGTCTGCGTTTGCAGATAGTGAAGTTTCAGATAACGGATTATAGTTCCTGTGGTTCTTTGTTGCCTAGAACATGGCACAGAAATTTTACACCCCTGTAATTTGTTGTCAAATGCTGCTATTCTGATTTAGTTACCCACGTGTTCTCTTTGCATAGCTGTAACCAAGGAGTTATGGTATAGTGCTAGAAGGAGAATTGGGACCTGGGATTTCAGTGGTGGTGCTATATCAGTAGTTCAGGCAGCTTTCCCCCTTCCATTTCTGGGTAGATGTATACTGGAATATTTTTATAGATGCTGGCAGCTCAGGGAAGAACAATTAGCATGATGATGACTAGCAATTTGCCATCAATTGCTTCTTTTATTTACAAAACATCTGTTCTCAATAAGTTCTCTTCTCTTCCTTTTCTGTCATACTTATACCCATGACGTTAAACTTTAAAAATTTTTTTTCATTAAAAAAGCAATGACATGAAAGTTGCTCAGGTTTAAGTAAAATAAACTCTAGAAATCATTAAGTTATCAAATATTTTCTGTGTAAGTACCAATAATCATTCTCTAATTGTATTTTACTAGCAGTTTGTGGTTTAAATACTCTTCAGTTCTTGGTAAGATGAAGCAAGAGAAAAGAAAAAAAAAAAAAAAAAGAAAAAGATCAAAAGATCTGACTCCTCAAGACTGTGTGCTACATTTGTAGATACTTTTGTACTGTATCCTTCCCTTTGGATGCTTCCAGCATCCTTTCCATGAAAGTTAATGTGACTATTTCCTTACTGGGGGGAGGCAGGGAGAGGCAGGAGAGCAATAGGGAAATTCTCATTCATTGGCTCAGCAGCACTGAGGGAACTGAATGAAGTCTTTCCACTCCTCCAGTTTCTATGGCCTAATATTCACCACCTTGTGACTCCTTGGCTTGTGCTCATGGCACACTGAATTCCCAGATGGTCTCTGCATGAAATGCTAGCCAGGCCTGGGACTGTTCAGCTTCCAAGACTAGGCAAAATTGGGTGCATTGAGTATAGCATGGCAAAAGGCCAACTTGCACCTAACCATGTAATAATTTACAGATACATATGAATCCTTCATATTCTGGAAGATATTTTTCATTTGGTGCACATATATATGTCCCATTTAACTGAGTAGCAGTTACGTGTGTTCTCGGAGAGGAGAATAACTTATGTGTTTTCCTTCTTACAAGGCATATGCTGTTATGATATATATTTTTAATTGATTAAGAGGTGGGAACAGTAACAGTGTATCTGATCCAGATTTTTAGCAAAAGACTCTTTATTGGCCTCCATACTGTGAAACATTATTCTAGGCATGATCCCAAAGGCATTTTTAATCACCAGGCTAGATGAAAAGAATATACATTTCTAAGTATTCTGGAAGTACTAGTAATTTAAAATACAAGTTTATCTTGTTAACATTTTGTTTGGTGGGCAATAAGCCACAATTCAGAAATGTTAAACAAAATCCTGTCTTTTTTACAAAAAATAACTTTCAGGGCTTCTCCCTTCTCAGTCCTTTGCCATTTGCATGGCAGAATCTCAAACACTTGTCAGAAAGAGTCTCCTTGTCACTAGCAGAAAAATGGACCTTGAGCATCAAGATTGGGGCGGCTGCAGCACCCCAGGTTATTGTCCAGCGTGGACACTTGCTTGCCCATAGGATAAGTATCCTGAGACCTATCAACCTATCCTAGGCATTATAGGATCAATAATGATGCCTCATATCAAAAGCACACAGAAGATGACCTTTCTGGTATTTTCAAGGCAAGTGAGTGGCTGTGCCTGAACCACAGCTCTTGCTCATGCTCACAGCTAGTTGTGGGGTTGCCTTGTTCATGTGTATTTTCTCTGCTGGGGACTCTAGCCCTTACTTCTCCTGTCCTCCACAGCCACAGCATGCCCTTGGCAGTGCTTCCTTGAAAGGTGCTCTCTTGAAATCCCACTATAATTGTGTTTTTATGTTTTAAATAATGCTCAAATATTTTAATAAAAAGGGCCAATGTAAATATTTATATATAATTAAATAACTTAATTGAGTATGCAAGTCTATAGATTTTTCTTAAACCCTCCCCCCAATAATCTTCCTTCCTTTGCAAATGATTTATAGTACGAGATTCTATCACTATTTTCATAAGCTCATACCATATGAAAGTGTAGCATGGACTATCTCAGAGCTATTGAAATAGGTGATGAAAACCATAAAGCTATGAAAGTACACAATTTTATGATAACTATTCATATGTCCACTTTGAAATAAGAATATGCCACGTAGAAGTTAAGTTTTATGAGCAGACATGTTAACATGACCTCTTATTGAGGTCTCCTGTTAGTTTCTACTAAAAGACTTGGTTCTCAATTGTTTATAACTTTGCCATCTGTTATCTGCTTAGATAGTTTGGAAGATAGTAGTTTGGAAAACTTCAGCCAGAATCATTCATTCGTTAAGGGGAAATGGCTTTAGCCATGTTGGAACTCCTTTTTTAACAGTGTATGAGCTTCTTGCTTTGAAACAGGTTTCTTGATAAGGAGATGGGAAAGAAGGGTCTCAGAGAAGCATTTTTGTCTTACTCTGAAACTGAAAACCTGGTCAAATGAGGTTTATAAAACAAAGCCATAGTGTACACAAGCCCTGTAGAAACACTGTAGACTAGTTATCCTCTGCTTATCTTTGGTTTTCCGTGTATCTATTCTTGCTGGAGTCTTGAACTAGTTGGTGACTCCAGTTTTTGAGGGAAATATCTTTAAGAAGCAATCTCCAATTTTTACTGGAGATTTTCTACCCCCACCTAATGTTTAATTCATGACTTCAAAACAAGTATTATGTTGAGCTTTTTAATGTGCAATGAAATTATTGAAGTGAGTAATATATTGACTGAAATTAATATTTTCAGTCACGGTTCAGTTAACCAAAACACTCCTTACTAGGGGGCAGTAACCAGAGAGACCCCCCAAACAAAAGCCTAAAATATCTCTGGGAATGGATGTTACACTGGCCAAAACCTTTTTCCTTGCTGAGGAACAGAGATACAAAGGAGAAACTTCTTAATGTTTGGGTAGGGAAAGAAATACAGGTTACCTGAGGTTGTCTAGTCAGGGATGGTGAGAGCCTGGCCTGGATACCCCTGCCCCAGAGGTGTGATGTTTGCTAAGAGCAGAGTCTAATCCTGAGAACCTGTATTGAGGTACCAGAAGTGAAGACTTGATCCCAAAGCTCTTACTTTTTTGACAAAACCAGACACAGGCCCCCATGAAAGCAGGGACTCAGCTCAGACCATGGCTCAGTCTGTGCTGAAGACCAGAATGCTGAGGAGAAGCTCATAAACATTTGTCTGATGTGAACTTGAATTATGCAGACAGGTAGAAATAAATCCAAGGAATGATGAAGACTCAGAAAGACAGAAGATAGTCTCTAGCTGAAAACATTTGTAACGTATTTACTGAAAGTACAGCTATAAAATAGAGCTTGTAGAGTCCTGTTAGTCTGTACAGCCTGGTAAGGAAGGGTATTTCACAGGGTCTAGCAATGGGGCAGCAAGTCTTCAGACAGAAATGGTGAAGAAGGCTTTGGTTAATGTGATTTAAATAAAAAGCATCAACTTTCTTATAGATGCATTCTTAAACATTAGTAAATCAAAAAACTTCCATTTTTAAGGAGAATTACCATAAATAGGGAATTTGTTGAATTAAAAGAATTATCTTGCGTAAGAATTATTCTTCCATGAAGACTAATCAGATGCAGTTATTTCACTTATGCATCATGTTACCTTAGGTTAATCAACATTTATTTCAAAAGACGAATTCACTAAGATAATACAATAATCATGTAGTCAGTTAACTCGTTATGCTAGGAATGAGTGTGTTGAATATTGATATGAGGATCATGACAAGAATGACTATCAAATTTAAAGAAAAATAGAGATGTATAAGAAATGAATTACTGGCACAAAAATGTAGAACTACCTTTTTTCAAGCTCATCTGTAAAATTCAGAATTTCCAGTCCAGCACTGGACTTCATAAAGGAAAAATGTTGTTTTCACTTATATTATTTAAAATCTTGTATGAAGCAGCAGTTCTTAATGACATTAGGATTTTAAAAATTATTTTCTGTTACTTTTTTCTTTTAGGAGACTTCTAAATTTTTAGTGTTCATTTACTTTATATATATGCTACGCATTGAAAAAAAAATTAAGTCTCATTATAAGATTTTCTCCAGCTACTAGCCTTCTTACTAATTTCAAATTCTGGTTTTTTTTGCCAGTTTTGCAGTAGGGCAGTATTTAGATGACACGTATTTTTTTTTAGTGGTAGACTAGGAGAATATCTAAGAACAAAGTTCCTCTATTATCTGCCTTTTGTTTCTTATCCACAACATTTGATTCACATCATGCTGAATCGAACTCGCTCTTAGCCAAGAGGTACACAATCAGTTCGAAGGAATGAATTGGAGTCCCTTTACTCTTGCCCTAAAAGCTAATCCCACATGTTCTCATTGTGTTTCTAAATAAGTTGGAACCTGGCACTTGTTTCCTTGTAACCTGGCTATTAGACCCTTTTTCCATTGGCACAAGACAGACAACTTGGTGTGTTCATGCAGCTCAGGGCCCCATTTATACTGACAAATTTACTGTGCCAGAAGTTACATTAAAGTGTCATACTGCCCTAGTTGTTTTAGAACAGGATTCTGTAACATGGTAAACTTTCCTACATAAACATTTACCTACGCAGAATTTATGCCTGTACAGTTTTACTTTTTTTAAAAAATAAAAATCACATTTTTCATTCTTGAAGTGGTGAAGACAACTTTCATATATATATATATTACTACATTGCCTTTTCCTGTTTCCAAAGGAAAAAAATTGTCTACTCTGAAGGCTAAACCTTTCCTTTAGATTTATGGTGTTATCTGCACACCTACTCAGCTGAAAAGGATGAAGAGGTTGGAGTCAAATAAATGGATACTGCTGGATTTACCAGCCCAGAAAAAAAATAATGAAGGAAAGCAGCCTCAACATATTTTATTTCCCACTAAATGATGATAAACATAACATAAATTAGCTTTCCTAATGACCCCATCTATACTGACTGTCATATGTGGGTATCTGGTAGGCCAGCATGATTGCAATGCAGTCTGTTAACAACCCTTGCAGCTTTGTGATGTTTTGAATTTAGACAGAGAGCTGTGTACCCATTGACTTAAAATATCTCAGTAAGTGAGAAGCAGGTCTTTAGGGCAGGGCTTTAGAAAGCTCTTCCTTGGACTGATATGTCTACAAGTAACTGGGTATGTCTGCTGAGGAAGTAGAGCAATTTAAGTATCATTAGGAGGTATAGCTGTGAAAATTTGCTGAAATAAACAATTGAACATCTAGAAGAACTGCATACTGACTCATAGATGTGTTTGATTGTGGGACAACTTGGAAATTACTATTGTTGAAACCCTCTTGTTGAGAGGTTTATCATGAAAATGGGTATGTTGCATATGGACCAAAATGGGATTGGTGCTGGATACACTAAGTCATTGGGAGCCCTTTCTTGCTTTCACTTTGGCCTGCAAGCCATCACTCAAGCCATGAAAACCATAACCTTGCATTTATTTGGTATTAATACATGCTAACTTCCTTTAAGTGATATAATTACACCATCATAGTACTATTTCTCCTTTATGGTGTTTTGACTATATTTGATGTTCGGAAAACACCTGGGAAATGCTTCTGGTGGCCAGGTGGGTTTGTGTGTTTGTCCTCAGGCCACCTCTGGTGCAGCACTGTAATCTGGCGCAGTGCTGGGCGGGTTTGGGCAGGAGTTGTGGCCACAGCATGAGGTTACTGTAAGGAGGGCTGTCTCTTCCCAGGTAATGGCTGTCCCAGGGATTGCTTCTTCCCAGGCAATGCCTGTCCTGAGCGTGGCAGGAGAGACAGATCTGCTGCTTCAGCTCCTGCAGCTAGCTTGGTTGAGGTGAGCTTAAATCTCTCTGCACCAGGCTCTACTGTAAAGCACAGAGTGGCCTTGAGAAGCCTTGGGATAATTAAGTTTCACTTCAGAAGTCTTGCCCCACTGAACTCCATGGCAAAACTGCAGTTGACTTCACAGGCATAAAACCTGTCTCTTATTCTTGCTAGATTTGGACTAGAAATCTCAGCTTCCACTAAAGCTAATGGAAGTCACATGCACATTCCGGGAGGAGAGCAGATCTCTTTCATCTCTTGAGTACCATGCTCCTCTGTGGCACTTCCAAGGCTGCATCAGTTATCGCAGGTCCGTTTATTTTAATGATGCAGCAGGAGTGTCCTAACTTCCTATGAAGGTACTTTGTTGTAATTATCTTGTATGTCTAGGGGCACCACAAGGGGTTACATTTATTTTACTGCCAAAGAACTGTTGTTTCAGCTGCAGTTCTATGAAGAAACAATCACATCTCCAGCAGTTTGTTAGATTAATCACAGGTGTGTAATCCCAGTGCATACCCTAGAGGGTATATCCTTTGACCTGTTTCCTTTTTTAAAGGGGAAACTCTGAATTAATATCAGTTGCATTGCTTATCACCATTCACATTGGGTTTCTGCAGGATGCTGCGAAAAACAAACTAAAAGATTCTATGACCTTTATTTTACTTGTGTACAAGTGAGTATTGTAATTTAACAAACCTGAATTGCTCATTGACAAAACTGTCTGGAAAACTGAAAGTTAATGATAAAAGCTTGAATGTAAAACTGGTTCAGGAACTTTGTAAAGCATGTAGAAGCAAAGAATTTGTCTACCCTTAGCACCTAGCCATGTTTCAGGGTTTTATCCCAATGGCATTAGAGCAATTAGTTCATCAACTCCTTATTTGTTACTTCACAGTAAGCAGTACATAAATATCTATGATCCTCAGCAATCTGTGTGGTCATTGCACAGGTTTAAAATAGGATCACCTTTTATGTTAACATAGTAATTATTCCTTTAGGATAACAGTAGTATGCATAGTAAGGATGCATTATTTTCCAGCTTCATTCAATGCCTTCTACTAGAAACCAACATCAAGTGAAGGTTAAGAACTTTAGAGACAAAGCAGAAGGTTTTTTGGACTTCTACATTTCAATCATGTGACCATGTAATGTGGAAATAAGTAAATATCTAAGAACTACAACTTTTTGATAACTATAGTGTGTTTAAAAGCCTCATCTGGGGAAAATTAAATGAGTATATGAGAAAGGATATGCATTTACCTTAATTATAAGTTGAATTCTTACAATAAAACAGCCTTAGGAATAGAATTTCTGTAGGGGAATGCATTTCTGTACATTAAAAAGAAATTCAGCCAATGATTCATAGAAACATATGAATTGCTTTACCTGGGAGTATATTTTTAAGTAATTTTGGCTGCTTAGTCCTCTGTTGTTTTTGGAAATGAGATTTTTGTTTTACCTGAAGCAGTGGGTTGGTATCAGGGTCTGCCACAGCACTCCAGAGGCATGTGTGCCCTGTGAGAAAATGGGATGAAACATTAGAGCTTCAAAATAACTGTGTCTTTATTTCTAAACTTCCATGTTGAGGCCTATCCTGAAAAAAAATCAGACCCAAGAAAAACCGTTGATGAGGGATTGTCCAAGACTCAGTTCTGCACCAAAACAGTGCTCTATGTGAATCAGAGAACATGCATCCAAATAGGTATTTAATTAAGGTGATGAATGCAAATGATGAATGACTGCTGGCATGGATTTTGCAAGGGCTTGTGCAGGAATGCAGCTTTTCCCAGGCACAGAGCCCTGTAGACTGCAAGTCTGTGATGATGCAGAGGTGCAAATCTGTAAAGCAGTGAGGAAGTTTGTGGAAAAACACCATTCTGGAAGGGGTTAAACCTGAATTTTCTTGCTATCTGTATTCTTTACTCATGTTGTCCTGAAAATCTAGAGTGACTCTTGAATATTTAGGAGTTGGCTTTAATGTAAGCCTTTTGTATGCCCTAAGGATCTGCTCAATATGCACAGTACATCCTTAGTTCCCAGATTTATCACTAGGCACAGAAAAGCAAGCTTGTTATTGTTTTAGCAGAAGTCTCTCTAGGAAAGGAGTGATCTGGTTGGTCTTGCAGAGTAGGGCATAGCTGCAGTTCTTCAAGATATTTGTATGAAATGCATCCAATGGGAATTCATATTCCTTCTGGGATTTCTTTCTGGGATGGGGTATTGCAAGTAATAACCTTTAACTGCTATTAATAATCTATTAACTCCTTTGATGGTTGTAGTGAACACAGCTGTGTGACAGGAAATCTTATTTTGGGAGAATGGATCTACAGAGTCCATCCTGAAAAAGATATTTGTGGGAAGAAGAGAACAGATTAAATAAGTAAAAGTGCCTTGTCTCAGCCGAGTGTTTGTTTCTCCTATTATTGTGCTTTATAACAGAATGGACTTCAGAGACCAATTAACACTTTTATGAACACAGTATGACTGGTGAAATAGTTCACGTGTTTTTTGCTAAAAGTTGTTTTCTGCTAGGGTGAATTCATTTGAAGGCTTTCTCAAAACAGACTCGACTTGAAACTTAATTGAAAATGACACTTTTAATTCTGTAGAAAATGCAAAAATGAACATTAATTTCTTTTTGCTGTAAGGTTTTCTTTAGTGTCACTGTGATTGAGCTACTGACAAATGCCTGCTCTGCTTCCTACATAAGGCTGCTCTGCTGCAATAGAAGATCAATCAGAGAAAATGACTAATACTGGAAATATAATACTTAATTTTTCAGACACTGCTAATTTGTTACATTTGGCCTGCAATGTTCCAAACTATTAACAACCACGGTATTGCAAGAGGAGCAAGAAACCTTCTTTGCTCTTAGTGAATTGTTTCATATGCTGGTATCTTTGTTTTGAGGCTTTTCAAAAGAGTACGAACAGTAAGAAGGAAACATATTAACTTTATAAAAAGAGAATAAGCCTCCCAGTTGGATTTCTCCCCTTGAATGTTTAGTGATGTAATTTTACCAAAGGACTACATAAGAACTGAATAAAGCCTTCAGAATTTCCCTGCGCAGTGATAACCTGTACTTGTACCAGAAGTTTCTTTTGCAAAATCCTGGGAGTACTTTCTGTCTGTGTAAGTTTTGGCAGGAGAAAACTAGCAATTGCCACCAACAGGCTGTCGAATAAGTTTGTTAGTATTTACAAACAGAAGAAATGGTATAATCATATAACCTAGTCCAGTGGGGAATTTGATATTGTTTTTGTTATTTGAAGTTTTAAATTGGGAGATGATAACATGAAAATCTGATTTTACTGAAATCAAAGGGGAAAACCTGCAGTGATTTTAGTTAAGCGGAGTTTTATTCAAGATCTCCCTTCAATTTTTTTTTTTTTTCTGTGAGAACAGTATATATTGAATATTTTGTAGGGATATTGTACAGAAAAAGCTTGTCCTCCACTTTCATATATGTTTTAATTAAGACTCATGGCCCCCCTGAAAGGGGGGGTAGAGCTACTCCACTGGGAAGGAATTAGATTTCTTAAAACAGTATAGAAGGATCGTAAATACATGCAAAGACTGGGCCATATATGCTTGATCTATATACATACTTATGTATACAGCACATAAAGTTGTGTACTGCTCCCTGACAATCTCACTTGACCCCAACAGATGACTTACTGCTGTAAGTCACCTTACTGCTGGTCAGCACTCCCAGGACTGGGACACCATGGCCCTCTGCAGCAAAGTAAGCATTAAAAGCTGGATCTCAGGGTTTAAACCCAGTGCACTCTCCATAGGCAACCCTTTCTCTGATTTTCAAGGACAGCCCAATACTAGAACATATTAATGCAATACATCTTTTTCTTTTTATTCACACCCCCCCCCCCCCCCCCCCTTTTCTGGTTTAAGACCCAGCAGGTGGAAGGAACACTGTTAAGATCTAAAGTTTTGAAATTTCATGAGACCACCTTCTGACATCCCACGCCCCTGCGTTTTGAAGGGGACAGCCCCTCGCTCAGCACGCAGCTTTCACACGGCCAGAAATGTCCGGGAACAGGGACAGGAGAGGCAGCTTGGACGGGGCAGGGAGGCCGAGCAACCGCACTCGGCTGTCCCCTGTGGGCTGCCTGCCTGGCAGGTCCTGCTCTGTGCGCTGCTCGGAGCAAGGGGAATAGGGAGGACAGGGCTGGAGACCCTTGGCTGATTGATGCGGGCTGAAGGCTGGCCTGGCCAGGTGCCAATGCCTCTGCCACTTTGAAAGACGCCTTTGAACCACATCTGTTTTTTCCAGCAAATGAGGATGAGTCAGTGCTAATCCAAGGACTAGTCCTGCAAACGGTGAAGAAGTCCAAATTTGTTGTTTGCTGACAGGCTTCTGAATTTAAAAAAAAAAAAATTTTAGAGGATTTCTTAATTTTAGCTGTATGCTCCAGCATGCAATGCATATCTGTTTGAGAATAAAGGCAGTGATTCTTGTGTATTTAACTGAGTGCTGCTGTATTTTGTAGGTGCTTCCCTAAGCAGTGGAGCTTGAAAATGAAAATAATACATTTAAGTCTTGTAATTTTTTGTAGAAATCTAGAGGAAAGGGAAAGGAAAGGGAAAGGGAAAGGAAAGGAAAGGAAAGGAAAGGAAAGGAAAGGAAAGGAAAGGAAAGGAAAGGAAAGG
>JAWWEU010000081.1:18104684-18120948 GCA_035583155.1 Acropternis orthonyx
GAAAGGAAAGGAAAGGAAAGGAAAGGAAAGGAAAGGAAAGGAAAGGAAAGGAAAGGAAAGGAAAGGAAAGGAAAGGGTCTGTGAATACAAGATAAATTTTATTTTAAAATTATCTGTAGTATCCTGTATATGTCTGATGTTGGTTTCTAGTATTGGACATGCATGTGTTTATTCAATGTAACCAATGCTAATCTCTCTAAAAGTAACTATACTAATAACACCTGTTTGTCAGTTTTACGTGCTGTTGCTTTGGAATATAATGCCGTGTAACCTTTCCTGGAAAAACAGAACTCTGCCTCCCTCTTCAGCAAAGATTTAAAGTTAGAATGAGATTTAGCACATTTGCAGAGGACATTGATTCAGTGCCTCTGTTCTGGGACTCAGTTTCTTTAACCTAAAAAACCTAATCTGTTCTCCAGCAGAAAGAAGAGCTTTCACTCAGATAATGAAGACTTAAGCTGTACTTTAATTTCTCATCACTCACTGTTTGCCATATATGACTCAGTGCATTTAAAGCCGTCTGAATAAAAAAAAAAATAGTGTCCCTGTCTTTGCTGAGACGTTCTATCTCAGGGTCAATCTTTTATAAAACTGATTTGTCTTTACACCACACAAATGTGTGATTTCATTATTATTATTTATACCTCAGTGTTGGAGAGCTGCAGCTAAGGATTATTATTACAGAAACTAAGGGGACCTTTATGAGATTCCAGGACCTGATCTTTCAGAGAATCCAGAGAATAGAAACATTTTTATGTTCAGAGGCCAACTTGGATTGACTTTGGCTGAGGGTGGGAGAGTTCAGGACCCCTGCAAGTTCCTCAGCCCCAGGGCGTGGGTTCAGCCAGAAAAGGGGAACTTACAGTTGGTGACAGGGTGTGAACTCTTTGGTTTAGGCGACCTCTCCAAGAAGTCTGCAGCATCAGGAGGGCTGGAATTGAAAGGCAACGCTCAACTGTCTTAACCACAGCCCCAATTCCCTCTTCTTGCAAGTCACCAGTGGGGTCGAAACCTGTGGATTTACCACCCAGATCACTGCTGGTGGATGTGACAGAGTAACTGGTTGCTGCAGCAGGCTGTGATCCTCCTTGCCATGAGGATGTTGTGCTGTGGCAGGGGCTCCCAGAGCTGTGTGAGTGGGAATGGCAGCCCAGGGTGCCTTGCTGTCCCCTGGAGCCTTTTTGTTGGGATTCGCTTTCTTCAGCCTGCTTCACAACCATTTCACCCCTCTGAACCTCCACTTCAGTACCAGGCTCCCTGTCCCTTTCCCAGCATCCTCTCTAGGGCTCTTCATCCTGGGCATCTTGCTGAGCTGGTTGGAGTCAGCACTGCCTGTGGGCCGTACCCCAGCCCAGGACTGCTGCCCCTGCCCAGCTCCTTGCTCACAGATGGCCCCCTCACCCTGCTCCCCTTGACAGCCAGTGCACTCTCTCATTGCCTGGCTTGATTGTCCCTTGGCTTCCTTTCAAAGCAATGCTGTGTCCTGTGCCACTTGGGCACTCCATTCACAAAAACCAGACAATCTTTACTGCAAATACAGAATTTAGTTATTGTTTCTAAAAAATTATGAACTGAAGAATTTAGTTGTTACTTGTAACAAATTATGAATTTTGAGGAACACAGTTCTGGTGTTTTCCTCACTTCTGATCCTTCTCAGAATAACAAGAGACAAAGCCTGGACACTGAGATAGCTGCCTTCACAAGTTGCTAGTTCTCTCCCCAGAACTACAAAGAATCTCCTGAAGTAGATGCAGATTTTTGGATCAGTTTCCTCCTTCACTTTTGTCTTTGTGTATGGCTGAACTCTTTCTCCTGAAGTTTTCAGGTGAGTCAAGTGGAGGCAGACCCTCTGAATGAAAATTTTAGCCTGTAAGTTCAAGTGAAAATAGAATCTTGTAATAGAAAGTGCCAAGGCCACCTTCACTCTGGCAGAATGATCGGCTTATCTTGTAATTCTCCCTTATTTTTTACATATCTTCCTATTGTTGCTCCACATTATGATCTGTTAATCAAAAAATTTGCAGAAGGAGTTCCAGGAAAGAAAACACAAAGTATTCCAAATAACTAATTTTGAGAGAACTTTTCCAGGAGAATTAACAATAGAGTACAACAAATAAGACAAATTAATTTTAAATGAATGTCACATGGAAGATACACATAAATAGTATAATCTTACAGCAGAAAGAGAATAATCTTACTACAGAAGCTCTTAAAAATTTATAAGAAGACTTGCAGAAGTTAAGTGGTCAGACATACTAACAGATAACAGGTAAAGTCAGTGAGGGCTAAACTTGGCCCAGACGTGAGGTGTCCAGCCAGGGGGGCTTCACTGCACCTTCAGGCAGAGGGCAGGGCTTTGGCAGAGTTCAGAGCTGGGGGAACCAGCTGCAGGGCAGAGCTGGCCCTGTACTAATTGCTAGTATAAAGCAGGATAATTATAAGTAGGTAAATATTGTATCAGCAATAGTGTGGCCAGCAGGACCAGGGCAGTGATTGGGCACTGCTGAGGCTGCGCCTAGAATCCTGGGTTCAGTTTTGGGCCCCTCACTACAAGAAACAAATTGAGATGTTTGGATGTGCACAGAGAAGGGCAATGCAGCTGGTGAAGGGTTTGAAGCACAAGTCTGGTGAGGAGCAGCTGAGGGAGCTGGGGTTGTTTAATCTGGAGAAAAGGAGGCTCAAGGGAGACTTTATCATTCTCTACAACCATCCCAAAGGGGATTGTGGTGAGGTGCGGGTTGGCCCCTTCCTCGAAGTGACAAGTGACAAGACAAAAGGAAACAGCCTCACATTTTTCCAGGGGAAGTTTAGATTGGGTATTTGAAATAATGTCTTCACTGAAAGGGCTATCCAGCCGTGGAATGTGCTGCCCAGAGAAATGGTCGAGTCACCATTCCTGAAGGAATTTAAAAGAGGTAGTAAAAAGTGTAGATATGGAACTCAGGGAGACGCTTTAGTGGTGAATATGGCAGTGTTAGGCTAATAGTCGCACTTGATCTCAGAAGCCTTTCCCGCCTGAACGATTCTATGATTTTATGGAAAGTGAATGTATTCAGTGTACCACTTTGGTTCTGGAGAGGATAGATGTAGCTCTAAGCCTGTCTTTTAATGACCTGTGTTTACTCAGGCCAGTCTGATCTGGTTCTGGTCATTCCTGTGACTATTTTTCTTATTGCTGCTGCTTTTTTTGCCTTCTCTTTTGAGCATAGGCTAAGAGCTTAAGTGACAGAAAGACAGTTAAGCTGACACATTGTAGCAGACCTGTGTCCCTCCTGCCATTTCATCAGTATTTCCTGCTTGTCCTTTACCTCAGAAATGGGGTCTGAAAGCTACTTGTACCTTCCTGCACCCGGCAGAGCTGTGGAGTGGAGCTGGGCTGCTCAGGGGCTGCATGTGATAGTGGGGATATTGGTAACATTGCAGGTGCATCTGTTTTGTCCCAGATATGCTGAAAGTTTAGAGCATGCAGTAGTAACAGCCTGGGTAAGTGCAACTATAAAAGTTTATCCTGTGTCTAAAAGATGCTGTATCATCCTCTGGACTGGGTTTTTATGGGGGGAAATGCTGCCTGCTCTTTTGTGTTGCTGAAGATGTTTAAGTAATCCTTTGCTTCTTCCTTATTTGCCAGTGAAAGGAATTGTGTAAGGGATTGCAGTGGAGAGAATTAAGGTTTTGGCAGCATTTCAGTTCGAGGAGGTAAAGGAGCCAGTGCTCAGGATGCATGGCTTCAGGAAAAACAATTCCTCTTTACTTCTAGCTGAAAACTACTGCAGTCTTGTTAAAACAGAAGATTGAGCTGGGATCCAACTGCAACTGTTAATTCCCAATTAAATTTCACAGAAGTTTGGGCAGTGTTTTCCTGTGGCTGATGCAGTGTTTCTGCTTTAGGCAATCTCATTCTTCTTGAAAATGGTGTTAAATAATACCTATGTTAAAAATCACTTCTGGTGACACCATGCAAAAAAGGCTGAGATATATTTGGAAATAATCACTACTAATCACTGCTCAGTTATGGTACCTAAGCCCCAATGTGTTTGTGACATTTACAAATATTTACATTTGTTTTTCTGTACTTCAAAAGCAGATCTACTGCCTATGTTTGTAGCCAGAATCTCTTCCAGGAAACTGTTTCAGTCAGATAGCAGTTTTATGAATCCTAAATTTGAGTTCCAAACTTGCAGAATTTTCCCCCACCATTTAACTGTCATATACTAGTTAAATAAAATTTTATATTTGTTGTAGCAGTGCCTTCTAGCCATTTACAGTAATATTGTTCCTTTCAGTTAATATTTGATGTCTTGTACGGCATATTGTGATTGACTTGTGGCTGAAGAGTGAAATAAGTGGAAATAGAAAATTTCCTAGGGGTGATGGCTTATCAGAAGAGACAGAAAAAAGCCTCAGCACCTTTTAAGACACTAAGAAATTATTTGGGAATAGAACAGTTAAAATTGTGATTAAATATCTTTCGATAGGTAAGTGTTGACTCATTAGCGGGTTCAGCTTCAATAAACATGTGGTTGCCCTCCTTGGTTTGCTCTCACTGGAAAAGTTACTGATCTGAATAGTTTCATTAAGTACTTGCCCATCACTTCAACTCACTCACAATCTGATTTTTAGCAATTAAATGCAGTCAAAGCCTGTCAGCAGGTAGTTGCTTTATCCCTTTTAGTCATTGCCAAAGCAAATAACAAGAGGTCAAAACTTATCCTTTTATGGGCTTTGATTTTCTTTAAGAAAATAAAATGAAAACACTAAATTCACTCAGTTATCTCTCCAAGGCTGGCTGCATTCCAAGGTTTGCTCAGATCACACCCCAGGTCCTTCCATAACAGAGAGTTGTGAACACAAGAGCTGTAACAAACATGGAGAGCCACCACTCCTCTTTAGTGTGGCTGGAAAAGTGTGCCACTCGCCTTGACCCTTTTGGAGCAGTCCAGCTGGGATGAGCCACGTGGGACCATGCTTGCGGAGGGCTCCAACTGGAACTGGCCTCTGGTCCTGCAATTGGGGATGGGCAGTGGCTGCTGTGCACCAACAACTACCTTGGGCATCATGGGGTGAAACCTGCAGCACTCTGTGCCCATTCTGGCAGGCAGGACTGGGGCTGTGGGGGTAAGAAGTGACTTCAGCCTCTTTCCTCTCTAGGTAAAGCTTTGGTAGTCAGGTCAGCTTGTACGTCTTAGCAGGGTACACACCAATGTTTTCCAGTGAATCCAGCTATTGAAAAAGGTTTTTCATACAAATGAAAATCAGTCATGTCTCTGCTTAAAGAAAAATCTTTGCCTTTGATGTAGTGTTAAGATGTTTCAGTTTTGCTTCATTGTCGTGGTTCACCTTTGGGAATGTTCAGACAGAGATTGATGCTCTTTAATTCAGATACTTAGAGCTTTCACTTCACCTTAGGACTACTCACAAACGCAAAATCAAACACAGCCAAAACTACCTGTAGGACTGAAGCAAATATAACACATGTATCAAGTTTGCAGGGTTTTGGCCCAATACCACTTCAATATGATGAACTCAGATCGCAAAGGAAATTTGTGTCAGCATAGTCACTTTACGGATAAAAGTTCAATGTTGCAAATTCAGGAACATCTTGTTAATAGGAGATTGCATCTACAACTTCTTGCCATAATAAGAAAGGAATAAGGAGGAAGGGAGAAAGAGAGAAAAAGAGAAAGAAAGAGAGAGAGAAAGGGAGGGAGGAAGAAAGGAAGAAAGGAAGGAAGAATGGAACAAAAAGAAAGAAAGGAAGAAAGAAAGAAAGGAAGAAAGAAGGAAAAAGAACATTTTTGGCAAGTAACCATCTCCTGCTAGTTTTCAAGTTTGCTTTGGTGCAGAAACCCACCTCTCAGTCAGAGCTTTGTATCAGGATATAATTACCCATCTTTGCTTCCAATTCTAACGCAAATTTAAGAAGATAAGAGGAGAAATTAGACAAGTGCTTTCCTTCCCCCTGGAGGCTTAAGGTGACACATCTGAGCTGTAGCTGGTCTTCTTTAAATCCTGGCCCTTGCAGCTCAAGGCTTTCAAAGAGAGAGGGTGTGTCACTGCAGCTGCTGCATCAAACAAAATCAAAGAGATTTGATTAATATAAACTTCAAAATCAGTGCCATCTTTCTTTCTCAAAATACTTCAAACACAGCAAGAAATGTCATCTCCCAGATGACGGAGGTTAATCTACTTAATCTCCTCTTTTCCTTGCATCTGAATGCAAACTACTGGAATATACCCAATTACCTCTCACCAGTCACAATGAATTCCTCATTCCAGCAACGTCAATCAGATTTTAAGAGGAGATTTACAGTCCTTTTGTAATATCAACATAGCTTCTGAACCCATAAACCAAAGCAAAGCAGGATGGACAAAACAGCAAGCATAAACCCCTCTTGCCACGCTGCTGGAGTGGGTGATTAAAAGATCCTGGGTGAAATTTGTCTTTTGATTTGAAACCTTGGAGCTCAATGGATGTACCACGGACTGCAGTCAGCAGGATTTGGCCAACTATCCTACTGACAGCGTGACTATATTATTTCAGACAGTAAATCTTCCTAACACCATCAGGTTTTTAATCTAGAAACTCCTTAAATTTACAGATGAAAGGCTTGTTTCTGGTGTTGTTACTCCTCACTTACAGGAGCTTTCTCCAGTCAAATGAATTTTAAGACTGAAATAAACATTTATGTGCATACCAAGCTCAAACTTTTTTTTGATGCAGTCATAATATCTACGGTTTAAAATTGCTAATATGATAGAAAACTAAATTAAGTGTCATTATAAGAAATTTCCAACACCATATTGCTCAGTGAGTAATAACTCTTTCCAGACCAGCCAGTTCTTTTGCTTTTGTTTTCTAATGTTATTTTATCTTTTTTTGCCTTCTGTGCACTGTTTTGAATCAGACATTCAAAACGTCTGAGTATTTGGTGAAACTGCACACATTTTTCTCAGTAGTCTGAAAGTGCATAAGTGTTAACTCTGTCCCTCAGTCCCTTTGAAACAGTAAACAACCAAACAGGAGCAGGATTCCACAAGTGGTCTGTATTGTAATGTAGTATGAGGTTATAAATTAGATATTTGGCTTTAAGTTTACAAAAAAGAACATTTCTAAATCCCTTCTGTGAGGTTATGTAGAAATTGAAATGAACCAAATCTTCTTCCCTCTTCCTTGTACTTGCACCATGCTTGGAGAATAGTGCAGTCCATATTCAGGGGTACACAAAAAATTCAAGTGTCACAGTGTAATACACTCATATTTCCAAATTCAGTTTACACCATTAAAAAACTCTTTACAAGTTGATGGTCATACTAAGGTAATGACTGAAAGTATTACCCCTTGCAGAACTAATTAACTTGATGTACGTAATGAATAACAAACAAATATAATCATTTAATGTTTCAGCTAGCATGATTTTTAACTTGATGATTCATATGGTTTTTTTGAAACTACGTTATTTACCTCAGTTTCTCTGACTATAGAAGAGTTTTGTAAGTCTGTCTTAAGTGGTTATTTTAGAAAAGAAAAATCTAGGCCTAATTTTCCTTAGTACTTTCCTCTATTTAAATAGCCCCTTGGAACAGTCATGAGTAACATGCTTGCCAAATTTCCAACTGCTAGTGAATAAAATCTAAATAAAGCAAATAGTTGCCAGACAGGCCAATAGTCTGATGCTTTTGGCAATAATAAATATGCATATGAAGTTTTGGTATTGGATTAGTCAGCTGTGGTGATTGAATGGAAATGGAATTGAAGAGCTCAATGGAATTGTTTCAATCTCAGCAGTAAGCTCCCTGTTGTCCCCGCAGGCACCTCCTGGTGAGCCATGCCGCGACACAATGAACTGGGGAACAAAGGGACAACTACTAAAAGAAACTACTAAAAGAATCTTTTAACTCCTGTCCGTAATCCCAGGGTTTGAGGTAAGTCACACAGAGTGGCACATAGCTGCATTTTGGCTGAAGGATAAAGGAGAGCAGGGCAGAAACAAATTTGGTCAGGTTGTACTGTCCTTTTTCGAGCAGGAAGGCTGTGAGGGTGATGGCTGGGCTGGGACCGATGCTGTAGCCCTGTCCACCATGGTCTGAGCAGCTGCACTGAGGGACAAGACGGACACCACTGGCAGCAGTGCTGGGGTAGCTGACGAACCTGCAGCTCCTGCTTCCCTGGCCCTGGGGAAGCAAGGAGAGAGCTGGATGCAGACAAAGCCAGCTCTGCTCCCTACCTAGGTTTCTGAATCTTTTCTGTGGGACTGGATGGTACCAAGAAGGGCTCATTAAGTCCACCAGTGCCTGAAATTGAAATACAGGTGTTCAGAATCCATACTGTGACATGACTAGGTTACTTTGGTGAACTTTTTTCCGCCAGAATTTCCTGTATTTCATAATGTATCCAGCAGTTATATTGGCCAGTTGACAACAACCAATAAGTGCAATGAAAAATCAGCTCCTGGCATGGTAAGATTAACAGCAGAATCTTTTAGATGCCATGCAAACCCATCTGTTGTTTCATGTATTTGTCTGTAGTCTGGAAAGAAGAGAGGCAAAGGGATAAAGAGGAATTTGAAGACAAAATTACCTATGTAGATTAGCTACTATGCAAAAAACCAAAACTGTAAGGGAAGTCGACTAAGATTTAAACCAGCTAAAGAAACAAGCAAAAAGATGGTGAATTAACTTCAGTATTAGTAAAATACAAAGAAGTATATCCTGGATTGCAAAAATACAGAATGTTTCTATTTCTTGAAAGACCCTTGACTGTAAGAATTTTTAGGGTGTTAGATTGCATATGCACAGAAGTGTAATCGGTATTGTAATACTTTTACAGAAAGGAGGGTGAGCTCCCCCTTGGGAGAACAAGTACCTTCTACTCCAAAAGGATGTTCCAGAATTAGAGCACTCAGAGGTGAACAGGACTGAATTATCCACATCTAATCACAAATATAACCCATAGTGAGGACAAGACTGAGTTACTTAAACATAGGTGCTCATTTAATTTTGGATGCAGTAGGAAATCTTCCCAAGTGTACTGTTGCATCTCAGAAGCACACAAACCTCATACAAGCACTTTGACATATATTACAGCTTCATGTCGCAGCCCTGGAAATGCAAAGCAATTCAAAAATCTCACTCATGCCCAGACAAATTGTTACCCTTTTTGGTGCACAGTTGAAGAAAATACTTATGAGGTTATTTAGTGCTCTTAATGGGGAGCTGTGAAAACCAACTTTCAGTTAATCACTGTAGTAACTCCTTATGACATCCCCAGCAAATAGAACATCTTTTCAGTATAATGTCATGTGCCTGCCCAGCTGTTGACTGTGTGATGACACAGTGTGTGGAAATTTGTCTAGGAAAATTATAGAAACAAGCAAGAGGATCAGGTTTTTTTTTTTTCTTTTTTTTTTAAATTTTTTATTGCTAGATGACAGTAGAATTAAGCAGATCTTTGATATAACTACAGTAGTTCACATTAAGGAAGCTTTTCTGACAACTGTGAGGGCTGGATTTTCCCTTTTATCCTTAAAAGAGAGCTTAAGTTCTTATTAAACTGCTTGGGGTCACCTGCAGTGCACACGATGTTGCATTAGTAAGTGAGCATTAGTAGGTTAGATATAAGCACTATTAGCTTTGTCTGGCCCTGCATTCAATCACTTGTTGAGGAACTGCACTGACCAACTTCTTTCTAATCCTTTATATAGTTGTAGTGAATTAATCTAATACACCTTACATCCTCTCCCTTTAATGCAGTTAGTGGTATTTTCCGTATTTACCTCTGACATTTCATACTACTTATAGGACATGAATACCCAAAATACCTTGGACAGTTTCCTGACATATAACTGACCATGCTCAACTAGCTGGAGAACAACATCCTAACTGTAGGCATGACCTGACTGAGACAGTGCAAGGTGATGAATTAATGAGACAAAGAAGTCTAATGATTATTAAGTTGTTAAACAGATCTCTCACAACCTTTCCAAATTCCTTTTTGAAGTAAAGTGCCTCCTTAAATTATGACCATCTTCACCTGAACAGCTTCATGTGCACATGCTGTCTGTCCTCTCTTCTTACTCTGGTCACCTCCACCAGCCACCAGTTTGACCACCCTCTGTGCTGGTGTCCGGCCTCACCGCCATCCACCTTGCACTGGTGTGGCTGGACACAGCCCATCTGCCAGCAGCCAGCCTTCTCTCCCAGCGTGACTCCTCTCCTCTTTTATGACTCTGTTGTTGGATGTCTCCAGGCCTGCTTTTCCCATTCCTGCTAGCTTTCCCAGCCCAAATTGTATGAACAAACCTCACTCCCGGGAGCGTTCCCATGCACTCTGGCAGGGCTACTCACTCCCCACGCACCTGGTGAAAGACTGATGGGATTGAGGACCTCATGGATTACTCAGTTATGGGCTGACTCTCGTTCCCAGTGTAACATACTCTATCTGAAGGTCATGAGTTGGGAAGAGCCAGCAGCTCTGGCTGGATCGATCTGGTCATTATCTGTCCAGCACAAACCCTATCACTACCCAGTGCATTTTCTACCTTTGAGACCTTGAAAAACGAAAACTTCTCTCTTATCAGCTAGTGTTTATGTTTTGTACTCTTGCAGGGTATGAAATTTTTCTTTGATGAAACAGATGGCTCACTCTGTCCTCCCATTTGTTTATTATATCTTGACACCTGGTTCTTTCATTTGTAATTATGGTGAGATGCTTTTATTCCCTTTGAGTGTTCTGAATCCAGATTCCTTTTTTAAAATCTCAATTTATCCACTTAAAAACCTGGCTGTGTAACCTTTTTCTTTAGTTTTCCTGCTTAATGGTGAGATTTCCCCATAGAGAAAACAATTTTCTTACATTGTAGTGAATTACTACAGGACTGAAACAAAGGACTAGCTGGGCCATGGTAAGGTGGCAGTAATTTTTTTTTGGGTGTACATATACATTGTCTAAAAGTGGCTTTAAGGGCATTTGAATATTTCTTAGTATTTTCCAAAACTGACCATTCATCCTTTATTTCTGTGAAGCAGCAAATCACAATATGAAAATTTGAGCCTGCCATGTACACCCTCATGTCTCTCATTTTAGCAATCCAATAACATATTGACCAATATAACACTGAGGTTAATTTGTTGTCAGTTTTATGATTTGTTTTTCTTTATACTCTATCATTTATTGCCACTCTTGTATTCTGTGTGCTTTTGCTTTTTGTCCTCGCCTCTGTTTCCATTTCCTTTTCCCAAAGTAAATATGCTCCTGATATTTAGTTCCTGCCTGTGGCAGCGACATTAAAGGTTCATCTGGCCCAGCTTAATGTCATACATTGAGGCCAGCCTCAGAGAAAGAACTAGAGGCTGCACAGTTACCTTTCAGTTCCCTGTAGAATCTCATCAGTCTCATTCCCTGAAGAGCAAGGGTTTATAGTGTCATTATTTTAAATAAAGGTTTTTCCTGCTAATTTGTGAATGATTCCTACTGAATATACTCAATACTCCTAAGCAATTTTTTTTCAGTTCTTCTGAGCATTTTACCTGTTCTTGTGAATGAATTCCACAAACTAATAAAACATGATATTTTTCTGAGTAAAGAAGTGTTTTTCATCAGATCCATGTTTGTTGCTGTCACTGTCTGTCTCCTTGCTCTTGTACTAAAAGAATTATGCTTGTTTCCTTTGTGAATTTTTCATTTCTCTCCTGTTTCCTCTCTCAGGCAAAAAGTCCCAATCACCAAAAATTTTTCCTATGCTTCTGTTCCTTTGTTATCTACCTCTAAAGCCATTCTGCAGCTCCCGTGTCTTTTCTGATATAAGCTGACCATAGAACATCTGTTCAAGTGTTGATTCATACAATGTTATTTCCAGTTCCTTCTGTCCACCTCCATAGGTGCTCAGACTGTGTTTCCTTGCTTGTCCCCCACTGTAAGTTAAACACAGCCACAAGTACACCTCAGTGGTCCACAAGGCCAGTAAAAATGGGTATTTATTTGGTAGCCCTGTGGTTAGAGCACTTCTTAGGCAGTAAGTCCGTTTCCTCATGCAATAAATCTGAATCTGAACAGAAACTGCTTGAGTGCTCCTGTCAGAATTTCATAATGCTCTTCCTTCATTAACCTCCTGTGGCAGCAAGTTATGCAGCTTAATTATACATGTTGTTTAATAGGAATGTATTTTATTTCTTTGCAGTATCTCATCATCCCATCAAATGTTCCTTTATTGTTGTATTTGATAGATAGACCAGAAATTCCATCTCTGTGCTAGTCTTCAGAACGTACATCTTTTTATGTTCTCTCTTTTTTATTCTCTTTGTAGGATATTTCCAAAGAAAAATTCTTTGGAAATTTTTGCCGTTTCCATGTAAGTTTCCTGTACCCTTGATCATTCCTGTTAGATATAAAAAACTCTTGTGAGATCAAAAGCTGCATTGCTGAAAAGTGAGTACTATTGCTGTATTCAAATGAATGAAAGGACAATTTCTGAAGTAAATAGTTTATCCCCTTTCTGAATTAAAGAGATACCAATTGTAGTATGGAAGCTATAATCTGTTGCAAATTAGTGTTACACAAAACACTGTGAAAGTCAGTATTCTTCAGCAAAATGGCCAAGCTACACAATGAATTAAGATCCAAGAGAGTTCCTGCCTGTTGATTTAGATTGATTTCATTCACCCTGCTGACAGCCTTGCTGTCCGAGAGGGAAGGAAGCTCTGCAGCGCTTGATGGCAACTGTAATGATGGTGTGGGCTGTCACATGCCTGAAATGGCAGCTCTGTTGTGCTGCTCAGGACACGTCTCCACTGGTAGGTGGACACAAGCCCGACCCAGTACCAGACTGGTGTAGCAGCTGGAAGGGACCCACAAGGATCATTGAGTGCAGCTCTTAAGCAAATGAACCGTACAGGGGTTGAACTCACATCCTTGGTGTTATTAGCACCATGCTCTAACCAACTGAGCTAATAGTTGCTGCAGGACCCAGAAATTAATTGTCATTAATGTACCTCTGACCTATCTAAATGGCTTTTGGCTCATGGCTCATGTTAGAGGAAGAAGCTCTGTGCAGCCTTTGGTGTGCCCATAGGGACCTACATTATGTATGTTGGATATAAAGATATTCTATGTGAAGATAATTAAGCATTGGAGCAACTTCCCCAGACTCCACTGGACAAATCCCTGAGCAACTTAGCCTGTTGGCAGAGAGTTGGACTGGAGACATCTCAAGGTTTCTTCCAGTCTAAATTATGTCACAATCCCATGACCTCCCTGTCTGGGACAGTGTCCTACACTTGCTCACCTACAGATTCTTCCAGGAGTACTTACAAGATGGAAAGGCAGCAGAGTCATGCCCTTTCTGTTTCCCTGTATTTCCCTCTGGCCTCCTCTTTGCAAGATCCCATGTTACAAAAGTGACTACAGTCAATGAGAAAAAAGAAAATTAGGACAAGAAATTCTGTGCCTCAGTACTTTTTATGTTTGTCATAGCTTTTGGATTGGAAGCATTTCTTTTCTTACATGGCATTCTTAAAGGACTGACAGAAGTAAACAGCCTTGCATGAGCTACTCATGGTCAGCTGTGGCCAGGTATAAAATCAGTGAGTGAAGCTTGGGAAACATCCAAATATAGCACTCATAGTAACATGGCTTAGGCATCAACTGAATGTGAAATGCTAATGACAGGAATGTGATTATACGCTTACTGTCTGAATAAAGTAATTAAGCAATTGAAAAATGTATGCTGGGCATACAATAAAAGGCAATAACTAACACGTGACACAGCATAATGTACATAATCAAATACTTATAAGGGGAAACCAGGGTCATGATTGAAGCCAGTTCATCATTTGGAGTGATTCAAAGCATTGGATGGACGGGATCCTGCAAAGTCCAGTTGGGGCACCACTTAGTGCTAACTGTCTTCTCTGCTCCAGAAAGGAGCCTGAGGATCGAGTGTTTAGCCGAGTCTTGTGTCTGGCCAGAAGGTGGTTGGAAGAGATGGGTAAGAAAAGAACTGTGGGACATCCTGGGACCTGGAGAGCTGACAGTCCCCACAGGGATGGACGGCCATAGTGGGACAGATTGGCCAAAGGGAAGAGCCAGGCTGTAAGGAGCAGACAAGCTACATATTCTGTGATTTTAGATTAGAGCATGCCAGACTTGGAAGGCCTGGAAAATGTGTGCAGCTGTCTCGGTGTATGGCTCTGAAACTTTGGGAAAGCAGGTCGTGATGCCTACCTCTCTTCATTTCTGCAGGACAGTGAAGTGCTGATTTCATTTGTTTCTTCTACAGTGACATTTGGAAAATTTTGCTCCTTTATTTTGTTCTTAGGTCCTTTCATCAGTCTGATCTGGAGTTCAGCTGCACTACTGAATTGTGCTTTACTGTAGTGTGTAAGTGCTTTCCTTACATTTACTTTTGGGGGTTTATTGAAAGATGCTATCATACATGAGACAGGAACACATGCACAGGACAGGCTTAGCACACAGGCTAAAAGACTGTGCAAAAACTTTCCTAAGACTGAGTCATAAAGCCTCCTCTAATATTGCCTCTAGCCAGTACAGTGTAAGGTATCCTGCCTAAGCTGTCTATTTAATAAATTTAATTAAATATGTCCCAAACACAAAACCATCGAGGAAGTATATACTTTTCATTTAGACCTGGGATTTATTTCCATATCTGTATAAGAAAAGAGCTAAGTGAAAGGCATGTGATTGCACGAGTGAAATGGCAACAGTGCTGATATCTTAGCTCATAAGGTTGTTCGTCTAAAATCTTCAAACAGTTGGCTCAAAGCCTAAAGAGAACACAAGTTTAGGTATAGATGAGTTGTCTGGAAGTCTTTGTTGCCTCTAGCACAGATTGTGCAGATAAGGGAAAAAAAAAAACAATGAAAAAGAAAAAAAAGGGGTCCAGTAATATTGCTTGATGTTCTTTTTTTTGCTCCTTTGGACTGAATGAATATAATCAGATATTCTCCACAACTACAGGCTTTTACTCTTGATTTCATTTAACTTTCCATGTGACTAGAAGCATTACTATGAAACTGAAGGATAGATGGCATCTTTCAGAAATGCAAAATTCTTATAAGCAAATGACTTGTGAGAACATCAGCTTTCTATCTCAGAAATTTTCTGAAATAATGATTAAGAAGAAAAGCTTGTGGCTATAAAAAGAAGGAAAAAAAGGCATAAAAACCTGAACATTAACAAAAAAGAGCTTCAAATAGTAGAATTATTCTACTTCAGACTTTTCCCCTCTTTCCCTGTTAGCCTGTTTTGGGAATGTGTATTAGAACATCTCTAACAATAATCTGCCTTCAGTTTAGTATTCTGTAATTCTACAGCTCTGCAGAATCAATGAGAGACACATAAAGAAACATCAGCCTCTAATTAAATACATTAACTGCATAAACCTGTATTTTTGACAAACTTTGACCTATTTAGCTCTGACTTGCAAACTGATGTAAAACATACAGAGATGGGCCATTAAGCTGATCAGAATGATGGAGCATCTCTCTTATGAGGAAAAGCCAAGAAAATTGGGATTGTTCAACCTGGAGAAGAGAAGGCTGAGGAGAGGCCATAGAGCACTTTCCAATACCTAAAAGTGGTCAACAATAGAACTGGAGAGGGACTTTTTACAAGGGCATGAAGTGATAGAATAAGGGGGAATGTCTTTAAACTGAAAGAGTGTGGGTTTAGATTAGATAGTAGGAGGAAATTCTTTCCTGTGAGGGTGGTGAGGCACTGGAACAGGTTGCCTAGACAAGTTGTAGATGCCCCATCCCTGGAAATGTTCAAGGCCAAGTTGGATGGGGCTTTGGGCAACCCAATCTAGTGAAAGTTGTCCCTGCCCATGGCAGGGGCATTAGATGATTTTTATGGTCCCTTCCAACCCAATCTATTCTGATTCTATTACTGTATTGTAGCATCTGTTATGAACCTGATAACAAAGCAGAAAGGTGCCAGAGGAGTGCTCTAACAACGTTTTTTTGCTCACTCCTGTGACCAGACAGGCACAATCTCAGCAGCAGAGGGTCGTGCCGGCGGTGGCAGCGGGAGGTTCCCGCCCGAGGCTCCCGGGGGAGCCGCGCCCTGCCCGCCGCCGCCGGCAGATGGCGCCCCCGGGCAGCGCAACCCGCCGCGCCCGCCCGCGCAGCGGCAGCGCCTCTCTCTTCCCATCGGCGCAGCTCAGGGTCTCGGGTGCACCTCGTAGCCTGTGACATGCCTTATTTGTGTGACAGTCGACAAAAGCTTGTTTGGTTTTACAACTTTTCCTCC
>JAWWEU010000081.1:18121602-18137178 GCA_035583155.1 Acropternis orthonyx
AATTACCTAAATTAATTGTTCGTCTACTATATGGAAAGTGAAGGGAGGCGGGAGCCTTAAAAAAATCACAAAGAAGCTCTGTTACACCAGCTGGTATCTTAAGTTCTGTCTCCATCAAGCAGTTGATACCTTATTCTACTTTCCACCTACATTTACCGTCGATATAATAGTTCACTTTAAAAATAATATGCACATTACTGGATATGCAAATGAATTCAGTGCTTTTATAAAGTGCAGAGAACTCTTGTCTTCAGTTACATTCAACACCAAGAAGTCAGAGCTGGGGGAAGGGCAGGCCATCATAATGAACTGATAGTTCCATTAACTGTGCTGTTAAAAAAGAGGGAGGTGAACTGATAAAATCCTGAAGAACTGAACATGGTTGATTTTTCTAGTTATTGAAACTATATTTTAAATAGAAATTTGTTGAGTTCTCCTGTGAAGTGTGGTTACTGTGTATGGCACTGACACCACAACTCCTTTTGTGAGTCAAAGGAAGACATTTAATTGCAAGGCTGATCTTGTAGGGAAGCCCTGTGTCCCTCATATTCAATGTGAGACGGCTTATGGCTACTCCCTCCTCACAATGTTCATTCAAGGCAGAGGAGAATTGACTGAGTTACAGCAAAAACTATGTCTGGAGCAGCCCCGTTGCTCTCCATTTTTTAGTCACAGCAATGCCTGAAACTGGACAACCACTTACTGCTCTTCCATCTCCAGCAGACACAGCGCTCTCTGCAACAGCTTCAGAGCAAACCTCTGATAGATTACATTAACTGTGAGGAAAGGCTGAGAGAACTGGGATTGTTCAGGCTGGAGAAGAGAAGGCTTTGAGGTGACCTAAGTGCAGCCTTCCAGTACCTGACAGAAGCCTAGAAGAGAGATGGAGAGAGACTTTTTATTAAGAGCATGTAGTGACAGGACAAGGGGCAAAGACTTCAAACTGAAAAAAGGTTGTTTAGATTAGATGTTAAAAAGAAATTCTTTACTGTGAGGGTGGTGAGCCACTGGAACAGTTTGCCCAGAGAAGGTATGGTGCCCCATCCCTGGAAATGTTCAAGGCCAGGCTGAATGGAGCTCTGAGCAACCTGCTCTAGTGGAAGCTGTCCTTGTCCATGGCAGGGAAGTTAGAACTATCTGATCTCTAGGGTCCCTTCCAAACCAGGCCATTCTATGATTCTATGACTAGCAGAAGGATTAGAGCATTTTCAAGGAAAGCTTTCTTCCTAACCTCTACTTCTACAAGTCATTGGGTGGGACAATGTGAAACAGAAATATCTATTTCACTTAAAAGAGAATTAATATCATAGCTAAATATATGTGTGAAAAAACACCAAATCTTTTAACTTTAATGCCGTTGCAGTTTTTCTCCCCCAAGAGCTGGAAGCTTGTATTAGTCATACTTGCTTTAAGCAGTCAGCAAGAGATTTGCTTTTGACAGTAAAGACAGTGGCATAAAAAGCTTGCACAGGCTCTGTATGCTGTGCATCATATTTGCCAAGAGACTGGGAGAGCCACAGCTACAAAAGAATGATCAGTAGTTACCACTGATCAATGCCCACTGAGCAGCCTTCTTTTATTCACAAAAAATGCCTGTGAATGAGTCTGTCTGTTACCTTAATCACCTCTATGATTAAATCTCTTTTTAAAATTCACATATAATTCCCTCCACATCATTTTAGTGGAAACCAAATAGTTTATAAACCTTTCAAAGCTGCACTATTTGAATTTCCCTGAGCTGGCTCATCATTGACAGGAAAACATCTCCAGTGATTATTTCTGCATGTTATGCCCTGATACAATGATTCCAAGAGCCAAATATTCAGTTACACATCTCCTGTAGGTGACTTACAGCCAAAACCATCTTAAATAAATAGTAAATGTGGATGAGTTTTGGAACACATTTGTATCACCATTTATTATTGAAAGGGCAAAACAGAGAAGTAGGTATTGGTAGTGTTCCATAAAATTACGTTTTATCTCATTGTTTAGTCTTAATCAACTAATGTTGACTTTGATCAGACTCAGTCACTGACTATCCTTCTGTTCTTTTCCAAAATTTGCTGGATGTTCTGGTTAAAAGACCACTGCTGTGATCTGAGGAGCAGTAGGTCATAGCTGCCTGAAGGTGCTGCTTGATCAAAGTCAGGAGACTACATGTTTACCTTTCTGCTTTACCCCTGAGCCTGGATAAGCACATTGACTGGCTTCCACACAAACTAGGGGTTTGGTTTCTTTTCTTCAAAAGGCTTACTTTTTATAATGCAACACAGTGTCATAACAAAGTACAGTATGGCATGGCATATATTTGAACATAAAGACATATGCCCTGAGCCAATAAGAGCTATGAATGTTTCTATTTGCTTTTGAACAACCACAATTTTTCTTATACATTATTTTACAAATCATAAGCGTGAGGTGCACACACACAGCTTCTTACATTAACTGCAGAAAAGATAACGAAGGTATTTTCTTTAGAGAAGTGACAGAGATATTCTGCAAAAGAAAAATATTGTAACTTTTGTACTTATTTGAAATAAAACATATTTTTGGCTTCCAGTCTAAAAAGCTTAGCATATTCAAAACATTTAATTCTGATTTGAATTTGAGTTTTCCCCAGCTATTTATCCTGATCCTTATGAGCTGTCAGGGATGAATCTGTCTGCCAAGAAGCCATCCTCCTGGAGGATATAAGCAAGGTTTTCCTCTGAGCCAAGAGCTCCAGGGCGCACAGGAATGAAGCAGGCTCTGTTTTCCCTTTGCAGACTCACAGTGCTCCCGGCTGCCACTGACCCAGGGAGAAAAAGTCAAGAACTTGCTCCAGAGCCCTGAGACACCTGGCCTGCTCCTTCAACCTTTTCAGTGGGGCCCTTTAAGCTTAAGAATTTGTTTATAGTAATATTTATCCCTCACAGACATTTTCCTGAGGCGGTCTCTCTCATACTTCTGCTCATTTGATTAGTTTCCATAGTGACACTTATTTGTAGAGTTTAGAGTTGCTCATAGCAGGTTTCTGCAAATGCCAGCCACATGCGTGCCATGTTAATAAGACAGTCAGTCCTATTTCTTTCCCTTTGTGCTCTGATTTTGCTTTACAGTTGGGAGCACCCTTGGGGGAAAAAGAAAAAAAAGAAGGTGGGGGGGCTCCTTTGGATGAAGGATCCAGGGGCTGTTAGTTTATTATTCTGGATGGTATTTTTTGGCTGGACTTGTTCTGTCTGAACTGCAGTTGCAGTCTCTGAAGGACTGTCTGTCTGTGTGAGCTATTATGTAAGCTGAGGAAACCTTCCATTACAGCAAGGCCTTTAGACTGCTCCTTTATTTAAAATGCAGAATTACATGAAAAAGCAATTCATTCGAGTGGTGCCTTGTAGGTTGCCTTTTATTCCAGGTTGAAGTAAGAATTCACTTTTCTTGTAGGGAAGTTCTACTATTCTAAGAATAGGCAAAGGCTAAACTCAGATACAAACTCACGCTCGCGCACACACATACACATCTTACCAGTGTGCCTGTCTGTGGAAGGCACAAACATCTGCAATAGATGAATGAAAGGAGATTTACACACTGACAAGAGCAATTTCAGGAGCATGGTTACATAAAGGAAAGCTGATTCTTTGTAGCAATCACAAAAAATTCATAGCAGACTAGAAGAGAGCTGGGAAGCAAAGGAGTTACTATGTATGAGCCCCCGACAGGAATGCCCACCAGACAGGCATCCTCAAATTTCCAGGATTTAGATAGTAAGTCACTGTAAATACTTTTTTCCCCAGTTCTGGGGAGGAAGTAGAGGGAAGACTAGACTTGACAAGTGTTTTGTCACACTGAGTATTAGTTCCCTTAGGTTTCTTGCAGAGACTGTGAGGCATCTCAGGTTAGTTCAATACCTTTCTTTCTTCAAGACACTGGAAGGTAATTGAGCCGCTGATACGTATGCATAAAATAAAGCAACAAACAATTGCAGGAGTTTCTAATAGCATCTGGCCAGAGGAAAAACAAGGAAGAACACTCGCAGGAGATCAGAGGTACTATTCTGCTCTTGCTAGAGTGGAGAAAAAAAAAGACCAGACTCTCTAAAGCCACAGAAATTAAATTGGGGTAGATGTGATGTGAGAGCCACTGGACTCGGGCCCTGGAGTTCACAGCAATTTGAATGTACTGCTGAGGTGGAATCAGAGGAAACCAGGCATGTTGTGAAAGGACTCTCCTGCCCTACATAAGGAGAAGTGCCAGCCTTAGTAGCACATTCCACAGCAGCTTTTAACTTGCAGTAATGTAAAAGAGGATTTATTAATTTTATTAACATAAATCAATAAAAGGGTAATACAAAAGAAACGTTAAACCTGGTTGGTTATTCAATGAATAGTGAAACTAAGAAACAAAACCTGTTTTCCTCAGGACTATTTTAAGGTAAAAAAATATAACTGTAGAATGAGAGCTAAAATTTTAAAGTCTGTGTTTTCTCCCCCATCTAGTCTTTACAAAATGTAAGTATTCAGTTGAGAAAAAGAAGAAATCAGACTTATAAAACAGTAAACCTGCTTGACATCAGCATGTGATAATTTTTAACAGCTAGGCAATCACGCCGTGTAACAGATCCAGCATCTGAAAGGAGACATCAAATTGTGAATTCAATGTAGTCAGTATGATGCAGTCAGCCTTCAGAAACACTGCAAAGAGGAGGAGAAAGAGGTCCTCAAAATCATCCCATGCTACTCAATAGGATTAATGGGTTTTTCTGGGGAAACTCCTCAGCTCTGTCTCAGTGAGCCAGATGGTGGCTACAGGTGAAATCTTTCCAAGACATTAAATTAAATCTCCTCTGAATATGATTATTGGTCTAAGAACAAGTATCCCTCTATTTAGGTTGCCTATTTTCTCCATTTAAAAAATATTTATGAACTGTTTTTGTTTGTAGAAGCCCTTAGACATTTGGGAGGGACAAAGTCCTGTAACTAGAGAAGTGCATTGCCTTTGCCCTATGAATTTCCATTCTTATTTTATTGAGAGATTAAGGCTGACAGGAAAGAAATTTTGGTTTTTTTTTTTTTTTTTTTTTAGTTGCATACTGAACAAAATAATGGCAGTGTGTCAAAAACAATAGGTAAAGATGAAAAATCTTGTCTAGGACTGAATCTGTGCAAGCATGAAGAAAAGAGGCACCAAGAAGAACAGATGGTCTCTCTGGAAGCAGGGAAGGAGAGTGAGGCCAAGCTCCTTGGGCACATCCACCCTCCAGATAGGGTGTGTGCATCCAGACTGGTGTCAAGACTGAGCAGTAGTGGTTGTGCTGGGGCAGCAGTCACTGTGTGGCAGTTTTGGCAGACAGTTGATGTGTTGTAGAGCAAAACACTGGTTTGCAGTTCAGGAGGCATTCAGTTGAATTCCCAGCTCTAAAACAGGTTCTATCTACAGACATTCAGCTCATTTTACCTATCTGTGCTACCAAACCAGTACTGTTCTTATCCTGTGATGGAGATTATACATTTGTGAGGCACAAAGAAATGTGAATAGTGTAAGAAAGGCCTGGAGGAAACAAGTAACTCTGTTTTAATTGCTGGCATTGGGTCGATCTCACTGGCAAGAAATATGCTCTACTAATTAAAAGATAAAGGATAAAAATATCAAATGACTTCCTCATTATATGAACATCAGTCAGAGAGATGAGTGGAGGCAGGGAACACTAATGATACACACATGTAGGCTTACAGTGCCTGTAACTGTAGGTTATGAATCTGTTTCTGTTTACCTTGGTTTCTCAAGGAAGCCAGACTTATGTGAGTGTGCTGTCAGTCTGTCCATCCATCAATCTTTTTATAATTTCCCTCCAGTAACTTTTGAACTTGGCTAAATTCAATCAGCTCTGACAGGAAATCAAGAAGTCTCAAAGCTATGAAAATCAGTGTCTGGGCAAAATCCAGAGTCTTTACGACTGTCCTGGCTTTGGCAAAGTAGTAACTAACTCAAGAGCTACTTTTTCAGTGTAGTCTGCCATCCCATCAGCACCATGCACTGGCCAGCCAGTCAGCATGGATGTGTCTCAGATAACTCACGTGCTGCCTCTTGGTAAGCAGGTATTTTACAGACATGAGAGAAGTATGAAAGTAATGGATATGGGGCTTTACTGAGTTTGAAGGACAACTGGAAGCACTGCAGAGAGGTCACAGTTATTTTTGTGGGTTCTACTGAGGCAGGACACACAGCTCTGGGAGACCAGACATCACAGATCTGGGACTGTTCACTGATTTCCAATCAGGAGGTGCATCTATATAAAGAATACAGAATTAGGAGAAGATTTTATTATCATCCAAGACTGAAAAGATAACATTATTATTTTCTGAAGTATTTTGGCGTTCATACCTGTTAGCTGATTAATGGCTATTGACTGATTCAATGGGCTAAACCTGTGTTTGCTGCACTCCAGTTAAGAAAATGATCTTGAGCAGTTGAGAAACTGCTCCAGCCTATCATGGTCAAAAGCTGTCTTTTTTGTATGAAACATTTAAAAGTCGAAAATCTGATTCTGTGTATGGATATTTGAAGATATTTATGAGTTTGATCTCATCCATATTGAAGACAAAATACAGATTTCTACTGACTTCAGGGACAGGTATATACGTTGCTTTAGAGTAAAATGTACCAAATATAACAAAATATCTTACAGTAAATTAAAAAGATTTGTAAAGTCAAGCTTGGTATAGAACTCCTGTGGCTGCAGAAGACATCACAGCGTTAGTAATCTTGGCAGTAAATGTTCAGGAGTGGCAGACAGGCCAGTGGTTGTGCAGGTAATGCTCTTGGTTAGGACTGCTGGTGAGAAAGGTGCTTTCTCCCCTCTCTGTTTTCTAAGAAAAGTGATAATGGACAAACAGAAACTTATACAATGATTTTGTTAGCATTCACATATTGTGTGCTACTGATCTTAGAAGCACCCCTTAAAACCAGTCTGCTACCTGATTTTTAAAAAAAATAAATTGAATTCTGCACTAGCACTCAGGAACAAGTCTTCACAGGTCAGATTCTGTAAGAAAATAATCTAGAAATCCAACTCAGGAACTACTGTCTATGGAATACTTTGTAAATACTCCATATTTGTAAGGTAGTTACTGGCTTAAATTTTTTTTGTAATGTAATTGTTTCAGATAATACATTTGCATTTGAATTATCACACTGTTTTCCTTGTAAGCAATTATCCACTGCAAAAATGGACAATTACCTATCTTTCATATGTTAAAGCCACAGGCACATTGCTTATCACAAGATTAAGCAGTATCCAAAAAACCCAGAGCAGATTCTCACAAAATTTAATTGCAACTTCCATAAGTTTTGTCCTTGTGGTCTATCTTGCCTCTTCCACACTACTCAATATCAGTTGACTCACTTCTTGTAAGTCCTGGTTACTTCTTATCTGCTTCTTGTGTTGTAATAATTTATAATATGCTATAATGAATTCATCATCTTCCTTAATAATTAAATAAGAATTTACTCGATCACTGTGACCTGGATAAAAAAATGCATTCTAATGCATTTTGGCACTCAAAATCCCATTTTGAAAGAGGAGTGAGCTGAACAGCATATTAAAACCAAACTCAGTGTTTGGCAGTGTGCCATTTGTCCACACTGCTAGGGACAGATATTGAAGGTACAGTATAGACCTGAGATAGGTCCCAAAAAAGTATTCATTGCATAGGTTCAGACCTTCAAGCCTCCTGCCTCCCACATTACCCCCAGCTGGTTTATGACCCTCTAGAGCAGAAAACAGACCACACTTCCTCTTTACTGAGCCTGAACTCATCAGCTGATGCCGTGCCTAATGATTTAAGTGCAGTGTACATGCCAATACCATGCAGAGATCTAAGAGCTGCCTTTGAACCAAACCTGCTGGGGTAGCAAAACTAACTATATTGAATCATCTCCCTCAGAGTTCTTTGCAGCTTTGCTCTTCCTCTCTGAATGAGCTCGCCCAGGTAAAGCTGCTCTGTGGTGTGGTGAGTACACCAGATACTTCTGCACTACCCTGATCAATCCTGCATCCCCTGTTCAGTACAGAGTCTGAAGTTTCTTCCCTGAAATCTAAAAATCAAGCACCTATTCTAAGAATGGCTTCTCTGTATCATTAGTATCTTTCAACATCTTTAGTTCTCATGCCATGATTGACAATGCTGGGCCTTTTTTTTTAACATGCATTAATGTTTCAGTCTAACACTGTGTGGCATTTAGGAATTTTAGTTTAGTTTAATAATTTTCTTTTGTGTGGCACTCACAGTATTTTTCCAGTCTGCTTTTACCCTCTAAAGAAAAAGAAACATCAGCATTCAAAGTACGTAGTTATTTCACAAAAAAAAAAAAAAAAAAGATCGACTTATACATCTAGTTGTAGACCCTGAGATCAGCTCAGCTGGTTAGAGGATGGTGATAATGACTCCAAGGCTGTGGATTCAGTCCCTGTATGTGCCATTCACTTGAGAGTTGGACGTGACGATCCTTATGGGTCCCTTCCAACTCAGAATATTCTGCCAAATTCTGCAGAACCTCCAAATCTAGATTAAGTTTTCTCCTCAGGCATTTAGATAGCACAACTGTTTCATTAAAGGGTAAATAGCTGTTAGTTACTTTTGCCTTATCTAGCAATTAACAAATCTGTAGTAAACCAGTCAGAGTTACAGAATCAAACTTCAGCAAAACCAGAAACAGCACTAAAAGGTAGCCCATTAAAAAATTGATGCACCTGGAAAATCTTGTTATAAAGCATAGTCAGTTTAGAATATTTTTTCCCTGATTCTTCTTGAACAAAGTGATTTCTTCTCATAGTAAATTGTTTCAGAAAAAAGACTTATACTGATGCACACACTGCACTTCTATAATATCCATGGTAATATTCACCTGGCTTTGTCACACTTTGCAATGTTTATGCCTACAAATGCAGGCATAGATGATGAAACCAGATATCTGACAAAAAAACTGGCTGGGAATGACTGAAGTTGTTGATGACTCAGATTTCATAACAATTAGAGAAAGGATTAAGGGATTAATATGTACTAATCTTAACATCTATGAGGTCCTGAAGCCGAAAATTTTATATTGGAGCTGAACTGGGAAAATGTGTGCGGTTGAACTCACACTTTATAATAAATTCTGGGTAACAGTAGCATAACACTTTTGTCACTTTCATTTTGATGATTAATTACAAATTCTTCAAAGAAAAAAACATACCATGCAGTGTGTAACCTGAGGCATGGGCTCCTAGATCCCTGTGCTGTACTATACATCCTCTGCAGTAAGTGCCTGCCTGCCTGCAAGGATAGCCTTGTCAGAATCTGAAGACATAAATTGTGGAAAGGAAGCAATTTCTGTGGAAATACGAAAATTTAGAACTAAATTTTATTTGAAATATGTTCAGAATAAGAAAGACTTCTTTATACTTGATTCCAGCTTTGTCTATTATATTTATGCAATTCACACAGAATTCTTAGTATTTCAAAGTCATGAATCAGAGCACAAGATGAACAAATACACAGGAAATTAAAAAGAACCCACCCAACTTATTTTTACTTTCTGTTTTTGATATGTGTATAACACAAATTCATTACACATTTAAAACAAAATTTAATTGAAATCATTGCAGTCTTACAATCTCTGGATTGCAATGTCTGGAGTTTTAATAAAGAAGACACTAGCGTGTGACTTCAGAAAAGGTTTTCATGTTAAGGATAAAAGCATGAGTTTTAGTTTCAACTATTTTATAGGTATTTCCCAGCTGTGGACTGTCTATAAGCCATTGTCTTGTTTGGGAGAGGTGCTGTCCTTTCTTATGAATTTGGTGTCTATTACTCTGTAAGTGAAAAATAAACTGCTGCAACCCAATCAAACGCCCAGTGAGTGGAGGTGGTACATGCAGTATTGCCAGTCCCTTTGTGGCAGCCTCCTGCTGACTTCCTGCATTGGATGGGAAGGGGATTTTACTGAGATCAGGGCAGGGACAGGAGCTTTTTTGGAGCCCTGTGAAGAATACAGTCCTCTGGCTGCAGTAGTGGCCAATGCTGGCTTTCCCTCGTGTCCTGATTTTGGGTAGGATGTGTGGGAGGAATATGGAAGCAGGGCTGCTGATTTGGAATTGGTTCACCACTTTCTGCTATATTGTGCTTCTCTGTACAGACACCTGCTTTAAATTCTAAGGGGACATTTAGTCCTTAGCATTTTTAAAGTGTGCCACGCAGTGATTTGCTTGCTTCAGCGAGACTTCACCATTTACAGCTATTTTGCACAGTCAGAGCAATTTAGAGTAACACTGATGAAAAAAGAAATCTCTTGGGTACATCTTTTTTTCCCTCACTAGATGTATTATTTATTATGGCAGAAACTATTCAAATTCGGAATAAGTCTTCAAAATTCTTAATCTCATTTTCTATTGATTCTGTTTAAAACTAATTTTTTTGTATATTTCAAAGAAATGTCTTCCTATTTATTTTTGAACTTTCTGGACTTCTATATCATTATGATTTTCTGCTTCTGCTGGTCATGGTCATGTTACCAACATCTGCAAGTGAAATACAAATCCTGTATCTCACCATGTAGGAAAAAGATGCATATGCTTTTTTAAATGTGATTTTTAAGTGCACTTGTTTGTAAATGTTAAAACCCACTGACAAATTTCACAGGGATGCAAATGGTGAGGGACCTCATCAGATGAAAGAGGTTCATATGGTGGGAGTAGACGGAAACTCTCCACAAAATTGTGAAGTACCTCTGTGGAAAGACTACTGAAGCAATTTCTCAAGGCTACCGTGCTTCTGGAGGCTTTCCACGGCTTTGTGAGAGTTCCCTAGCCCTGAATCTCGCACAGCATCAGCCTGCTGCTGGGACAGACCTGCACATCTGGGTAATGACCTGCACATCCCCAAGATTCAGAGGACTGGAGATTTCCTTCTGAAGCCTAACTAGGCTTGCAAAGTCTTCTGCCTTTGCCTTAAAATAAAAAATTCGAATTTTGGATTCTTGTTGGGAACTCCAGTTAAAAAAATAAACTCACTTGGGGCCAGTTGTTAGAATTAGGTAATGGGCTCTGCGAATCAGTGGGTCTTTCAGCATGATTAGACCTGAAGCAACAAAGAAATGCTTTGGAAGAAACTCTATTAGCATTTTCTACAGGTTCTATTAAAAACTTCTAGACATGTGCCAGCAAATCATTACAATGAGGAGAAATTCATGCTTTGAAGAATGTTCTCCAGTTATGTAGTTTGCAGGATCTGGGATAGCTTTTCACTTCTGGAGTGCAGGGTCCACCTTGACAAAACCTCATGGTTGGTTAGTGAGCTACACAATGAGCTACTGCTCTTTGCTCTCCAGGTTCTTCACAGTTTACTCCTACCCTACACTACTGTTTCTACCAGACTGCATATGCACCTCTGAGCAATCTACTGCCTGTGTGGGCCACTTGCTAGGTTTTTGAACAAAGTTCCTTTGTTCTTTCTCTCTTGCTGGAATGAAGCTCACACACACATTCTTAAGGTCAACTTTTCTTTTAAAAGCTTTCCTTTTCAGCGGTGTCTAAGAACTTTAGTCAACATGTGAGTGTAAATTATCACAGTTACCAACACTCTCTCATTCTGTTTTTTTAATTTGTCTTATGCCTTTACCTACTTGTTGTTCTTTGCCTTAGACTGCCAATTATCTCTGAAATCAAATGTATTCTGACTTTGCATTTGTCTGGAAACTCATAAAACAGAATCTGGAACACTAAATAGCATGAACATGTACAATCATTGTCCCCTTGTGATGGGATGCATTTTGTGATTATGCACTTTCTGAATGTTGTTGGACTGAAAATCAGCTAAGAGTTTAGTCACAGTGTTTTGCTAACTTTCTTAATCTTTATTTTAATCATAATCTCAAGATTCTTTGTCCCTGAAAAAAATGTGCAGGCTGTCAGCAGCAGACATTTAGATCTTCGCTCAAAGGCAGAGAAATCCTCTTAGACCTAACTCTTTTTTAAAATGAGGAACTAATGAGCATACACAATCTTTCTGGATTTAATATACGTGACTCTACCCATATTGAGAGATAGGTTCCCTAACTACAGCTTTCCAGCCCAAATACCTAGAATCATAGAATATCCTTAGTTGGAAGTGACCCACAAGGATCATCAAGTCCAACTCCTGGCCCTGTGCAGAACCACCCCAAGAATCTCACCATGTGTCTGAGATCATAGTGCAAATGCTTCTTGAACTCTGTCAGACTTGGTGCTGTGACAACTTTCCTGGGGCTCCTGTTCCAGTGCCCGACCACCCTCTGGATGAAGAACCTTTTCCTAATATCCAACCTAAACCACCCCTGACACAACTTCAGGCCATTGCCTCAGGTCACCAGAGAGAAAAAATCAGTGTCTACTGCTCTGCTTCCCCTCATGAGGAAGTTGTAGACTGCTATGAGGTCTCCCCTCAATCTCTTCTCCAGGCTGAATGAGCCAAGTGACCTCAGCTACTCCTGGTATGGTTCCCCTGTGCCTGCAAAGGCTCTACCTCTGTGTTCTCATGGTGTTCATACTGGTATTTGTGTTTCTCTTCAAGTCATCTGGCTTCCTGAATTCCTCAGCCCATGCAACGCACGCTCTGTGTCCCTGCTATCTCTGGGGAAAACCCGGGATCTCTTCAGGGTCTCCATTTGAAGCAGGTGATCCAACCTGCTCAAGCAGTTGGGTACAGCCATGAGCCCTTAATGTCTGTGGTCATAATTTGGCAAACACTGCTGGCTACTGAGATCAAGAACAGACTTTTCTTGTACTGTTCTTATTTGTGATTGCTCTGCACAGTTTCTGAGACCAGAGTAAGATATACTTCTAGTTTTCTCTCTAGGAATAGGATTCTTATTTTTCCCAACAAAGCCTTCTTTAAAAAATACCTTATAACTTGCTGTGATAGTGTTTATGTCCAATACAATACCTTATCAGACCTTGATGAACACCCCTGCCTCTCCACATGTTGGCTAATGAGAAAGCTTTACCCAACCCTTGAGAGCACATGTTGCTGATTTGTTAGGACTGGGCAGGATTTAGGCACTGTACTGCTTGCTGGGTGTCTGGAGTTCTATGGTTATTGAAGAAGCATTAGCAGTGACATTCTGAAAGCCTGCAGCTGCTATCAGAAATGACGCATTTGCATTAGTTTCAGTCCAGTACTCTGAAACTAGTGCTAACCCTCAGTCCCACTCTTTGCTGAGCACACATGCAAGTCCTGGTGAAATGGTGTGCTCCTTTTGTTCAGAGGCAAATGCCGCCCAGAATGCGAGATCTCAGCCCCTGTGTTGAGGCACTGCATCAGTATTGACTCACATGAGAGTTGCTAACAGTCAGAAGAGGAAAGAAAACACAAACATACACATTCACCTTGCTGCAGCAATACAGCGTAGCTTCCCTTTGGCCCTGTAAGTGTTAGAGAGAAGCTGCAGCACTGTTCAGCACTATTGCAGTGGAGTAGATGAAATGGAGCTAAATACAGGGCCTAAGGTCTTTCCAGCCTCCCCTTGGAAATCAGTACTTGTATTTCACTCTTCAGAAAATGTACATTAGCATAAGTTATTTACATGGAGATTCAGCACTGGCATTATTATGTAAGCATGCGCTGTCTTCCCTCTAACCTAAATTTCACTTCCAGAAGAACACAGAAGGCTTGCAGATACATATGAACCTAACATCCAAGTGCATTCAGCCATCTAAGCCCTACCAGGTTTTTGTCAGCCTTCTTAGACCCTTGATTTCTTCTTACTTTTCATTTTTTGGCTATTCTTTGTCTAGTCTTCTTCTGTCCTAATTGCTGAGACAGAGCAACTCAGAAAAGACCTTATTCTGTTCGAACTTCCTAGTCCTTTTCCATCATCCTTAAAGCTTCCCCTCAGGATTACTGAGATTTAATGAATTTTTCAAACTTACCATCATCTCGACATGCAGACTCAAAAATGTGATTCTTGCTGCTTAGCCATCCCTTGCAGTCAACTTCAACTGACTGTGTAAGTAAGACAGTCCTATTCACAGTTATAAGACTTGATAATTCTGCAGCACAGCTTCTATGCAGTATGTGACAGTTCCTCTTAGCAAATGGCTGATTCAGTCTACATGGAAGCATTCAGTGATACAGAGCTTGTATTAAATCAATCAGATTCTGCAGGCTTATAGACATATTGATTTCCTGGTGTCAAAAAGTACTAAGAAAAGGATAATAATTTTTCTTACAGATTTACTCAGGAGATAATGATTTTAAACAATTATTAAAAGACAGAGGCAGACATTTAAATCTCATTATTTTTTCCAGCTACTTCCAATAAGTATGAGAGACCATGACAGAGGAAACCGATATATCACACTGTGACTCTGCCTTTGAGTAGTCAATCGAGCATTCTCTTTGGAGTATGTACCATGGCAATTTTGCATCCCTGGAGAAATGTGTTTCCCATATTACACAGAACAGGCTAATCAATTCAAATTCTTGAAATAAAGTTCTGTGTCCACTATAATTTTTTTCTGTGAAAAAGACCTTTCCCAAATTTTGTATCATTACTTTCTTACAACAAACCTAATACAATAAAAGAAGAGGGTCAGCTTTTTTTTTCACCCTTTCCATGGTTTTCCTACACTGTTCTGTAGTGTTTACTGCATTTTTGATAGAGGCATTTCCATATTAGATAAATTGCCCCAATCTCTGCACTAACTGAGGAAACTAATGCTTTTTTCAGGAGGCAAAACTAAAGAAAAATTTTTACTCCCTTGCTTTCTCTTGATTTTCACCAGTGTTTTAATTTATTAAGGAAACGAGCTTTAAATATTACAGTAAAATCAAACACTATGTAAAATCTAATGGCCACACATTTCCTGGTAAGCAAATATTTAGCATGCCTAAATCTATGTGCCTTTCTCAGGTTATTCAGGACATCTTAAGAAGAGACCACTCGTTGTGGGGAGAGGCAAATAAATTAATTCAAGCTCCATTATGGACCTTCAATGCAGAGTAATACTATTACTACTATTTGTATTTATAGAGAGGATTCTCAGTTAATGTTCTCTTCTACCAGCATTTTCTTGGGTAAATGCTTTCTGTTTTCTGTTAAAAAGCAATCAAAATTGTTAACTGTCCTTGAGATGTTAAGTCATAGTGTTCCAATCTATCACTAAAGTGGCAATGCTGGGCAGTAATAAACCTGCAACTTTCAAAGTAGAATGGTACATTGAAAAAAATCGTGTGAAACTTTTAATTTTAAGTAGTCATTCATTACCTTCAGGGAACCTTGGAAGCTGCTGACTATTGTAAACATGAACCATTATAGTAAAAATGGGAAACCCCCCAACATTTAAAGTATTTTTCCCTTCTGAATAATTTTTTCATTGTTTCCAGAAAGGCATGCATTTAAAAAGTCTTTTTACAATTACTGAAGCTTCCAGAAATGTAAATATACATTAAAATCACCTAAGTCACTTTGCCACTGCCTCCTTAAAACTAAAAAAAAACCCCAAAACCCCAAAAAAACCCCAAAACCCAAAATATAGGATTAAAAAAAAGCCAGCAGCCAGTTAGTCCTCTCTTCAAACAACTG
>JAWWEU010000081.1:18137278-18168494 GCA_035583155.1 Acropternis orthonyx
CCCAAAAAAACCCCAAAACCCAAAATATAGGATTAAAAAAAAGCCAGCAGCCAGTTAGTCCTCTCTTCAAACAACTGATGTCTTCACTGCTTCAGTGACTTGGAAAATTGTGAAGCTATCTGGCTGAACCTCTACATGACTGTTTTACAGACCACTTGAATTTTAGGCTTTTCTAGGATTTATATTGAATTTCACCTGCCCTCTATATATAGCAGAGCCAAATGTAATCTTAAATAGTTAGATGAAGTCTTTTGAAGAGAAGACAGTATTTTGGTACATTCATTAGATAAGAGATACAATCTTCATTCCAACGAAGACTGCTTTTTCCTGAGAAGTTCCTTTTCTCAGTGTCAGAATTGCTCATTGTTAAAGGTCACTGTAAATTTTGCAGGGCAGGATCCACCTTTAGTCAATTTTTTCTTTCCTGTGCCCTGAGACTCTCGTCCTGCTGGTGGGGCTCTTTGCTCTCCTCCGGTATGGTCTAGGCCCTTTGCTGGCTCACCTGCAGCTGAAAGGCACCTGAAATGCAAAGGAAAATCCCTCCCATGTAAAGCTGGGTGGATGTTCAGACATAGTTAACACAGAGAAACCACCTAACCAAATAATTGGGCTGACATAATTCAAAAGTTTGACCAGCCCCAAGTTCTTGTCTCAAGGCAGGATCAGTACTATCTGTATTTTTCTTGACACAAATTAAAAACCATAGAACAATTTAGGTTGGAAGGGACTTCAGGAGATCACCCCATTCTCACTCTCACCTGAAGTGTGCTAACATTAGCACTGACTAAACAATTTTTAATGCTCAGCAAATATGGCAACTCTATCAACCTCCTCCCTGACAGTTTATGCCAGTGTTTTACTGCCTCCACTCTTATACATTCTTCCTAACACTTAACCTGGATTTAACTAATTTATAATAAACCAAAAGTTTATGACCTTTTTTGTCTTGATCCAAGAAATCCCTGTTGACAGGAGAGGGAAAAAAAAAATCTGGTTTTAGTGTTAAAAGAACAGTCAGTTCCACACAACATAGCCCAAAGCTTGCTAGGCTTAGATATTTCTTAATCTGCTGTAGTCATGAGGGCTGGAAAGCAGCTGAGTTTTCATTATAATTAGTTCTCACTATTTTGTAACAAACGTATTTTAGTTTTGTACATACTTTTCTGCTGGAACTTTCTGTTATTCTTTATCAAAAATATTGATGTATATTTTGGCTTTATAACTTACATGATGATGATGATGATGATGATGTTGTCCAAAGAAAATTGGTTTGTGTTTCAGGCAGTTTGGTAGGTTAGGACTTTTGACTTACATTTGAGGAGTTTACAGGTTAGTTGGTAAGAATGGCAAAAAAGAATAAAAAGAAATTTCACATAGTTATTACATGCAATTATGAGGATATGCTTGACAAATTTTGGTATAATTTGAAAAACTGACAGCTTGTGGGTTTTCTGATCTATCCTTAGTTGAGTGGATTAATAGTTACAACTGCAACTCACATGCAACTGAGTTCTTTCCTTAATGATTTTGCATGTTATTTTCTTTTCCAGGACCATGAAGAACTTTGCAGAGTATTGTGTTAGAAAAACTATAGCTAGTAAGAGGAGCATATTTGAATTGAAAAAAAATTAAATATAACACAATTTTGGGTACAGATTTCCTGATATTTTTTTTCCTGTCATTGTGCTTGCAGTTGAATTGTGATTTTATATTTTCTTCTAAAAATAGAGTTGTGACCTCTTACTGTGTAGGACTGCAGAATATTAAGTAATATGCTGGATCCGTCATACCAGTCACCCTCCCACTGCAGAGGCACTCAGAAGTTATGAGGGGGAGCACAAAGGCCTGAGTTAAAAATACCTTATGGAATAAGTGACTGATTTGGTGTTAGGATGATTGTGATGTTGGAGTTGGCTCTACTGCCTCACCAGTTTAGATACACACAGGTACAACTTCAGTTCTACTTATGAGGAAAGTTTCCTGAATAGACATAACATTTGATCTGCAGTGCAATCCTGTCTTATTTAACTGGATTTATGGAGAGTAGATGTACTGTAGCTAGAGCAGTTATACATCATGATATTTATATTGACCTCAATATTTATCCCAGTTGGAATATATGCTGAGCAAAGGAAATCAGCCAAGTGCCAATCCAGTGAAGACTACAAAAATGTGGCTTTTACTTATGAAGAGCCAGACAGAGCAGGCGTTGCAGCCCTAAGTATGTGGACCAAGGTAACATTTCTGGATGATAATTGGTGGGGTGTGTATTTATTATGTCAAGGAAGTATAAATGTCATGTTGCCATTTTCCTCTTTACGTAATTCGATAACATCAAATTGGGGAAGTTTACCACTATCTGTGTTTTGTTTGAAACTTTTCCCATAGTACAATTTCCAGGATGTTGCACTATTAAGCTTCCTGCAATCATGAAGGATTTCTTTTTACTAAGAACCTCTTTGAAAGCTGACCTGGTGTGTTTAACATCTATTTATCAAGATCTTATGGATAAATAAAGTTTAATTTGGTATAATAGTATTTGAAATGGCCCCCAGATATCACAGATCGTAGATTCCTAGAATGGTTTGGGTTGGAAGGGACCATAAAGATCATCTAGTTCCAATCCACCTGCCACAGATGGAGACCCCTTCAGCTAGATCAGGCTGCTGAAAGCCCCATCAAACCTGGCCTTGAACACTTCTGGGGATGGGGCATCCACAGCTTGTCTGGGCAACCTGTTCCAGTGCATCACCACCATCACAGTAGAGAATTTCAGCCTACTATCTCATCTAAACCTACTGTCTTTCACTTTGAAGCCTTTCTGCCTTCCTATCACTACATGCCCTTGTAAAACATCCCTTTCCAGCTCTCTTGTGGGCCCCTTTTAGGTACTGGAAGATGCTCTGCGGTCTCCTCTCAGCCTTCTCTTTTCCAGGCTGAATAGTCCCAACTCTCTCAGACTGTCATCATAGGAGAGGTGCTGCAGCCTTCTGATCATCTTCATGGCCTCCTCTGGACTTGGTCCAATGAGTCCATATCCTTCTTATGTTGAGGGCCTCACAGATGGATGCAGTACTCCAGGTGGGGACTCACAGGCCCAGAGTGGAGGGGCTCATCTCAACAGTTTCCTGTCCACTTGCATCAACCAGTGCTGTGAAAGGAGTTCATGACATTTAAAGGTTGTACATGGTGCCAGCACATAACCAACCACACTGCTTTCTGTTCATGCTGAAACTCCTCCTTAGTGGAAATTAAACAGTCTATTGTATTTAAACTTTAATCTAGCACACACGGATGTTGGTGGGAGTGTTTCAGTTGGTTTCAACATGTGTTGGATCAAACCCCAGCAGTCTAGCAAAATACATCAATATTTCTTTGGTCTGAAGACTTCCCTCTGGAGGTGGACTTTCCTCCTGGGCTGGTGTCTCCAGACACATTCAACTTTTACAGCTACATTCCAAGGCATGGCAGCTAATGCCACCAGCCCTTGGAGAACAGAAGGCAAGGCTCTTATAATTCTTGCCTCACTTGTTTGCCTTTGATTTATGATTCTCCATAAGGAAAGACTGAGAGAGTCCTCTCTGATATTTGGCATTATTTACTGTTATCTCTTAGCAGAGTGACTGAAGGCAGAAAATCAAGTTCAGCCTCGCTTAGGTGGCTGTAAGCATTGCCTCCTTCTCTAGCCTCATTTTTAAGTTAGGAGTACATGTGTGCCTGTGGTAGAGATGTGGAGGCAGTTAAGCCAGAGGGGAGTGTGTTTAAACCAGGTTGTGCTGGGGAAAAGGAGAACTAAGAGGATTTGCTTCTGCTTTTCCCAGGCAATGCCATCCTGGAAAAACTCGTGGCTCTAAACCGTTTCCCTTTACCATCTCACAGACAGGAGCTTCTAAGGAAAAAATGGGATTAGGGGCATCAAGATGTGTGGTCAGGTAGTAGGGCTCTGAGGCAGGAGATGTGATGTGCTGCCTCTACAATTGCTACTACTGGCATGAGGAGCTCCAGCTGCCTTACAGTCACACCAGTTCTGAAAACCAAGTCCTCTGGCGTTTTCCCTCCTTCCCTTGATGGACCAAGTATGTCACTCTCATTATAATGTGAAATGCACTCTGCAGTCAAGCCCACATGGACGGTCAGACTATTTGGTCTGCAGGTTACAGCAGGGAAGGGGTGGATGCAGCAGAATCACTAGGACTTTTATAACGTGAATGAAATGAATGAAACATTCTGTATAATGCAACCTTACAGTAATTCCCTCTGTGGAAAGTTCCAAAATGGTATTCTTCACATGGCAACACAATCACTGCTTGCCCCTGTGTAACTTTAAAACCACTTAACTATGCTGTTTTCCTTTATTTATGGTTCAGTAGTCAAAGGAAAATTAACTGGTGTCTCTGCAGTGTACAAATATTTGTGCTCTGCTTAACGCTTCATATAATAATTGCCTTTTCTGAGATAACATTTAAGATAATTCATAGAAAGCTGACAGGGAAAATGAGAACTTCACACTGAAAATCGTCAATTACATGTTAGAATATTTAATTTATGTCAAATGTTGCTCTCCATTTACTTCCAGAGTCTAAAGTTAATGTGCTAACTGTAATTCTAAAGGTAGAAGGAAAAGAAGTTAAGTAGTTCCTTTTCAAAGTTCCTCTTTGTTTTGTGTGTGCCTTTGTATCATACCTAAAAAAGCTCTCCTCCAAAACACATTATGAGAGTCTTACTCAAGGTCTAGGTTACTCAGATGAATTTTGGGCTGAACAATAAATTTTGTTTCTTATCTTCTGATTTTTTATTCATGAGACAGTGCAGAGATCTGATGCAAATAATGGCACTTGCGTCTTTTTCAAGACAGCGGCACTGGGTCTGCTACTCCCTATGTTGTCTACTGCAGAGAGGAAAGAAAAAAAAAATAGGTTCAACATAAAAAGATGAAAGAGATTTTATAAAGTGCCCATATGTACAGCACAATTTCTATTCATAGCATAACCTTATCAGTTAAAACAGTCAAGATACTTGAAAAACTTCAATGGATTATTAATTTTTTAATGCAGTTATAATTAATCTAAAATAAACAAACTGAAATAAATTGTACATTTGCCCATCCAAGGCTCATAAAGCCTCATATGATAGTTCTGTATTTAGGAAGACAGTTCAAATAAGACATTGTTCTGTGCCCAGTAAAGAAGCCTAGGAAAATACACCGCAAAAGATGATCGACAGAGGATTCTTTGTTTCCAAGTTGTTATCCATGACTTTTCAATGAGAGCAGCAGTGCACCAAGCCACAAATGATGCCCTTCAGGTACATTAGAGAGCCATACAGTGGAGAGGGTGAGGCCTAAATCTCTGCCATGGCCTATTGTTCCCAAACTTTCAATTGTCTGGAGATCTGTTGCACAAAATTCAGGCATAAGGCAGAATTCAGTCACATCCTTAAAGAGTTGAGCTCAAAGGGAGATGGGCTTTGCTAAATGTACTGTTTGTTTTGTTTTTAGTAGTTTATCTGCACAAATGTTCAGGAAGATGAATTTTTCTCAACCCTTTCTATTATTCTATTAATATATTCTTGGAAGCTTGGAACCAGGAATGGTGGTGCAAAAGCCAGTGTTGTTGCTGGGATAAGACTGGCACCAGTCATTGTCTTGTTGATCCAAGCCTGTAACAAATCTGAACTGTATTTTTTTCATTTCTTCATTTATAGATTATAATTTTAAAAGTTTGTAATACTTTATTTATTAGCCTCAAAGGTCATAGTCTCTATGCTCAAAGCAAAAAACTTAAAAAGCAACATAAATTGGAAAAATGATAACATTGACCTATGAGGAGATTTTACTTCTTAGTTTCTGGAAAGGGATTTTGCTAATATTTCCAGGAATTCCCCTGGAATCTATTGTTCTTTTCAGCAATGCAGCCATGCTGTACTGTGCATCCTCCTCCTCCTCTTTTGCTCCCTGATAGCCCATGGCAGCTGCAGCTGTTTGACAGACTGCAGCCTGGGCCATCCAGCTGTGCCTGGCATGTGGGGCTAGAGAATGCAGAGCAGCCATGGCACAGTGTTGCAAATTAGTGTGATACAGGTCGAGCTGCAGGGGAGAGAGTTTGGGAGCTAAACGTGTGAGACTCCCTCTTTATGTGTGAGATTTGTCGGGTCTGCACTGTGAAGGCATAATTTTAAAATCTTTCTGGAAGGGTTGGAAACACAGATTCCTCTGAGGCCCAGAGTTAAACTTGTTAATGATTCCATATCTTTATTACAAGATGCTATTTCTTTTGGCAATGGAGGGAGCATATTCTCTGCGATACTCCCAGGCCATCTACAGAGTAAGTGTACTCAGTTACTCTGAACTGGTCACGTAACCTTTTAAAACATTAACTTCAAGAATCTGGTCCAATCATAGCCCAACCCTTCCTGTATTTCACCATATTGTTCAGCTTAAAAAAAAAGGAAACCTTAATGTAAAAAGCTTTATAACCCAAGTTCCATGTACGTGAACTGTTTATTTAGGCAGGAAGCTACTCAACTACTATTTTTGGAAATAATGGGAAAGTAGTTGCACAGACTAATATGAATAATGGCATTGTTGTCCTTTTATTCAAAGCTACCAGAACCCTCCCATTAGGTTTTAAAAATCAGTTTAGAACCCTAACTCTATCTCTAAATTCCTATTTTGTTCTCAGGCTAAACATAGGCCAATAAAAAATATCCATAGCTGACAAATAATCTTTTCATTCCATTTAATCTTTGTAAGCAAATTCAAGTAGCTTTATACTTTTACTCAACACAGCAAACAAAAAGTATGTGTCTAGAACATCCTCTGAACAGCAACCCAGTTGAAAAATACAGTGATTGTAACAGAGAGAAGGGAATGAAACAAAACAAAACAAAACAAAAAAGAACTAATAATGTATATTTATTCTCAACTCTGTTGCTGAATGTGGAAATTTGATTGAAGGCTTACAGGTTTCAGACTACTTTCTATGCAAACAGTTTTGGGTTCTGCGATTTCCTCACTTTGATCTGTAAATGAAATGATAGACTGTGCGGCTGAACTGAGGCACTGGGACCAGTGCAGCTCTTGCTGTGACCTGCCTGCACTTGTTTACATTGCTCATCCCTCTCAAAGATGTAACTTTAATGTTAAGGGTGCACAGCCCCCAGTCTCTGATGTTAGAATACATTAGTGAACCTTAAGTCAGGTTGACTGCTCCTGTGTTCCCAACTCAGTAAAGAAACAATTTACAAAATACTGAAAGTTGTGCTCAGTGGCCTCCATCTCTGGATATGCCTGCTAAAGCAGCTAACACTCAGACATGCACTGCCAAATTCTCAAAATTCTCTGTGTATTGCTACCCACAGAATTCCACCTGCTTTGTGCACTTGAATTATTGAGTGCTTACGCTTCCTTAATGCCAGCTGCTTTCCTAAAACACATACATGTGCACAAAGGTAATAAGATTCACACCTGAGTGAAGTCTTCAATCTACTTCTTGTTCATAAATCGGCTATTCTAAGGTCAAACAAAACTAAATGAACTAAGTAACAACCTTTTGTTCAGCATAATCCAAGTAACTGGTCCATTTTTACTAAGCTTTTTTCATAACTTGAAGTGAAATTATCATCCAGGTATAATGGAACACTCAATACGGCAAAATCCTGACACCATGAATAAAGTAATAGAAATTTCCACTGCAACATTAATACTAAGAGAATAAAAGTCCCTTCTTCTAGATAATCTTGTAGTCCACCCAGAGCATGGCTGGGCACTGGAACAAGCTCCCCAGGGAAGTGGTCACAGCACCAAGCCAGTCTGAGTTGAAAAAGCATTTGGACAATGCTCTTAGGCACAGGGTGTGATTCTTGGGGTGCCTTGCAAAGGGCCAGGATTTGGACTCGATATTTCTGGGTCCCTTCCAATTCCACATATTCTATGATTCTATGAGTCACACTGACTCTTCATTATTACTTTTTCACATATTTGTAAGCATATAGCTACTGTGGGATAGAGTATTCAGCTTGCATGCTTTGCAAGTGAAGAAAGGAGATCCTAACAAGAGAAAAACCAGCTGCTGATTGACTATCCATTTTTATTCTAGTACTTCCTTACTCTATTAGAATAATCTGAACAGGTGAAGATCGAGTAATTCTGAAAATAGATATTGAGCTCCACTGAAGAGTGGATTTTGGATCATATTGCAGAAAATAATAAAGTCTAACTATTCCTGGTTGTGTTTTGGTTTGCACGGGAAGCTTTTCTGTAGCTGAAGTTGAAAACACTTCCACCAACTCTTGCACTTGAAAGTACAAGTTATGCTTTCCCAGTAGAGAATTTAAAAGCATGTCACTCTAACAGCGCTCTGGGTAGGTTTAAAAAGGGGTCACATTAAGGTTATGTTGTTTCTATTTGAAATGTAACTACGGTGTTTCTTCTTTTATGTGGTTAAATGTAAACTCAAACAGTAAGGGTCAAAAATTGACTGCCAATTCCTGTGCCAACCAATATTTTGGTTTAATGTTTTCCCTTCCTACATAATTTAGGACAGCCACATAATTTCACAAAATCTCTCTCAGTATTATTTATCTGTATTGCAATGCTGCTTAGTGACTTCATCCGCCAATTCTCCATGCAGTGCCTTAACCACTTCAATATGACACAATGCTGAGTACCTGCTGGAGCTTGTACCCAAGTGTTATGAGCTGGTTATAGCAGCCAGACAGTATTTCAGTACATTAGCTTAACTTGTTAGTTATCCCATCTCTTACACCTGTTCAAAGAACAGATGACATATGAAAAATAGGTGAAATATAGCAAGCAGTATTTTTACAACATTCCATCAGGGTCTAAGTACATATTGTTGTATTTATTCCAGAAAAATGACTGAACAATGACACTCAAGTGGGGTGTCAGCTGTTCATTGGAACATTCTACATACATTTTTTTCCACAAAATGTAAACAATAAATAAATATGTATCTGAATGAAAACTGGATTCTTTGCCATAAAAAGAAGATACATCACCATGCCCTATACAACCATAACTTCATGAGCAGACATAATTTGCAGAAATTTGGGTTAAAAGAGAATGTCTTCATGTGATCACCAAAGATAGTAAACACTTTCTCTGAGCTTTTATGTAAGGCTTGTGAAATGTTTGGTGACCTGCAAGACAAAAGTCTTTGCTTTCTTGCTATGAAGTGCATTTGATGGCTCCAAGAGGTCTGAACTCCATCCATTGGAGATGGTTAAAAGAAGCCTATTTTGTGGGAAAAGAAGATAAGGAAGTTCCAGGAAAGGTTTTAGAAGAACTAAATATAAACCCGAGATCCCTACAAGCCTCCTAAGATGTTGTCAAGTCACCTCCAGTAATACAGGGTAACTTTCTAGTTTAACAGTTTTTTGAAACTTTTCTGTCTCAGGTAAAATTGAGTGAAAACACCTATCACCATAATGTTTTGGGTTTTTTTCTGCAGCACATATTTATATGTTTATCAACCAAAGAAATTGAAAGGAGCACTGAAAACCTTTGTCTCAAACAAAAAATTATAAAATGCAATTGGTGAGGGTATTATCCCATCGAATCATTTCACACAGTCATAATATTTCTCATGCTGTAACACAGTTGCCCCAGAAAGTCTTTTGCACTTGGACTACTGTAGGTATGCTGAAAAAGCATCTGTTTGCAAGTGTTCCTAATCTGCATTGCTCAGCTAAACACCTAATTTCCAATCATCTAGGCTAGATGTATGTATGGCCAGACTTCGTGAACAAAGATCTTGGAAAGGGCTCTCCCGACGTGGGCATGCCCTTCCAGCCTGTGCAGTGGATTTTTTAGGTGAGGCACAGCCGTGCGCAGAACTGGCCCCACCGTTTAAGTCCTAAGGTCCATTTGCCACGGCCGAGCAACCTTGGACAATTACAGTGAAATCCTCGGGACTGGCTAACAGCCCCCGGTACTAACCGGGGCTGACCCTGCTGAGCATCCGAGATCTGACGGGATCGGATGGCAGGGAGGCATTGAACTGCCCAGGGGACGGTCCCTACTGAGGACTCGAACTCAGGCCCTTGGGGATTCAGAGTCCAGAGTGCTTTCCATTACGCCATGGGACTGCCCTTCTAGGCTAGATAAATACTGCTGAAATGTACCAGATGAGAGAAGTATAGTAGCCTGAAATCTTGGGATGCTAGTCATAACTTGCCAATACATATCAGTTGGGAATCAGTGCTGGAACCTATTTAGAGGTTCACCACGTACCACAGGCTCCATGCTTGTAGCAGCAGTTCTTCAGATTACAATGTCTGTGCCCTTCTGTGCTTCATAGTCTTTGGTTTACACCCTTAGTCAGTGACATAGCAGGCTTGTATTTTGCTTTGCTGGACTTTACCATTGCATTGTTACCTACTCAGAAAAAGGAAAGGCTGCTGATGAGTAACATTTCACTGCTTTCTGACAATCATGGGTGAAGTAGATTTTTCTCTCCCTCTGCTTTGTATGGAGCAAAGTAGTGTCAGAAAATAGTTGTGGCTGATGAGGAAAGAGATCTGTGCTGTCAAAATGAAGATTATGATTCAGACACTAATTTCTCCCCCATGTGAAGAAAACTAATAAAAGTTAATAAAAGAATCGTGAAACAATGGGAAATATGGGAATGCTTTCAAATTGTCAAAACTCTCAATTCAGATCCAGCTGCAGGTATTCCTATTGATTATATTATTCCATTTTTAGTGTTGATATTTTGGTTAATAGAAGCTTTCCCTTCAAGAATAAGGTGAGAGATTTAATTGAGACCAAGAATAATATCAAAATTATTTTTGTCTGCATGTGAAGGCTTTGATTGTGATTTTAGTCCTCTGGAACTTCCAAGCCTCTACCTCAAAGACTTCACACTTGGTGTTTGGGTGAGCTGTATGCCTCTAGTTATTTCTAATGAGCTACAGAGGCTTTTCACCTATAATCCATCAGGTTGAACCTAAGGTAAGAAAGAATTAAGTCAGATAAGGGGTGTTTTTTTTAAAAAAAAAAAGTAACATTCACTGCCTTCTATTTGAGATTATTTTCAATCAGACTACACCGGTCCCTAATACAGACTTGTTCCTCCTCTATATTGTGTAGCCTTTGTAGGACAGAGTTCACTTCTCTATGTGTTGGGCTTAACACAATTCAGATGGGACCTCAGATGGGTCCCCAAATGACAGTTCCTGCAGGAAACATTGAGTTACCAGGTATTCAAGTTTCCTTTATTAACATACTCAGATGGCTAGCGTTCAGAGTTCCCTGAATGGAAGCCATTGTTCACTGCCAGTCAGACTGCCCAACAGAAAATGTAAGGTAATCTGTGCAGCACAGAGGTAGTAGATGATGAGACTCACTGCACTGGCACTGCAGGGTGCCCATGCACCTATTTCTGTCTGAGAAATCTTAGGCTGAGGCCAAACTGATCTTCTGATATTTGTGAAAAATTATCATGCTATCGTCAGTGATGGACACTGAGAAGGCAAATCTCCAATTCCGTATCAAAGATAATTTGGTTACTAACAGTAAAAACAAAAAAATCTGCTTCAGGATTTTTGAGAAGTGCAGATTGCTAGCACTGGCTACAAAATAGGCCAGCATGCAGATCGCAGGAACGGAAATGGAGCTGGTCAGCAGTTTGTCTGTTTGCTACTGCACGAGACAGACACAGGAGACAATAAGCATTTCAGCACTGCCTGCAAATCTGCTTTCCTGTTGCTTGCAGCACAGACAGCATCTCAACACTGAGTTTCATTGGGTGCCAGATATTTCAGTCTAGACAAGGCACAGGCAACTTTACAACTTCCATCATGTAATATTTAAAACCTGATTAGGTGTTTCTCATTTAATCACATATATTATTAATTTCAATGAAATTACTGTTTCTGTCTGTGCCTTTAAACAACCAGTGCATAAAAGTTAGGTTGCTAAGGCAGAATTATAGCCAAGTACTCCAGTTAACTGACTGCATTCTGATTACTTAATAACGCCCAAGTATGTGCAGAATTTGTCCTTGCTGTGCGCCACACAGAGTGCTGCGCTACTGAAAAAAGCCTCAGAAAAGGCTGCGCTGCATTGACTTAAGTGCTTTCCTCAGCGTGTTTTATATTCCAGGTAGTTAAAGAAGTCCTCAGCGAATTAAAAACACACGAGTTCTTGCTATACCGCCCCACAGCGCTGCAGAGCAAGTCAGAAATTCCTGCCCAAAGCCTTTTCCGAGGAGCATCATTTGCCATTCTGGCTGCGATTCGGCTGCCCCGCGGGACCGCTGGTGAGACCCGGCGAGACGCAGCCCCGAGAAGGCGGCAACACCGCGCAGGGAACTCATCGGCGCACCGGGCCGGGGAAGGCACGGCCGTGCCGAGGGTCGGCGGGGCTGCGGCCGCGCCCGGCAGGTGCCCGCGGGCGCCCGGCCAGGCCTTGGGCCTCGCTCCGGGGACCGCCCGAGTTCCCCCCGGCCCCGCCAGCTCACCCTGCCCTCCCGCCCTCCCCTCGCTGCGGCCGCGCCGGGGGGCTTGGCTTGGCTTGCGGCTGCGGAGGGGCTCGGGGTGAGTCAGCCAGCCCGCGGCGCGGAGCCGAGAGCGCAGGCACACGGGGGAGGCGGCGGGGGCGGGCGGCGAGCGGGCGGGGGCGGCAGCGGCACCACCGGCTCCCCGCCCGCCCACTCGCACATGCCGAGCCGCAGTCAGCTGGAGCGCCGCTTCCTTCCCAGCCGCCGCCGCCGCCGATGACCTCCTCGCTCGCCCGCAGCCACTGAGGACCCCCGGCGTCCCCGCCAGGGCAGGGGATGAGAGATCGGCCGCCCGCAGCCCCGTCCAGCGCAGCCCGCCGCACCGCAGCATCGGTCGCCGCCGCCGCCCGCCGGAGCCGCCGCCCGAGAGGAGCCGCAAGATGAACCCCCAGTGCGCCCGCTGTGGCAAAGTGGTCTATCCCACCGAGAAAGTCAACTGTCTGGACAAGGTGCTGGGGCGCGGGCGGGGACGGCGCCTCCCGGGTGTGCCCCCCCCGGGCAGGGCCGGGCAGGGCCGGCGGGGCACCGGGGCGAGCCGGCAGGTGGGAAACGCAGCGCCCCGGGGCCCGCCGCTGCTCCGGCCCCCGCACTGCCCCCGCCGCGTCGCGGGACGAGCGGGGCCCGCCGCGCCCGGGGAGCACCCGCGGTGCCCTCTTGGGCATCCCCCCGGCTCCCCGAGGGGTGAAGTTGTAGGCGGCCCCCGCCCGCAGTAGTTGTCGGTGCCTCCCCGAGCCGGGGCGGCTGCGGCTGCCCCTCACGCCACGGCCGCCTCGGCGGGGATGCTGTCCGGGACCGCGGGGGTGTCCCGGGGTGCTAGTTACAGCCGAGCGCGGTCGCTCCGTAAATAACAACAGCGAGGCTGTGACAGATGCGCCAAATTAGCCTCCCCGGAAAGGCAAGCAAGGCGGTAGAAGCCACCGGAGGAAAATGCCGTATTATGTGCTAAATTTAGTGTCTGTGCGGCGTACCAAAAAGCCAGCCGTCACATTAGTTAGTGATTTCATTCGCGTAGTATTGCATTCGTAGCAAGCGGTGTAGGGTTTTTTCCCTAACGAGGCAAAACGTCAAACTCCTGCTTCAGTTATCTTTAAAATAAGCCTGGCAAGGTCAGCGTGTGGAGGTCTTGGCATTTACCTTAGCAGAGCATTTACATTTCTGAGAGTGTTTCGGAAGCACCTTTGGCTTCATGTGAAAGTAATCATTTTGATTTAGTTAAGAGACCTATGATGCATGGCCAAAATATTGACATGTAATTGTGCTTGTACGTTTACCGTACCCTAGCACAGCTTTCAAAACATCAGTACCGTAAGTAATTCTACTTTACATTTATTTACAGTACTGGCATAAAGGATGTTTCCACTGTGAAGTTTGCAAAATGGCTCTGAACATGAATAACTACAAAGGATATGAAAAGAAACCTTATTGCAATGCGTAAGTATTGTAAATGTCAAGTCTTGCAGAAATGCACATGAAAAGAGAACCTGGCTGTAGACATCGTCAAATAGGTATTGTCGTGCTGCAAAAACTTAATCTAGAGAGAGCAGTGCAGTCTAGAGCAGTTTAGGATTTTTTCATATAGAGTATTTTACTTGTGATATAAGATTATAATATATTGATTATGATGTGTTTGGGCAGTGCTTTAATATCAGATCTCAGGATACAGGTCCTTTCCTCCCAGAAAGTGTTGGATCTGGTGCTGACTCCTGTTACATTCATTATTGGCATGCTGGATTACAGTTGTCCATTATACTGTTCTCTATTCAGGGTTATGGACCTGATTGGTGTTTTGTAATAAGAAAACAAAGTGCATCTCAGCTGTGTAGTTTACCAGAGACAGTATCCTGTGAGAGATTGTGGCAGCCTATTTTTAAAACTATTATGTTGTTCACATATCTCATGTTTCTAAGCTAGATATTTACAAAATCCTTGTTTCGAGTGCTTCATGCTATTTTGTATTTTGCTACTGTCTTGCATTTTGATAAAGAAAATAGATTAATTCTGGTTTGATTATACTTATCATGTTGCATTCAACTTTTAGATTTTGTTGTTGTGTGGATTTTGAAGACTGCTTTGATATTTGTCTTGAAAATACTGCAGAAGAGCATTTTGATACATGTAGAAAAAAGTTGCTGCTTATTGTTCTTTGTACCATGCTCCCAAGATTTGCTAATTGCATTTCAGTATGTTTTAATCTTTAGAAACTGTTACAATATGCTTTGTTAGAAAGATACCTCTTAAGACTTTGGAATCAAGTTTGATCTTATGTTATTTGTATATTATTATTTTTACCTTTACCTACTTAAAACTCGTTTTAAGAGGCAGAGTTTTGTAGCTATAGGCATGTTGTAATTTTTTTTTTTTCAGAAATTTTCTCCTATACTCAAAATATTTGTTTGATGTTGAAGTAGACAGCCTATGCTGGTCATAACAGAGAAGTTCACCAGCATATGCTTATTTCTTCCAGGCTAAAAGTGAAGCCAGTCAGTGTCTAAAATACAAGTTTTGTTATAAATCTGCTGCCACAACTTGAAACACCTGTTTCAGTGTGCGCAGTTGTACTCAGATTGCTTTAGGACCATGTGGAGTTATGCACGTATGTTTCTAGCTTTCCTTGAAGTGCTCCACACAGTGTATGAGGGTGACATTAGACCTCTTGTAACAGAGTGTGGTCTGTTGCCAGTGTCCCGGGCTGTAGAGAAAGCTGTGTGGGAAGGGAGAGTCCTGCTTCAACAGCTGGTGTGCTACACGTTGGGACTAACCTTGAGTATTGTCCCTAGATGGGGGCTCTGCTTATGGTACTGTTTGAGTTGAAGTACAGGCTTAAATCCTTTACAGTGATTAAAAAATCTGATAGGTGCCTTTTACCTGTATTTTTGTGGTTAAATTTCAGTGATGATAGTTTGGTTGCTTGTTTTTTTCCTATGCAATTAGATATTTACTTGTACTTAACACCACTGTTTGCTTACAAAGTCTCCAGCATGCTAATACATTGGGGTTTCCATGCTGTGCATGTTTAATTTGTGTTGCAGGAGAGTTTTTCATATCTGTAGTTATGGCATGTGGTGTATCCTTCTATTGATTGATGAGGGGGAGTAAGGATAATGGATATGTTAGGTATGGTTGAGGTGCTATTCTTTTGGAAGTTGTTTTAATGAGCTTTGTAATAGTGATCTTTGAAAAAATAATCTCTAGCCTTGAAATATCTCTTGAACCTGATATATGAAATGGGAAGAAACAATGTAAAACCATTAAAGAATTTGGATTTCTTCTATTAAAGAAGAGACAAAATGTAATGTGTAATATCAACAATGTGTGTTTTGTTCTTAACTTTTGGTAAGTTTAGTGGCTTTCCCCCCCCCTCTTTTAAAGAGTAACTTTAATCATATAATCTAAATAATTTCAAGTGTTCTGTGGAACCACAAAGGGAAGACTAATGTGTGCTTTTTGGTTCAATAAACTTTAATATTCTTCAAAGGAGGGATAAGATATTTTTGCAAAACAGTGTTTTAAAAATGCAGTTGATTTAAATTTTGACAAAGACCTCTTGCATCTCAGATGTTAGCTATTTGTAAGGCAAACACCATTACAGTATTTCAAATTATGATGTGTCTTATCCAGTTTTCATTAGTAAGAGGCAAATCCATTTTTAATGGTAAATGCTGCTTGATCAGAAAACCTGTGAGGAAAAGAATGCAAATTTACTCATACAAACACCTACAAGCACTTGACAAAGAGCAATTACTGTTAGGCTGTTTATTGAGGCCATCCATCAATGAGAGTGTAATTTGTAGATAAAAGTGGAGAAGTATGCACGAATTTGAATGGGAGGGGAATACAGTGAAGTTGTTTAATAGGTTGGGAAGCCATAGTTGTTTTTGTTTTTGGTTTTTTTTTAATAAGGTCAAGTTGAAAAGCATGTATCTTAATAATTTTTTTATCTGTTTGGTAGTTCACAAGTCAGATGTGTATATTGACTATATTTTGACCTTCGAACTTAAAGTATTCTGCTCTTTTTTTTTTCAGGGCATGAAATTAAAAACTTTTGCTGCTTTACTGGCAAAGATCAGAAATTACTTTACCTGTAAAACATGATTATTTTTCTGTTAATAAAGCGAAAAGGTTCTCAAACTGTATTTTTGGTGGAGAAGAGTCAGATGTATTAACAGGAACTAGCAAACAATGAAACAATATACTGTGAAATACTTCAGTTCAGTGACTATTAGAAAAGGCCAGAAATAATAGTAAATGCAGGATTCTGCCTTTTTTTTTTTTATTTTTTTAAGGACAAGTTTTTTTGTTGGACAACTTGTCACATTTCTAGGGAAATGGTTGTGTACCTTCCTTGTGAAAAGGATACACTGATACCAAAAGTAATGACTGGACAACTGATGTAGCATTTGTAAGTTGTAGATCTATGAAAGGTATTAGAACTGAGTTGGAAGGAAAACTTTGTCTACATGTACCTGTGTATAATCTGGCTTTGAAAAGAATCATCCTTGTTTCACACAGTTTCCATGATCTGTCTCATTTAAACCTTTCAGTTCTCTTGCTTGTAGAGAGAAACTTGTACAACTTTGTTCTCTCCTCTCTCTTTTACGTACTTTTTATTTATGTAACTTGTGAGCGGTTTGAGTTAGGATAGTTATCTCTGCTTTCATCTGTAGGGCCTCATATACAACATTTTGAGGTTTGTAGGTGCATAGCACACAGACACTGCTAGGTTTGCCTTGATGACGTTAGCGTTGCTTTTTATTTGCAGTGTGACTTTAGATATGCCACGTTGCCAGGTTGATGCCTGATTTGTGAAATAATGTTGATTAGACGAAGGGCTCAAGCCTTGTAGTCCAGTTCTGCAGTTCAGCCAGGTGCTGTGCATTGCCTGAAGCAGGTGAATGAGCCATTCTTTGTCTCTCTAAATGTGCATAAAAGTATTAAAAGAAAGGTTAAGACAATTAAAATGTCTTCAGTAATCTGATGATTTATCAGATCACAGTGGCTTTAATGCAAATCTGAACCCGATTCTACTTTAGTATCTGCACACGGAGATTATTAAATACCTGATTAATATATATGGAAATAATAATAAGAAAAGTTGTGGTTATTATTATTTGCAAACTCAGATCTGATTCTTTCCAGCTGCAAATAACCAAGATGATGCAAGGAAAAGAATGGCATTTTGGCAACTAACCATCTGCGTATTAGTTCTCAAGCTTGTTAAATGATTGTTAAATGGTCACTTACTCTTATGGATATTGATTTAAATACTTTTCTGGCAGTCACTAGACCAAAACACAAGACCACTTTTTATGCAAAATGTAGAAGCTGAAATGCATCTTTTTGGAATGTGTTCTCTGCATTAGCTGTACCTGCTGATGCAAACAGACTTCCTGCATGTGTGAACACATCCAACAGATATGTACTTTGTAACTTCTGCAAAGCCTAGTAGTTGAAGCTTCTGCAAGCCTGATATACCCTCTTGCCAAAGGCAAACAACCTCACTATTGCAATAAATTATTCTGAAATATTTAGTATCTAAAATTGTGCTAATCACCTGCATATAGGATAGCTTCACAAGGTTTTTTTATGATGTTCACCATATGGAATGATTATATAACTTAAAGTTCAAGTCTACTGTCATCAGTCTTAGCGTGTATTATTGACATGAAGAAAAAAATCCTCATCACTTTATTTTTTCTAGATTTAATTTCTTTTTAAGCTGTGCCAGTAGGAAATAGGTATGCAAATACATTTGAAATACTGTGATGTTTTTAGAAGAGTTGTGCTACAATCTCAATATGCAAGTTCAGTCAAACTTTGTTTTATGATACTATAGGGGAAGGATAAAAATGTCAGTATTATTCTATACCAGCTTGGAAATGGTAAGAACATGGTACAGCTTTCTGGATAGTCAGGTGGGCTGGAAAGTGGAAGCAGTTGCTTTTAATTTAGTGTGGCCATTAAATGGAATCCACTGTCCCAAAAGGCGAACTTAAGTATAGAACTTTGGTTTTAGCTGTGAAACATGAGTGGAATTTTTTCCTACTGGTCAGAAAACTTCTAGATGGTGACTAGGAGTCACACACCAGGAGTTGATGATATTATTTTTACCATTATCTTATTTTTCAGTATTGATTTTGTCAGGTGGTTATTTCTCAATTTAAATATGTCAGGAAGAAAGAAAATGAATAGGCAAGAAAGAAAATGAGTAGGGAAGAAGCAGCGAAAACAATCCTGAAATCTGATGGAGCAACTTCAAAGAGTTGCAGTAAGAGAGTGCACAGAATAAACAGCTTTTTGTTTTAAAATTCTTCATCTTCAGCTGTTGCTGAACAACAACTTACTTAGTGTAAAAGGATAACATTGAGTTTGGGTTGAGGAGGAAGGCTTTTTTAATGATGTGGTTAACCTTACAGCCAGTTATATGTGGAGTTCTGTATCTTCTTTTTTCTCATTTAGGTATTTTCAGCTTTTTATGATAATAATATTTGATCAAAATTAAGGTATTATATAGGTCAGCCCAAAATGTTCATTCTTATAAAAAGAAACAAGCCAGAAATTCCCTTGCAAACCTTCTTAGAAGGCAAGGATTTGCACTTTATCACTTTATTAATTTTGTGTATTGAAGACTTTCCTCTTAGGATGTAATATTAAATGAGTAATGCAAATAACAGAATCACTGGAAAAACAGCTGGTAAGGGTCTCAACACAGAGCCAAATACACCTATATCTTTTAAGTCCATTATTTTTTGTTCAGCATCCCATGAGTATGGACTCCAGTATTTGAAAATATTTGTCTCTCCTCAGCAGTCTTTTCTTTAAACAAAACAGCTCTAACTTTATCCTCATGAATTGTATTTTCTGTTAATTCTCATTTCTCTACCTACCATTATACCCAAAGTGTGTGTATATATATATATATATACACACATACATATATAAAAAAAATAAAATTTCAGTGCCCAGTAGAACATTACCAGAGCTAGTAGTACAAGTATACTTTTATCTGATTTTTCTCCTAAATCCCAGTACAGTCTTTGCCCTTTTTTTTTCTGTTGTAAAACCCGAGCTATTGCTAAGTCGTATTTAGATTGTTGTTGGCCATATTTTTATGCAGAATTGCAACCTCAGCAGTTGTTATCATCCATTATCTGAGCAGCTAATTGTTCTTGGCTGAGCACAGAATCTTCCACTTGGTTCTTATTGAGCTAAATCTCCATTTTTCCCCAGGCTGCTTCTCCAATTTGTCAAGTTCATTTTGTATTCTAATTTTGTTCTCTAATGTGCTTACAGCCCCCTCCTACCAGCCTGTCAGCCCTCCCACCAGAAAGCCTGTAAGCACATTGCAAATTTAATAAGTGTAATCTTCATTTCATCACCCAGGTTTCTAGCTGAAGGCCTGGAAGGGTATTTGGAGCAGTGTGTACCACTGTGGTCTGATGCAGTGTTCCCTTCTGTAGTGAGCAGCAATGAATGAGAGAAATACTTTATCTTCTCTACTTATTCATAGAGTGCTAGATCAAGCACTGAGTTCTGTGTCAGAAAGAAAGTAAAATTGTGAAATTGTGGATATTTATACAAACTCTGCTTAAATAAAAGGGAAAGCTACATGCAGAGGAAACATACATTCCTGCTGCTCAGTGCTGTGGTATCTTACTTGGTTAATTGAGTATTCAGTCCAAATTAGTACTGGTAGTATCCAGTAATGAAAAGGAAAGTAGGACAAGAAGCTGAGCCTATTTGCTAGAACAATTGAAGGAGCCTCTTAGGCAAAATCTGTTTGAGTCTCTGAAAGGTGTTTGATGCTTATCTTTAAACTCTTTCAAGATGGCACATAAGAACACTTTGTCAGAGTTACTGAATACTGTTCATGAGGCAGATTGTAGTTAGTTGCAAAGGAGTTACTAAAGAATAATCATGACTGACACAGGTCTTGGGAAAAGTTGGGCTGTTTTTGTTGCTGTCACTGCATCTGATAAATGGGATGCAAACCTATTTCTTGTGTTCTATTTCAACGTGTTCAGTTGGCCATGTCATGATTTCAAGATCTGCATATGACACCTTACATGCATGGTGGATGTGTAGGGAGGGGACTCCCTGAGCTCCAGCAGGCCCCTTGGTTTGTATCACTGCAAGCTGTGGAAAGCACCATGGAGTCCTGTGGCGTAGGTGCAGCCAGCCTGCTTCCCTGCTGGTCCTAGTGGAGTAGAAAAGTTGCCCCGAGGGAGATAAATCGTTACTTTTTTCTCTCAGAGCAGGTGAATTTTCAGATTGGATTAAGCCAGTTCTGTCATGTCTGGTTCCTGATGTGAGTGTAGAGTCTATGTTTGGAATTCCCATTTTAATATTTTAACTGTTGGTAAAATATTGTTGTTGCCCCTGCTGTTGCTCCAAAGGGACAATTACAATTTAGTATTACTTAGGATGTTGCTAGGACAAATAAATGAAGAATATGCAAGTCAATATAATACATTTTATTTTATGTTATTCAAGACTGCACTAAACATAGAAATTTTACTGTGTAGAATCCTGATCTGTTGCCAGTTGATGTTTTTGCTCAAGTAAATGCATGTTTTTAATGTGTATGATCATTGGTCATTGTAGACAGCAGATAATTTTTCCAAAGAAGAGCACATGCATACCCTCAGCACCTGTAGTCATAGAATATATTGAACATATCCTCAGTGAACTGTGGTTACTGAGACACAATTTCCGTATGGGTTTTTGTTTGGTTGCTGGTCCTGTAGCCACTGTTGATGCTCAGGGTAATCTTGATTTTTTTCTTACTGGCTGTTTCTGTACTCAGTCCTAAAGACTGATGAAGTTTATTTCATTTACTAAAATACTTAGGTAACAGAACAAGAACAATAGATGAAATTTTGTGATTTTGAATAATTTACTTGTTTGCATTGCATAACTTGAGCTTTGGAAGAGGTAATAACCAGTTGTAGCAAGCCTGTGAAATCTTGATGGTATGTTTTGATAATAGCTTTGTGATCTAACTGTTTGGGCTTTCAAATGTTCTAAACTATAGAAATTCCCATCATATTTGCCAAAGAACTAAAGAAAAGTATTTTCACCTGTTTGAATTTGAAGTTCTGTGCCGCTCTGCTAATGTTGCTGTTGGTAGCAAATAAACCTGCTGAGCTGATATACTCTATATCCTTTACAAAGCTCGAAGAAAAATAAGTGTATGTTGCAATCTTTCTCTATTGGCATCACTGACTATGAAAATTCAAAATTATATGAATGACACGTCATGTCTGTCAGTTCAGTGCCAGGAAGCATGTTTTGCTGTTTACAAATAATATCAGTGGAAGCTTACTGTAATTATTCAGACAATGCACAATCTTGTCTGAGTGGTCAATTTTCTTAATTTTGAATATTGTGGGGTGCTTATAGAAATCTTGCTAAATTTAGAGATTGTAGAAGGGCAGCATTTGGCTGTGTGATGTTGAGGTTCTCTGAAAAGGAGAGGATAGGCAGGACTCACAAGGGAAAAGTCTGCTGTAGGAAGAGGTGGGCAAAGCACTTGTTGAATAACTGGTCTGCCTCAATATAAATGACACCAACCAGTTTATGATGCCTCTAGTTATGTCATCTCTCATTGCAGCTTTTTAAGAAACAAAAAAATCTGGAGTTAATTCTCCTTGATTTGAAGATCAGTCCATTTCTTCTCTCTTTGCTTCCCTCTGTCTTCTGATGTTGGAGCTGATGTTGCATTAGAGTTGGCCAAACTATTTTCCTTTGATTTCTCTTTGTGATGCCTGTGTACCTTTTATATGTACTAGGGGGAAAAGTCTGGATGATGAGTAGTGCAGAATTTTTAGTCTCTCATATTTCCTCCTCTGTCTCTCCTGTTTCTCTTCTCCAAATCCTCCTGTTCTTTGTTGTGCTGCAATTGTGTGATGGTGGCTGATCCCATAACATCTTAATATGAGAAGGGCACAAAAATGCATGATCAGTGTCACACTTGAGCGAAGACTACAGCAGCTTAGTTTTAAAAATGAAAAACTAATTGTAGTTTGGCCTGTAGCCATTTAAGCATATATTGCAAAAGTTTTTCTGGGAAGTGCATAGTTACTCTTTAAAGAGGATTTCTTAAACTCTGTATGGATTCTGGGTAAGTTTCCTCCGTGCTTCACAGTTTCAAAAATTCACACTATTTTTCTCCCCTCCTTTAGGAGAGCAAATGTTTGAAGGTAATCCATCATGTTCTGCCTCTCTAAATGTCAGAATTTTTCACACAGGTGTATTGGTGTAATGCCAATTTCACAGATTTAAAAATAAAGTTGTGCTGCATTTTAATTTAGTTAATGATACCTCAGGTATTTTTTTTTTTAACTTGGCACTAAGTGGTAATAGCTGTTTTTCTTTTGTTCTGTTCCAGTTTTACTCTGGAAGAATTCAATACTTGAAATGCGATTCCTTTGACATAAGTAAACTATAAGTAGAAATGCTTAGGGAAAGATTTAAAAGAAAAAAGATGCTGATTTCAGACTTAACTAAAATGCGAGTCGCTAAGTTTGTGGAGGAGAAAAGTGGCAAGAGGAAATAAATTGCCTAAATAAAAAAGCATGGGCTATTTCTGCTGAACAGTGTACAGTGGCACACATTCAACACAGTAGGGTGTTCACATGTTGCATAGGTTTGGTTGTGTGCATTTGCAAATGCAAGAGGGAAGAATTTTCTCGCTGGATTTGCCTGGTCATACAAAAAGGAAAGGGCCCAGTGTGAGGATTTATAGCAGCAGAAGTGCTCAGGAAGTGGTTGACCGGGAGATGATTAACACTGTTAGAACAGGCAGCATGCTTGATGTGTTGCTGTAAGGGAGGTGGCAGTATATGTTTTAAAGAACCTGCCTGAAAATACATATGTCTAAAAGCAAAGCTTCTTAGAAGACTTGTAGTTATTCTTCTGAAGGTGCTGTTTGTGTTTGATGCAGTGATGCTAGTGCCTTTGCTGATGTCAGTATTTGATGGGTAGTAGAGAAGTGATACTGATGAGGGTGAATAAAGAGAAGGAATGCCTGTTGGAAGAAGCTTGGTTCAAAAAATATTACCTAGATGTATTTGGTGTAGATTTTGCTATAACATAGGAAGGTCTAAGGGTTATATTTTGAAGTAGTTGATAGGAATTTATCAGACTATCGGAAAACAGAGATGAAGTTTGTTACAACAGTTATTAGTAGAACTTGTTTAAGCACTGTGGCGTTAGCACAAAATTGTTAGGAGGAATGGAGAAAGGGAAAATCAGTCTGGAGGAAAAAATGTATCAAAATATACATATTTAGAAGAACAGTATTTTCTGAAATATGTGAAAGGAATTGGCACCTCTAGTAAATTAGATATATTACAGGAAACTTTACTCATGATGTGTCTACTTTTACTGGGGGTGGGGGGGGGAAAGAGTACACATGCAGAGAAAGCAAGGATAGATGGAAAAGAGAAATAATTTATAAAAATGTTGGTTGAACTTTTCAGTTTAGCAACAGCAAACTATATTTCTGAAATGGTTGTGCTTTTGTGTCTTTGATTACGAATGGGCTGCTACCATGGTGAAGCATGTCATGAGCTTTTGGCTTGTTTTGATCTAAAGATCATAAGAGAGATTAAACAGACATTCCCAGATACCTCACTATTTATGTTGCTGTGTGGCTTCTATTATAGTTGTGTCAGAAATGTTGGAAATCCATATTAACAAGAATGGAAGAAGCTGGTAGAAAAAGGAAGACCAAGTAGATGAGCTTGGATTGAGCTAATGGTCAGTCTGCTCCATGAAATGCTTCTCCATGCAGCCAGATCTCAGCTTGCAGGGGCTGACACAGAATATTTGCTCAGTCTGAGTTCCATTAGTTCTGTCATTATTTTAGTTATAAATGAATATTCAGAATAGGAGATACTGTTGTTATATGAAATGTGATTTTTGGTGTATTGCCACTGCAGGTACTGGAGACTTCATCCTGCTTTGAGGAACTTGCATTGAAGTGATTGTTATGAAGTTAGGAATGAATGAGTAATATCATGACAATTGGAAAAAAAATAGTTTCTGAATTTTATGCCCTCTGAAAAATATTTCTGTACACTGAGCTAGGCTACCAAATTAGTGTCCCTAGGAAGGTGAACAGCTTGAGGGGAAACTCAGAAGTGCAGTGAGAGTCACATGAAAATGAGAACAGCATGTGTGATTAGTTCTTCTGATAGTCTAATTCAAGCAAGGGTAGATTGTAAAATTTTTTTTTTCTAATGGGATGAAGATGGCTGTTCTTCTGAGTAGTGATTATTTAGACTGGCGCTGTTAATGTTTTGCATTTATCAATTATGAGCAACTCAGCATAGCCAAAGATTTATCTTTGGAGTTTGTCTTGAAAAGTAAGAGATAATCTGGTTCTATAGGCTAGTATAAGCTGTTTCAGTACATAAGGATATTTCTGTAGAACTTGAAAAAATAATAATTTATAAATAGGGTTTTACTATATAGTTACTTCAGGAAGTTTGGAAAGACATCCTGAAGTCTGAATACAAGGTGGTCAAGCCTTGTATTAATTCCTCTGTGTGTTAAAGACCTTCTCTCAGGATGACTTGCCTTTGTGGAGCTGAGACTTGAAAGAATAGCAATTTCTTATACTGATCAAATGCTTAACTTTCATGACTTTGCTACTACTGCTGTTTCAAACCTCATTTGGGTCAGCAGCAGGCGTTTCTCTTACTGCCCAAAAGGCAATGACAGATTATGTCTCCTATGCAGAATAATACTGTGTATGCAATATATTAATAAAAAGAAAATTTAAGCTTGTCAGGCTGGGTATGGATGTGAAGGATATTGTAATGTGCTTTTAGAAGTCAAAGGAAACAGTAAAAATGGTTGTTTTTCTCTAATTACTTATTTCCCCCTGAGCAGAATGGCAGCTCCTCTTTTTTCATAGCTCTCTCCATCCTGTCACTGCTGTTCTGATTAGACACATGGGCTCCGATGCACTTAGCTTGGTGAGCAAACAGGCCCTTTTGTTTTCTGCTGCCATTTTTCTTTGTGCATTGGCAAAGGCACCTGGCTGTTTGGTGTCAGATGTCTCCAGCAGGTTTCCCCTTGCCATTGCAGGCCTCAGGTGTGTCAGTAATTCAGCAGCTGGTGTGCTGTGACCACTGTCCATGGTGTGAAAGACAGGTGTGTCTCCCTTGTGCTGTTCGTGTATGTCTTGGGTATCATGTGGAAATGTTTTAAGGGTTTCTTTGATGTGTATCTTCAGAAAGATTGCTATGATAAGGCACAACAAATACTTCACAACTGGGATAACAGATACTAATACATAGTAACTATAACAGCTGTTACCAAAGAAATCAGAACTGGACATTCAGGAACAGACTTACAGCAGATATTTAAAGTTGATAGTCTAGTAGATGAACCTTTCATAGTAAAAATTAATGCTAATTAATTTTATGCCTGTTATATTTTTTTCCAGTGGAACAATTTCTTACTAGGGGATGTTTTGCATGAATTCGCCATTTCATTTTTTTTCCCCCCTCCTGTAGGAATCTGTATTTTATCTGTGTTGGTTTTATAGTTGCAGAATGCTTTTGGGGACAAAGGATTTAATTTTGTCAGTTAAGTTTATCTTGTTTATGTGTATTTTGCCAAAACAACTTTTATGAAAACATGAAAATATTATCTGTATTTATTACAGATATTTTATTACAGTTGTACATTGTATTTAGTGTTGTGAAGACAATTTACAAATAAGAACCTATGAACGTGAAAGGAGATAAAATATGTTATTTTCAAGAACGTGGAGTTGTAATATATTTGGGGTTCTTTACTGTAGCTTGTGAAGAATAGTAATTTTAAGAGAAAATGTTCTTTATGAAGAAAATTTTGATCACAATTCTTCTCAGAAAAGAACATTTTTTTCCCAGTCACCCATAATATTAAGAATGGTTTGTTTATGCAACTGGATGTGAGAAGCTCTGCTGCTTCCTGAGGTGTGGGAGGAAGTTCAAAAGAAGTTTATAGAGGTGATGGCCTTGTGGAGCACTTTGACACAAAGACTTTATTGCAGTTTCCATTTTTTATTTCTTCTTCTTAAGCATATGTTATTTTAATTCTATTAGGGCTTTATTAGCAACTCTGTTTGTGTCCAGTCCCCATTACTGTAATATATCCAGCAGTGTGTTAGAAAGACTATCCACAGCATGTTGAAGATTGCCCAGGAAAGCAAAGTCATGAAGTTGGGCATAGTTAACTCCAAACAATCCCAAGACTGTTAAAATGCTTACAAAGTATTTCAATATAGTTCTACCTTATTTTAAATTGAATTCTTTACCTTCTATATTTTGTGGTTCCTGATTTTTCTAGAAGGGTTTGTCTAGAGCTCTAAAACTTATAGTGTGTCTGCCAAAGTTTTTGGTCTTGTAAAGACCCAAGTTGCAGAATGAAACTTAGTCTTACAAACCAAATGACATTTGGAACTTGATATCTTCTGTAATCACATATATGATGAATATTTTGCTAGAATGCAGAATTTAAGCATAAAATAATTTAAAATTTGCTAAGAAACATGTTTTATTTCATGAATTATGGTTCTTTGCTATATGTTTTTGAGAGAAACCTTTAAGAGAAGAGGCATTCTTTTATTTGCACAGTTGTTGTTTTTACCCAAGAAACAGGCTACTGTAAATTTATATTATGTTACCAGGAACATCTATGGCTCTATGTCCCATATATACAACAACAAAAAAAAAAACTACTCTAATATCTTGATAGTTTTAGTTTAGAGTATTACAGTTAGGGAGATTTTAAATTTGTCTCCTTTGTGCTTTGTTATTTTTTCAGGGTAACATGAACAGTAATGTCTTTGTACATCTTCCTTTGCAACATAACTGCATAGCAACTGTGAAAGTTAAGGTTAAAGTGATTTCTTTACTTTTCCTCACAACTGTGTGCCTTCCTGCTTTCATGTGAACCCATTTTTTTTAAATTCTAGGCTTGAAAAATACACCTGTAAATGCTAAACAAAAAGTAACAAATGGTATTGTTTTCCCATCCTTATTGCATATTATTTAAAACATGTTTAGTCTGGGAAGAACTAGATTGGTCATTTCCATATATATTGCTTGCAACTTTTATTTTGGGCAGTTAAGGTCAGTAAGACAATTTAACAGTAAATTGTCCAACAGATTTTTTTCTGTTATAGTGTAACTTGTGAGAATGCTTATGTTAATTTTCAAAAGTTCTTTTTCTAAAGCAAAATAAGGTAAAAAAAGTAATCTGGCACTTTCCTTAAAGAAATGAACAGCACTGGAAGCTTTCATGGCACTGTTTTTTTATCTACTATAAAGCAGCTATACTAAAGAATCATCTGTTTTGGTCATAGTAAATTAAGTAGTAGATGGGCAAGAGCTGGGAAATCTTCAACATTTAGAACTCTACAAATAGTCAAGTGACTATCAATTTCCCCAAAGCAGTGATGGGATTATTTTTGAATAGGGGAAGCTTAATCACACCTTTTAGTAGGTGGAAGACGCTGGATATGAAACCAGTGGGTAATGTTAGAAATATACATCTGAGCTGAAAAGATTTTTCCATATGCCACAATGTTCATGAAGGCTGTGCTAAGTAGAGCTTCATAAGCAATTCTGTTGATGCATAGGAATTCATTTCATCTGTGTTAGTCTTACAATGGAGATGGGTGAAAAGCAAAAAATACTTGCTGTTCCCATAAAAAATCAGACCTTAAAATAGCAATGCATTGAACACACAAAAGGAAAAGATCCTGCAGAGTCAAATGTCATTTGTACTGTTGTTTTTAAAGTGAAACACTTGAAGAACACTATCATCAATTACATAATTTGTTTGTGGAGTGCGTTATTGTTGTAGTTGAATACTTTTTACCCAGGGGATGTTAGTTTATATAAAGCTGATGGGCCCATGTATTATAAAACAGTACCTAACGCTGATGGGGGGCTGGAATTCTTCATGTCCTGGAACATTGTTTGAAGGACTGACCAGTAAAAGCGAGGACAATTAACTGAAAAAGCCTTGTCTTAAGTGTAGAGTATTGAAAGAAGTTTGAAAGAATTAAATACTCAAAAATACCTTGTGAACTGCAGTATGGTGGTAGTTATGTTTCAGGCACTGCATTGAAGGGGACCTGTTAAAAGTTAAAGGTGCTTTTTAGATGTGGTTGCAAATAGTCTTAGAACTGTTGCTCGTATCTCCTAACCTTCTCTTGTCACAAGAAAACAGTAGTGTAGATGGTGTGTCTGAAAAGTAATTGGAAAAGGTAATTGAAGTAGGCCACTACCTACTTTACATTCTGTTTTCTCAATGGAAGAAATTAAGAAATACGACCTTTTGTACTTTCTTGAATGTTCAATTTGTCACCCTTTTCCCAGCAGGAGAGACGTGCTCAGTGGAATATCCTGTGGTTTGTTTTCATTTGTGCTGTAAGCAGAGCAGCTTTTATTGACCTTACAAGAAGATACACACATTAGGATAGTGGATTGTGTCATTAAGTTATATTTTGACTGACATAAAATATTAAGACTCATAACCATTTCTTTAAGAAATACGTAAAGCCGTGCGGAGAGAAGTACTTACTGCGGAGTACCAATGACACAAAGCAGTGGTATATTAAAGTGCACTCTGGGTGAAAGAGGAAGGGGGAGGTACAAAAATGTGACATTCCAGAAAGGCTGGGGTATGGACCAAGTTGTCACTGCAGGAGAATTTAGAATGGAGAGGGCTCTACACATATTATATGTTCTTTAAATGTTTAAAACAGGCAGAAGAACTTAAAAATCATGACTAAATAAAGCTGGCAAGTTTTCCCTTCTGCTCCATCCACACAGGTTGTTAAATGATTCTCCTTGCTGTGGTAGTAGAGAGCCTGCCAGGAGTGCATTAAGCATCGTGATTAATGTCTGTCACGTGTTTGTTCTCTCATCTTCTCCCCAGCAGGTGGTGTGTATATGCAGTAGTTTTTTTTAAGGTTTAAAGAAAACAAGGCTCTTTTCAAAGATGCATATATGTGTAAAAAGAGGCAATGTCAAATAAGTGGAACACGTGCTTGGAGCAGAAAGGGCTTGTGATGTCCCTGAGTTCCTGAAAACTGGGCGGAACAAGGAACAAACTCTCCAGGAAGGTTCTGTCTCCATTGCAGTGGATTTCTGCTCTTGTTCTAAAGACTTCTTGTGAGCCAGAAGTAGTAAAGTAACAGTCTTCCTTGAGATTGGGTTAAGATTGGAGGCAGCCTGGACTGTAGCAACCATGCCCCAGTGAGTTTGTGATCTCAAGCAGCATGGGCCTGGTGAGGAGAAAGGATCTGCTCCTCACACTGAGGAGTAAGAAGGAAGTGCACATCCAGTGGAAGCAGAGACAGGTGACTTGTGAAGAGTACAGGAATATTGTTTGAACAGGTAGGGATGGGGTCTGGAAAGCCAAGGCACAGAAGGAACAGGACTTAGCAAGGGATGTGAAGAATAACAAGAGGGGTTTCTGTAAGTCAGAAAAGAAAGGCCAAGGAGAGTGTATCCCCCGATGAAAAAAGGAGAACTGACAATGTATATGGAGAAGGCTGAGGTACTCAGTGAGTTCTTCACCTCAGTCTTTGCTGGCAGTCAGACTTCCCATATCTCTGAAGTCCCTGATCCTCCAGGTGAGGTTTGGGGGAGCAAAGTCCCTCCCACTGCAGGTGAGGAGCAAGTCCAGAACCACTTGATGAAACTGAAAGGCCTGACAACATGCATCTCAGGGTCCTGAGGGAGATAGCTGATGTTACTGCCAAGCCACTATATCACATTTGGAAAATCATGGCAGTCAGACAAAGTCCCTGGTGACTGGAAAAAGGGAAACATGACTCCTATTTTTAAACAGGAGAGAAGGGAAGACCTGGAGAACAACAGATTGGCTAGACTCACCTCTGCCTGGGAAGATCATGGAGCAGATCTTTATGGTAGCAGTGTTAAGGCACATACAAGACAAGATGGTGAGCTGAGATAGCCAGTATGGCTTTACTAAGGGCAAATTGTGCCTGACCAATCAGGTGTCCCCCAGTGCTCTGTTTTGGGATTGACGCTCTTCAGTATCTGCATCAATGACACAGACAGTGAGATCGAGTGAACCCTCAGCACGCGTGCAGATGGCATGAAACTGAGAGGTGCGGTTGATGTGCTTGAAGGATGGGATGCCATCCAGAGGGACCTGGGCAAAATTGAGAAGTGAGCCCATGAGAACTTCATGAAGTTGAACAAGTCCAAGTGGAAGCTGTTGCATCTGGGTTGGGGCAGTCTCAGAAATGAGTACAAACTGGAACAAAAACTTATTGAGAGTAGAACTTGAGATCTTTAGTGGATGAGATGCTCAACATGAACTGACAGTGTGTGCTTGCAGCCCAGAAAGCGAACCACATCCTGGGCTGCATCAAAACAGGAGTGGCCAACAGATCAAGTGAGGTGATTCTCCCCCTCTATTCTGCCCTCATGAGACCACACCAGAGCTGCTACATCCAGCTCTGGGGTCTTCAGCACAAGAAAGACATAGACCTGTTGGAACTAGTCTAGAGGAGGCCATGAAAATGATGAGAGGGCTGGAGCACCCCTCCTATGAAGACAGGCTGAGAGACTTGGGGCCATTCAGCCTGAGGAACAGAAGGCTGGGGGGAGACCTTGTTGCAGCCTTCCAGTACTTAAAGGGGATTTACAAAA
>JAWWEU010000081.1:18168594-18210040 GCA_035583155.1 Acropternis orthonyx
ACGCTCTTCCGATCTCTTAAAGGGGATTTACAAAAAAGAGTGAGGGTGACTTTTTACATGGGTAGATAGTGATAGGATAACAGGGAATGGTCTTCAACTAAAAGACAAGAGATTTTGATTAGATGTTAGAAAGAAATTCTTTACTCCTGATGGTGAGGCACTGGAATGGGTTGTCCAGAGAAGTTGCAGATGTCCTCTCCCTGGAAGTGTTGAAGGCTGGGCTGGATGGCGCCCTGAGCAACCCGATCTAGTGAGTGGCGTTCCTGTCCATGGTGGGTTGGAGTTGCAACTAGATGATCTTTAAGGTTACTTCCAACCCAAACCATTTTGCTGTGATTCTATGTTTAAATTTGGGTTACATTTTAAAATATTTAGTCTCATTTGATATGAGGTCAGACAACTTGAACTTTGAAACTCTGTGGAAAGGCAGGACTGACAGTGGCAGAAAAATTTTGCGTGCTTACGACAATGTCTTTTGCTTAGAGGGTATTCTGGTCTAGTCTGTATCAACTGGGAGTTTTCTCACGTGACTTGATAAGCCCACAGAATGTGTGAGTGCTGGAGTGATGGGGAGATACACGCATGCCGAGTGCAGCCAGTTATTAGAAAAGTGCTTATACTTGTGTATTTATGACTGGAAAAAAAAGCTTTTTTATATTGGAAGTGCAACAACCAAAAAAAAAAATTAACCATTGTATTACAGTATTCTTATTTCCCACTGTATATGTGAGTATGATATCTTCTCTTAATAGTTTTAATAATTGTATTAATAGATTATTTCATAGAGTCATGGAATCAATTGGGTTGGAAAAGACCTCTGAGATCATCAAGTCCAACCCTTGGTCCAACTCCAGTCCATATACTAGATCATGGCACTTAGTGCCATGTCCAATCTCAGTTTCAAAACCTCCAGGGACAGTGAATCTACCACCTCTCTGGGCAGGCCATTCCAATGCCTGATTACTCTCTCTGTAAAAAATTTTTTTCTAATATCCAACTTAAATTTCCCCTGGCAGAGCTTAAGCCCATGCCCCCTTGTCCTATTGCTGACTGCCGGGGAGAAGTAGTATCAATTTTTGTATAGTTTAAATGCCGTTAAGTGTCAGAATGAAATGCCTATGATGAGGAATTAAACTAATTTGAAAAAAATTCTAGTTATCTTATCTGAAAAATACACCATAGATCTTTGCAGGGTTTGTTTCGTTGTATGGTGAAATGCCTACAACTGATATAAACAGATTTACATTTTCTATATATCTAAACTATTTCAGCAACCATGAAACTAAACAGACATTTTTCACATTCTCTTCTCTGACTATTCAGTGTGAGGTTGTATTTGAGTACCGTTACCTTGGAATTTTAATCTCTTTTACACAAGGTCTTGGTTACAGTTGCTTAGTAACACACTATGGAAAACAGATTTGTTGATTTATGATAATCTATCTACAATATCCCTATAATTAAAGATCTTGAAAGGAAAGCAAGTACACCATGTGGGTGTGTATTCCAGCTGTATGTTTCTAATAACCTCTGTCTTCACCATATCTTGCAGTGTGTGTCATTATAGGGGTTGATGTTTTAGGTAACCCACCTGACACCTGACTCACACCATTGTATGGAGTTTGGTGGTAGTTATGGATAATGCTGTTTTACAATTTGTAGGTGAATCTGAAATCCTGAGGTTTAGCACTTAACTTCCATGGGATTGCAATTCTGACGTGGTGGTGATTTTCTCAGACTTGCGTTGATATTCGGAATATATCGGGAACAATCTGTAAGAGAGAGAGGCTCATGGTTCATTTTCACATGGTGTTACACTTATGTTCCCAGGAGAGAGGAGTGTGTTAGAGACTGAGCATCATGAGACTTGTAAAACATCTTTTTTGACAGCTAAAAGAAGTATCTAGAGAAGTGTTGGCTATTGAGTGTTGCATGTCTTCAAGTACTTGCAATTACTGTATTTTAAGATTTCCTGAAATCTTTAAGGTCTTTTATTCTTTTGCAAACAGGGCTCAAGATTTCTGTTTACCTCCTTTGCAATACATTGCAGAAGAATCTAGAAACTAAGAAATTTCTAATGCTAGCATGCTTATTGTTTAAAATGCCTATGAAAGCAAAAATTAAGCAAGCACCTCTGAGACAGATGGAGTATTATTAAAATCCTGGAGCCTGCTTTAATCACAGACCCAACCCCATGAAAAAATGCAAATTAATTTAACAAATTTATAAATCATAGAATCATAGAATCGATTGGGTTGGAAAGGACCTCAGAGATCATCGAGTCCAACCCTTCATCCAACTCCTGTCTGTTTACTAGATCATGCCACTCAGTGCCACGTCCAATCTCAGTTTAAACACCTCCAGGGATGGTGAATCCACCACCTCTCTGGGCAGGCCATTCCAATGCCTGATTACTCTTTCTGTAAAGAATTTCTTTCTAATATCTAACCTAAATAAACCAAACTAAATGCCTTGCATGATAAGGCCTGAATTTAGTCTCTTGTTCTATGTGTTTTAGAGCATGAAAAGTTTGTTCAACTCAATTATTTTAAAAGTGCCATTCACATGGCTCAGTTCAGTTGAATGTTTTGCTTTCTGCTTTCAAATGCTTGTATCCTTTTATGGTTGTTTCACTACTGTCATATCCCTTGACTGGAAAACTGTGGGTGGCATTCATCTTGCCTACCTTTGACATATCCCACACCGACATACGTAAGCTGAAATCATTGTTCTAGTCCTGGTTTTGTAGTTGGTGGAGAAATAAATAAAAGCTTTAAGATTTAAGTTCATCTGACTCATTTTACGATAGATGAAACAGACTTTATTAATCATTAATTATGTTAACTTAATCTTCGTGAATTGACTCAGATACAGAGGCATACTTTTCATGAAGTGAATCTTCTGTGAGAGAGTCGGTTTACAATGGCTGTCCCCAAACAGCTGTCAACCAAGGATCTCCGTTTTTCTGGAGCTTGCACCGACTCAGGTTTCCAGTCTTTTGGTGTTTCACTGGCACTTGAGGAAGCTTGTGGGAGAGGAAATTTGCATTGGAAGGACATTTATCTTGACATAAGAATTTTTTTACAGTAAGAACATCCTCTCCAGGGATGGGGTAGTCCCCATCACTGGAGGTTTTCTGAGTGCAATTGGACAGGGTGCTAGCTCACCTAAGCTCAAGGTAAGCTCACCTAGGCTCGTTGTCCCATTAAAGGCTGACCTGGATGGTCTCTTGAGGTCCCTTCCAATCTGGGCTGTTCAATGACTCTATGATGGATCTGCAATTTGTCAGTATCATCTTGGGCCGAATAACCAAGGGCAGTTGTGAATTCCTCAAGCATAGTTATGGGGAAAATTAGGTGAATTCAAACATAATTTATTTTGCATTGATGAGTTTATGGAGACTGAATTTGTTATGAGCTCTGTTAAAACTGAAAACACAGGGTTTAATCACCTCAGATTTTTGAATTTTGAGTTACACATTAGATTCACATTTAAATGATAAGTCATATAACCTGAGGGGGGAAAAATGTGTTTCACAGCCAATTAAAATTTTTACAAAATGGCTGAATTTAGTAATATGCCTTTTTTAAATCTGAATGAGAAATGCAGAGTAACCCAGCAATAAGCATTTTGCTATTTTAAAAAATGTATTTCTAAACACTTCTTTTAAAAGAAAATCACACAGAATTGGATTGGTGTCTGAGACTACATGCAGAATTCAGTGAGGTACAAGCATTTATGACATCCAGAAATATGTGATAACGCTGTGTGGTAGGCTCTCCAATGAACAGTGACCTCTTTTTTCCAAGACACAGGATTTCAGTCACTTGGGGCACCCCTGCAGCCAGAGAGCAAAGAAGGGCTATACTCTTTTATTTAAGATGTGATGGACTGCTGGTTTATTTTTTTTTTATACCCACTTTATTTTTGCCCTCTCAGAACAATTTGATTAATTGGTATTTAGTGTATGGGTACCCTTGCTATAGCCTTTCATTAAACAAAGAAATTAATTTGCTAAATCCAAGTCAGCAATTTATCTCCTCTCTCCAAGCTCTCTGTTTGTCTTACGATCTCTTGTGTGTTTTGTCTGTCTTTTATTAAATCTTTTTTTACATATAAAGGAAGATGCGTACAAATTCCTGGACAGAAGATCTATGTGCGTGAAACTGTATACCTAGGAATTCTTAAAATTATATGCTTAAAGACGTGTCCATAACTTTTTCACATATGCAAATACTATTAAATAAATACTATTAAAATGTAACTTTCTCTGTTAATTTGTAAGATCAGGGAAATACTGTGCTGATCATAGAATCATAGAATCAATTGGGTTGGAAAAGACCTCTGAGATCCCAACTCTTCGTCCAACTCCAGTCTGTTTACGGCACTCAGTGCCATGTCCATGTTGATGATAATTCTGTAGGCAATGAAAGCCGTACTTTCAGAATACTCTTCTGTTGGTTAGTCATGAGACTTTTTTATTTACCAGGCTCTGTGGAGGTGGTAGTTGGCATTAACCACACTTGTTAGTCAGGACCGCAACACCAGTGTATGCCTCTGACCTCACATCTCAGTATAAGGTGGTGGCTGTAATCTTACAGTGGTGGATTTCCTGTAGATAGAAAAGGGAACCATATTGTGATACTTTGTCTATGCAAGGGTCAGGATTCTCCCTTTTTTGTCTAGTTGAACTTCTGCCCCCAGGAAAGCATCCTGCTGCCTTTCTGAGGATATAATCACTCAGTTGGTTAATGTTTCCATCAAGTGAGTACCCACTTTGTCCTGCCTTTGGAGTGTTCACTTCCCAGTTGTGTTGAACACAGAGCCTGCTTTCCCCTGCTGCTTTGAGGCATTTGTCTGGGCCTGCTGGATGATGTGCCCTTACAACTTTTGAAAAAGCAGGAACGAAATAGCTATTATCTACATGATTTTCCCCCTGCTCTTTAATTTACAAAGGTAGGTTTGAGGTAGGAAAAAACTTATTAATTTAGAAATGCGGATCCTTCTGCATTCTGTTCAGATTTCCTCCTACATCTGTGCAACTCATCTGTGATATGAATAAAGTACCTTACTAAGACAGAAACACTTACTAAGAAAGAAACACTGTTACAGAATGTTCCTTTTGTTTCAGTTTGGTGGTTGATGTTTATGATCTAACTAATAGTATGGATCCAGATTTCCCAGAGAAGTTAACAATTGGCTGTTGTCTGTGACTGTTTTTGTTGTCACTCACCAAGTGATTAACAAACCTCTGAAAAAACCTTGAGGCTGGAGAGCACAGTAATCTATAATCTGTCACAGTGAGACAACCCACAGAATTGCTTTCTTTGTTTGAAAGAGGATAAAATTCTTTATTTCAAAACTTGTTTCTTAAGAATGTAGTACTTAAACTGTTACATAGATATTTTATCTAATAGGAAGAAAATTCTATTTGATTTATTGTTACTTGTTCTTTTTTGAGGGTTTCTTTCCCTTCTTGTTTAGTTGTGGAGCTAAATTTTCCATAAGATAGACATGTAATATTAAATTTCTGGCCTAGTTATAAGTGTACCCATAGTCTCATAAATATTATTCTGACATTATCTGTGAAGTGAAAGGGAAGCTATGAATATGCTTCTTGTTCTGCCTTTATAATACCTTATATAAGATGTATACCTCAGACTATACATAAATTAGCATTTTCTTTTGTCATAGAACAATTTATGTGTAATAAAAATGTATAATTTTTAGACATTTGTTTGTTTACTTTGAATATTAATTAGATTTTTGACCAGCAAGGATGTCTGGCGAAAATATATCAGGCCCATATTAATATTCTCTGTAAATACATAAAGAAATTGTGAATCTGGTTAGATATTCAATGTCATATTGGTCTGACTATCACTGAATGTTAATTTTCATTGTGTCAATTAATATAGCAATATATAAACCAGAAGACAGCACCTCCCAAACCCCAAGTTTGATGATGAGATCCTGTCTGTCTAAAAATATATGCTGCCCTTCATGTCTCTGTGTTCCCTTAGGTAATGATGAGAGTGAGCAAGCCCCACAGCTGTGGTGTTGAGTCCTCTCCCAGTACACCGCTGGAGGGGCTCTAAATGGTAGTGTGGCAAAAAACCCAGGGTGTGAGAGTTGGAAGGTCTTGGATGAGCAGGGTAAGGGAAATTCTGTGGAAATGGGGCTTACTGATTTCCAGGGTCTTTATGTTACTTTTTAGAAAGGAAAAGAGGCCAAAGATTTGCTTCAGCTGGCTCATAGGAGTAGCCTAGGTAAGACACAAATTATTGTAGTAATTAGCACAAAAGGAAGTGATGTACCCAGCATCATGTCTGAGGCTGTTTCAGCTCTCTGGCACGAATGACCGAGAGTGTACCCAGTGCAGGTCTGTGATATGAAGCTCCACGCAGCACACACTGATAAGGAAATATGGTAATAATATCTAGAGGCAGAGAAATGTCATTTCATCTACCCTAAGTGGAAATAAATTAATATTTATGAAGACACTCATAAAAATTAAATGACAAATCAATGTAATTATTCTCATTGTTCTGTGTGTCTTTTTATAAAAATACAGCTAATGCATGCATTTGTCTTAGCATAGTGCATGGAAGAGCTAAAGACTAGAAACCAACTTCGTATCGTGTTAGCCCATCTTGCTCTGCAGTAGGATAGTATTTATCTAAATTATGCTGAATATATGTTTTTCTAATCTGTTCTTAAAACTTAGTTTTCCGAAGAGTCTTTGTTGTGCTATGTCCTTATAGTTCATAGTTTTTCTGAAATTAATCTTATTTTCTGCAGCTTTATCTTAATTATTTTTCTTCTTTCTTAGTGGATGGGGACAATTTCTACCTCTGCTTTTTTGGTAATGTTTTGTATTTTGGAATGCTGTTCCCATAGCTCATCTCAGACTATATCTTTTTATAGTGAAATAACCTAAATTGCTTTGATCCTTTTCAGTACTTTCAGAAGCTCTTATAGTTCCTGATGTTTTCCACAGATTCTTCCTAGTTTGTAATTTTTCAGAGTGACATTTACATTTCCACAACAGTATTATACTGCTGACTTGCATTTAGTCTGTCTTTTCTCACCTCCAGAGACTCTCTTCCCAATTGCTGTATAGACAAAAATGAGCTCATGGAAAACGTGACTCTGAAAACTTCTGAGAAAGTATCTAAAAGGTGGAATACACCTAAGGTGGCTGAAACAGGAATCTCCAAAGAAGAACAAGTTTTTTACTGTCTGTAGACAGCTGATAATGTGAATGCTTCTGTGATATTAATTGGATGTGGTGATGGAACTGATGTCAGCAGCTGGAACCCTCACTAATGGGCAGTGCCAGTAGGGTAGCAGGCTGTGGGCATGGTAGCATCAGAGTGCATTAGGAAGAACTGTGGCTGCCCAAGATGGTGCTCCTGTCCAGTGGCTATACAGCTGCCAGGATCTGAGGAGACCTAATTTCTGCATGCAGGTCCTCTTGCTTCTGCTGGTTCAGGGGAAAATTACTTTGTTTCTTTACACCTAAGTGCTTTTTTAATCTGTTGAATGAGGAGTCTGATTTGCTGCACTCATGAGATAAGTTCTGTGTAAGAACTAATTTGTGTTCTATTTTTTTTTTTACAAACATGTTTTGAAATTGTATGGTAGGATATTGTTACATATGAGAAAGTAAATAAAGGGTATACTCAAATGTATATAGTTTTATTTCAAACTAGCATGAAACATTGCTTCATGTTAGGCACCTGTACCTTCTGTTTAAAATGTGCATTCAATTGAAGAACAATTGGAACCTTGTGAGGACAGCTTTATAGCAAAATTGCATAATTTGTAAAAGATGCAGTGGAAGGACCTGAAATTAAAGGATGTACTTGGCACTCTATCAGCTTCCTATTTAGTATTGAAAACTGTTAACTCCCCCCAAAGATCAGTGAGAAACAGTCCAAAATGCTGGGAGGATTAAATGTTTCTGCAGCAGCTTTCTGATGAGAATTACAGTTCATTTCATATACTGAGTAGTTAGGGATCAGGCTGACTGAATAAGGTGAAATGTCAAGATGCTTCAACGGAGTCTCTGCTTCTGAGGAAGAGAGCTCTGCCTGTATTCCTGGATACCCATATTGAGCAAAGTAAGCATGAAAATTTGGGAAACGAAGAGAGAAAATATTTTTAAATTCTTTAAACTTTCATAACTGCAAATGTGACATCAGCTATAATACCTTCAATGTGCAGTTCAGCCTCTATTCCAGTCTTGCAACTTGCCCGACTTGTCTCTTTTGTGTGAGGAGGAGTTTAGGTTGATCAACGAAGTGTACAGGACTGTTCATAGATTTGTAAGAATATGAAAAATTTTGAGGTCATTCAAGCAAGTTTGGATTCACTGTGTAGATCAGTTTACATACATATTCATGTATTGAATGTTAATGTGATAACATATAATGCATATGTATTAAACATCTTTTCCTCCTTACTCTCTTTTGCCTTATACACAGAACAAATGTGCACATAGTCTTTGATGATCTTCCTTATGTGATAGATAGATCGATCCCATATCTTGCTGATTACTGTACACAAAAGTCAAGAAAAGATTATTTATTTTCAACAAGACTTCTCTTGGCAGACCTTCATTAAATCCAATAAACTCCTGCAACTGTCATGAAAATTTTCTCATCTTCTTAATTCTCTTTGATTTTTCGCCACTGGAAATATGTATATTTTGAAATGCTGCTTCCTCTTCTGTTAAACATAGCATTTGTTTCCATTTAGTTTAATGACAAAGTAAGAGAAGCTATCAAGGCTTCTCCATGTTTGTGGTCTGCCATCAGCTGACTGGTTAGCTAGTCTTGGGACAAAACAGAAACATGGATATCAGGCCTTCATTTCTCGCTTCACTCTGGTCCTTTACTGTAGATTTGTACTTGAATTAGGCACTAGGTACTTTGCCCTCCTCTTTTATTTATGTCTTAGAGAAGCAAGAGAGTGATTCTCAGCAGTGTATGTTCTGGTGACTTGGTGTGCAGAGGGTGCCAGAATGAAGGTCTGAGCTCCATCTGTAGTTGTCATCTAGTCTGAGGGATGGACCTGCTTGAAATCCTGAGGCGTGCACCCTGACTGCCACCATCAGTTCCGTGTCCAGTAGTTTCTGCTTGTATACCTCAGGACTTGAACACTCCCATCTCACCCACCTGAATCCAAAGGCGATAAATGATACCTGCACCACTGAATATGGTCTGAACCAGGGAGATGAAGTGAGGGAGTGGTATGTGAGAAGACACTGCCATCTCTACATTCATCCTCCTATCTCTTTTCCAAAATGGAAGTCTACTAATCTGGGGTTGATACTAGGTTGGTACCTGGTATTTGTGATTATTAGTAGGGCAAGCCATCTGGAGTCAGTTTCAAAAGAGGTACAGGATCTGGGATATCACTCTTACACTATGGAAGTCCTAATATCCAAGTATTCAATCACACTTGAGATTTGAGAACTCAGAGAGGACCTAGAAATTGTGTCTGGATGAGATAGTGATAGTAGCTACCACAGTGGAGATCCTGCAGCAGGATCATGCCCTGCTGTTTGCCTGTGCAAATGCAGCGATTTTGAGGCTGGCTGTGATTGTGTTGCTTTACCCAGCAGGCACAGCATCAACACTGTGCCCAGTGTCCAAAACACAGAGGGCCTCCCCATGCTGTGAGCTTAAACAGGCATGTGAGAAGGTCAGATGGAGCTGGAAGGCAGCAGAGAGGCTGCCTAATCTGGTGAGCTGGGTACGAATGGTTGCTGGTTTTGGTTTTAAAGATATTTCTCTCTGACGCTGTCTAAAAAAATTCTCTGGAAGTTCTTTAGCTGCAAAATACCATTTGTCTTCTGGAGGTGGGAATGCTGTAGAAGGGGCATTGTTAGGAAAGCTTGTTTACATTTTTATTTAAAAAAAAAAAAAAATACTCTTGCTTCTGTCCTCCCACGCACCTCCAGGAACGAGCAGGACTTTGATGTTCCTGTGACGGAGGTGTGCAGGCCCCTTTTGCCTGCAAACCAGGGCACTGCAGCAGCAGCAGCGTGGAGCAGAGCTGAGTCGCAGTCCCTCGAACAGGGTGCTAAAGAGCTGCTTGGCAACGCGCGCCTCAGCGCCAGCGGCCGCCCCAGCCCGTGGAGGCTGCCAGGGGAGACGACTTTTCAAAGTGAGATCTTCTATTTAAATATTTCTTACAGTGTACAGATAGCTGGAAAAGAGGGCAGCAGGCAGAATGAAAGCAAAGAAACTGCGGAGGAGGAATGAGAAATAAAGGAAGGGTGTCAAGGCTCTGAGTGAGCTAGGATCCAAGGAAAAAATAAGAGGAGGGAGTAAAATTGGAGAAGGAAAACTGCAGAATGCAAGAGGGGGTGTGATTAGAGGGATCGGCAGATATTCAGAAACTGCTAGAAAAGGGAGGTCTTCATCTTCAGAGTGAAAGTTTGATAATAAAACCTTAACAAAGTAAAATAATATTGAAGTAAGATGGTACAACAGTGATGGAATTTCTGTATTTTTTTTTCTTTCATTCACTTATTTTCAAAATGTATTCAGAAACAGTTAAGTACAATTATGTAGTAACTGTACAGAATACTGTTCACAATAAAATGACTTAGTAGCCCTTATTAGGAGAGAATTAGAAAAATGAGCAAGTTCTGCATGAGTTTATGCTCTTAATTTCAAAGACAGTTATTTCTCTTTGTTAAAACAGCAGTGAATTAGTCTGTATCACTAGAAGTGCTCTCTGTCCTTTTCTGCATAGACACAGACAAGTTAAGAGTTTCGTTTATCATCAGAATTTTATGGGTTTGACGAAACAGAGAGTTGGCAACATTGCCTTTTGCTTTTCAGTTTCCTTAGCAGCTGCAATTGCCCTTTCCTTCTCCCTTATGCTTCTGTGCTGCTTGAAAATGCTATCTACTCTCTTATCCTTGACATTATTGCAAATTCTCTGTTTGACAGTCTCTTCTCAGGTCTCCTTTACTCCCTGGAAATTGCACTTCAGAGTTGATAACATCAGTTTTTAGCTGGCCACATTATAAGAGACCTTTTACAGTTGTTGTACCTGGGTATTTTGATGACATCAGAATCATCAGTCATGCACCTGGAAAATGCTTTTCTTCCTCAGACTTCACAGTGTTGTTTGTTTTTTTCTCCCAGGTTTTTTTGTTTGTGTGTGTGCTCTGTTCCCGCGCCCCCCCCCCACCCCCGGCCATGTTTGAGCATGGGTTTTGCCAGCATTTATGGCATCTTCTCGTGCTTTATGTGGTGTTTAATTTATAATGTGGGGAAAGAAAATTCCATCAGGCCTCTGCCTGTCTAGCTTGGTGACTCATCCCTGGGTAACCTCTTCTTATTTTAGAATTTTATGTGCTAGGTGTGCATAAGGGCTTAATAGATGAAGTTCTCTCCTTACCTTAGACTTTTCCAATGGCATTCTGCCAATAAAACGTAAACACAGCAAAAGCTGTCCACCTCTTTCCCCCAGGCTGCACTCCCTTGAGGGCCACTGGCTTCATGTTCTGTCCTGCCTAAGCAAAACTGTGGTTTCACTTTCATACCTCTTTTTTCTCCCCTCAGCTTGATACAATTTCCTACTGCTTTTCACTCACTGTATCTCCAGTAATGTACTCCTTGTCTCCATTTTCTGTTTTGAAACTGTTGTCTTGGCTTTGATGGTTTGTTTGGTACCTTTTATTTACTTGATGTACATCTCTGCATCTCTTGCCACTCTTCAACCTTTCTAAACGTGACCAGGAACTGCTCTATTTTGTCACTGGTTTTGACTGTACCTACTGGATGGTATGTAACTATTATTCTTTTTTCTGTTCCCTCCAATCCCACCTTTATCTTTCAGATCTTGATTCCATTCTTATTCAAATCCCTCTGTGAACAAGCATTCAAAGGGACCTTTAAATCCTGGCTTTTCTGTTGCATCTTCATTAAGGCTTACTTAGGTAAAATGACTCAGAAAATACAGAAAGGAAGCAAAAAATCCCCCTAACCTTGCACAGATACAATATCCCTCTTCAGTCTATCTTCCAGCTGCTTTGACCCTCATTACTTCTTTTTCTTGTGTTGTCTATATAAACAACTGTATCAAGGATTGAGATTTTCTTGCGAAGTACTGTCACGCTGTAGGTATTCTATAAGGAGAAGATGATGACAAGGATTTAGCAAATTTAGGGCATTTTGAGATTTTATTTTCGTATTTTACATTCTTTTTTTTATATTTTTATTTCTTTAACATTTTCTTCATCTAATAGGATGACTGCTGCATTATGCACCTTGCAATGAAAGTCTGTTGATTTTAGGCACTTTTTGTTTTTTAGAATTTGTTAATAAATAGAATTTCCATTCAGATTGCTGCAAATAGAAGCAAGCAGTGTGTTCGCATCCAGTTCCCTCCCTCAAGCTTTGCAAGCTGCATTTTCCTAAATCACATAAAGTGCAATAAGTATTATTGAACTCCGAGATGTCCTTGGGTGCTGTATGAAGTAGTATTTGACTTTCAGATTGTATCAAGAAAGGAAGAACTTCACACTAACTTCAGTTTGAATGGTTCTCACTGGATGGGGACAAGAAGACAGGAAGAAGATAAGGAGTTGATTATATGGTTGAATACTTCTGTTTGTTTCAAACAGTAATTCCTACTGAAAAACAGAATATCTGTTTAGAGTTTGGGGAGACTAGTGGAGAGATTCTGGGGAAAGGCTACTTCTACACTGAGGACAGCAAGAAAGGCTAGAAGGAGGAGGCCTGAGGACCACAAAACTCAACTGGGTCATGAAACATGTGGAAGCTACTGGAGCTGATGAAAATGGGAAAGGTCCTCCACACATTCTTTGTGGGCATTAAAACATGCAGAAGCAAGATGTGTGGTCTAAACAGAAGAAGCTAGAGATGACTTTGAAATAATAGCCTAGGGGAGAAAACAGGTGAAAAATCAGGCAGAAGTGGAGTCAGGCTGCAACATGTGTGAGAACAATTGTTTTGATCCACAGTAAGCTGTGTTGATGTACATTTTTCTGTTGAATACACATTAAACACATGTATTTTTACTTAACCAGCATTCTGTGTGTGTTGTAAGGTGTGCACATTGAAGAGTTACGAAGGGTTTCACTAATTCCTAAGGCAAAATCCAGGTGTTGATTTAACTTTAGTTTCTACTGGTAAAGGTACATAGACTGAATTTGGTTTTCAGTTCTGAATACTTTTCATGTAGAAGATCCAATTTACCTTTAAAGTATGCAAGGAATGGAAATTTCCACTGTCAGATTTTCCTTGCAGTGAAGTAGTTTGCCTCCCACGTGCTGTAGTAGTATTAAATTCATGGTCCTACACAGGGTATGCCTGATCTGTTCCTTTATCATGTCATACTCAAAGAGGGGCTGAGGTGTAGCTTTAGATGTCACTGTATAAGTACATGTAGATTTGCATCATTTCTGTGTCCTTGGAAGAATAATTGCAATCCTGTGCTGGTATTGCTACCTGAACATAACTGTGGAATGGTAGAAAACAGATGTAGTAAGATAAAGTCCTGCAGAATTCATTTTGTGTGTTTGACACTGTAAAATGTAGAGCCTACTTATTTATCTTTATGATAAATGGAAAAAACTGCCCATCCAGAGCGGAATTCTGACTAGTTAATCAGAATTTTCCAGCAGTAACTCAAATAAGCAAAGACATTCTAAGTCTTGTGTTTTACAGTTTTGTATTGTACTCCAAGGTGACATCAGCTCATTTAAAGATGGTAGAAACTATTTTTTTCCATATCAGCTGTGGTAACAAGGGCAGGGAAATTCTGCATTTGATTTTTAGTGTTCTTGTTCTGAAAGTGATTTTGAGTTGACTTGAAACCTGCAATAGTATTTTCTTTCCCCCCCCCTAGTATCCTAGACTAAGGCTACTACAGCCTGGGGAGAAGACAAAGCAAAGAAGCACAGACTAGAGAATAGTTAACTCCATTTTTGAATGTGATGTTTGCATTGTAAGGTTAGATACTGTGTATGTGCAGGGGAAGTTCTTGGAAAGCCTTGGCAATTGCTGAGCTGTCTTGAATAGTAAAAGTTTAGAAAATATTCGTATCTCTATTGCTGATCTGCTGTGAGAAAAGCTGAAAAGCTGTTGCTCCTGCTGGGTGTTGCTTACTGCTGGGTGCTCAGCAGTTGGGACAATAGGATGTATTATTTCAGCAGGGCCAGAGCATTTGTAAAAGTTTCTAAGCCACTCTTTTTGAAACGAAACTGAGCTCCTTTTGTTTAATTTTTTTTTCTCGTAAAAATAGATGACGTCTTCCTTTTTTAAGATTCACTTTGAATGCTTATGACTTTGAACTCTCACAACTTTTTGTCTGCCACACTCAGAACTTATTTCTGTGAATCTTTAGAAATTATTCTGTGTGTAATTGTAATCAGCTGTATTGTTGGAAAACTTGTGTTAAACATTGCTTGCTGCACGGTTGTGATTTATGGTGCCTGCTACAATTCATGGCTTGATACTGTCTGGGGGAGTCAATGAGAAATTGCAAGGATGTTATTTCACTGAGCTGCACTTGACCATTTTCCAGCTACTCATTTTCAACTGATGTTGGAGGAGTACAAGGTTTCACAGGCATGAGATAATGTTACAGCCTTGGCATAGCGACTGCATGCATGGGCCAGACTGGCTGCTGCATTTTTCCTTGGAAAAAGATGCAAAATTCTATCATTACACTTTTAACAAAGATCATGTACAAAACTGATGGAAACTGCGTATGTTCCTTTTAGGGCAAATTCTGGTCAGTGTGAGTATTCAGTGACAGCAGCGGTGAGAGAGCATGATTGCTTGTTAGGAATGTGCCATCACCGTATCAAATGTAATGGCTGCAGTTTAAATGCTTGAGTTGTTTCTGTGTGTTTGGCACAGTTTTAGTATTACTGTTTCCAGCTGTTTAGCAGTGAGCATTAATTTTTGAGATTGTTAGATGCTGTAAATTAGAATGCTGTCTTCCTTGTTTGAATCAGTTACAAAGGAAATTAAGTATCTCCACTGAAATGCTTATTCATTAAGTTAATGTAATTTAACAACACATTATGCAAAAGAAGCCAAAAATGAAACTAGAGGATTGTTTAACAATTAGCAAATCTTGCATGAATAGACATTGGGAGAGACTGGAGAAAGGTAAGTGTTGCTTCGCTCTCAGATTTCTAGTAGAACGGTTTTATGATGATTTAAAGTGCAAGATCAAATCACTTCTTAATTTAGATGAGTTTGAAAGAATGAAAAATCCAAGAAAGTTATAAAACAGTTGATGACATCCAGAAAAAGCCAAGCACAAAAGGTCAGAGAAATTTTGCATGATTCAGTGTATGAATAATACATTATTTTCCAGCGAATATTTTATGAAGTGATTGTCCTTTGTTATGTTTATGTGTGAGAATTGGGTTTTGTCACCGGCAAGAAGAATTAATTTTCCTGTAGCTTTTTCTTAAATGCTAATTTATTGCTATGAAAGATGCCAAAGTGACAGATCTGAAGAATGAAGCCCTCTATTTATCTTCTGAATGGATGGATCATGAGTAGCAGTGAAGCCTTTCTCATGCTCTTTTGCCAGTGTGCCACAATCTTTTTACCATATCCTGAGCATATTTTTACCAGTGAGAGGTGCTTATTCATTCCACAGTTTCCTTAATGGACTACCAAGGGTATCAATTAGTGACAAGTGAACAGTAGCTTTACAGCTTGGATACCTGCCCAGTAGGAACAGAAACTACCAACTCTTTCACAGAGGCCATAGGACAACCGTCAGAGTAGTGAGTTAGTGTCACTGCAGATAGGAGCTGTATGCAGTTGAGCAAAGGGGATAGAAAGATCTTGATTTTACCACCCCATGCATCTTAATGTAGGGAAAAGAATTCTATTTTAGCTCATTTGTCTTTACACTGTGCAATAATTTTTGACCTAAGACACTCAAGTTGCCAGTACTACAGATGCTCCTGAAAAGGAACAGTTTTTGTGTTGTCTCGGTGCCCTTTTGTCTACTCTGTATGATCTTCGTATGAGTAGTACCAGTGGTTTCAGAAATCCAGGACTAGAAAACAGAATTATTGTGGCTTAGAACTAGCATTTACATTCCAGTTTTATTTGCAGTTTTATTCTTTGTTTGCTTAGGGGTCCTGTATTTAATTCCCTGGTCCTGCACACATTCAAATAGAAAAAAGAAAAAACATGTAGCAGAAACAAGCATGATAAATTGGAATCTTGTATAAGAAATGAGTAAGCTAAAAGCAATACTTGTTTAGATTAGTCCTCTTGAGCACTTAGTATTGCATTCTGTGTTCTCAACAATTGTTCCTGTGTGTAACACCGTATCATGCCAGTTATTCTACAGCAGGTTTGTTCCTGTGAGTCTTGTCCAGGCTTGTTAAGACTTGCACACTGAGTTGGAAACTCTCCTAATCCCCTCCTACTTCCAGCTCCCCCGTTGTCTGGCATGTGCTCCAAATGCAGGCACATTCCATCCACTTGCACTGGTTCTGGCTTGCACAAACCTGAGCCTAACCCGGGAGAGCAGCTCACAGGGCCTGTGTTTCACTACCCTTTTCAGAGTGACTGTATGGGCATGCTCAGAAAAGTGAAGGTTAATTAACAAGGGGGTGAATTTGTAACAGATTAATTAAATCAGATTAAACTAGGCCACTTATGAATGAAAATGTCCACAAGGGGGTTTAATATGTTTTAACTAATGCATTTTGAACTCACACTTGAAGTCAATTTGGATCAGTGTTCGCAATTTTCTCTGTGCAGATACACCCACAGATTTTTAAATAAGAAAAAGTTTTGATGCAATTTCTAATAACGATCCACCCCTACTTCACCCCCAGGAAATAGATCTTCAAGTTTTATCTATCAGCGAATGAAAACAGTTGTGGAAGATGGATACTGAACAGAGTTGGTGCGGTGCTCTTTCTTATGCTCCCAGCAGTTTCCATTCCTGACAAGAAGGGTTTTGGAAACCAGGTTTCTGTTTCAAAGCAAGCTGAGCTACCCTGTTTTACTGTTTGTGTGCTCCAGGTACCAGTAAAGGAGGGTGTGGGATGCCATGCTCTCATACTTAGTCACTGTGTGTTTTTGGTTTTTGTTTTTTTCCTGCCTCCCAGGTAAAAGTCTAAAACATGACACTATAGACTTATTCTGACTGTGCTGATCTCTGACTCAATGAATACTGAAATACTTAATGAAAAGTTAGCTATCTCTGAGGAGAGAAAGATTAAATGAGACCTCTCCAGAGTACTTAGTGATGCAGCAATTAAGGCAAGATGGTGTCTAATAATGCTTTGTGTCAAAGAAAATTACAGATCTGAGAAAGTGAGGTAGTGTTTCTTAAAATAAAAATATTTATATGCAGCTTGCTCAGAAATTCTATTTAAAAAATTGGCTCTTATTGAAATGAAGAACCAATTTTTGCAGCCTTCAGTTTTGGTGAAGAAAGTTAATAGATTGGGAATGAAAACAACATTACTCATAAGACACATAAGCTGTAATCCTAACAGAATTATTTTTTTTCTGTTTTAAAAGCAGAGAAAGGGGACAATTTACTTTCTGATTTTAATTTTTTTTTTTTACTTGTAAGCATGTAATTGTGGACTAATTGTTGCGTTTTTATGCAAGATCTGAATGAGTTTGACATTTGGGATCTTGACTAATACTATTGATTCCTTATTTCATAGAAGTAACTAATAAAACACTTTTATATGACTTGTTTGTGGTAACTACCGTTATAATTCTTTTAAAACAATCACAGAAGATGGCTAAATTGTGTGAAGCTTTTAAATACAATTTTTTAAAATATTCTTTTTGTAGTGATCAAATGACACTTTTTTCACAGTCACAAGTAGCTAATTTTGTCTCTTTTACAGTGTCAGAAATTTTGAAATTCCTATTTGCTGTCTTCATGGGCTCTTCCTTTAGTTGACTGTTCTTAAAAGACAAACATTTTCTGGGGAATGATTTTCTCATTATTTATATTTGAGTGAGGGAGGACAACTCTATTTTAGCAAACTCTGTTCTAGCAGCCTTCTGCTTCACCTTATCTCTTGTTTAAAAGGGTAATAACTAAATTTTTTACTGTACTGAATCTCTTTTTCCTCATATAATTGCACGGAAATTGAGCTATAATAATGGGCTATCCATACAATATCAGCATTTGTGGATGTCAAACACCACAGACCACAAGCATCTGTTCATGGTAGTTCCCCAACAGTATCTTTATAGACTATTTAGAGATAAGCTGTCATGTTTTTCTAAGTTTATAAAAATTGCTATGTATACATGTATTTTAAAAGTCTTTACTATAAGAAATTTTTCAGCTGTACATTGTTTGTCCTGGAATCATTGAGCAAATTGTTTGTAGTCCTGGCATTAGTTTGGGTGTTGCTTTGTGATCAGTTTGAGTCCAGACTGCATTGCCATTGAAAGCTCCGCTTCTGCCCCCCTTTCTGCTGCTTCTGTCACTCTTTCACCCTCTTTTTGGGATTAGTACTGCTGCTTGTTGAGCCATGCAATTGGCAGTGCTGAAACTAGAGGGGCATGGGGATTACACAGCACGGTGGTGGGGCAGAGGTGGTGGTGGATCCTATCTTTTGATGGAAACGTGGTGTTAGGTTCTTACATTGACCTAAGCTGATGAAGAAACTGAACTTTCAGCCTATTTAAATTATTTTTAATTTCAGCTGAGACAAGTATGTGGCTTGTAGTTTCTGCCCCAAATTCAAGGGTGATAGTGGTCCAGGTAACTTTAGTACACGTGAAGATGCTTCAGTCAAAGCAGTAGCAAATAAAAGTTACCTGATCTCACTGTGATCTTTTTGGCCCTCCTGCTATTCATTTCAATGTGCCTCTCAATTGTTTCCTGCTTGCAGAAAGCATGTGCTGTGTTAGCAGTGAGTAACTTTTATTTTTTTAATGCATGTGTTGGACACCCCACCACTTGGCAACCAGGTTTTGAACTACCATATTGCTTCTGGTTCTTGCTGAATTGTTTCCACATTAGGAGATACTGTGTGGAGTGAGCAGATGAACAAGATTTTCCGGTCAACCCCAAGAGCATCTGTGGTGAAGTACATACCCTGACTATACAGGACTAACATTTAACCAGATAGTGGGCTCTAACTACCCTGTGTTCTCTTGATCAGATGTGCCTACCATAATGGCAGTAATTATAATGGAAAACACTGAGATCATGGCACTGCTTTGAGCTGTCAAGTTAGCCAGAATCCTCCTTTTTCCTCCTCCAAATCCAATTAATTCCATCTTGCAGTTTCTTCTAATTCCCAGTGGAATTTATGAAATAAAATCTTACGTTTCTAATCTGAGAACTAATTGTAAATTAATAGCATCAGTATGTAACAAAGAGAAGGATTAATGCAGGCCCGCACATTCACTTTTCCTTTTTGATTACAATTCTGTATTGGATGGATCTCTCAGGACTGCTACCAAGCTGTAACATAGTCAGAAAAGTGTTTATACAGTGATGAGAGAGGTGTGGGGTCTTTTTCTATACTCATATCTTGGCTAGGTTTCTGATTTTTAAACAAATTCTGTGTTATTGTCCAGTGAACAGTCTTCTTACAGTTTTGATGAATTGCAGTTTTTATTATTGGGGGCATGGGAATGATTTAAAGTAACTATAGATGGTTTTGCAAGAAAATCAATGAGGTTTGTGTTTTCTGTTGGTTTGCTCTTGTGTTTAAGTGCTGCCAGAATTACTTGTAAAATGGAAGGCCTAAAATTTACCCTCCTATTGGAATGATATTCCTGAACTGTATTTTCAATGACCTGTGTCCCTTCTATTTGTTTAACTGAAGACATTTCTCTTATCATATTTCTAAACATTTAGGTGTTATTTGCTTGTGATGCACGAATTTGCATTTGTCTCAGAAAGGTAATGTTTAACTGGTAGAGTGCTGATAGTCTGATGATGATTAGTGTCTTTTCTTGTTAATCAGACTGTGGTGCTCTTCTCTCTGTATATCTCTGCTTTTCATTAGTGTAAATGTTTAGTACTCTATGCAAGCTCTCTGTGACACTGGAGGAAATATCTGCAGCTTGGCTCTTGTTTCCTCTTAAATCTTTTGCTCTGCTATTACTTTGGTCTTGTAGGGATGGTCCTTCGTAATTCCCTATATTGTCCATATGCGTTCAACTATACTTGATATTAATAACAGATTAGACCTTTGCTGTCTGCCATGAGTTCTTCCAAATACTTCTACTGGACTTAACATTCTACTAAAGAAGAAAGAGAACTTCTAGGAGATGGAGAAGGCTATTTAGAGAACTGTAAAGACAACAAACCAAGGTTACTACTTTCTGTCTGCCTGTGAGAGAAAGAGACACTAATTCAGTATCTTTCTTCATGCAACAGACTATCCAAGACAGGACTGCTTTTATCTTTTCAGCATCAAGCATTTTGTTGGCATGCAGCATAAAAAAAAAAAAAAAACAACCACCACACCCCCCCCCAAAAACCAAAAAAACGCCGTGTATGAATTTAGAATTTAAGCTTAAGAAAAGGAAATACTTCATTGAACCAGTGTTTAGGATTCAGTCCATTTTCTGACTCTTACTGTGACAGTTTGAGAGCTGTGCAAATAATTTTTTGACAGCAAACCTGTTAAGCTTAATGATGGAAGCTGTTAAATTTTCTCAGCATCTGTCTTGCGTGTTTTCTCAAAGGAGTAGTAAAAGTAGATGTAAACACTGAAACACATTCACTTATCCAGTGGCTGGATTCTGACTCAATTTGTTTTCTGACTCTCCTTTGGAGCAAAGACGTCTCAACCTGCCTGAATTGATGTCTAGTGGGTTTTGGTGCTATGAAGTAGCTCCTGAGCACTGGAGCATGGAGTTGTCTGTGTTGCCTCTTCTGGCCATGGGTGGCGGAGCTATGCCTAGAGAGATGAAAGACAAGACCTTAAATTTGTAATTTCCAATTAATTCCTGGCTACCAGGCTGGCCATGGGAGTCTCTGCCCTGGATTTTTAAATAGTAACATCATGCAGGCCTGTTAGGATAGCTAGGAGGAGCCAGACAACTTTCTGTTAAGCTTAAGCTGGAAGAGAACAGTCTGCCTTACAGTTATAACTGCCTTGTGCAGTCAGAGATATTGGCTGTTCTGAAAAAGGCGTGTGGAAATGGTTCTGAAGTCTTGCCTGGGTGGAGGGAGTGCAGCTTTTTCTGCAACTAGTGACAGCCAAATGTCAAACCAGATTGGCTTCAAGCTGATTAGCAAATCTTTCCTTTCTGAGCATTATGATGGACAAATCAGTCAACAACTCTCTTCAGACCCATCAAATTGAAACTGTTATCCTTGGCATTAGTACCATCGAACAATGCTGCTAATTAACAGCGGACTAATATGTAACTCTCTTTCTCTGACTTGTTTAAAGAATTTGATAATTTATTTGGGATACTGGTGACTCTCCTTAATGGCAGTAGCAAGGGCTTTATTTTTCTTGCATTAGGACTGGAGAGACTGTTGATTAATACAGGATGGTTAATTTTTACTGCTAAATAACCAGACCAAGAGCAATTGCAGCTGTTAGGCTTCAGAACACCTCTCTGCTTGGAAAGAGTCTTCACATGATGTTGTGACTGGGAGAGCAGGCAATTAAAGTCAGTTTTGAGAAAGGAGAAAGCTATCCTGCTGTTGATGATTTTAAAGTGTGCAAGAGACAAATGCTGCCTAGAAAAAAAAGATGAGAAACCCTGACACTGAATTGGTATTCACTCCATACAGCCCATTTAATTTGTAGTAGATGGAATGAATGTTGCTGCTTATTTATAACAAGCTTGGCACAGCAGCAGTATGCATTAGAAGTGAATACTTTTGCTGGAATACACTACACTGTGTTAGTAACTTAAATTGACTTGTATTGTAACTAATATAGTACTTAAATGTATCTACTTGGTATATTTTTTGTAATACAAAGCAAGCAATAAATGCTTTTGTTTATAAAGATGAGACATTACCACCGATAACAGTATAACTGATAGTACTAAACGTATATACCAGGCAGTTATTAGAAATTTCCACTTTGCTGTGTGACATGAACATACAAAAGCATTCATCTAAATTAAGGTGCAGAGAACTTTCAATCTATTGTGTCAAATTCTGTTTTACTACAGGTCAGCATCCGCCTCTGTATATTTGTATATCTGTATACTTTGACTCCAGTTGTCAGTATCTTATACTGGGTTATTGTTAGTGACTTCCATAGGCAGGTGTAAATCTCTGGCATGTGCCCTAGCATGCTGTTGTTAATTGGAGATTATGAAAACATTGCACAAAATATTTTTGAACAGGAAGTATGGTTAAATTTCCAAAGGAGAAATCCTATTTCTGTGCCATTAATTTTGATTCTTGGACCCTGGAATGTCTTCCTTCTGTGATTAATGAATCCTTATGATCCTCGTACACATTCACAATGACAACTAAAATGATTGTCTAAATGTGGAAATTAGCCTCTCTATCACCTCTTCTCTGCTTGCTTGTTCCATTGTCAGGACATAGGGCTTTTGGAATTTAATTCATTAGAGCTGGAGTTGCGTAGTTTTGTTTGTGGCTGTTTTAAGCTTTTCAGCCCTCTTTTCTAATGCAAGCTGCTGTCCAGGTCAGGGTCTTTTTGATCCATGCCCTCTCCTTCCTACATCTTGCTGATAAGGAGGCTGGAATTCCACCCCATTGTTTGACTCTTCGTTGTATTTGGCATCTTCCAGGGGTGAGCCCTACAGTAGCTGTTGAGAGATGTTGTTTAATGATAATAATGATGATATTTTATTCCCAGACTAATTTCCTGTTTGTTGAAATTTGATATGCTCCCATTCCAAAAAGACATGCCGATTTTGGAGACTGTGTTCTGTTTGTTTGAGCAGCCACACATCTCACTTCATCAGTTAATAAAAAGGAAGAGTTGAATTTTGATAGTTAAAAGAAGCTGAACCACTGATTGAAATTGCCATTCCTTTAAGAGCTCCATTCACATGCTTTAGAAGGCATAATTCTAGTGGTAGGCTCTGTTTGTAGGGAGTAAGAAGAAAATTAAATCATTCAGGAGAGATTGTAATTGTGCAAAAGGCGCAAATTATAGCTGGCTTTAGATCTGCAAATAATTGCTTTGATTTGTTGACTTGAAATTGTAAGGTGGTGGTGGGGGAAAAGCACCGCTGGTGTTTCTTCATGCCGCCCCCACTGGAGGCTCTTGGTGGCATGTTGTGTGTGTCTCAGTTGACACTGTTCTACTGCTCTTATTGTAAACAACCAAACTCAAACCAGCTGAGAACTCTGCCCCTATATGTATTGTGTACAATATTACTTTGTCTCATACCAAGAAAAAAACTGTTTCCCTACTTGACTTTGCATAACAGTGAAAGATTTATGCTTTGTTCTGTCTGAATGAAGATTACCTCTTGTGCTCTTTCCAGAAAGGAACCTGAACAGAGTTCAAATTGCTATGTGCCAAAGGAGTTAGTTAAGTCAGCTACACTCAAGACTAAAAACATCCATGAGAAATAGTTTGTGAAAATATCTATTATACTTATATGAATAATTTATAGAAACTGAAGAGTACATTGAAACAGCAACCTGTACCTAAGGTATTAAACCACACCAGTGCTTTTAGCTGTCTGTTAGTAAAATAAAGGCTGTGTGTAGGTCCAAGCTGTATTTTCTTCTGTTCATCTGTCACCTTACAAAGACTACTCGTACTGTGTATCCTTTCCACATGGATATATTTATAAATGGGAAGATGCCTCCAAGCCCCTGTTTGTTGGCTCCTGTATTTCACGAAAGTTCTGCTTTAAGAGTTGAGGATTGTGGTCTTGCAGGGGTAAAGAGGGGGCTGTGTTGTAACCTGGGATTCCTCTTTCCCTGATAGCTGGTACTAAAATGTTGAAACAGCCATATGGAGTCAACCAGAGCTCCATGTAGTGCGTATCCCATTTGTAACAGTGGCCAGTAACAGGTACTTGAAAGAATGTCTACTATGTCAAGGACATGGGAGATTTTTGTCATATATTCCTAGTTTTCGTCACTCTATGATATGGTGCTTCCTCAGTTAAAGTTCTGTCTTTATGTTGAACTGTTGTGGATGGATTATTTTTAAAAAAATTGTTTCATAACTTGTTGAATCCAGCACTTAGCTTCCTTTATGTTCTGTTGCAGATTTACTGCTATGTTATACTACGTGGAAGCTGAGTAGGGATTCCCATGACAAGAACACCTAGCCTTTCCAGCACCAACTTGATATTATTAATACGGAGTTAGATGTCTGTATGAAATTCTTGAGAATTTCATCCTGAATTATCTTTATACTTTCTTCTGGGGGTCAGTGGTTGTGTATTAGGGCTGCTCTTCTGCAGGAGTTGCCTCACTTTGATTCCTCATCTGCTGTTTAAGGATTTTGCACCCTACTGAAGCAAGAATAATTCTTATCATTATTATTTTGTGTAAAACAAAGCTGAGAGTACATGTTTTAAGAGTGCCTAGAGGATGGATATAGGCATCTAGTTCTCATTTAGGGAGCTGGTGCACAACTTCAAGGTGCTTGTAAGAATTCAGCTCTCAGGATATCCCTGAGGCACAGTGCAGACAGGCACTCAGGAGGCCCTAAACAAGCTTGCTCAAGTACTAAAAGCACCACTGTGGTTTTAGCACAAAGATCTGCCCAAGGTAATTAACCCTGCAGATGAACTAGGTAAAATAAGTGTGCTAGAGAGCAATAGTTACACTGCAGAGCAGAGTTAGTGCAAAATAGATAATTTTTGTTCAATTACAAATATACATGCCATAGAGTTATGCCATAATAATGTTAAAAGAAAATTATATTGCTAGGAATTATATGAAATACAGTCACAGCTTATGTCTGGGCAAAGACCATAAGTCAGTCATCTTTCATCTAGACCCACCAGGCATGGTTTTGCTCATGAAGAGAGGCAAAGCAAATTTAGCCCTTCCCTGAGCATTGCACCACGGTGAGTGTGCGATTCAAGTCGGATGACATTATCGATATAGTTTTAATGCACCCATTCTGTCCCTTTCTTCTCATCTTGTTCGCACTGTGGCTGTAACTAGACCTGGACATACTCTTAGCTGCTTACTTTATACTCTTTACTGCTTGCTTGTGCGCAATGTAGAGTGACTCATGGCTGATAACCAGTGGCTTGACACCTACCATATCTCTTAACTCTGCTAGTCAGATAAGAGGTAAATAGTAACAGGAGAAGTTTTGGGTTTGTATATGCAAAGGGCCAAACCATGTTCACATAAAACCAGTGAGGTGTGATTGAAGTAATTGACAATTGTTGGTCTTTTTGTCTGCTCCTTGCAGAGATTCAAATAGAATTGCACAGCCCAGGTGTTGAATTATGGGAAGCAGAAGCAAAAAATCATGGTGTTTCAAATCAGTGGCACTCTGCGTGCAATTAAGTGCTGCCTTGAAGCTGAGCCTCAGATTTGCATTTCATGGCTTTTGCAGCAGCTTCTCTCTGCTATCTTCTAAGTTCCAGAGATCTGTCAGCAGGAAGGGATGGAGCCAGAGGGTGGCTGGGCAGGAGTGCAGGGCCTGTAGGACAGCCTGCCACCAGCTGATGCACAGCTGTGCTGGGCAGCCAGGGGATAGCTCTTTGTGGATGGTATCAAAGCTGTAGGGAGAAGGCAGAAAGGAAAGGCTCTATTAGGAAAAAAGGGACAGAAGAATGAAAGAAAAAGTCTTGAGTCATTGCTGAAGTATTTCAGGATCCCAAAATTGCTGAATTCTTTGATATTGCCATCAATTGTCAGCATGTCACTGAAGTAGTAAGTCTAGATAGAAGGGTCAGAACCAGAACTAGAGATGTGACAGAGTTGTTTAATCTGCCTTTCAGGGAATAGGAATCTTGAAAAAAGGGATAATGGTCCCCCCCCAAAATCTATTTTTTTTTAGTTTACAAGTAGAGCACAGTGCATTTGAATTAGTAAGTCTTTAAAAATAAATTACTGTTGCATGGAGTTGATGCCATTATGGTGACAGATGACCTGGATTTTGCTGGGAAGGAAGCACCCTTCCCTTGAGAAAAAGTCACAGCTGCTTATCTTGGCTATGCAAACCCAAAAAACCTTAAATACTTAATTATTTATGTATTTTACATAGAAAGTTCAGAAGGGAAACATAATTCTTTTTATTTACAACAATACTGAAATAATTCAGATTTTTTTTTTCTTTGAGGATTTGTTATGGCTACTAAAAATTCCTGTGGTGAGTTGGCAGTGATCATTGTCAGGCCTTCTCTTTTCATAGCAAGAGATGTAATGAGATGCAGATGATAACTTTTTGTAAATCACTAGTAGCGAAAAAGAAATAACACAGTGTTTGTAATTTTGGAGCTTTCCTTCAAAGGGCATGACCATTTCTCCAAACCTAGCTAATGGAAAACCAGTCATGTCTGGCTAAATTCCGTAGTGACTAGTTTTTAAATTCTTTGTTCTTGTGCTTTAATCAGTGGTATTCGGAAAGACTGGTGTGAAAAACTGCAATTTGTTTTGAGGTCATAGAAGGTACACAGAGAGAGAATGTTTCCCTGTTCTTGGTTACCTTTGCGTGTGCCCTGGGAAGACTGCTTTCCATTGATGCTAGAGGGTGTTTTTTCCTTCTTAGAGAACAAAGAGCAGTTGAGGAAGTCATTACAGAAGTGAGATTTACAATTTACTGCCCCCCCCCCGATTTAAATTTAGATACATAAATTGGTGTATTTTGAGAAATGGCTTAAAGTGTTTTTTGTTACTAAAAGTATACCTTGTACATAGGGTTGAGAAATTTCATTTTCAAGTGTGAAAGGATGTAATCTTAAATACAGAACAGTGTATCTCTAAATCTGTCTTTCCTGTCACATTAATGTAACTTCATGATTACATGTAATCAACCGTGTATTAATCAAAGCAGAACAGAACCATGTCAGCAACTTTAAAACAAACGCAAAATATTTCTGACTGTGCACATGCAGTGATGCCATGAGAAATACAACAGTTTGCTGAAAGCACGCAAGTTGTTCAGTTGGCACGGTTTTAAGCAGGCAAGGCTGAATGAGGCACAAGATGACATTCTGGAGTTCATGTTGGGAGTAAACATGCCACAACAATCAACTATCTTGTCAAAGAGCTACAAAAATAATTTATTTCCCCTCCGGAGCAACTCCTAAGGAAAGCATAGTTATTATATTAGATGTCTGGGGAAAAATTATTATGCAGCTATGAAAGGGGAAAATGTTTGGGTCACAAGAAAAAGAAACATCAAAAGCTGTAGTTTGTTTATTCTGTTTTTTTGAGCGCCAGAACAAACAGTTTAGCATAATTTCCTTTTAAGCCTGTTATATAATCAAGAATATCCCACCAGCAGGATGTGTAGATGAAACCACCATTTGAATATAAAAGAAGTTCTTGACTATTTGGCAGATTCTACCAGTATTTTCTTTGATATGTTTGATTTATGCTAAAACTGTAGTAAATACACATAAGTGTGTATGAAATATTTCTCTGTATACAATATCAGATTTTTTAAAATCTAGTTTTCTGTGTAGGTGTTGAAAGATCTTTAAAATAGGCAATTATATTTCTATTTAATTTGCATTGGCATCATAGTAAATATAGTGATTTTCATTTCCTCCTTGAGTTATCATCTGAAACCACCACCAAGACCTGTTTAGGGGAGTTTTCCCATCAGATGTGTTTGTGCAGGAAGCAGAATGCTGCCAGGTACAGTGACTTTTGCAGGCAGGATTTTAGGAAGATTGCTTTTCCTGGCCTGTGAGAGATGCTGAAGGTCTGAGTAGCAGTCCACCATTACGTTATATTGTTCAACGTTTTATTGTGAATCAAAGAAGTTCTTTTGATTCATGTGTAAAACAACTTCTGAATTTAAGGAATTAAAGAGAATATAAAAATAAACCTGTAAAGCTAATTCAGAGGAGTCTTTAGCAAAACTTTACATTGTGACAGTCAAGACTGAGTGTTGGGCATTGACATGAAGACTCCTGTTTTTGCAAAACTTTTGAGGGCCAATTAGGAAATAGGTCACCTAATTTAAGGACCAACTTTTAGATTAATCTGGACTGCAAATATACACCGTGTTCATGACCTTGTGAGAATGTTGTGTTTGGTAGGATGACCTTGATGCTTTTTTGACTTTTTAGCTGTACGGTTACTCTCTCTTTGTTCAGAGAAACGTGATGGCAGTCTTCTGTCCTCATCACGCTAAGCACATGCCATGTGTCTGTCTGATCATTTCTCAGCAACTGCTAAGCTTTAACTTGGTTTCAACCAGGTTTGAAGGAAGGTCAAGTTAAGCTGATGGTTTGTGTGTTTGCCAAAAAGGCACATAAAGAGAAGAGGGAGAGAATGGGTTAGAGCTTAACCAGGTAAAAGCATCTGATAAAGCAAAGTCTTGAATTTACTGCCTCTGGGATGTCAGGGTATCTGCATGCATTTTTATCTTCCAAAGTTATATCTATAGAACCCCAAATGTCAGCTGTTCTGTACTTGTTTTCAGTCACATTTTCCTGTTGCTTTTCTATTAAACTATAAGCTTTTCCTTTACTTTCTTTTACACTAAAAAACTTAATCTCAAAGCTGTCTTCTGAAATATCTGCGTGTTCTTTTCCTTAGTTGCAGATGAAGGCCAAGGTAAAATTCAGACTATCATATGAGATGCTGTGACCTCGTTTCTGAGTTTTCAAGAGAGTTTTTTTTTTTTTACTTATTTATATTCTTGGAGAGGGTGCTGGTGTGTCTTTTGTAACAGATATTACCAAGGAGCAATGCAAAGTATGTATGTCGTACTGTTTGGGTTGGGGGAAGGGAGACACATATTAATGGGATTACTTGCAGGATGAAAGATAGTGAGGTATTTTAACTGGTTCTGGCTTTAGACCAAAGTGAAAAATTAATGGGCTGTAATGTTATTGGCTTTGTTTGATGAAGTGCTTAGTGAATGTTGTTCAACTGAAGAATAAATATTCTTGATACAGTTGTTGAGAGAAAAGAAAAAACATGGCAGCATGCTGTAACTTGGTGGTGTTAAGCATTCATTTAGTCAACATGTTAATCATTAGCTTTAGTTTTGGCTTTTAAGTTCTGGAGCGAGGAAAAGCTGTTCTCAAAAGTACGGTTAAGAACGTGAGGTGGCCAAATCAGAGAGGCTTAGTTACTGACTAGGTTTTGTTTCAGTAACAATGTGGTGTATTGCCAGCAACTGAGACGGTGAAGCTTTGCCTGACTCCTCTAAATTTAGGTCTAGGTACTGCATTTCATTGCAATACCCACAACTTTCTGTTACCTCTATAGCAACAGGATCCCTCTGCACCCTGAGCTCATTATGGGCAGCTGTTACGGCCAGTAAGTGCAAGGTAAGTGGATGTGTGACTAAAGAGATAATCTAACAAGGATAGTTGCATTGAAATTATCAGTGGATTGATAGTTGAATAAACTTTTTGTGAAGAAGTTTGTAGTCAATGCAAAGCATATAGTACAAATATGTATCTTTTTAGGCGTTACTACAGCACTCTTCTGTGTTTATTAGTGCTGATCATCCTAACAGAGTAGCACTTTGCAGGGAAGGGCATCATGGAATGGAAGGTGTTTGCCCTTTGACATATTCTTATATGCTTGTAATGTGAATTGTTTTTTAATGAAAAATGTAAGTAGTGAGTGAAATCTGGTGGATGCTTATTTAAATGTGGGACAGTGTCTTGTTGGATAAAATGTCAAGTCATTCGACCTGTTGACTGTTCTTGGTAGTTTGAAGCTTCAGCTATTGCACAATGTGCAATTCATATTTAGTAAGAACACTAAAATATTTTTCTGTTCTTATGTTTTGTAGGAGAGTTAGTGTTGATGGAGTTGGTAGATACCTCTGAACTACAGTACCCTCTATTATCTTTCCAATATTGAATTACTTTTATTAGTTTTTTTTATTATTTAGTTAAGGTAGCACAAAATTCTCAATTAAAATTGATTATTCTGGTATGTGCAGCATTCACATATCTAATTTGGTGAATCAAACCTAAGAAAAAGTGAAGTTAATTTGTACTATAAAGGGACTTGGTTACTGCAGATATGATAGAATAATACTGATAATGAATAACTTAAAAGAGTTCCAAAATAGGATAAAGATGTACAGACTTTTCTTTTGATAAATATCTTGGGTTTTCATAAGTAGTGAAAGTTAATTTTTGGTACTTTACAAAAAGGGTACACACCATCACAATTAAATTTAAGAAAGGACCAGAACTGATTTAATAATGGCTGGAAATGAGTATCAAATCTCCTTGTCCCTGCACAAAGCTTTTGAAGTCTCTGTGGAAACTGTTGATAAAGATGCGTTGTATGCACAATATGGAGCTCTTCAGCTTTTTTAAGGTGAAAGTTAGACTAGTGTCAAGGTATTTTTATGTAGAAACTACTCAAAGCACTATCTGGGAGATTTATATGTGTTTTAAAACAACAGCCAATGAAAGCCTCTTGGGTGGTAGATTTCATAATTATGAAATATTTTTTTGTGGAGTAGGAGTTCCCATGTGCTGCACAACTACCCTGTTGTTCTGCAGATTTTAGACACTAAATGAAACCACAATTCCTCCTGCAAGGCCAAGAGACTCCTTGAAATGTGTCATGAGGTCACGTGATTGGTATGAGAAACCCCAGTAGTGCTCAGATCTTTTGGAACAGCAGTAATCTTGGAGATGATTTTGTTTAACGTAAATTCCCAGAGTACAGCTGTTCTGGATACAGGAAACTTCAGTCCTAAAAACCTGAAAGTGTAAATTGGGTTTTGATGCCACCCTAGCCCCTGGTATCAGAGCTGATCTTTGATACAGTGCACTACAGTGAGCTTCAAGAACTGGACTCCTAAGGCCAGATTCCTGTCAGCTGCCCAGGCACTGTTGTTTCCTATATGTTAAAAGTAGATAATGAGTTTATTTTTATTTTGTTGGGTTTTTTTTGTTTGTTTGTTTGTGAAGCAGGAAAGCTGATACCCATGAGATTCATTAAAATGACTGAGAGAAATACGCACAGATCTGTCAAACCAGAATATTGAATTTTTTAATTCAAATTTTCATAATTTACCTGTGATCTGACTCTAGGAATGTAAGAGAAATTGTCCTAATTTGATTGTCCCTGTTCCTCTTTTTACCAGAGTTGCAGTCAACAGGAAGAGGGCTTATCAGTAAAAAACAAATTGAAATTAACTGAAGTGGTTCAGAAAGCTGTAAGATACCATGTGAAATCCATGATAAAGCCTCCCTAATTGCTTCCTATACATAGAATCATTGTCCTGAAAAGTTTCTTTGCAGGTTTTTGTTTGTTGGTTTGTTTTTTAAGAACACCTTTGTAGTCAGTTATATTTGGTATAAAATAAATATTTGGAAAAATTTTGTCAGAAGTGTGACAAAAGATAAAATATTGATTAGTCTTTTGATTTATTAAAAACATCTGTATATAGAATTTTTTAATTTTTATGATCTTAAACCTGAATTCTGTCATAGAAGAAAGGAAATATAAATATATTGTTACATGTACAGTAGGCCTTTGATGCTTTCTTGCTGGTGGAGATTGTTACTTTCCCATGTATAGAAAGTGGTATAGATTTTTCTAGATCAGGAAACATATGCTGTATTATGTTGTTCAGGTTCAGTTTGCAACCAAAATGTGCAGCAGCATTTTTTGTTAAAAAAGCAAGCATAGATGATAAGATCCAATGATTATTGCTTAGGAAGCAGTGTCGGGACTCATTACTATCTCACTCAGGTTTAGTAACTGTTGGGCTTCCCAGGGCCACTTGTGCCAGATTGCCATCGACCTGAACTCCTTCCCCTGTTTTTGGTGAAGGTCAAGAGCAGTTTGTTGTGGCAAGTACCTTGCTTGTTTTTTCTCTTTGATGTAGAAATCTGAGCTGACAATCTCAGTTTTATACTGCCTTGCAATATTTGTATTATTTACATGTGAATTCTGAAGTATTTTTTGCACTAAAAACCATGACTCAAAATCCAGTGCCTTTCTCTAGTTAACTAACAGTTGTTTCTAGGAAGGTGTGCTCAATTTAGTGCCTTTTTGGGCCTTCTTGATTTGAGGTATCTTTGTTGTGAGAAGTTCATAGAACACATTAGCATTTTATATAATCAAGTTTAGTCAATTTTAAAATACCACTTCTCCTAATAACAGAAATATTTCCACTTACTTTGTGTGTAATAGCTCTGCAACTAGGTTGTCAACAGCTATAAAAAGAAAATTTTCACTTCCTAATGTAGTTTTTGGGTATTTCCATTTAATGGCAACTCCAAAGTTCACTGTTACACTTGAACAAAAATTACTAGAGACATAAATATTTTTTAGTATTTACTGTATATTTTGCATGTGAAATATAAATATTGTTAGTGCCCAGGAATAGAGGACTCTTGAGTAGGCTGAGTTTAGGGGGATCTCCTCCATTTTGTTGTACTTCAATAATCTGTATATGCATGTGGAAATGGATGAAGAATGTTTGGTCTACTCTTTCTCAACTATAATTTTTCATGTCTCCATCTAGGTAGTGAAAATCAAGATGAGAGTAGTTTCAGATTTCTTTTAGCAGTACAGTTATTTACTTTGCCGTCAATGGATATGAAGTTTATCTCTAAGTAGGGTCTGTTCCGGTCCACAAATAGTTTTCCAAGGGCTCATAGTATCTCTCAGCATCTTTAATGCTCTCAGTTCCCAGCTTCAAAGAGGGAAAATGTATGTGCAGAGAGATTGTGTAGGATAAATGATGGCCTGATGACAGTGGAAGAGGAAACTGGATAGCACTTTGCAGATTTGTGGCATTAAATAGGATTATCAGTAAGCAGTGCTATCTGTTGGGAAGTTCTCAAAAAGCTGAGTGGTATCCAAAGGTCCCATGGAGGGACTGGTGATGGGTTGTGGCTTTACTTAACCTTGTCTTGCATAGGCTGTTTTCAAAGGTCGTTGCTGAATCTACTTTTTATATAGAGTATCTTAACTCTCAGAGAATGTGATAGGTCACCCTTTAAAGGTGTTTTTCTCCATTGCTGTGTAGGGACAGCCTTGGTGGTTACTGAAATGAGGTTGTGATATAAATTCCATCCTGACTGTGACAAACTGATTGCAGCCTGTTAGTTCTTTTTTGGAGGAAGGCCTGATTTGTGTCACCTCACAACTCACCTATCCATTCCTGTTTTAGTCCACTGACATAGCTTACTGTACCATTAGTGATGTTCAGGTTACTGGTCAGGAGATGCACTTGGGCCTTGAAAACTTTTGGAAGAGGGGTATATAGCCCAAATAAAAGTGTTGCCAGAAAATTGTTCAGCTGTTCAGCTGAAACTTGATCCAGTGTCAGATTTCTGGCTAGAGATCACAGAGAAGGAAACAGAATGTAAAAAAAGAATTCTCACATACCTGTGCACGTTGGAGATGAGAAACATCTCTGGGTGAAGAGAATTCCATGTTAACTTTAGTTTTCTCAGCACTTGTATGCTTTTATGCCTTCATCAGACTTGATTGAAATTGGTAAGGAGTTTATGAAATCCATGCAATGTTTTTGGGTGGAGCATAGTTAGGTTCTTGAGGCTCTACTGCAGGTGGGGACTGTCTCAAAACATGCATTGGTGGCATTTTACTAACACAGACAGAGCTGTACATTTTTACTGAGGTGTTTGTGTAATTTGTTCAGGTTTGCTTATTTTAGTTTATGCCCCATTGGTAGTTTTGCCGTGATTCACATAGCAGTAGGCAGCATGCCAACTTCCAGGCCAGCCAAGACAGTCTTCTTGACTGGAGGCTGTGGATAGTCCCTTGGGTGGATTGATTTATTACAGGTCCCATCAGCAAAGCCCATTAAGCTTTCACTGAAGGAAGCATAAGCAATGCATATGCTTTAAAGTGGTCCTTATTCAAACACACAGCTACTGGTGATTGGTTTAGATACCAGCATTGGGGATCTGTCAGCAAAACTTTATGTAGCTGTTGGCTGTAGGCTATAGCAATGTAAGTTGATTCTTTTCATTGACCTTAAAAAGTGTTAGTGATTTATTCCATATAGTGATGTCTGGGCAGTAAACTATACCCTTTACAGGTAGTAGATGCGTTTTAAGATGCCTGCTTGGAGAGGAGAGAGTCCAAGGTGCATCTCAGCAACAAACTGACAGTTACTGTTCACTGTGGGGGCAGAACATGACTGTATTTGCAGTGGGCCTCGCGCATCTTTTAGAGAGGATAATCTATTACCATCAAAATAATAGTCTAAAAGTAAAAAAGAAAACCAACCAACCTCCCCCATCAAACAAACAAAAAACCCCCCAAAATTCCACATATATTAATTTACTGGCTTTGTGTGTATCTGCTGTCCAGTGAATGACTAGTCCATAACCATATTTGATATTCTCTCACTCTATTATTGTCTGAAGATCAGCTTGTGACAATTTTTTCTTATTACAGTTTTCTCTCTTTCCTTTCTTTTCATGCTCAGCCTACAGTCGTGCTGACAATGACATGCTTTCTTCTAGCTACTGCTTCAGTGCTGCTGTTTGTTAAAGGTGAAGCTCTTGCCCTCCTCCATGTTTCCTTCCCTGAGAATCTTTCTGAGGCAGTCGTGAGGGAGTAATTTACCCTGCTATGCAGTTGCTGTAGTTGTTATTTCTAATCTAATTGATACCTCAAGAGATTTTAAAAATTTCGCAGGCTCTGGATGGTAGGCCAACTGAATGCTGAGTCATTTTCCCCGAACTGCAATAAAATGTCACTTTTTTATTTCATCTGTGTTCTTTTCCCCCCTCACTAACTTTTTTCTATATTTTTTTTTCCTCTTCATATTTATGAAACTCTTTGTGTGTGCCTGTATTTTATTTTCTTGGCCTGGCTGTCCTTGCTTTCTTAATTTTCTTACCCACTTTTTTGTTACGGATTTCTATGGTGACACTCTACGCTGCTTGTAAAGCTGTCTTTCCCTGCTGCTGGCTTTTGCAGGTTTGTTGTTGTCCACCTGCAGACATCAGGCTCGTTATGCAGAGATGTGAGCTGTGGTTAAAAAAAGACAATAAAAAATGGTAGTGAAGCCTTTACAGAGCAGTGAACAGTCACCTTGCTTAGGGTATATGTCATTAAAAAAGTGCAGATAGGGCAGGTTTGCAATTCCAGACATGATTTTTTTTTAATACTCTTTTAATAAAAAGCCTCTTGTTTCTATGTTATCTTCCAAATGGGAAGTTATTTAGATCTGATTTAATGCACTTGAATTATAAAGGGCACTCTACATTCCTGAGGCTCAGCTAAGAAGTAGTCAGTGGGGAACTCTTCAATTGCATAGAAACATCTTGGGTCTGGTTTTGTTTGTTTTAAATATCTCTTAGCTAAATCAAACACAAAATGTAACAGTTGGACACCATATGTATTCATGATGTTTATGAGAAGAATTAGGAGGAATATGAGATTCATAAATCAGGGAGTGGCTCCCATTGATCTGTAACTGTATTCTCTTTCTCAGTGACAGAGATAGATAGTCATGTTCAGATTTCTTGACATTTCAGGGCAGATTGTATGATAGAAGGCATAAGAGACTTGCTTGTACTTTGATTGCATTTCATGTTATGTGTTTCTCAAAGACCATCCTGTCTTCTTTTCTTCTGCACCGAGACAGCAATGTGGAGTTCCTGTTCATCTAGCATTGTTGACCCATTTTCCCTCTATTTCTGTCACTGTCAGTTAATAGCATATTGTCAGGAAAGAAAATAGTCTATGCCCTGTTCTCCAGCTCCTCTCTTCTACTTCCCACAGTTATGAAATATTTTTGAGACCCTCCTTTTCCTCAGCTTCTCCCTCTTTTTTCTTTTAAACCCCTAAGAAAACTGAGTACTTTATCATAATGCTAGCCTTTTCCCCGTCAGTATTTCCTTGCATGCTCTCTCAATTCAGATGGTTCTGCCTCTCAGTGAAAGGTTGATTTTCTAATCTTAGTGAAATCTATCTTTTTAAAAACAGAAAAAGCTCAAATTGAACTGATCTACCCAAATGAAAGGAAATGGAGAGCACAAAGCTGCTTTAACTCAAAACCTGTACCTAAGACTAATAGGGATTAGGTCACATTTGGCAAGAGTGTGCATCTCTAAGTTGCCTCCATTAACTGCGTCCATGCTCTCAGACTCATTGGAAAAATAAATAGAAAAGTAATTGGTGGAACTTAAAGTTACAGCATTGACCAAAGACAGGAGATAATTTTGCGTTTGCTGTTTTGTCTGCATATACAAGTTTTACATTTGAAAGTGGTGTTTTCTTTTAATTTCTGCTGCATCACTTTTTTTCCTATGTCAGCCGAGATCAATAAATAAAAAGTTATGAAAATTTCCTCTTAATTTTAAGAGGCCTGTGATCCACTTTCAAAGCGGAGTATAACTGAAGAAGCATTTCAATTAAACAACTAGTTGTTATAAGTGGTCACCTTTTAATCTTTGAATTATTGCTTATTTCTAATACTTTGCCCTTTGTTGGCACCTTGGGTGTGTGTTACAGAGAATAAATAACGTGCTGAGCAAATATCTGATGTTTTAGTCTGTTAGACTCTGGCACTCTGAGGTCTTTCCTTATGCTGTAATTTACAAGGGGGACTACAGTGAAAAGTCTTAAGAGGCCTTGCCTGACTTAAGCCAGGTTCAATTGTTAGCAGGACGGAAAGCTGTGTGAAGTTATACTGTGTTCCCACTGAAGTGTTTCTCAGAGCTACTTGGAACTATGCTGTGGTTGCATACAGCAGACTGTCCACTTGGATCTGCTGACCCAGCTGGTTGCTGTCTCCCTGTTCGAGTGACAGCTCCTGCTGGTCACGTGCATCAGGACCAGCCGCTGCTTTGCCCAGGTCACCTTTGCTTCCTTCAAAGGCAGTTGTGGTTTGAGTGCTTTTGGACTGATGGGGATCTCAGCGGAGTATTTTGTAGTAGATGTGTGTGCATGTGCTTAACACAGCATCATTGTAGAAAGGAATGTGCTATGAACAAGGATGAGGTAGGTTATAGTGATGTGGGAATATTTACTTACTATAATCTGTGAAAACAGAAAAATTAGCTGTTACTTGGTAAAGGACCTTGTAAATTTTTCTGTGTGCTCTGATTTGTGCTCGGCCCAGTTTTTTACTGGCCCATTTCTATGCACTGACAAGATTCTTGCTGAGGACTACTGGAAATGGCTCATGATGTATTAGTACTCTGTAGCATATTTACCAAATTTGTTTTTCATTACACAAGAGATGTTTTGTTCAGTCTTTACTTCACTTTACCCACGAGGTCTGAAGCACATGCTTACACATGTGCTTCATGTATAAATACATACCTGGATAAATTCTCACTGCTTTTGTCAAGACAAGACTGCTGAGGTGTTGGCATCTCCTAACTTCTGCACCCAGTTCCTTGTGCTCAGCCTGGTTGTTGCATGTCCATCTTTGACTTTAATGAAATGGGGAAAACCCCACTGAGGGCCACTGCACTCGCACTGTACATTTCCTATTGTGACACACATTTCCTTTTCTAGCGTGCTGAGGTACAGTGCTAGCAGGGGCACTGTCGTCAATTAGGTCAAGAGGGAACGAAGACTCAGATTTTACCAAGAATCTAAAGTTCTACTGGACATGGACATTATCGTCAATGTCAGAGCCACCCCAGTTCAAAGATACCTCTACAGAGCCTCAGAAATACAAATTGAAGCAGTCTAAGTATTATATGATAATTCAGACTGAAGGGACCTCAGGAGGTCCTGCTCAGAGGAGAGTCAGCTGTGACCACTCAAGTCTTGAAAATATCCAATGGTGGAACCTGTGTAACTTCTTTAGGTAATCTTTTCCACTAGCTGACTGTCCTAATGGTGAAAGAGTTTCTTTTTATATCCAACCTGAACCCCTCTTTTTCAATTTATGCTCATTTTCTCTGTGTTCCCACTGTGAAAAGCATACTTGATACTCCTTGCAGGATTTGTCTGTCTTTCTTTTCCAACTCCTTGCAAGTGCTGGAAGGCTGCTGTTAGGTTGCTTCAAAGCCATCTCTTCTCTAGGCTGAACAAGCCCGGCTCTCTTAGTCTGTTCTTGCATGGCAAGTGCTCCAGCCACATGACCATCTTGTTAGCCCTCATTGATCTCACTCTGGTTTATTGATCTTTCTGGTATTGCAAGCTCAGTGCTGGATGCAGGGTTGTAGATGTCTAATGAATGCTAGACAGAGTGGGATGACTGCTTCCTTCAGTCTGCTAGCTGTGTTCCTGTTAATACAGCCCCAGGCGTCCTCCTGTGTAAAGGGAAGCTGTGCTGCCCACACAGGGCATGAGGAGAGAGAGAGCAGTAAGGCTATCTAACATAACAGGGGTGTTTTAAACTGCAGCTTGCATTGTCATGCGAGTAGCAGGAAGCAGATGGTTGAGCCTCTGTAGTAGCTATCAGTATGTCACCGTGGTATGTCTCTCTCAGCCTCCAACTGTTGTCAGGCTGGTGGTGGAGTAAACTATGGTGGGACATATGCAAGGCTATCATTGTATGCACCACACAGGGAGAACTGCACACTGCTGGCCCTTTGTGCAAGAATTATTGTTGGAAACAGAACCCTTTTCTGGCATGTCAGAATCCTTGTTCATTTATTGCTTCCTTCCCAACACTTTTCAGCCAAGAAGCAATAGGAAGAACTTTGAGGGTAGAGATTTGAGAAGGGGTCAAAACAAAAGAAAGGAACAAGAAGTGAAATGCACTGAGACAGCGAGTTTTGTTTCCCTGGCCAGCTGCAGTGCTGGCCATTGAAAAGATTTTTGCCTTCATCCCGCTACTGGTTTGGCTTTATGAGCACTTGCAGCTGTGCTTTCCTCATTTACCTTACTTGGCAATTGTTGGTTTTGGGGAGAAAAAAGCTACATGATTTGTATATGAAGATTCGCAGTAGTAGGAAATTAACCCATTAAAGTAAATAATAATAGCGATGAGAAACTAACAACCATAACAAAGTTTGACTTTAAATATTAAATGTATCTGTATTTTTCTTTCTCATTTAAACAACTAGTAGAAAAATAGGGGTTTGAACCATATTTTGTTTTTATCCTGGCATCGAGAACAAAGGTGGCAACATTTCAGAAAGTCCAGGAGTTTTGAATAGGAGGGAAGGTACCTACAACTGTCTCTGAAAAGCTTGTCATTATTATTGTAATTACTGCCATTTTATGTTGTTAATATGAGTAAATTGTATAGCCTGATGGCTTTTAAGCTTACTGTGTCATTATCATGCACATGAAATCAAACCATGATCATTTGTATAAGCAGATGGAAACTGAGAATGAATCATTCATTCCTTCAAGTGGAGTTCTGGATTATTGGGAGTTTTCCGAAAATTGCAGTGGACAATGAAAGGGGGATTAGACAAAAGGGAATTATTGATTCATTCTTAACTTTAAGCTAATAAGAAAGAGGAATTTGTCTACTATTCCCATAAGAGTATGCCAGTCAGGGCAAAAAAAAGACAAACGTTACCGTCCCTGTTTTTTTTTTTTAAAAGTTAGCCCCTAAAAAAAAAGGTAAAAAAAAGAAAAATAATATTAAGAAAAAAAATGGATTAATTTGGAAATCTTAATATAAAGTATTTCAATGCTAATGATTTCCATTCTCTAAGGAAGAGTAGTTTTATAGAGAGATTTCTAGTCCAAGTTTGTGGCCATATATGCATGTTTATCTCAACTTTAGTATGGCTCTTGACAATTTCCCATAACATCATCACAGAGAAAGTGATGAAGTGTGGTCTAGATAAGTGGACACTGAGATGGACTGAAAACTGACTGAACTGCCAGTCTCAGAGAGTTGTCATCAGTGGCACAAAGTCCTGCTGGTATCCAGCAACTAGGGGTATATGCCAAGATATGGTGCTGGCTCCAGTATAAATTAGTGCCCTCATTAAGGACCAGGGTGATAAGACAGAGTAACCAAGTTTGCAGATGACTGTGAGGAGTGGACAATACACCAGGGGGCTGTGCTGCCACCCAGAGGGACCTCGACAGGCTGGAGAAGTGGGCTGAATGGAACCTCATGGAGATCTGCAAAAGGTAATGTCTAGTTTGGCCCCCGGGAAAGAATAATCCATCAGCCATCAGCCTTCTGGGCTGCACTGTGAAGGGAGTGGCCAGCAAGTCAAAGGACGTGATCTTTTCCCTCTGCTCAGCCCTGGTGGGACACATCTGGAGTGGAGTACTGGGACATACTGGGGTGAAGCAAAGGGTCACATAAATGAACCCAGGGTTGACTTTTCAGTGTGAGGGTTATTGAACAGTGGAATAAGTTGCCCAGAGCAGGTCCATTCTCAGAGATACTCAAAAGAAGAGTGGGCATGGTCACAAGCAACCTGCTCTAGCTGTCTGTGCTTTGACAATTTCCAGTGGTCACTTCTAGCCTCAACCCTACTGTGGTTCTGTGATTTAGGAACAAAGAGGCAAGAAGGTTTAGAAAAGCCAGACAGAGGAACTCACATGGTTAAAATGTTGAAGCAAAAGTTGTTGAAGTTTCTTCCTGGAGTGCAGAGGGGCTGGGAATCTAGTGGTAGAGGAACTCCAACTCAGACTCCTTTGTTTTATCTGTACTAGCAAATTAGAGATCAGTATGAAACTCAATTGACTACATGGTTAAATTGCGAAAAAGTTGACAGGCACAATAGCTTTGGCCTGTGCTTGTTACTCTCTCCCAGACAGTTCCTAGATATGGCTCTGTTCACAGCCAAGCTAACTTCTGCTCTATCCAGGCATGGTAATCATGTTTTGGACGGTAGGAGAGTTGAATAGCACAGATGTAGGATTAAAAACTAGGTACCTGGATCCATGTCTGGCAACCTGCAAAACTGTCTTTTGCCACAGCTCTAGCTCCTGTGCTTTTAGGTTCGTGAACCAACTGGATTTTTGGGGTAGGACCTCATAAATCTTTTATAACTGACAGGGGAGCAGAAGACTAGACACTGCCTGAGCCAGAGATTGAGCTTCAAGTATCAACTTAATTTGTTAAAAATTGAAGAACTTTAAAAGACACAGGAAGACATTGAGAGGTGTATTAAAAGATTTGGGGAAAATAATAAAAAAAAAGAGCTTAAAAGGCATAGAAGTATTTGCATGGGAAAGTTATATATTTTAAATTCTGAACAGCGACAATAGCTGTACTCGGTTGTTCTGTTTTATTTCTGATTGAAGCAGAAATTCTGTTCTTTAAACAGATCTGCTGACAGTATTCTCTATACATGCTTGTTCTTTGTAATATGTCCAACTTCCCATCAAAATAGAACATTTAGTCTTTCACTGGTGAACAATGCACAACTTGTGTATTTTTAACAACTTTGACAAAACCAGATTAATTCAGTATATCTTCAAACTTCGCCCCTCCCCACCG